>JACGCM010000843.1:0-600000 GCA_014058105.1 Kingdonia uniflora
ATTAGTTGCCTTCTTTCTGCATATTTCTTCCTCTCAGCATCTATCCTCCCTCTTCGTATCTAAGTAATGTAAGGTTAATTATCTGGTTGGTTGCTGTGGAGCGCTTTTGGGCTGGTTTGGTGTGGGCGGCAAATCAATTAGGAGAAGAAGAATTAAGATAAGGGTAGAAGAATATGATAAACTAGGATAATCCAATAATTATCCCAATGCAATGATAAGATGGAAAGAGATAATCTTATGATTATCCCAAGTGCAAAAGATTCTATATTAAACATAATGCAGAAAGGGTTAGAGATTTCTATCAGAAGAACCTACGAATTGGGAGTATGCAGAGATGCAATGATATGCTTTATAATGATGATGATGATGTATTATGATGCAGAATGCTTTAGAGATGTCAACCCAAAGGGCTAGCCCCCAAGACTAAAGTGGGCTGACAACTACTAAAGAAGGATTACCTTAAAGGACCATTATGGATACAGGTATGATTTTCTAAGCTGACCAGGCTGGGGGAATTACACTGGGCGTTATGAGCACCCCAAGGAATCGCATCCTCAGTCACACACAAGGAACCACAATCCTTACCACACACATGTTACATATAATACAGGTCAGGGGATGTATTCGGTCGTAATAAGATAAGAGAATATATTATCTATGGATGTGAGCAAAAATCCTAAAGACTGAAACACAGCTGCTACCAACACAGCTAACACACAATAGGATAACCACCTACCTGAGAGCGTGGCAACCAAAACTAGCACAAATGCCCTCCTGTGACTTATTTGCACCATCTAAACCTAGATCAAACAACAACTTAACCGTCACGACATCTAAAAAATATCAGTCTCTAATATTTCTCAAAGCCATATGATTACCATCAAGTACTACAGTACTCTAGCTGTCAACACAGACTAGTACTCATGGGGTGACCTACAAGTGTCCAACAAGTAACCAACAATCCTCAATAATCGGACCACATCACAATCCTCCTAATCATGTACATAAGTCGCCAACACAGATGTACAGGAACCCACCAGGTCTGTCAACACCCAAGGTGACAATCTCCGCAAACAGATGCTCGACAGTGACAGTTTCCCTATACTGATGTGATAGTCCACCCTAGCAGATTCCAACATCACGGGTGACATACAACTTCATAAACTACCTGGTTCAGCTGCGCACCTCACTGAGCCATGTTGTCTCGCTGTCTCCTAGATGACGGAAGGGATCACAGCCCTAACAGTCTCATCCCGGTGAAGGAAGGCTTACGAGTAAGCCCTATTAGCTCTAAAAATCATCAGGACAATAAGTGTCACAACACGATATATAAACAATCCTAAGGCGAACTATCGGAAGTTCAACATCCACGGCCAACCACCACGGACAAGCCGTCTGCTCACCACCAACAACTAACAGTCCAAGAAATACTATACTCCCACATGGAATCCAACATTCTAAACAACCACCAATCATAATGACAGTGCTAAATGCCAGGCCTCAAGAACACAGAGTACAGCTAGACTAGTCCTAAGACTAATCAAAATAATAGTAGGCAAGAGGACAAGCTCCAAATCGAAGACCATGTCTTACTGAAGCTATGTCGCCCCAAGACTACCCTGGAACCAAGTCCAGCAAGCTAAGCTAACCAATGTGCTATACTATAAGGTGAAAACTATAGTCTCTGAACTACACCATCTCAGGGAAATGGAGGCTAGACCATATGCCATCCATATATCTCCACTAATCGTCAAACCAAGTTATTAGTGCCCTGAAACAAGTTGGGCACCCTAATAACTAACGAACAATACTATACTCAATATTATATATATATATATATAACGACGTTGAGGTGTCGCAACACACTGAGAAATGCATTTGTTCTCAACCTCAACAAAAAAATGATCTGTGATAACCACCCAAAATGAAATCGGTCTAAGAGGAATCTCAGGAGTCACCGTCACATCGACGACAACAGAGAATAACCTCCTCTGGTTAATCATAACCTACGGATTCTATCTAGTAACAAAACTCACATTATTGCGGGTTTTACTAACATATCAAACCCTTAAATACTCTCATCTAAGGTATGCTAAATGGATAACCAGTAAATTGTCCTAAGCAATTAACCCATATACTAACCTAACCACAGATATAATATGTTATACTAGGCATTTCTATAACACATAAATCAGGATAATAATCTCGTTATTTAGAAAGATAAAACTCGCCTGACAAAACCACGCTCGGAACGACAATCTCGGCGAAACTGTCCAAATAACACCCCAACGGAAATGTGCTCCACGAATCGACTTTCGGAACTCCGATTGAGCTACAAAATGAACATAAACACCATACCATCAACCACTATCAAGAACCTCATCCCAATCAAAAACCCACAAATGATTTCTTACACAAAACCAAATATCAAGTCAGCCCTACACCTGAATTTCAGCAACTGAAATTGCATCAAAACCCAACAAACAATCACCAACAATCCAACCCAAGCAATCACCGCCACCGGCCAACATTCGATCGCGCATCACCGCCCAACACCGGCGATAAACCCATTCAAACACCACCACCACCGAAACCCAATCTTCCAAAAATCAATCACAATAACAAACCCACACCTACAATAAATTACACACTTCTATAAACCTCAATACTCCACAATCAAACCCAATCCACCAGCATTCACAAACCTTAAAATCAGCCCAACAAGGGTTTCACCAAAACTGAAATTAAACAACAATCAAGGAAGAGGAATAGGGGATTCCCTTACCCGAAGGAGGACGGCTGAGCTCGGCCAGGAATGACGACCAAAAATGGCGACGGACGAGGGGAACGCAGCCCTCTCTCCATGCCTGAAATCAGCAGCACCAACCCCCACACTCGTGAACAACAAACGAGGATCGCCCAAACCCAAATTGGAGCCGAGATGAGCAAGGGAAGAGGAGAGGGGGGAGGAGGAGAGGGAGAGGAGAGGATTTGTTTTGGGGAGGGTGAAAAGTTGATTTGGAGAGGGAGAGTGCGCGCAAATGGCCAAAACCGGTTTGAGATTTTAAAAGGAAAAGTTGAGTTTTCGCCAGAAATATTCGAGTAAACCCATAAATATTCGAATAAATTTTCCTGGCCTAAAAATTAGAAAAACCAAGTTTAGACGCAGTAGAAAAATATTTGAGTAAACCCAGAAATATTCGAATATTTTTCCCCTGTGAAGAATTATTCGAGTAAACACAAAAAATATTCAAACAGAGGGAATCTTTTCTGACAGTGAATAGAAACCGCAAGAAGGAAAACCCTGAAAACCCAACGGCCAAACCCGGACACCCCGGAATCATACCAAACCACCAACACCACCACACAAATACTACTACAAACCCAACAAAGGTTTCCCAAGGTATAAAAACCACCTTCACCACCTCACGGCCACAAAAATGCCTAAATCCCCGAAAATGAATCTTTGCTCGGAAAACTCTAAAAACCTATCGGCCAATCCAATGGCTCACCGGAACCACACCAAACCACGCCCATATCAAACAAAAATCACCACCAACCCATCTAGGGGTTCCCAAGGCCACAACGTCACCTCCTCCTCCGAATAACCACCGAAACAGCATAAAAAGAATCTAATGGACAAAACCTGCCAAAAAGAATAAATGGATGCATAATGGATGAAAGAGTAGATGTGGAATATATGCGCGGAACTTAACATGGAGGAATTATAATAATAATACTTAGTAATAAATAAATAAAATAACCCGAAAATCCGGGACATTACATTTCATTCATAAGAATTATTAACTATCATTATTCAAAAAATATTAGCCATCAGAATTCTACAAATTCTTAACACTACATAAGATTAGAATTAGTAATAAAGCAATTCCCTCCATCCATAACCATAATCTCGGAGGCTAAGTCGTTTCTCATTGAAAATAAAGACATTTTGTATTTGCATGCCCAAACTTTGAAATACATTTGAAATCTTGGCATATCATATACTTTTGGATTATTAACATATCAATCACCCTTGCCATCAATAGAGAACCTGGGATAAGTTTAAACAAAATATGAGGAACCACAAACATAAAATATGAATAATGTGAAAGACAATTGATTTCAATGAAATTAAGCAAGGAGAGGCGTAAAGTTTAAGTTTGGTACCTGATCAACTAATCATGTTAATAGAAAGTATTGGAGACTGGTGTTGTTCCATGTAAGAAAAATCAATGAATTAAGTATTAGTATTTTTTTATCCTAAAATCAACATGAATGCAAAAAAGAAACAAATACTATCAGAAGTTGTAGTGTCCCGATTTTTTTTTTATCATTTTTATTTATTCATTTTGCATCTTTATACGCTACTTTGAATCTGCATATATAACTAAGCATCGTGCATCCTCATATTATTGCATTTATCAGGTTTTGAGTTCTTCTGTCTTCATTTTCTGTGTTTTGGCAGTTTCAGTGGCTGTTTTGGCAGAGGAGGTTGAGTTGTGGTTTTGGGAGCCTATGGTTGGCTTGGTGAAAGTGTTTGTTGTGTAGGTTGCTGTATGGTGTGTGATCTGGGAGGGATCTGAGGATTTTCCTTGGGGGTTTTCCCAGTTTTTGCTCGAAGGAATCTTTTTGGTTTTCTGAGTTCTCTGAGTTTTTACCTGTTGTATTTGAACATACTCGCTTCTGTTCGAATAAGTTTATATCTGCTTTGTTTTATTCGAACAGATTTGTTCTTGTTCGAATAGATTTCTATCTGCTTCATTTTATTCGAACAATACCTTTCCTGTTCGAATATATTTCTTTCTGTTTGGTTCTGTTCGAACAAGCCCTTACCTATTTGAATTGACTTCTACCATCTTTGTTTTGTTCAAATAGAACGATCTTTTGTTCGAACAAAGGCGTGTTTTGACGACCAGGTCGAGTCTTTTCACGTGATTCTTGGTCGCTGGTTTGCCTCGTGATGATTGTTGGAAATTAGGATTTTAATTACCCATTTCATTCTCTCTCTCTCTCACACACTTTTACTTTCTCTTTCACTCACTCTCTAAATTGGATTCCCCTCTTCCATTACTTGCCGATTCATCGCATTTCCTTTCCAAGCTTAGTCGCACTTCCTTCGCTGAGCAATTCCCCTATTCCTCTCCTTATTGTTGATTCGATTTGGGCCTTTGGTTGGAATTGTTTTAGGGTTTCGTGATTTGGATGTTTGTTGAGACTGCGAAGATGTATTTGTTGCAGGTGTTGGGTTGCTAGTGTTGGTGTGATTGTTGCCTGTGAGGTTGAGGTTGGGTTACCCTGTCGATTGTTGGTTTGTGGTTTATCGTTTATCTGGCGAGTGTCCCTTCCTTGCTAAATTCCTTTACTAATTTGATCAATGTGGATTTAGGGTGTTACTCTGGACAGAGAGGTGTTTGTGATATAGTTATAGTCTATATTGTATTCTTCTATAGTTGTTGTTTCACTGTATCTTTTCCTATTCGTTGAGCATGTAGAGTTGTGTTCTTTTTGTTCTTTAGGAAGTTGTGCATTTGGGTGGTATTCTTGTAGCCTTGTCCTTGAATATTGTATTTCAGTCTTGTAGAGATTGATGTTGTTGGATGCTGCGATTGGTGGTCACTGTTCATCTGTGTTAGGATTATTTGCCATCCTCTGCGGCTGGTGGTTATCATATGTGTGCTGGCCATGTTGGGGTTGTTGTGTTAGAATTGTTTGCCATTTTCTGAGGCAGGTGGTTATCCTATGTGTGTATCGGCCGTGTGGCAGCTATTGTGGTTTGATCCTTGGGATCAGTTTGCAGTGTGGATTTTTATATTCTTTTAACTTAACGGGGTCGGTTTCATAACAAAGCTCTACATCAGCTTACACTCGTTAGGATTTATGATTCCTACATCGGGTTAATATAAGCAGGTGAAGTTCGGGCTGGATACTATTATATCTATTACCCATCCGGGAGTGTGGGATGGTATGAGATAGTTTCCTTTGGTACCCGTCTTAACCTCCGGGAGGTTGAAATCCCTTGGAATAAGTGAAATAAAGTTCGGACGTTGGCTCCGTGGGTTACAAAGCCCGGAATACAATGATCAAGTGATAAATCTTAAACGTGGTTAAGCTTGCAACTAATCATACCCATTGTATCCAATTGAGATCTCTTTGACGTTATTATGCATTAGCGGCTGATCAGCCCAATACATTGATTTTAGGGTTTAGTCCATTGGTTCATCACATTATAAGCGTCAACATTAGGACAATTCTATAATCATATCATATCATATTATATTATCACATCATCGCATCACTTCATATATCTCTATTCCACTTCTCTTAGATATTCTTCTTACTCTATTCTTCTCTTAGATATTCTTCTTACTCTATTCTTCTCTTATATATTGTTGTACCTTTAATATTCCCTATCTCAATCACCTCTTCCTCTTTTTCTGCACCAGTTTTATTAGTAAGTTATTTTTGCATTGTTGGGTTATTAGTGAGCCGTGGTTTTGCTTACTCTTACTTTTCCCCCTTTCAGAGGCAGGGTAGTTGATGGTTTAATTGAGGGTTTCAGCTGAGTTGGATCCAGTTTGCAGTTGCAGATCCGTTATGGTTTTAGTATTTCTTTTATGAGATTTTAGCTTTTGACGCTGTACATTATCGAGATATTGTATTGATATTTCAGTCTGATATATATATATATATCTATTGCTTCCGCTTTATTCTTTTAACTCTGATGATATTGCAATAGTGAATGACTGAGCTATTTTCTATTAGCACGGTTATTTGTGGGGGCGAATCTTTGGATTCCCCTACCTGCATGTCCTGGATGGCATGGATTTAGATATGCTCTAATTATTGGAATTGGGAGCGTGACAGGAGTGAAACTTATAATTTGGGGCAGAAGAATAAAGACAAACTTTAAAGTTCAAGAGATTAGCATATGCAAGCTGAAACATGCAAGCCAAGCCAAGATAAACGAACGCTTCAGACATACTGTGATTGCAAAATTCATAATCCCAGGTCAAAACACTAATCAGATTCAAATCAACAAGTAAATCAATGATAACTAGGAATCAGATACGTGATATGTTTCAAGAATCAGATCAATGGGCTAATATGCATTAACTCAAAGTTCCTTCACTTTGAAAGTTTATTAAATGTATGCCAGCACTAAATAACATACCAAATACAAGAGAGTTGTAATGCCAATGAGATTGGATATTCTTGGTGAATAGCAACTAGTAGAATTGAGTACCAAAAATGTGAAAAGACCTTGTTGTAAAAAGACAAACAACCTTGTTATGAATAACAACTCATTACCAAATTTCTGAATTATTCATGAGTACAAAATGTGAAAAGACAAACAACCTAAAAAAAGTAGAGTACAAATTTCATACTGTTAATAAAAAGAAAGATAAACTAGAAAGCAGCCAGAGTAATTCACAACTATGTAGAATGTAATTACTGATATTTTACCGCACTAAAATATGTACCTAACAAATGCAAAGACCACATATTTCCCCGAAAGCATCCTGTGAACTCCGGTGAAGGTCTCTAGCCTTTATCCTGTGTTGTTCCATTTCCTTGGATTAAGGAAAATCTTATGTAAAGGAAGAAAATATGGCATGTCAAATAACAACATTGCATATTCCACCGATATTACATGTACAAAAGTCTAGAGTACCTACGCAATAACGACACCAAATAAATATTGCCGACATCTATTTACAAACGTACAATGGATGTATAATCAATACTTCCCCCTTAACTGACGTACATAATCAACAATAGCAAGTCCATGGGGACGCTGTTTCCCAAAAACATCTCGAGCTAACATGTAAGTATTTATTCTTCCTTGGAGGAGTAAACATGTAATGTCCCAGATTTTCGGGTCATTTTTATTATTATTTAGTATTATTACTATTATTCCTTCACGTTAAGTTCCGCACTTATATTCCGTTTATACTCCTTCATCCAAATTGCATCCATTCATTACTTTTGGCAGGTTTTGTCCATTAGATTCTTTTTAGTAGTTTTGGCGGTTCGGAGGTAATTCGGAGGAAGAGGTGGCATTGCGGCCTTGGGAACCCATAGAAAGTTTGGTAATGATGTTTGTGTGCTGTGTGTGTGATTTGGGGTGGTTCCGGTGAGCCGTTGGAGTGGCCGGTATGTTTCCGGAGTTTCCCGAGGAAAATATTTTTTTTCGAGGGTTTAGGCGTTTTGGTGGCCTTGAAGCGGTAGAGGTGGTGTTTAGACCTTGGGAACCCTTTGTTAGGGTTGTGATGGTTGTTCGGGTTGTTCCAGTCTTCTGAGGGTTTTGGTGTTACGTGTGGTTCAGGAGGACCTCAGAGTGACATTTTCAGATTTTTCCAGTTCCCGTTCGAACGATCGTTCGAACAACTTGTCGATTACATATATATATATCATTATCCATTCTCTCTCCTCACATTATCTCTTTCACTCTCTCTCCTCACCCAAAACTGAATCCTCTCCTTCGTTAAATTCCTTCTCCTTTCCTTGAGTTGATTTAGGTTGAGGAATCGTCACCTCTGGCCATCCTGATTTCAGTTCTTCAGGGAGAGAGAGATTGTTGTTCTAGAGAGAGAGAAAGGGCTGCCTTTCCATCGTCGAGCGATCGATTGGACGCCGTCCCTTGCTGAGCTCAGCCGTCCCTCTTCGGTGAGTGATTTCACGGATTCCTTTTTACCATTAAGTTGACTGATTTTAGTTGGTATCCTTTGTGATTGTTGGGCTGAATTCAGGGTTTATAAATGTGGTGATTGGGGTTTGGTATTTGTGGCCAAATAGGTATTGTTGGTGATTGGGTTTTGCAATGTTTGTTTGCAGGTGTTGGGCTGATTTTAAGGTTTGTGTTTGTTTGGGGTTGATGATGGGAGAATGGGGTTCATAGTGTCTTCTTTGGGATCATCGCAGGTGTGGGTTGGATTGGTGTTCATTGATGTTGGTTCTTTACATTAGACCTTGGAGAGATCAATTTGGGTTTAGAGGAGCGATTATGGAGGTCGTTATTGTGTTAAGAAGTTCTGAAATCAGTTCGTATGACCTAACTGTTTTCCCCCTTTGGTAAACTGTTTTCCTCCTTTTATGAACTGTTGTTTACCCCCTGATAATCTGATTTGGATAGCTGATTTTCCGTCCTTTTGGAGCCCTGAGAGTGGTGGATTTGAGTTGGTTATTGTGATGTTGATTATTGGGTTTTCCTTGCAGCTGTTCGATGGTGGTGATTCGGGTTTAGTGTGATGGGGAGTGAGGTCCAGTTGCTGATTCAGTTGTGGTGCTGACCTGAAACGCAGTTTCGGGCGGGTATCCTTTATTGGAGTTGCGATTGGGCTTCGGTATTTCATAGTGGTTGATGTTGTGGTGTTCCTGGTGCTTTCCGTGAATGATTTGGAGTTCTGGAAGTCGATTCGCGGAGCATATTTCCGTTGGGGTGCTGTTTGGACAGTTTCGCCGAGATTGTCGTCCCGAGCACGTCAAGCGAGTTTTATCTTCCTTAATAACTAGACCTTTATATTCATTTATGAGTTATTGTATCACATAGTTTATCATGTTTATTACCGTGATTATGTTAGTATATGGGTTAATTGCTTAGGACACATTCACGGGTTATCCGTTTGGCATACCTTAGACGAGAGTACTTAAGGGTTTGATATGCTAGTAAAACCTGCAACAATGTGAGTTTAGTTACTAGATAGAACCTGGAGGTTTTGTGTTACGCCTCAAAATCCAGTAATCCGTAGCTAGACCAATTACTGAGATTCGAGGATGTACATGTCGGGGAATCTAAAGATTTGCCCCACGAACAACCGAGCCGTAGACAAATTCTGGCTTAGTCATTCACAATAGTATCACAACAGAGTAATAAAGAAAATAGAAACAACGGAAGACTAAGATAACAGAATATAAACGTAAAATTCTACAAACTTCTACGCAACAAGCCCAACTGCAATAAAAGGAGATTGAGCCTCCAGCTCAACTCCCCAAAGATCACCACAGCAGCAACTAAAACCTAAAACAACCTGCCACTGAAAGGGGGGATGCGAGAGTGAGCAAACAACGAGCTCACTAACTCCCAAGAATAGCTAAACGATTATACTAACCAATGAGATGGATATAAATATTAATGATAATAGGATATAATGATATCTAACGATAAACAATAAATATATATAAATATATAAATGATGACTAATAGGTATGCGTATATATACTAACTAAAATAAATCTATCTATAAATATATCTCGTGCAAAGGAGTGCTAATCAACACTCTAGTCACAAGTACCACTAACTACACTCTAATCACTACCGTGGCCCTCAACGCCACAAGAAACTAACCCACCTCAGGAATACAGTCACACGTGAGGGTAAACACCCTCGGCCAACTACAAACCAACCGGGTTATCCAAACTCCAACCAGACACAATCCCGAAGCTACCACAAGTTGAACGAAATCACCCACAACCAAATAATAGCCTAAAGCTCACAGCAACCAACCAGACTAATCTACCTAATAACTTAATCAGATACAGAAAATGGGGGAATAGATACAGAGAGGAGAGGAGTATGCAGAACGAAGAGAAGTCTAATTACATCGTAATCAATTAGGAGAAGAGGAATCTAATAAGCGGAGGAGAATATGATGAACTAGGATAATCCCATAATTATCCAAATGCAATAATAAGTTATGATGATGATATGATGGAATAAGATAATCTTCTGATTATTCCAAGTGCAGAAGATTCTATATTAAACATAATGCAGAAAGGGTTAAGGATTTCTATCAGAAGAACCTACGAATAGGAAGTATGTTGAGATGCAATGATATGCTTGATGACAATGATGATGATGATGCAAAAAGATTTCATGAAGTGGGATAGTCCCATACCTATCCCAAATGCAATGGTTTAGCGATGTCAACCCAAAGGGCTAGCCCCCAAGACTAAAGTGGGCTGACAACTGCTGAAAAAGGATTTACCTTACCGAATATTGTTGGATACAAGGGTACGATGCACTGCACTAGATCGACCAAACAAAAAGATATTAAGATAGGTACTTCAACCTCGCTTGAAGAGTCTAGGCACCAGGAACTAGCATCCAACCATGTCTCTCTACGCAGGATGAGACTGGGCACCAAGAGAACAATTTAAACCACAACTTCACTCGCAGGAGAAGACTGGGCACCAGGAAATAGTATCCAACCATGTCTCTCTTTGTAGGACGAGACTGGGCACCAGGAAAACCAATCCAACCATATCTTCACCTCTAAAACTTTAACCCGATCCAGGGATCCTTTCAACCTATCGGGGCCAGCCGATGCGGAGTTGTTTATGTATCCAATCACAGTAAGATAAGGAGAGAATATATTATCTAAGGATATGAGCATGATCCTAGAGACTGAAACACAACTGCTGTTTACATTGCCAACACACAATAGGATAACCACCTACTTGAGAGCGTGGCAACCAAAACTAATACAGATGCCCTCCTATGACTCAGTTGCACCATCTAAACCTAGATGAAACAGCAACTTAACCGTCACGACATCTAAACGACATCAGTATCTAAGATTCATCAAAACAATATGATTACCATCAAGTACAACAGTACTCTAGCTATCAACACAGACTTGTACTCATGGGGTGACCTACAAGAGTCCAACAAGTAGTCAATAATCCCCAATAAGATAACTGCCTCTCAACCCTAACAGCCTCATCCCAGGGAAAGAAGGCTTACGAGTAAGCTCTATCAGCTCTAAGAATCATGAAGACAATAAGTGTCACAACACGATAAGCAAACAATCCTAAGGCAAACTATCAGAAGTTCACATCCACAACCAACCACCACGGACAAGCCGTCTACTCACCATCAACAACTAACAGTCCAGGAGATACCACACTCCCACATGGACTCTAACATTCCAAGCAACCACTAATCACAATAACAGTGCTCAAGGACTAGGCCTTGAGAATACCGAGTACGCCTAGACTTGTCCTAAGACTAATTAAAATAAAAGTAGGCAAGAGGACGAGCTCCGAATCGAAGACCGTGTCTCACTGGAGCTATGTCGCCCCAAGACTACCCTGTAAACAAGTCTAGTAACCCATACTAACCAAGGTGATATACTAAAAGATGAGAACTATAGTCTCTGAACTACACTATCTCAGAGAAATGGCGGCAAAACCACATGCCGTCCATAAGTCTCTACTAATAGTCAATCAAAGTTACTAAAGCCCTGAAACAAGATGGGCGCCCTAATAACTAACCAACAGTACCACACTCAATATATTATACATATATATAACAACTCTGGGCGTCGTAACATACTGAGAAATGCCTTTGTTCTCAACCTCAATGTAGAAAAGATCCGCAATAACCACCTACTATAAAATCGGTCTAAGAGGAATCCCAGGAGTCACCGTCACATCGACGACAGCAGAAAATAACCTCCTTTGACTAAGCAGAACCTACAGGCTCTATCAAGTAACTAAACTTATAACAAACTTGGGTTTTACTAACTTATCGAACCCTTAAGTACTCTCGCCTAAGGTATGCCAAACGGATAACCCGTGAATGTGTCAGAAGCAATTAATCCATATACTAACATAATCACGGTAATAAACATGATAAACTATGTGATGAAATAACTCACAAATAAATATAATGGTCTAGTTATTAAGGAAGATAAAGCTCGCCTGACGATATGCTCGGAACGACAATCTCGGCGAAACTGCCCAAACAGCACCCCAACAGAAATGTGCTCTGCGAATCGACTTCCAGAACTCCAAATCAATCACGAAAAGGACCAGGAACACCACGACATCAACCATTATGAAGTACCAAAGCCCAATCGCAACTCCGGCAGAGGATACCCGCCCAAAACTACATTTCAGATCAGCACCACAACTGAATTCAATAAAAAAACTGCATCTAAACCCACAGTTCACCACGCTACGCTGCGCTACTCCGATCGCCCATAATCACATTAAGATATGCCACTCTAACCCCACCAAGTCAGCCGCCCAACAATCACATACCCAGTGTTCGAAGAGGGTAAAAACAGTCCTCTCTTTCCTCTAGAATAACAGTAACTACGGCAGTAATTTCTGAACCAAAACGGCCACACTTGTCTGCTCAGGCAGCCCTCTCCAGAACAGCAACAACCACTACCTAGAGCAACCACCACACCTCCTCTTTCTAACTACACCAAACCTCAATCACCACCCTAACAGCTACAAGAAAACCCCATAATTTTAGGCACCCAAACGCCAACAATTCAACCCACGCAATCACCACCACCGGCCAACACCTACAATGATCACACTCCTCAAATCAACAATGCACCCACTAATCATAAACCCTAAATCAGTCCAACATCACAAGGGTTCTCCCCAAAGCCGAAATTAACTAATGATACAAGAGAGAGAGAGGAATTACTCACCGAGGGAAAACGGCGGAGGTCACGGCGAAGAATTTACGAAGAAATCGGCAAGCGAGGGAGGAGAGGATTCGGTTTTGGAGAGGAGAGGATTCGGTTAGGAGAAGAGTGAGAGAGTGAAAGATTAATGTAAGGAGAGAGAATGCATAATGATATATATAACCGACCAGTCGCTCGAACGATCGTTCGAACGAAAACAGAAAAAATCCAAAAATGTCACTCTGAGGTCCTCCTGAGCCACATACAACGCCAAGACCCTCAAAAGACTGGAGCAACCCGAACAACCATCACGACCCTAGCAAAGGGTTCCCAAGCTCTAAACACCACCTCTACATGGCCACTAAAATGCCTAAACCGCCCAAAAGGAATTTTTTGCTCGGAAAACACCGAAAGCCTATCGGCCAATCCAACGGCTCACC
This sequence comes from Kingdonia uniflora, assembly GCA_014058105.1. Lineage (NCBI taxonomy): Eukaryota > Viridiplantae > Streptophyta > Magnoliopsida > Ranunculales > Circaeasteraceae > Kingdonia > Kingdonia uniflora. The sequence goes on from JACGCM010000843.1 coordinate 13,868, forward strand.
GGAACCACACCAAACCACAAACACATCAAATAAACATCACCACCAACCTATCTAGGGGTTCCGAAGGCCACAACGCCACCTCCTCCTCCGAATAACCACCGTACCACCGAAACTAGATAAAATGAATCTAGCATACAAAACCTGCCGAAAGGAATAAATGGATGCATAACGAATAACAATATATGAATCATAGTAACAATGCTTAATAATAAACAAAAAAATTACTCTGAAATTCTGGGACATAACATTTTGATTAGCTAGAGGAGTTTATTCTCTGCTGTCGCCGATGTGACGTTGACTCCTGAGATTCCTCTTGGGCCGATTTCATTGAGGGTAGTTATTCTGGATCTTTCCTCCGTTGAGGTTGAGAACAAAGGCATTTCTCAGTATGTTGCGACGCCCAGAGTCGCTATATATATATATATATATATATAATATATTGAGTATGGTATTGTTGGTTAGTTATTAGGGTGCCCAGCTTGTTTCAGGGCACTAGTAACTTGGGCTGACGATTAGTAGAGACTTATGGACAGCATGTGGTTAGCCGCCATTTCTCTGAGATGGTGTAGTTTTGAGACTTTAAGTCTCACCTTATAGTAAGTTTGGGTTGCTTGATTTGGTCCCAGGGTAGTCTTGGGGCCGCATAGCTTCACCAAGACTTTGTCTTTGATTCGCAGCTCGCCATCTTGCCTACTATTATTTTGATTAGTCTTAGGACTAGTCTAGGTGTACTTTGTGTTCTCGAGGCCCGGTCCTTGAACACTGGCATTGTGATTTGTGGTTGTTTGGAATGTTGGATTCCATGTGGGAGTGTGGTATCTCTTGGACTGTTAGTCGTTGATAGTGAGCAGACGGCTTGTCCGTGGTGGTTGGTTGTGGATGTTGAGCTTCCGATAGTTTGCCTTGGGATTGTTTGCTTATCGTGTCGTGACACTTATTGTCCTCATGATTCTTAGAGCTATTAATAAAGCTTACTCGTAAGCCTTCTTTCCCTGGGATGAGGCTGTTAGGGTTGTGTCCCCTTCCGACATCTAGGAGGCAGTGATACAGCATGGCTCAGTGAGATCCGCGGCTGAGTCAGGTGGTTTATGAAGTTATGCGTCACCCGAGATGTTGGAATGCGGCTGAAACCTCATGTTGAATCCGGTTCCAGTACATCCGTGTTGGAGACTTATGTACATGATTAGGAGGATTGTGAGGCAGTTCGATTATTGGGGGTTATTGACTACATGTTGGACACGTGTAGGTTACCCCATGGGTACTAGGCTGTGTTGACAGCTAGAGTACTGTTGTACTTGATAGTAATTATATTGCTTTGAGGAATCTTATTGACTGATGTTGTTTAGGTGTCGTGACGGTTAAGTTGCTGTTTCATCTAGGTTTAGATGGTGCAACTGAGTCACAGGAGGGCATCTGTGTAGTTTTGGTTGCCACGCTTTCAGGCAGGTGGTTATTCAATTATGTGTTGGTTGTGTTAACAGTAGTTGTGTTTAAGTCTCTAGGATCATGCTCACATCCATAGATAATATATTCTCTCCTTATCTTACTACGATTGGATACATAAACAACTCCGCATCTGCTGGCCCCCGATAGGTTGATAGGATCCTTAGATCGGGTTAAAGTTTTGAGGTAAAGATATGGTTGGATTAGTTTTCCTGGTGCCCAGTCTCGTCCTGCGAAGAGAGACATGGTTGGAAACTATTTCCTGGTTCCCAGTCTTCTACTTCGAGTGAAGTCATGGTTGGAATAGTTCTCCTGGTGCCTAGTCTCATCCCGCGAGGAGAGATATGGTTGGATGCGAGTTCCTGGTGTCCAGACTCCACAGGCGAAGTTGAAATTCTTATGTTATTATCTTTTAGTCTGGTCGAGCTAGTGCAGTACATCGTACCCTTGTATCCAACAACATCCGATAAGGTAAATCCTTCTTCAGCAGTTGTCAGCCCACTTTAATCTTGGGAGCTAGCCCTTTGGGTTAACATCGTTAAATCATTGCATTGGGATAGGTATGGGACTCTCCCACTTCATCATCATCATCATCATCAAGCATATCATTGCATCTCCGCATACTTCCTTAATTCGTAGGCTTTTCTGATAGAAATCCTTAACCCTTTCTGCATTATGTTTAATATAGAATCTTCTGCACTTGGGATAATCATAAGATTATCTCATTCCATCATATCATCATCATAACATATCATTGCATTATGATAATTATGGGATTATCCTAGTTCATCATATTCTTCTCCGCTTATTAGATTCCTCTTCTCCTAATTAATTGCAGTGCAATTAGACTTTTCTTCCTTTTGCATACTCCTCTCTTCTCTGCATCTATTCCCCCCTCCTCCGTATCTGATTAAGTTATTAGGTTGATTAGTCTGGTTGGTTGCTGTGAGTTTTAGGCTGGTATTTGGTTATGGGCGATCTCATTCAGCTTGTGGTTGCTTCGGGATTATAACTGGTTGGGGTTTGGATAACTCGATCGGTTTGTAGTTGGCCGAGGGTTGTTTACCCATGTGTGTGATTGTATCTCTGAGATAGATTAGTTGCGCGTGGCGCTGATAGCCACGGTAGTGATTAGAGTGTAGTTAGTGGTCATTGTGACAGGAATGTAGATTTAGCACTCCTTTGCACGAGGTATATATATATATTATATATATATTTATATATATATAGATAGATAGATTTATTAGAGTTAGTATATATACGTATATCTATTAGTCATGCTATATATATTGATACATATATATTGTTTATCGTTAGTTATCATCATATCCTATTATCATTAATATTTATATCCATCTCATTGGTTAGTATAACCGTTTAGCTATTCTTGGGAGTTAGTGAGCTCGTTGTCTGCTCACTGTCGCATCCCCCTTTCAGTGGCAGGTTGTTTCAGGTTTTAGTTGCTGCTGTGGTGATCTTTGGGGAGCTGAGCAGGATGCTCAATGTCCTGTTATTGCAGTTGGGCTTGCTGCGTAGGGGTTTGTAGAATCCTACGTTTAGATTATGTTATCTTAGTCTTCCATTGTTTCTATTTTCCTTATTCCTCTGCTGTGATACTATTGTAAATGACTGGGACAGATTTTTTCTACGGCTCGGCTGTTCGTGGGGCGAATCTGTAGATTCCCCGACCTGCACAGCTTCAGATCTAGTAATTGGTCAAGCTTCTGATTACTAGATTTTGGGGCGTGACAAAATAGGTTATCACCTATTCTATTTCATCAACACGATATTAGACATCCATTTCCAAAGACTGGCTCTTGTAGAATGGATCCTAACCAGTTTCCTCATCCAACACCAAGAGCTCATCCTTCAAATGCAATAGACACATGATAATCAGAATATAGTATACAAAAATTTACGGTGAAAATAGGAATGAAAATCAATGATGCTAGATCTCATCGTCGCTAGCACTCCGTTTCATAATTAGCCAAGTAAGAGGCCTCATTTATCAGTAAGAGAAGAATTAAATAGCTTTGAAAAAAAAAGGTATAACCAAAAATGTTGAACGCATCGCGAAAAAGAAATGCCCACGTTAACTGAAAGAGAGTTAGATACAACTCCGAATTCAACCATTCATATAAATGCAATCTTGAACAATACCCCAATCTTTAATACCTACCAAATTAATTGAACTGATTTACTTCTTAAAGTACATATGGGAAATTTGGCATAAAAAAAATGATATATTTCGTAAATGCCCTGCTGTCCTATCTTTTTTTTTTTTTTGGTATAAATATGATTGGATACATTAATTTACCCATTAAGTTCAAGATCAAAAAAGGACTATCAATGATAAAAGCAAACACAAAAACAAAAATTACTTTGTTCTAATTTCATATTGTCACTCTTAGACCAAGCATAAACATATCGAATCATCGACCCATTTGGTTAATATCGATCAGAGGAATATCTTCTAAGATCATATTATTGATCAATGGTTTTGTTGTGATGAAATCCATCCCAGCCTCCATGGTCAACTTGGTTGCTTCATCGGACTTCCCATCAGCTGTATGCGCTATAATCGGAATGTGAACACCATAGCGCTTCTTCTCCTCTCGTATTTTTCTAGCCACTTCAAATCCGTCCATTATTTGCATTTGGCAATCCATAAAGATCATATCATAGGGTAGACTATTACAAGTTCCCTGTTCACTTTGGGAATACTCTCCAAAAGCCTTGGAAACTTGTTTGACAGCTGCTTCTCCATTCTCGTAAGAATTCACTATTGAACCTCTATCCTTACGAAGTTTAGTAGCTAAGATACGTAAGATTTAGGTATCTTCAACAAGCAAAACTTTCCATCCATTCAAGGGCTTATTACGAAACATTTCAGAGTCTCCTGGTTTTGATTTTTAACTTGGCTTGTCAACATTTCCTGAACTCCTCCTTTGTCCTGCATTTTTCTCATTAGGTTTCAACATAGAGCATCGGATTGTAGTTGCCCCACCAAATTTAGTTAAAACCCTTAATACTTTACATAAGCAAGACCCGTGAAATTTTTTGATCAGAAGGTGATCGCAATGAATTAACATTTTCTTCTCACGTCTTCTGGACTCAGATTTTGGATTATGAGTATATAACAAGGTAATCCTACATTGGGATTCGTCAAGCTCTCTTCAAAAGTTAGCAAGAGATAAGCATACCTCTGAAAGTTGATCGTCACTATACTCATTAACATCAATGACAACAAGTGTGAATCGTGATGCACGTTTTTGGCACGTTCTTTTTTAAAGAGGCAATATGTGATCAAAGTCTTTAGAACTCATTGAGTCACCTTTCAAACTAAACTCAAATTTCCCCGAAGAGCTATGATTCGCAAGGTCTAATCCATGTTTTATATTCTCGAGAGAAAGAGATAATTATTCCAAAGAGCTTATACTTGAAACCTTTATGCCTTCACTTTTCATTAACTTTTGTATGATCACTACAAGAAAAAGCACATATAAAACCGTTTGCTCTATTCTACCAGGTTATCCTTTTTACAATAGCACTTTTTTGAACTCTATTAAATAATAGCATTTGAGAAACGCTATCAATTTATTTTAAATGGCGTTTAGAGAACGCCATAGTTGTCTTTCTATGACATTTTTCCCCCGCTGTTTTTCCTTTTTAACATAGCAAGGCTATAATGCTATCTATTATTTTTTCTATTGCACTTTTCTAATGCTATATATTATCTTTTCCATAGAATTTTTCTAATGCTATTAATCTTTACACTAGCATTTGTTTAATGCTATCTATTATCTATACCATAGCATTAATCTAATACTATCTATTATCTGCAACATAACATTTTTCTAATGCTATCTATTATCTGTAGCAAAACATCTTCAAATGCTATATTTACTCAACAAATTAGTAGTTGAATTACAATATTCAATAAACGCTATCATTAACACTTTCTAAATTACGAAAATGAATTTAACATTTTATCAAATAAATAAAAGTCACAGCTTTTCTGTAAAAGAACTCTAATACAATAAAAGTTGATCTTATAAAAGTTGATCTTATCTATGTACAATGGCTAAAACACTGTAGGAAGTCATTTTCAACTGCGACTCCATCATAAACTGCATAAAAGATACGAAAAAGACAGTAAGCAAATTAAATTATAAATATTAAAAAAATCATACCATAATTAATCCGAAAATGAATACCAATCATGAATCGTACTTTAAATTTTCCAATACAAAGATCAGTTATAGGTCTACTAACGTATATGAATTTGGATTATATAAGGATGTAGTGACGGAGAATAAATAGTCAAGTTATAAGGGTTTATTCTACCTGAATCAATCATCCTTCATAACCACGTATTTCTTGGGCCATGCAATAAAACTCATTAAACCACCACCAATTGTATTTACATCATCAGTCGCCCTCCATAACGGGAATAAAGGGATTACAATATTTGTAACAACAACTTTGCATACATTAGGCCTAAGAATTTGATTATGCAGCATGCATTCAGAATCTTATGTCACCCACTGTGCATGAGCAACACCAACCTTAAAGCCCTTCCAGCTGAACAATTTACAACTGGTGTCTTTTGCCTTTCTTTTACATTGTGCCAGGATAGAAAAATCAAGATTATATTTGTAATGACCAAGATTTTATTTATTTATTATTATTTATTATTATTATTTGTATATTACTATAGATCATGCATCTTCATATTATTGAATTTATCAGGTTTTGTGCTTTTTATTTCGGTGATTTCGGTTTTGTTGGGCAGAGGAGGTTGAGTTGTGTTTTCAGGAGCCGTGGTTGGTTTGGTGGGAGTGTATGTTGTTTTTGTGTGTTGTTGTGTGGTGTGTGATCCGGGGGGATCTTAGGAAGATTTTAGAGTTTTTACCAGTTTTTGCTTGAGCAGAATCTTTTTTTTTTCTAGAGTTTTGGACTGTCTCATTTTATTCGAACAAACTTGTTTCTATTCGAATATGTTTCTTCCTGTCTCATTCTATTCGAACAACTCATTTTTTTGTTATAATTGATTTCTAACTGTTTCATTTTATTCGAAAAACTTTCACTCTGCTCGAATAGATGTCTGCTCAGTTGATTTCTATCTGTTTTGTTTTATTCGAACAAACTTATTTATGTTCGAATATGGCTCTTCCTGTTCAGTTTTGTTCGAACATAAATATATTCTGTTCAAACAGAGGCGTGTTTTGGTGACCAGGTTAGGTCTTTTCTTGTGATTCTTGGCCTCTGATCTTGCCTCGAGATGTGTGTTGGTTATTTAGGTCTTTATTCACCCATTTCACCTCAGATATTAAACTCTCTCTCTCTCTCTCTCTCTCTCTCTCTCTCTCTCTCTCTCTCAAATTAGAATCTTCTCCTCCCTTGCTCCTCCTTTATGATTGATTGTTGGGATTGATCTTCACCACTCCTTCCGGTGAGAAATTTCCCTATTCCTTTTCCTTATGGTTGATTTGATTTTGGTTTTGGTTAATTTAGGGTTTTGAGATTGTTGGGTTGATTTAAGGTTTTGTGATTAGGGTATTTGTTGAACTTGTGGAGTTGTGATTATTGCAGGTGTTGGGTTGGTTGTGTTGCTTTGATTATTGGACGGTATTGTTGAGGTTGGGTTATCCGGTTGATTATTGGATTTATCGTATATTAGGCGAGTGCGCCTTCCTTGCTAATTTCCTCTACTAGTTTAATCAGTGTTGGTTAGAGTGATATGCATTGGCAGTGAGGTGTTATGTGATTTAGTTATAGTCCATTTTGGATTCTTCTATTTTGTTGTTAATTCAGCATGTTTCCTATTGTTAGGCATGTAGAGTTGTGTTTCCCTTTTGTTTTTAGGAAGTTGTGCATTCGTGTGGTATTCTCGTGGCCTTGTCCTTGAATATTGTGGAGAGTTTCACCGCCTATTTCCAGCAGGCCATGACCCCAGCGGTCAGAGAGTATGGTTATCTCGAGTAGCTTCATAAGTATAAACATCCAATTTTTTCTGGCACGATAGTTCTTTCTAAGGCAGAGATATGGTTCAAGTCCATTGAGAAGACTCTGAACGCGATAAATTGTCCGGATGATCAGCGGGTGATGCTTGCGACTTATCCTTTACATGGTGAGGCAGATGACTGGTGAGATACAGACAAGAGGACTATCGTAGAGACCCCGGTACTTTGGACATCCTTTAAGGATTGGCACTTTGAGCAGTATTTTCTGCAGAGTAATAGGGTCGCATGTATCACTGAGTTCTACATGCTTGAGCAGGGTGATATGAGTATTTCTAGGTATGATCAGCGATTCAACAAACTCTCTCGATATGTTATGTTTATTGTTTAGGATGAGGAGCAGCGAAAGATGAAAATTTTGAAGGGTCTTCGTCCGTACTTTTGGAAGTTTTTGATCGCTTCTGGTCTTAGTTTGTATAGAGAAGTTTTCTCTAAAGCATTGGCAATAGAGCAGAACGATATCGAGGATCGCAAGTCCAAGGACTTGTGGAACCCAGTGAGACAGGATCAAAGGCCCGATAAGGGCAAAGCAGTTCAGGTTCAGTATGAGAACTTGGGTTCAAAGAGACAGAAGTTCGGTATTTCTGATGGTGCACTAGCTAGAGTTATGGGAGGATAGCTTGCTTTTGGTGTGTATTGGAACTGTGGGGAGAAAGGGCCCTCTAAGAGGTTTTTTCATAAGCCAGACAGAGGTCCTCAACCATTGCGACAGTTTCACGGTCCCGCTGGTCACCAGCCGCGACCACAGCAGATTCAGCAGTTTCTGCAAAGACAATTTCAGGGTCTACAGTGTAGGTACCAGGCCCTCCAGGTGGACAGAGACGGCAGCATCTGAGTCCGAAACAGAGCCAGGGTCAGGGCCATAGGCAGAACAAGATGTATGTAGCTGGGAGCGCGAGGTGCTCATGTCCCTCCACCGAAGGTACGATTTTTATTTCTTATACGCCCGCTAGAGTTCTTTTTGATTCAGAAGTGGCGATGGTGAGAGGAAATCAGAGATATTTTAGAGATTGAGATTTAGGGATTTTTAAGAGATGGAGGGAAAGAGGAGAAATGATCTTAGTTTTAACATTCCATCTTGTTTTACTAAGAAAACATGAGTTAAGATGGCATTCGCGTATAAAATGCCATTAATTTACACTTATTATAGCATTTCACAATAATGTTATAGAAAAAACTCTATCAAATATCATTTTCCTTGTAGTGGATTCTTCTTCTTTCATCTCCTTGAATAAAGAGTACTGCATGCGAACCTTGGACCTCTTAAATGGGGATTGATTATGACAATTTAACGCGTTCGGAACTGGATCACCCATTAGTTTCACATCCATGCCTTCTGCCTTACTATTAGGAGTAGATGCCGCCTCATTACATGCAGAGAGAAAAATGTTGAATCTAAAGCAAGCTCCCTTTTCACCGAGTTCCTTATATATGCTATTGATTTTGTCCCCATTAGACGCACCAGAGGTTGAACAATTCCAAGTCCTAAACTAGTCCCTCTATGACGAAGAGCTATTTCTTTGACTTGAACAAAATTTTCAAACACAAACTTTTTGTAGTCTTTGGGTATTCCCTTCCTAGTGTCATCCAATTCAACTATGAACACCGCGCAATTTTGACGTCGCTGAACCGTATGAAGTGCAACTTAGATCATTATATGTCTCACTATTGTTGTAAACAAATAATCCACATTACGAATAGAGAAACTCTAAAACAAATAATTGTACGAAGAACACACCAATTGGTTGGAAAAATCCCTTTAAGAGCTTTAATTGCTTAATAGAAATCAATTATAATTGAATTACTCTCAAGCCCTAAGTCTCTCTCTCAAAACTTTGATTAATCTAACATAATCTAATTTTTCTTTGCCTAAAGAAATATGCTGAATCGCACCTCTGTTCGAACAAAAAAATTCTCTGTTCGAACAGAAAACATAACAGAAAATGTATTTGAATAATCTTTAATTGTATTTGAATAAAACACCTCAGGACTTAATCTATTCGAATAGAAAATATATCTCTTCGAATAGACCAGAAGTCGTTCTAACGACTCCAAATCACGTTCGAACGACTTTGAATAATATTTATCAAAACGTCCTTGGATACTCTTGGATTATGGCTCGCCCCTTTAGGAGCCTTGCGCTCCCGTTCAAGCTAGAACAGAAGATGTGGAAATGCGGCTATGCCCATCTCCTTTTTGTACCACTTTGACTTGCTAGGTAGTTTACCCTTCTTCCCAACTCGAAATAATTTAATACCACCCCGTCTTGTAGCATGAATTTTCCTCTCTAGAATATCCTCCTCCTACAACAGATCTTCTCTTTCCATCCATAAGCCGTCATTAATCATCGCTAGGTAGGCGAGTGTCGATTGTAGAGTCTTCATCCAAAAAAGATAGCTCAAAGAGCTTCAAATGCTCGGCATTAATCATCGAATTCATCTTCATATAAGCATTGTCACCAATCTTCTTGAGTATCAAGAATGACCGTAATGGATAGGTTTGAGCTTCTTACCTTTCCCCTTAAGCCGTTTCTTACTCAAATACAACCAAGCGTGGTCATCCTCTTGTAAAGTACACTCAACCCGATGCTTATCGTAGCGAGCATTATACTTCACTTGAGTCTTTTACAACTGTGCTACAACCACCTCATGAACCTTGCTTATCCTCCCAATAAAATGCTGAGCTTTAACATGTTCCTCTTTCACCTTCCCTGACACCGTCTTATCGCCAAAACTAAAAGCCAAATCAAAAGGGCTTTGAGGCAAGTACCCCAAACAAACCTTAAATGGAGACTTCAAAGTGGAACTATGAATCGCCCAATTAAATGTAAACTAAAGATACAGTAAACTCTCATCCCAATTTTTAGTATACCTAGAATGGAATTCCTATAGTAAATGTACCTACCACTCAATCGAGTTGTCGGTAGCAAGGCTTCTCTTAATTATCATCTAAAGAAATGGAGAGGTGAGAAATCCGTATCAGTAAAAAATTCAAACCGCGAGTATTGTTATTTATTTTGTAACAAGCCAAGCATGTTGTTAGGCAAAAAGAAACTTTTTAAAATGATCCAACCTCTCAAACGAGTTGCCGGTAGCCAAACATCTAAGAATTACATACTAAAACAACAAAGAGGTTCGAAATTAGCTCTGGTCAAAAATTTAAATAGGGATTATTGCGATTCATTTGGTAACTATCTTAGAGTGCTCTAAATCAAAAAGAAATTCTTACAAATGATACAAACTGTCAAATGATTTGCTGACAGACAAGCTTCTCCGAATTACAATTAGAAGCAACGGAGAGGTGCAAAATCCGTACTGGTCAAAAATTGAAACCGGGAGTATTGTAATTCATTTGGTAACTATCCTAGAGTGTTGTTGGTTGAAAAGAAACTCTCATAAATAATCCAACCTCTTAAACGAGTTACCGGTAGCCATGTTTCCTTGAATTAAGTTCTAAAGCAACGGCTTGGTGCAAAATCCATACCGATTAAAAATTAAGAACGGGAGTATTGCGATTAATTTTGTACCTATGTTAGAGTGTTGTCACACAAAAAAAAACTCTTAAAAAAAATCCAACCTCTCCAACGAGTTGTCGGTAGCCATGCATCTCATAATTACGATCTAATGCAACCGAAAGGTCTGAAATCTATACTAATCAAAAATTGAAATCGGGATTATTACAATTCATTTTGTAACTATCCTAGGGTGCTTTCGATCGAAAAAAAATCTTAAAAATGATCCAACCATTCAAACGAGTTGTCGGTAGCCAAGTTCTCAGAATTACAATGTAAGGCAAGGGAGAGGTATGAAATTCGTACCGATCAAAAATTGAAGCCGAGATCATTGCGATTCATATGGTAACTATCCTAGAGTATTGATGATAAAAAAAAACTCTTAAAAATGATCCCACATCTCAAACGAGTTGCTGGTATCCAAGCTTCTCAGAATTAAGATAAAAATCAACGGAGGGGTGCAAAATTTGTACCAGTCAAAAATTATGATCTAAAGCAACAGAGTGGTAGGAAATCTGTACCGGTCAAAAATTAAAGCTGGGAGTATTGAGATTCATTTGGTAACTATCCTTGAAGAGTGTTATCGGCGAAAAAGAAACTTTTAAAAATGATCCAATCTCTTAAACAAGTTGCCAGACGCCAAACTTCTTAGAATTGTGATCTAAAGCAACGAAGAGGTACGAAATACGTACCGTTCAAAAATTTAAACTGAGAGTCTTTCAATTTTGGTAAGAAATCCCAAGCATATTATCGGCAGAAAAGAAATAAAAAAAAATTAACCTACCTCTCAAATGAGTTGCCGGTAGCAAAACTTCTCAGAATTTTGATTGAAAGCAACGGAGAGGTACGAAATCCGTACCGTTATAAAATTAAGACAATGAGTATTGCGATTCATTTGGAAACTATCTCACTATACCAATTTTACTAAATTACCACAGACCCAATCTGTTGTAATAGTTATTTTGCCACAGATTTTATCCGTGGTTATCTAATTTATATTGCTACGGTGTGAATCCGGGGCTATTTTTTTGCCAAGGAGTAATTCTGTGGTTATCTAATTTATATTGTTGTGGATTGAATCCGTGGCAAATTTTTTTGCCATGGAGTTTGTTTTAGGTTATCTAATTTATATTGCTACGGAGTAAATCTGTGGTAATTTTTTTGCCACAGAGTTTGTCTGTGGTTATCAAATTTATATTGATACCGAGAAAATCCGCGGCAATTTTTTTGTCCACAGAGTTTGTCTGTGGTTATCTAATTTATATTGATATGAAGTAAATCCGTGGCAAATTTTTTACCACGGATAATATCTATAGTATAATTTGGATATTTGCAACTGCTTTTGTCCGTGGTAATTTAATTTTTATTTGTTTTTTAAATGAATAAAAAAATAGCCAAAACCTACACAATTCATAAAAACAAATTGCACCTGTTGTATACACATATATAAACAAAAACACACAATTCAATAACTTGTTTCATTTATAAATATTGGCCCAAAAAATCCAGGTACACTGGTTATAAGGTATATACATGTTCCCTATAATAAATCCAAAAAAACCATGGATTGAGAAACAAAAAGAGTAAGCACAGTGGCTTGAAAACCAAATGATTAATATCGCGATGTTCAAGCCATAACCTCAAAAGTATTAACGAATCCAAGAATAGGGAGTGCCATTAATCCATTATAAAAGCCTTCAAAAAGATGGGAAACACCTTACAAGAAAATTACCATAACAAATAAATTATAAAGGTCAAACCCCTTTGAACTTTTAGTTGCTAAGTGGATAACAAGAGGAATTTAAAAAATATATAAGAGTTTATAAGAACATTTACCTAATAGGCAAAACGCAGAAGAATCCTCGAGTACTTGATCTTCGTGCCAATTAAACATTCTTCAAAGAAAACCCCACGTTGATCAAAGACTGGAGAATTTTCCTCGAAAATTATAGCAACAATAACCTCTTATTCTGCCTCCTCGCTTTCCTGGAGACTAGGAAGTACTAACGCCCTCCTAGTGGCAACAATATGATCACAGAAGTTCAGGAAATAAACAACTGCCTCTTCTCGCAAAAGAGGCGTAGAAATCTACAATATAAAGCATGTGGTACTAATATTAGTATTATATGTGCATAATGAAAAACAACAAATTAGAGACTTGTTTTGTTGAAAACATTAAGTGTTTAGGTTTGTGGAATTATTAGTAATTTTCATAAAAAAATTGCAGATTTTATCATTGATGAATGGAATTGTTCTTTTTCAAAAAAGAAGGGAAAAAAAACAATTTAAGGGAAAAACTTAATAATTAATCCATACCCGTGATCTTTCAGTAGATGTTGTAGCGCATCCAGATGATCTAAGAGAAGCTACCATATCTTTCAAATTCTCAAACCTAGCATCATTTCCAGCCTTGTATTGAGAAAAGCAGTTCTCCAAATCAATATAGGATTCCTTATCCTCCGTAATGTGTGCCCGCAATAGCTCGGTACTCTGTATAAAGTTTTTGGCTACATCCGGACCCATAAAATTCACACGCCCCTTTTTACAGGACCAAATACTTGAGCTAAAGGATCCTGGTCAACATCAAGATACTTAGACTGTGGATTCTTCGAGATAATATCTTTTACTGCAATCTGCAAATAGAAAATTATACTAAAATTATCAATAAAGCAATATCAATTATACTAAAATTAACAATTAAAGAGATCAATTAAACTAGTTACAATGCAATGAACGAGATTGAAGAGCAAACTACATGGTATCACCTAAATTAGTTTATAGTTGATTTACATAATTAACATATGCATATGCAATAAAATAATCAACGCTATATGTTTCTTAAAGAATTTCTAGTGTGAGTAAAGCTGTAAGTCTGTTCTTCTTAATATGATTGCTTAAAATGAAATCAGCTCTATCTTTTGTTTATTCCTTGAACTCCCACACCACAAACATCCTAATGTTGTCAAACATTGCCATCAAATTGCAGAGTTTATTGGGAATCACCAACACCTTAAATAAATGGAACGCACAACCCTTCATCAAGTATGTAATTCAAATAGCAGAAAAGAGTTAGTTAATCATTTTTCTTAATTAAAATTCAGGGTTGTTATTCATTTGGAATCTACAATACAGAGTCTTTCAAGTGATTTTATATAGAGAGAGTTCTGAGATGTGGAAATGCATCTTATTTGTTACCTCTAAAAGTGCTAATGATCTCATATTGAGGTAGTTATTCTCTATCCTAAAGTTAAAGTATGGTAGCATAGTTACCGAGTCTCTCTAAGATCTTATATAGGCCTTGGGAGTTTTATAGGCCACTGTAACTATTTCACAAGAAAATAATTTATTTAGCATTTACTTTAATTTTAAAAGAGGATATCATTAGCTATCAAAAAATAAAAAAAGGTTTCAATCAGTTATAAACCCTCTGAAAGTGCACCTTCAGAAATTTTGCAAGTTTGCGACAAATATCCGATAAGATTGCTTCTTACAGTTCCACAGTATAGCTAGACCTTTTCTTTTATATACATTACCTGTCACGCCCCAAAATCTATTAATTGATAGCTTGACCAATTACTAGATCCGAAGTTGTGCAGGTCGGGGAATCCACAGATTCGCCCCACGAACAACCGAACCGTAGACAAAATCTGGCCCAGTCGTTCACAATAGTATCACAACATAGTAAAAGGGAAAGCAGAAATAGCGGAAGACTAAGATAACAGAATCTAAATGTTAGATTCTACAAACCTATACGTAGCAAGCCCAACTGCAAAACTGGAAAATGAGCCTCCAGCTCAGCTCCCCAAAGATCACCACAGCAGCTACTAAAATCTGAAACTACCTGCCACTGAAAGGGGGATGCGAGAGTGAGCAAACAACGAGCTCACTAACTCCCAAGAATAGCTCAACGATTATACTAACCAATAAGATGGATATAAATATTAGTGATAACAGGATATAATATTATCTAACGATAATCAATGCATATATATATATATATATATATATGATGACTAATAGGTATACGTATATATACTATCTCTAATAAATCTATCTATAAATATACCTCGTGCAAAGGAGTGCTAATCCACACTCCAGTCACAAGTACCACTAACTACACTCTAATCACTATCGTGGCCCTCAGCGCCACAAGCAACAAACCCACCTCAGTAATACAGTCACACATGAGGGTAAACACCCTCGACTCTAAATAATCCAACCGGGTTATCCAAACCCCAACCAGGCATAATCTGGAAGCTACCACAAGCTGAACGAGATCGCCCACAACCAAATAGCAGCCTAAAGCTCACAGCAACCAACAGACTACTCAACCTAATAAATTAACTAGATACAAAAGAGGGAGGAGTAGATGTAGAGGGGAGAAAAATAGATGCAGAGAGAAGAGGAATATGCAGAATGAAGAGGAATCTAATGACACCGCAATCAATTAGGTGAAGAGAAATTTAAGATAAGAGTAGAGGAATATGATAAACTAGGATAATCCCATAATTATCCCAAATGCAATGGTTTAGTGATGTCAACCCAAAGGGCTAGCCCCCAAGGCTAAAGTGGGCTGACAACTGCTGAAAAAGGATTTACCTTATCGGATATTGTTGGATACAAGGGTACGATGTACTGCACTAGCTCGACCAGGCTAAAAGATATTAACATAGGTATTTTAACCTCGCTTGAGGAGTCTGGGCATCAGGATGTAGCATCCAACCATAACTTCACTCGCAGGAGAAGACTGGGCACCAGGAAAAAGTATCCAACCATGTATCCCTTCGAAGGACGAGACTGGGCACCAGGAAAACTAATCCAACCATATCTTCACTTCTAAAACTTTAACCCGATCCAGGGATCCTATCAAACTATCAGGGGACAGCTGATATGGAGTTGTTTATGTATCCAATCGCAGCAAGATAAGGAGATAATATATTATCTATGGATGTGAGCATGATCCTAGAGACTGAAATACAACTGCTGTTAACACAGCCAGCACACAATAGGATAACCACCTGCCTGAGAGCATGGCAACCAAAACTAACACAGATGCCCTCCTGTGTGACTCAGTTGCACCATCTAAACCTAGATGAAATAGCAACTTAACCGTCACGAAATCTAGACAACATCAGTCTCTAAGATTCATTAAAGCAATATGATTACCATCAAGTACAATTGTACTCTAGCTGTCAACATAGACTAGTAGTCATGGCGTGACCTACAAGAGTCCAACAAGTAGTCAACAATCCCGAATAACAGAGCTGCCTCACAATCCTCCTAATCATGTAAAAAAGTCTATAGCACGGATGTACAGGAACCGGATTCAACAGGAGGTTTCAGCCGCATTCCAACATCTCGGGTGACGTACAACTTCATAAACCACTTGGCTCAGCCGTGGATCTCACTGAGTCATGCTGTCTCACTGCGTCCTAGATGACGGAAAGGAACACAACCCTAACAGCCTCATCCCAGGGAAAGAAGGCTTACGAGTAAGCTCTAATAGCTCTAAGAATCATGAGGACAATAAGTGTCACAACACGATAAGCAAACAATCCTAAGGAAAACTATCGGAAGTTCAACATCCACAACCATCCACCACGGACAAGCCCTCTGCTCACCATCAACGACTAACAGTCCAGGAGATACCACACTCCCACATAGAATCCAGCATTCCAAACAACCACCAATCACAATGACAGTGCTCAAGGACCAGGCCTCAAGAACACCGAGTACACCTAGACTAGTCCTTAGACTAATTAAAATAATAGTAGGCAAGAGGACGAGCTCCGAATCGAAGACCATGTCTTACTGAAACTATATCGCCCTAAGACGACCCTGGAACCAAATCCAACAACCCAAAGTAACCAAGGTGTTATACTATAAGTTGAGAACTATAGTCTCTGAACTACACTATCTCAGAGAATTGGCGGCAAAACCACATGCCGTCCATAAGTCTCTACTAATAGTCAAACCAAGTTACTAGTGCCCTGAAACAAGTTGGGCACCCTAATAACTAACCAACAGAACCATACTGGAGATACTATATATATATATATATATATATAAATACAGCAACGCTGAGGCATCGTAACACACTGAGAAATGCCTTTGCTCTCAACCTCAATGAAGAAAGGATCCGCAATAACCACCCACAATGAAATCGGTCTAAGAAGAATCTTAGGAGTCAACGTCACATCGACGACAACAGAGAATAACCTCGTCTGACTAAACATAACCTGCAGATTCTATCTTGTAACTGAACTTATAACTAACTCGGGTTTTACTAACTTATCAAACCCTTAAGTACTCTCGCCTAAGGTATGCCAAACGGATCACCCGTAAATGTGTCAGAAGCAATTAACCCATATAGTAACATAATCACGGTAATAAACATGATAAACTATGTGATACAATAAATCACAAATCAATATAATGGTCTAGTTATTAAGGACGATAAAACTCGCCTGACGATATGCTCGGAACGACAATCTCGGTGAAACTGTCCAAACAGCACCCCAGCAAAAATGTGCACCGTAAATCAACTTTCAGAACTCCAAATCAATCATGGAAAAGGCCAAGAACACCGCAACATCAACCACTATGAAGTACCGAAGCCTAATCGCAACTCCAACAAAGGATACCCGCCCGAAACTACATTTCAGATCAGCACCACAACTGAATTCAGTAACAAAACTGTAACTAAACCCACGGTCCACCACGCTACGCAGCGCTACACTGATCACCCACAATCACATGAAGATATGCCACTCTAACCCCGCCAAATCAGTCGCCCAACAATCACATACCCGCGTTCAAAAGGCGTTAAAACAGCCCTAACCCTTTCTCCCATATAACAGTAACTACGGTAGTAATTTCTGGACCAAAACGGCCACAATTGTCGGCTCTGGCAGCCCTCTCTGAAACGGCAACAACTATTACCTAGAATAGCCACCACACCTCCTCTTCCCAACCACACTAAACCCCAATCATACCACCAAACATCTGCAAGAAAACCCCATAATTTTTGGCACCCAAACACCAACAATTCAACCCACGCAATCAACGCCATCGGCCACCACCCGCAATGATCACACTCCTCAAATCAACAATACACCCAATAATCATAAACTCTAAAATTAGTCCAACATCACAAGGGTTCTCACCAAAACTGAAATCAACCAATGATACAAGAGAGAGTGAGAGAGAGAGAGAAAGGGAGAGAGGAATTACTCACCGAGGGAAAACGGCGGAGATCACGGCGAAGAATCCACGAAGAAATCGGCAAGCGAGGGAGGAGAGGATTCAGTTTGGAGAGGAGAGGATTCGGTTAGGAGAAGAGATAGAGTGAAAGAGAAATATAAGGAGAAAGAATGGATAATGATATATTTATAACCGTCGTTCGAACGGGAACTGGAAGAATCCAAAAATGTCACTCTGAGGTTCTCCTGAACCACACACAACGCCAAGACCCTCAGTAGACTGGAACAACCCAAACAACCATCACAACCCTAACACAAAGGAATCCCAAGGCCTAAACACCACCTCTACCGCTTCATGGCCACCAAAACGCCTTTAACCCCCGAAAAAGAATCTTTGCTCAGAAAACTCCGAAAACCTATCGGCCAATCCAACGGCTCACCGGAACCACACCAAACCACAAACACATCAAACAAACATCGCCACCAACCCATCTAGGGGTTCCCAAGGCCACAAATCCACCTCGTCCTCCGAATAACTACCGTACCACCGAAACTACATAAAATGAATCTAACATACAAAACCTGCCGAAAAGAATAAATGGATGCATAACGAATAACAATATATGAATAATAGTAACAATACTTAATAAAAAAAAATAAAAAAAAATTACCCTAAAATTCAGGGACATTACAATCTACCCTCCTTAGAAGAATTTAGTCCCGAAATTTAAAATACTTACTTAGGTAAAGTGCAGTATATTTCAAATGCTATGTGTAACCATATCGTACTCGTGGTTGCACAAGGTCGGTAAATAGAAAGCCCCCTGAACTCCTCGTCCAGGTACACGACAAAACCTTTCTGGGTAACTTAGCAAATATTTTGGGTAAAAATATGTTAATATATAATTTGTGCGAAAAAAATATATATACATATATATTCTAATTCATATGGTTTGATCGTAAAATAAATAGTTTAAACATGCAAAAATCAACATATGGGAAAGTGGAATATGATGTCCCTTTCCCTAAATGAACAACGTCAAAATCTAATGTGTACAACATCCCCAGTCTCATAACACGTCTGTTATGAGTACAGGTCCATGACACAAGAGATGAAAATAATCGGTTAAAACGATGCATTCAATAAATAATGAAAACCAATCCAAACGATCAGATCCAATATCCAGATCAATCTATTTTCGATTAAGAGAAAATACCCAAAGCTCAATAAGAAAAATATTAAAATGGAACACACGTCAAAACTACTACGATAGCAAACATAACATCATCCAAATAGCAAAATATCACACATCTAAAATCAAAACCCCATACCAAAACTAAATAGGGAAAATACTACCACTAGAAGCCAATCAAACACCATTCTAAGGATTCAAGATAAACATCTTGAGTCCTCCAAATCTACAGTAAAAGCCTATACAGTAGACCTATGCTAGAAGCCTAGACGCAAGAGGTCTCAAGAGATCAACTCTATAACCAAACATGCGAAAAAGACACAAGATACCAAGGAATCATCCTAACTCGCTCTAAGAATGCTCAACCTATGAGTGCTAGACACCGAGATAAGAGTTTAACATAGAGCTCTGATACCAAGTCTGTCACGCCCAAAATCCAGTAATCGATAGCTTGACCAATTACTAGATATGAAGCTGTGAAGGTCGGGGAATCCACAGATTCACCCTACGAACAACCGAACTGTAGATAAATTCTGGCCCAGTCATTCACAATAGTATCACAGCAGAAAAAACCGAAAATAGAAATAGCGGAAGACTAAGATAACAAAATCTAAACGTAAAATTTTACAAACCTCTACGCAGCAAGCCCAACTGCAAAACTGAAGAATGAGACTCCAGCTCAGCTCCCCAAAGATCACCACAGCAGCTACTAAAATCTGAAACAACCTGGCACTGAAAGGGGGATGCGAGATTGAGCAAACAACGAGCTCACTAACTCCTAAGAATAGCTCAACGATTATATTAACCAATGAGATGGATATAAATATTAGTGATAACAGGATATAATATTATCTAACGATAATCAATGCATATATATAAATATATATATATAAATATGATAACTAATAGGTATGCGTATATATACTAACTCTAATAAATCTATCTATAAATATGCCTCGTGCAAAGGAGTGCTAATCCACTATCCAGTCACAAGTACCACTACCTACACTCTAATCACTACCGTGGCCCTCAGCGGCACAAGCAACTAACCCACCTCAGGAATACAGTCACACATGAGGGTAAACACCCTCGACTCACAATAATTCAATCGGGTTATCCAAACCCCAACCAGGCACAATCCGAAAGCTACCACAAGTTGAACGAGATCGCCCACAGCCAAATACAAGCCTAAAGCTCACAACAACCAACAAACTACTCAACCTAATAAATTAACTTGATACAGAAGAGGGAGGAGTAGATACAGAGAGGAGAGGTATAGATGCAGATAGGAGAGGAATATGTAGAAGGAAGAGGAATCAAATGATACCGCAATCAATTAGGAGAAGGGGAATTTAAGATAAGGGTAGAGGAATTTGATGAACTAGGATAATCCCATAATTATCCAAAATGCAATGGTTTAGCGATGTCAACCCAAAGGGCTATCCCCCAAGACTGAAGTGGGCAGACAACTGCTAAAAAAGGATTTACCTTATCGGATATTGTTGGATACAATGGTACCATGTACTGCACTAGCTCGACCAGACTAAAAGTTATTAACATAGGTATTTCAACCTCGCTTGTGGAGTCTGGGCACCAGGAACTAGCATCCAGCCATAACTTCACTCGCAGGAGAAGACTGGGCACCTGGAAAACAAATCCAACCATATCTTCACTTCTAAAACTTTAACCCGATCCAGAGATCCTATCAACCTATCAGGGGCCAGCTGATGCGGAGTTGTTTAAGTATCCAATCGCAGTAAGATAAGGAGATAATATATTATCTATAGATGTGAGCATGATCCTAGAGACTGAAACACAACTGCTGCTAACATAGCCAGCACACATTAGGATAACAACCTGCCTGATATTGTGGCAACCAAAACTAACGCAGATGCCCCCTCCTGTGTGAGTCAGTTGCACCATCTAAACTTAGATGAAATAGCAACTTAACCGTCTGGACATCTAAAGAACAATAGTCTCTAAGATTCATTAAAGCAATATGATTACAATAAAGTACAATAGTACTCTAGCTGTCAATACAGACTAGTACTCATGGGGTGACCTACAAGAGTCCAACAAGTAGTTAACAATCCCCAATAACATAACTGCCTCACAATCCTCCTAATCATATACAAAAGTGTCCAACACGGATGTACAGGAACTGGATTCAACAGGAGGTTTCAGCCTCATTGCAACATCTCGGGTGGCGTACAACTTCATAAACCACCTGCCTCATCCGCAGATCTCACTGAGCCATGCTTTCTCACTGCCTCCTGGATGACGGAAGGGAATGCAGCCCTAACAGCCTCATCCCTGGGAAAGAAGGCTTACGAGTAAGCTCTAATAGCTCTAAGAATCATGAGGACAATAAGTGTCAGAACACGATAAGCAAACAATCCTAAGGCAAACTATCGGAAGTTCAACATCCATAACCAACCACCATGGACAAGCCGTCTGTTCACCATGAGCAACTAATAGTCCAGGAGATACAACACTCCCACATGGAATCCAACAATCCAAACAGCCACCGATCACAATGACTGTGCCCAAGGACCAGGCCTCGAGAACACAGAATACACCTTGACTAGTCCTAAGACTAATCAAAACAATAGCAGGCAAGAGGACGAGCTCCGAATCGAAGACCATGTCTTACTGAAGCTATATCGCCCTAAGACTACCCTGGAACCAAATCCAGCAACCCAAACTAACCAAGGTGCTATACTATAAAGTGAGAACTATAGTCTCTAAACTATACTATCTCAGAGAAATGAAGGCGAAACAACATTCCGTCCATAAGTGTCTACTAATAGTCAAACCAAGTTACTAGCGCCCTGAAACAAGTTTGGTACCCTAATAACTAACAAACAGTACCATACTGGAGATACTATATATACATATATAAATACAACGACGCTGTGGCGTCGCAACACAGTGAGAAATGCCTTGGTTCTCGACCTCAATGAAGAAAGGATCCGCAATAACCACCCACAATGAAATCGGTCTAAGAGGAATCTCAGGAGTTATCGTCACATCGACGACAACAGAGAATGACCTCCTCTGACTAAGCATAACCTTCAGGTTCTATCTAGTACCTAAACTTATAAATAACTTGGGTTTTACTACCTTATCAAACCCTTAAGTACTCTCGCCTAAGGTATGCCAATCGGATCACCCGTAAATGTGTCATAAGCAATTAACCCATATACTAACATAATCACGGTAATAAATATGATAAACTATGTGACACAATAACTCACAAATCAATATAATGGTCTAGTCATTAAAGAAGATAAAACTCGCCTGACGATATGCTCGCAACGACAATCTCGGCGAAACTGTCCAAACAGCACCCCAACGGAAATGTGCTCCGCAAATCAACTTCTGGAACTTCAAATTAACCACGAAAAAGGCCAAGAACACCACAACATCAACCACTATGAAGTACCGGGGCCCAATCGCAACTCCTACAATGGATACCCACCCGAAACTACGTTTAAGATTACCCACAATAACATGAAGATATGCCACTCTAACCCCGCCAAATTAGCCACCCAACAATCACATACCCGGTGTTCAAAGGGCGTTAAAATAGCCCCAACCCTTCCTCCCAAATAACAGTAACTACGGTAGTAATTTCTGAACCAAAACGTTCACAATTATCGGCTCAGGCAGCCCTCTGTGAAAGGGCAACAACTATTACCTAGAATAGCCACCACACCTCCTCTTCCCAACCACACTAAACCCCAATCATACCACCAAACATCTGCAAGAAAACCCCATAATTTTTGGACCCAAACACCAACAATTCAACCCACGCAGTCACCGCCATCGGCCACCACCTGCAATGATCACACTCCTCAAATCAACAATACACCCAATAATCATAAACTCTAAAATCTGTCCAGCATCACAAGGGTTCTCACCAAAACCGAAATCAACCAATGATACAGAGAGAGAGAGAGAGAGAGAGAGAGAGAGAGAGAGAGAGAGAGAGAGAGAGAGAGAGAGATTACTCACCGAGGGAAAACAGCAGAGATCACGGCAAAGAATCCATGAAGAAATCAGCAAGCGAGGGAGGAGAGGATTCGGTTTGGAGAGGAGAGGATTCGGTTAGGAGAAGAGAGAGAGTGAAAGAGAAATATAAGGAGAGAGAATGGATAATGATATATTTATAACCGACCAGTCGTTCGAACGATCGTTCGATCGGGAACTGGAAGAATCCAAAAATGTCACTCTGAGGTTCTCCTGAACCACACACAGCGCCAAGACCCTCAGTAGACTGGAACAACCCGATGAATCCAAAAATGTCACTCTGCGATTGGATACATAAACAACTCCGCATCGGCTGGCCCCGATAGTTTGATAGGATCCCTGGATCCGGTTAAAGCTTTAGAGGTGAAGATATGGTTGGATTAGTTTTCCTGGTACCCAGTCTCGTCCTCATAAGAGAGACATGGTTGGATACTATTTCCTGGTGCCCAGTCCTCTCCTGCGAGTGAAGTTATGGTTGGAATAGTTCTCCTGGTGCCCAGTCTCATCCTGCGTGGAAAGACATGGTTGGATGCTAGTTCCTGGTGCCTAGACTCTTCAAGCGAGGTTGAAGTACCTATGTTAATATCTTTTTGTCTGGTCGAACTAGTGCAGTACATCGTACCCTTGTATCCAACAATATCCGCTAAGGTAAATCCTTTTTCAGCAGTTGTCAGCCCACTTTAGTCTTGGGGGCTAGCCCTTTGGGTTGACATCGCTAAACCATTGCATTTGGGATAGGTATGGGACTATCCCACTTCATCAAATCTTTTTACATCTTCATCATCATCATCATCAAGCATATCATTGCATCTCAGCATACTTCCTATTCGCAGGTTCTTCTGATAGAAATCCTTAACCCTTTCTGCATTATGTTTAATATAGAATCTTCTGCACTTGGGATAATCAGAAGATTATCTCATTCCATCATATCATCATCATAACATATTATTGCATTGGGATAATTATGGGATTATCCTAGTTCATCATATTCTCCTCCGCTTATTAGATTCCTCTTCTCCTAATTGATTACGGTGTAATTAGACTTCTCTTCCTTCTGCATACTCCTCTCCTCTCTACATCTATTCCCCCCTCTTCTGTATTTGATTAAGTTATTAGGTAGATTAGTCTGGTTGGTTGCTGTGAGCTTTAGGCTGTTATTTGATTGTGG
Source organism: Kingdonia uniflora (assembly GCA_014058105.1). Taxonomy (NCBI): domain Eukaryota; kingdom Viridiplantae; phylum Streptophyta; class Magnoliopsida; order Ranunculales; family Circaeasteraceae; genus Kingdonia; species Kingdonia uniflora. The sequence goes on from JACGCM010000843.1 coordinate 38,440, forward strand.
GTGATCTCGTTCAACTTGTGGTAGCTTCGGGATTGTGCCTGGTTGGAGTTTGGAAAACCCGGTTGGTTTGTAGTTTGCTGAGGGTGTTTACCCTCGCGTGTGACTGTATTCCTGAGGTGGGTTTGTGGTGCTGAGGGCCACAGTAGTAATTAGAGTGTAGTTAGTGGTACTTGGGACTAGAGTGTGGATTAGCACTCCATTGCACGAGCTATTTTTATAGATAGATTTATTTTAGTTAGTATATATACGCATACCTATTAGTCATCATATATATATTTAAATATATATTTCTAATCATTAGATATCATTATATCCTATTATCATTCATATTTATATCAGTCTCATTGGTTAGTATAATCGTTTAGCTATTCTTGGGAGTTAGTGAGCTCGTTGTTTGCTCACTCTCGCATCCCCCCTTTGAGTGGTAGGTTGTTTCAAGTTTTAGTTGCTGCTGTGGTGATCTTTGGGGAGCTGAGCTGGAGGCTCAATCTTCTTTTATTACAGTTGGGCTTGTTGCGTTGTGGTTTGTAGAATCTTACGTTTATATTTTGTTATCTTAGTTTTCCGCTGTTTCAGCTTTCCTTATTACTCTCTTGTGATACTATTGTCAATGACTGAGCCAGAATTTGTCTACGGCTCGGTTGTTCGTGAGGCGAATCTTTAGATTCCCCGACCTGCACATCCTCGAATCTCAGTAATTGGTATAGCTACCGATTACTAGATTTTGGGGCGTAGCACAAAACCTCCAGGTTCTATCTAGTAACTAAACTCACATTGTTGCGAGTTTTACTAGCATATCAAACCCTGAAGAACTCTCGTCTAAGGTATGCCAAACGGATAACCCGTGAATATGTCCTAAGCAATTAACCCATATACTAAAATAATCACGGTAATAAACATGATAAACTATGAGATACAATAACTCATATATGAATATAATGGTCTAGTTATTAAGGAAGATAAAACTCGTTTAACGATATGCTCGGAACGACAATCTCGGCGAAACTGTCCAAACAGCACCCCAACGGAATTGTGCTCTGCAAATCGACTTTCGGAACTTCAAATCAATCACAGATAGCACCAGGAACACCACAGCATCAAAAACTATGAAATACCGGAACCCGATCGCAACTCCAACAAAGGATACCAGCCCGAAACTGCGTTTCAGATCAACACCACAACTGAATCAGCAACTGGACCTCACTCCCCATTATACTAAACCCGAAACACCACCATCAAACAGCTGCAAGGAAAACCCAATAATCAACATCACAATATTCAACTCAAATCCACCACTCTCAGGGCTCTAAAAGGACGGAAAATCAGCTATCCAAATCAGATTATCAGGGGGGAAAAACACTTCATAAAAGGAGGAAAACAGTTTACCAAAGGGGCAAAACAGTTAGGTCATACGAACTGATTTCAGAACTTCTTAACACAATGACGACCTCCATAATCGCTCCTCTAAACCCAAATTGATCTCCCCAAGGTCTAATGTAAAGAACCAACATCAATGAACTCCAATCCAACCCACACCTGCGATGATCCCAAACAAGACACTATGAACCCCTATCTCCCATCATCAACCCCAAACAAGCACAAACCTTAAAATCAGCCCAACACCTACAAACAAACATTGCAAAACCCAATCACCAACAATGCCCATTTGGCCACAAATAACAAACCCCAATCACCACATTTATAAACCCTGAATTCAGCCCAACAATCACAAAGGATACCAGCTGAAATCAGTCAATGAAATGGTAAAAAGGAATCCGTGAAATCACTCACCAAAGAGGGACTTCTGTACTTGTAATATCGGTAGAATATGCAATGTTGTTATTTGACATGCCATATTTTCTTCCTTTACATAAGATTTTCCTTAATCCAAGGAAATGGAACAACACAGGATAAAGGCTAGAAACCTTCACCGGAGTTCACAGGATGCTTTCGGGGAAATATGTGGTCTTTGCATTTGTTAGGTACATATTTTAGTACATTAAAATATCAGTAATTACATTCTACATAGTTGTGAATTACTCTGGCTGCTTTCTACTTTATCTTTCTTTTTATTAACAGTATGAAATTTGTACTCTATTTTTTCTAGGTTGTTTGTCTTTTCACATTTTGTACTCATGAATAATTCAGCTATTTGGTAATGAGTTTCTATTCACAGCAAGGTTGTTTGTCTAGGTTGTTTGTCTTTTCACAACAAGGTCTTTTCACATTTTTGGTACTCAATTCTACTATTTGCTATTCACAAAGGATATCCAATCTCATTGGCATTACAACTCTCTTGCATTTGGTATGTTATTTAGTGCTGGCATACATTTAATAAACTTTCAAAGTGAAGGAACTTTGAGTTAATGCATATTAGCCCATTGATCTGATTCTTGAAACATATCACGTATCTGATTCCTAGTTATCATTGATTTACTAGTTGATTTGAATCTGATTAGTGTTTTGACCTGGATTATGAGTTTTGCAATCACAGTATGTCTGAAGCGTTCGTTTATCTTGGCTTGGCTTGCATGTTTCAGCTTGCATATGCTAATCTCTTGAACTTTAAAGTTTATCCTTATTCTTCTGCCCCAAATTGTAAGTTTCACTTCTGTCACGCCCCCAATTCCAATAATTAGAGCATATCTAAATCCATGTTATCCAGGACATACAGGTAGGGGGATCCAAAGATTTGCCCCCACAAATAACCTTGCTAATAGAAAATAGCTCAGTCATTCAATATAGCAATCTCATCAGAGTTAAAAGAATAAAGCGGAAGTAATAGATATATATATATATATATATCAAACTGAAATATCAATACAATATCTCGATAATGTACAGCATCAAAAGCTAAAATCTCATAAAAGAAATACTAAAACCATAACGGATCTGCAACTGCAAACTGGATCCAACTCAGCTGAAACCCTCAATAAAGCCATCAACTACCCTGCCTCTGAAAGGGGGAAAAGTGAGAGTGAGCAAAACCACGGCTCACTAATAACCCAACAATGCAAAAATAACTTACTAATAAAACTGGTGCAGAGAAAGAGGAAGAGGTGAATGAGATAGGGAATATTATAGGTACAACAATATATAAGAGAAGAATTGAGTAAGAAGAATATCTAAGAGAAGTGGAATATAGATATATGAAGTGATGCGATGATGTGATGATATAATATGATATGATATGATTATAGAATTGTCCTAATGTTGACGCTTATAATGTGATGAACCAATGGACTAAACCCTAAAATCAATGTATTGGGCTGATCAGCTGCTAATGCATAATAATGTCAAAGAGATCTCAATTGGATACAATGGGTATGATTAGTTGCAAGCTCAACCACGCTTAAGATTTATCACTTGATCATTGTATTCTGGGCTTTGTAACCCACGGAGCCATCGTCCGAACTTTATTTCACTTATTCCAAGGGATTTCAACCTCCCGGAGGTTAAGACAGGTACCAAAGGAAACTATGTCATACCATCCCACACTCCCGGATGGGTAATAGATATAATAGTATCCAGCCCGAACTTCACCTGCTTATTTTAACCCGATGTAGGAATCCTAAATCCTAACGAGGGTCAGCTGATGTAGAGCTTTATTATGAATCCGACCCCGTTAAGTTAAAAGAATATAAAAACCCACACTGCAAATTGATCCCAAGGATCAAAACACAATATCCGCCACACGGCCGATACACACATAGGATAACCACCTGCCTCAGAGAATGGCTAACAATCCTAGCACAACAACCCCAACATGGCCAACACACATATGATAACCACCTGCCGCAGAGGATGGTAAATAATCCTAACACAGATGAACAGTGACCACCAATTACAGCATCCAACAACATCAATCTCTACAAGACTGAAATACAATATTCAAGGACAAGGCTACAAGAATACCACCCAAATACGCAACTTCCTAAAGAACAAAGAGAACACAACTCTACATGCTCAACGAATAGGAAAAGATACAGTGAAACAACAACTATAGAAGAATACAATATAGACTATAACTATATCACAAACACCTCTCTGTCCAGAGTAACACCTTAAATCCACATTGATCAAATTAGTAAAGGAATTTAGCAAGGAAGGGACACTCGCCAGATATACGATAAACCACAAACCAACAATCGACAGGGTAACCCAACCTCAACCCCACAGGCAACAATCACACCAACATTAGCAACCCAACACCTACAACAAACACATCTTCGCAGTCTCAACAAACATCCAAATCACGAAACCCTAAAACAATTCCAACCAAAGGCCCAAATCGAATCAACAATAAGGAGAGGAATATGGGAATTGCACAGCGAAGGAAGTGCGACTAAGCTTGGCAAGGAAATGCGATGAATCGGTAAGCAATGGAAGAGGGGAATCCAATTTGGAGAGTGAGTAAAAGTGTGAGAGAGAGAGAGAATGAAATGGGTAATTAAAACCCTAATTTCCAACACTCATCACGAGGCAAACCAGCGACCAAGAATCACGTGAAAAGACTCGACCTAGTCCTCAAAACACGCCTTTGTTCGAATAGAAGATTGTTCTATTTGAATAAAACAAAGAAGGTAGAAGTCAATTCGAATAGGTAAGGGCTTGTTCGAACAGAACCAAACAGAAAGAAATATATTCGAACAGGAAAGGTGTTATTCGAATAAAATGAAGCAGATAGAAATCTATTCGAACAAGAACAAGTATGTTCGAATAAAACAAAGAAAATAGAAACTTATTCGAACATAAACGAGTATGTTCGAATACAACAGGTAAAAACTTAGAGAACTCAGAAAACCAAAAAGATTCCTTCGAGCGAAAACTGGGAAAAACCCAAAGGAAAATTCTCAGATCCCTCCCGGATCACACACCATACAACAACCTACACAGCAAACACTTCCACCAAACCAGCCATAGGCTCCCAAAACCACAACTCAACCTCCTCCGCCAATACAGCCACTGAAACCGCTGAAACACAGAAAATGAAGACAGTAGAACTCAAAACCTGATAAATGCAATAATATGAGGATGCACGATGCTTAGTAATATATGCAGATGCAAAGTAGCGTATGAGGATGCAAAATGAATAAAAAAAAAGATAAAAAAAAAAATCCGGGACACTACAACTTCTGATAGTATTTGTTTCTTTTTGCATTCATGTTTATTTTAGGATAAAAAAATACTAATACTTAATTCATTGATTTTGCTTATATGGAACAACACCAGTCTCCAATACTTTCTATTAACATGATTAGTTGATCAGGTACCAAACTTAAACTTTACGCCTCTCCTTGCTAAATTTCATTGAAATCAATTGTCTCTCACATTATTCACACTTTATGTTTGTGGTTCTTCATATTTTGTTTGTACTTATCCCAGGTTCTTTATTGATGGCAAAGGTAATTGATATGTTAATAATCCAAGAGTATATGATATGCCAAGATTTCAAAGGTATTTCAAAGTTTGGGCATGCAAATACAAAATGTCTTTATTTTCAATGAGAAACGACTTAGCCTCCGAGATTATGGTTATGGATGGAGAGAGTTACTTTATTACTAATTCTAATCTTATGTAGTGTTAAGAATTTGTAGGATTTTGATGGCTAATATTTTTTGAATAATGATATTTAATTATTCTTATGAATGAAATGTAATGTCCCGGATTTTCGGGTTATTTTATTTATTTTTTATTAAGTATTATTATTATAATTCCTCCACTTTAAGTTCCGCACATATATTCCACATCTACTCTTTCATCCATTATGCATCCATTTATTCCTTTTGGCAGGTTTTGTCCATTAGATTCTTTTTATGCAGTTTCGGTGGTTATTCGGAGGAGGAGGTGGCGTTGTGGCCTTGGGAACCCCTAGATGGGCTGGTGGTGATGTTTGTTTGATGTGGGTGTGGTTTGGCGTTATTCCGGTGAGCCGTTGGATTGGCCGATAGGATTTCAGAGTTTTCCGAGCAAAAATTCTTTTTCGGGGATTTAGGCGTTTTTGTGGCCGTGAGGCGGTGAAGGTGGTTTTTATACCTTGGGAAACTTTTGTTGGGTTTGTAATAGTGTTTATGTGGTGGTGTTGGTGGTTTGGTATGATTCCGGGGTGTCCGGGTTTGGCCGTTGGGTTTTCAGGGCTTTCCTTCTTGCAGTTTCTATTCACTGTCAGAAAAGATTCCCTCTGTTCGAATATTTTTTGTGTTTACTCGAATAATTCTTCACAGGGGAAAAATATTCGAATATTTCTGGGTTTACTCGAATATTTTTCTGCTGCGTCGAAACTTAGTTTTTCATATTTTTAGGCCAGGAAAATTTATTCGAATATTTATGGGTTTACTCGAATATTTCTGGCAAAAACTCAGCTTTTCCTTTTAAAACCTCAAACCGGTTTTGGATGTTTACACACACTCTCTCTCTTCAAATAAACTTTTCTCCCTCCCCAAAAAAAATCCTCTCCTCTCCCTCTCCTCCTCTCCCTCTCCTCTTCCCTTGCTCATCTCGGCTCTAATTTTGGTTTGGGCGATCCTCGTTTGTTGTTCACGAGTGTGGGGGTTGGTACTGCTGATTTCAGGCATGGAGAGAGGGCTGCGTTCCCCTCGTCCGTCGCCGTTCTTGGTCGTCATTCCTGGCCGAGCTCAGCCGTCCTCCTTCGGGTAAGGGAATCCCCCATTCCTCTTCCTTGATTGTTGTTTAATTTCAGTTTTGGTGAAAACCTTGTTGGGCTGATTTTAAGGTTTGTGAATGTTGGTGGATTGGGTTTGATTGTGGAGTATTGAGGTTTATAGAAGTGTGTAATTTATTGCAGGTGTGGGTTTGTTGTTGTGATTGATTTTTGGAAGATTGGGTTTCGGTGGTGGTGGTGTTTGAATGGGTTTATCGCCGGTGTTGGGCGGTGATGCGCGATCGAATGTTGGCCGGTGGCGGTGATTGCTTGAGTTGGATTGTTGGTGATTGTTTGTTGGGTTTTGATGCAGTTTCAGTTGCTGAAATTCAGGTGTAGGGCTCACTTTATATTCGGTTTTGTGTAAGAAATCATTTGTGGGTTTTTAATTGGGATGAGGTTCTTAATAGTGGCTGATGGTGTGGTGTTTGTGTTTATTTTGTAGCTCAATCGGAGTTCCGGATGTCGATTCGTGGAGCACATTTCCGTTGGGGTGTTGTTTTGACAGTTTCGCCGAGATTGCCGTTCTGAGCGTGGTTTTGTCAGGCGAGTTTTATCTTCCTTAATAACTAGATTATTATCCTGATTTTTGAGTTGTAGAAATGCCTAGTATAACATATTATATTTGTGGTTAGGTTAGTATATGGGTTAATTGCTTAGGACAATTTATAGGTTATCCGTTTAGCATACCTAGACGAGAGTATTTAAGGGTTTGATAAGTTAGTAAAACCCGCAATAATGTGAGTTTTGTTACTAGATAGAATCCGTAGGTTATGATTAACCAGAGGAGGTTATTCTCTTTTGTCGTCGATGTGATGATGACTCCTGAGATTCCTCTTAGACTGATTTCATTAAGGGTGGTTATCACGGATCATTTCTTTGTTGAGGTTGAGAACAAAGGCATTTCTCAGTGTGTTGTGACGCCTCAGCGCTGTTATATATATATATATATATATATAATATTGAGTGTAGTATTGTTGGTTAGTTATTAGGGTGCCCAACTTGTTTCAGGGCACTAATAACTTGGTTTGACGATTAGTGGAGATATATGGACGGCATGTGGTCTAGCCTCTATTTCTCTGAGATGGTGTAGTTCAGAGACTAGTTTTTACCTTATAGTATAGCACATTGGTTAGTTTAGCTTGCTGGACTTGGTTCCAGGGTAGTCTTGGGGCGACATAGCTTCAGTAAGACATGGTCTTCAATTCGGAGCTTGTCCTCTTGCCTACTATTGTTTTGATTAGTCTTAGGATTAGTCTAGGTGTCCTCTGTGTTCTCGAGGTCTGGTCCTTGAGCACTGTTGTTATGATTGGTGGTTGTTTGGAATGTTGGATTCTATGTGGGAGTATGCTATTTCCTGGACTGTTAGTTGTTGGTGGTGAGCAGACGGCTTGTCCGTGGTGGTTGGCCGTGGATGTTGAACTTCTGATAGTTTTCCTTAGGATTGTTTGTTTATCGTGTTGTGACACTTATTGCTCTTATGATTCTTAGAGCTAATAAAGCTTACTCGTAAGCCTTCCTTCACCGGGATGAGGCTGTTAGGGCTGTGTTCCCTTCCGTCATCTGGGAGGCAACGAGACAACATGGCTCAGTGAGGTACGCAGCTGAGCCAGGTAGTTTATGAAGTTGTATGTCACCCGTGATGTTGGAATCAGCTGGGGTGGACTGTCACATTAGTATAGGGAAACTGTCACCGTCGAGCATCTGTTCACGGAAATTGTCACCTTGGGTGTAGACAGACCTGGTGGGTTCCTGTACATCCGTGTTGGCGACTTATGTACATGATTAGGAGGATTGTGATGTGGTTCGGTTATTGGGGATTGTTGGTTACTTGTTGGACACTTGTAGGTCACCCCATGAGTACTAGTCTGTGCTGACAGCTAGAGTACTGTAGTACTTGATGGTAATCATATTGCTTTGAAAAATCTTAGAGACAAATGTTCTTTAGATGTCGTGACGGTTAAGTTGTTAATCCATCTAGGTTTAGATGGTACAATTGAGTCACAGGAGGGCATTTGTGTTAGTTTTGGTTGCCACGCTCTCAGGTAGGTGGTTATCCTATTGTGTGTTGGCTGTGTTGGTAGCAGTTGTATTTCAGTCTTGAGGATTTTTGCTCACATCCATAGATAATATATTCTCTTATCTTATTTCGACCGAATAAATCCCCTGACCTGTTTTATATGTAATATGTGTGTGGTAAGGGCTGTGGTTCCTTGTGTGTGACTAAGGATGCGATTCTTTGGGGTGCTTGTGACGCCTAGTGTAGTTCCCCCAGCCTGGCCAGCTTAGAAAATCGTACCTGTATCCATAATGGTCCTTTAAGGTAATCCTTCTTTAGCAGTTGTCAGCCCACTTTATTCTTAGGGGCTAGCCCTTTGGGTTGACATCTCAAAAGCATTCTGCATCATAATACATCATCATCATTATAAAGCATATCATTGCATCTCTGCATACTTCCAATTCGAAGGTTCTTCTGATAGAAATCCCTAACCCTTTCTGCATTATGTTTAATATAGAATCTTTTGCACTTGGGATAATCATAAGATTATCTCTTTCCATCTTATAATTGTATTGGGATAATTATAAGATTATCCTAGTTTATCATATTCTTCTACCCTTATTTTAATTCATCTTCTCCTAATTAATTTGCGGTGTAATTAGATTCATCTTCCTTCTGCATATTCCTCTCCTCTTAGCATCTATTCCTCCCTCTTCTGTATCTAAGTAATTTATTAGGTTAATTAGTCTGGTTGGTTGCTGTGAGCTTTTGGCTGGTATTTGGTTGTGGACGATCTCGCTTAGCTTGTGATAGCTTCGGGGTTGTACCTGGTTGGGGTTTGGGTAACCCGGTTAGATTGCAGTTGGCCGAGGGTTGTTTACCCTTGTGTGTTATTGTATTCCTGAGGTAGGTTAGTTGATTGTGGTGCTGAGGGCCACGGTAGTGATTAGAGTGTAGTTAGTTGTTCTTGGGACTGGAGTGTAGTTATAGTCTTAGCACTCCTTTGCTCGAGGTATGTATATATATATTTATAGGATAGTTTAATATAATTATTATATTATATACCTATTTGTTACCTATTAGGCATCCTATATATATTTAGATATATATATTGTTTATCGTTAGATATTATTATATCCTATTATCATTAATATTTATATCCATTTCATTGGTTAGTATAATCGTTTAGCTATTCTTGGGAGTTTGTGAGCTCGTTGCTTGCTCACTCTCGCATCCCCCATTTCAGTGGCAGGTTGTTTCAGGTTTTAGTTGCTGCTGTGGTGATCTTTGGGGGAGCTGAGCTGGAGACTCATTCTCCAGTTATTACTGTTGGGCATACTGCGTAGAGGCTTGTAGAATCTTACGTTTAAATATTATTATCTTAGTCTTCCGCTGTTTCTATTTTTTCCTTATTACTCTGTCGTGATACAATTGTGAATGACTGGGCTAGAATTTGTCTACGATTCAGTTGTTTGTGGGGCAAATCTTTGGATTCCCTGACTTGCACATCCTCGAATCTCAGTAATTGGTCTAGCTACCGATTACTGGATTTTGTGGCGTGACATGAAATTTTTTATTTTAGTAAAATATTATATTTTTGTAATGAATCAAAACAGGGATTTTTTTATGAAATTAATTATGATATTTACGATGGATTTAGACGTCGTTTCTTTATCTCAATGTTAGATACAAAAGCGGCAATTTCACTTAGTCATAATTTTGCGACCGTTAAGGTTGGCGTTGTCAAATAATCGGGGGTGGTACTTCGTCGCTAATTGTTCAAGTAACATGGTTTTTGAGGGGGGGGGGGAAACGACAACATACTATAGTCGTATTAATGCGACAAACTAGTTTAGTCGTTAATGCTTTGTTTGACGAGGGAAAAAACGACGGTTCGTGTTGTCGCAATTTAACGACGGGTAAAGCAACGGTAAATAGCGACGCAAAAAAATACGGCTAACAAATGGCAACAAGTAATGCGATGGAAATTCCCCTTGTTTTTAAGTAAAAATGACAGACTACTGCCCTCCTTTTTTAACCTTTTTGTTGTAGTACTCCCAGCTTCAATTTTTGATCGGTGTGGATTTTGTACTTCCATTGCTTCAAATCGTAAATTTGAGAAGCTTGCCAGCAACTCGTTTCATAGATTATATCGTTTATAAGAGTTTATTTTCGATCGACGACATTATAAGATAATTAACAAATGAATCGCAATACTCCTTGTCTTAATTTTTGAACGGTATGGATTTTGCACCTCTCCATTGCTTTATATCAAAAATTCTGAGAAGTTTGGCTACCAACAACTCGTTAGAGAGGTTGGATCATTTTTTTGAGTTGTATTTCTACTGACAACATGCTAGGATTTCTTACCAAATAAATTGCAATACTCCCAGTTTGAATTTTTGAACGGTACGGATTTCACACCTCTTTGTTGCTTCAGATCGCAATTCTGAGAAGCTTAGCCGCCGAAAACTCGTTTGAGAGGATAGATCGTTTTTAAAAGTTTCTTTTTGACCAAAAACTCTCTAGGATAGTTACCAAATTAATCGTAATACTCTCGGTTTCAATTTTTGACCGGTACGGATATTGCACCTCTTCGATTCTTTTGATCGTAATTCGAGAAGCTTAACTACCAGTAACTAATTTGAAAGGTTGGATCGTTTTAAGAATTTATTTTCTATCGATAACATGCAGGGATTTATTACCTAATAAATCACAATACTCTCGGTTTGAATTTTTGAACGGTACAGATTTCACACCTCTTCGTTACTTTAGATCGTAATTTTGAGAATCTCGGCATCTATCGGCAACTCTTTGAGATGTTAGATCATTTGAGAGGTTTGAAAGGTTAGATCGTTGGAGAGGTTGGAGCATTTTTGAGAGTTTCTTTTTGGCCGACAATACTCAAGGATAGTTATAAAATAAATCGCAATACTCCTTGTTTTAATTTTTGACCGGCACGGATTTCGCACCACTCTGTTGCTTCAGATCATAATATTGATAAGCTTGGCTACCGATAACTCGTTTCAGAGGTTAAATCATTTTTAAGAGTTTTTTAGTGACAGCACTCTAGGATAGTTTCCAAATTTATCGTAATACTACCGGTCTTAATTTTTGATCGGTACGGATTTCGTACCTCTCCATTGCTTTAGATAGTAATTCTAAGAAGCTTGACTGCCGACAACTCGTTTGAGAGGTTCGATCATTTTTATGTATTTCTTTCCGACGAGCAACACTCTAGTATAGTTACCAAATGAATTATAATACTCCCAATTACACTTTTTGACTGGCACAAATTTCGCACTTCTCCTCGCCACTTTAGATCGTAATTCTGAGAAGCTTGTATACCGACAACTTGTTTGAGAGGTTGGATCATTTTTAAGAGTTTCTTTTCAACCGAGAATACGCTAGGGTAGTTAACAAATGAATCATAATACTCCCGGTTTCCATTTTAGATCAGTACGGATTTCGCACCTCTTTGTTGCTTTAGATCATAATTCTAAGAAGCATGGCTATCGGCAACTCATTTGAGAGGCTGGACCATTTTTAAGAGTTTATTTTCGAGCGATTGTACTCTAGGATAGGTTCCAAATGAATTGCAATACTCCCGGTCTTAATTTTTGACCGATACATATTCCGCACCATGCCCCGTCGCTTTAGATCGCAATTCAAAGAAGCCTGGCTACCGACAACTCTTTTGAGAGGTTGGATCATTTTTTAGAGTATTTTTCAACCACAATAATCAAGGATTGTTACTAAATTAATCTCAATTCACCTGGCTTGAATTTTTGACCGGTAAGGATTGTGCACTTCTCCGTTAATTTACGTCGTAATTTTGTGAAGCTTAGCTACCGATAATTCGTTTAAGAGGTTTGATAAGATTAAATAGTTTATTTTTGACAAACAGCACTCAAGGATAGTTACCAAATGAATCGTAATTCTGAGAAGATTGGCAACCGACAACTCTTTTGAGAGGTCTGATCATTTTTAAGAGTTTATTTTCGACCGACAACCCTCAGGGATAGTTATCAAATGAATCCCAATACTCCCACTTTTTATTTTTGACCAGTATAGATTTCACACCACTTTGTTGCTTTAGATCTTAATTCAGAGAAGCTTGGCTTCCGACAACTTGCTCGAGAGGTTGGATCATTTTTAAGAGTTTTTTTTAACCAACAAGATTCTAGTATAGTTACCAAATAAATCGCAATACTCCATGTTTTAATTGTTGTCGCGCCCCAAAATCCAATAATCAATAGCTAGACCAATTACTATCATTCGGGATGTGCAGTTCGGGGAATTCAACCGATGTGCCCCCACAAATGGCCGAGCCATAGACAAGCTCAAGCTCAGTTATTGACTATAGAAATATCATCAGAGTAAAAGGAGGCGAATATCTTCTAGGGATCATATTATTGTTCAATGGTTTTGTTATGAAGAAATCTATCCCGGCCTCTGTAATAGCCAACTCGCAGCCTTCTAGCTCCAGTCGAACACTTGAAGGCTACATCGAAGCCTTCATGAATACCTCGAAGACCATTCAATCTGTAAACAAGCCTTCCAAGGCTACATGAAGACGATGCCTCAACTATGAACAAGCCTCGAAGATGAAGACAAATCCGTCAGTACACGAACTCCACATCAGCATCAGAAATACTTCGACCATATTCATACGTGGTGGAAGGCAAATATATTAGATAGCCAGCTCACCAGATAAAAATGGTAGCGTTGTTGGTCCTTACAACTACAGTGACATAACCAACAACAGATACAGAGTCAGAGTACAGTGCCAAAACTGACATTTCTGGCGTCAACGCCAACTCCGGGATACCTGCTTAATACATGGAGGGTACACTTGTAATATAGCCTCCCATTGTTACTCAGCCCTACCTATATTCTGTAAATAGGAGGGAAGGGGAACCATGGAGGTGTTACAAAATCTCTCCCCTGAACCCTTGTAGTTTACCTTCAATCTCTATGTAAATTACCCCGTGCCCGAACTTTCGACAACTTAACAGTAATATCATTACTCTAAAAAAATACTCATTAGAGGTCGCGGAGTGTCCCATTCGAGGCCTCTACGCAATTACATTTGGCGCCGTCTGTGCTTCCCCACCCTACCAATCTTCGCCTACCTTGTACTTTCTTTTTCCAATTCCTGCAAACTACTTCCAAATAGCCTCCACCCTTCGCTTTACTACTACCTATGTCGACAACTCTGCCGACGGAGTGGCTACCCAGCTAGCCCTTCTTACCCAGTAGTTCGCACAGGCGGAAGAATGTCACTGAACGCAAGTGCGTGAGGAACGCGAAGATCACCGACTAGAGTTTGAGGCCGAGCGACAATGCCGTTTGTACGATGTCGACAAACAATATCGTGTTATTGACGATTTGTACAACACAGTCTGTGAGCTGCAAACGACTATAGCCACTAAATGCTCCTCCACCATTCCGAATACCCACCTCGTCACGCGTCTCTGCTCAAGACCTATTGGGGCCCCTACAACATCTTGAAGTACCCCTGGTCTATCTTCGTGCCGAGGGTGCTATCCCTATTGTCCCCCCTACTGGCTCCATCCACCTTGGCAACCGCCCCACGGAGGATTCCTCTGACTCCACCCTTCGTACCTCCTAACACCCCAAACGCCGCTCTGCTCAAGAACGTCTCAGGGAGTGCAGCGCCGAACACATGCACAATACTCGGCCTTACCATCCCCGAACCCATCGATCCCCTCTCATCCTGCCTATAGAAGGACTTTGACTACAAAATCTACCCTGTCATCCACATCAGTGCGAGCCCAACAGCAAACTCATGGAGTCGATTGAATAACCCCCTCTATCCCAAGCTTCTCGCTATCAGGTGTCTCCAAATTTTCGTGCCCCAAAACTCACTAAATATCGTAACACCGATCCTCAATCCCACATTCTAGAATTTCAAAATGCTCTAAGCCTTTACTCCATAGCTGACTTGATGTGTCAACTTTTCCCTACCTGCCTCACAGATAGCCCACTTTGTTGGTATCATAACCTTCCTAATGGCTCAATTCTAAGCTTCGAGCAATTATCCAGCCTCTTCAAAACCCAATTTGCCTTCAACTCTTCAGTTTTAAAATATCCCCCAGTAAAACCCTTGAGGCCTTCACCAAGAGGTTCCTCGACAAGTCGCGCAAAGTCAAAAATCTCGATTGCGTAAATGTCGTACTCGCGTATTCGAACGCTTTACCAGATAGCAGCCGTGTCAAAGAGTACCTGGTCCTCCATAAATCATGAACCCTCGAGGAGATGCTATCAAAAGTCAATGGCTATATCGACCTTGAGTGCCTCAGCAAATCAAATAAAAAGGGGAAGCCTTCGACCACCAACCCAAATAAACCTCGGCAAGGACCACCCTCTACTCCTATACCCCATATCGCTCCCGTCTTATAGGAGACTGGGAGCCACAAACCTCCCTACACTGATAACACTGCAGAAGATCGCAAAAAATGACCAAAGTCGCTCTTACCCAGACTTACTGCCCCACTTAGCACCCTTCTACCACAGATCTAGGCAGATCCCATATGGTGTACCCCTTTCCCTATTGAAGTCAAACAAGGTGAACCTTACTGCGCCTACCATAAGGGAAATTTCCATCATACCAACAAATGCCACGCCCTGCAATGTTCTCTTGAGATAATCCTCAAGGTGGGTCATCTGCATCAGTATGTCGCTGACCTCTCTAGTTAACTTGAAGGATCATACCTCAAGCCTCAACCCTTTTTTTTTTTTTTTGAAAAGCAAGCTGGGGGACTAACCCCTATAATTTATTAAAGAAATACAAAGATTTACAGACCAAGGCAAAACCTAACTAACTCAATCCACACAAGGAAGGCTAACAATAAAACAAAGCACCTGTAGGAAAAGCCAACTACAATTACACTTTCTTGAAATAAACCTATCCTTTTTACTCCTCATAGAAACAAAAGGGTTGTCATTCACTTCAGAAATCCCCAAGGTAGATGCAAGCTTAATCCACCAAGTCAGAAGCAAAACTCCTCCAAATGCTTCCATCTCGAAACTACCCTTAAACAACATCTTGAACTCTCCCATTGCATGTAGCAAGAGACTCCTCATTAGTGACCAAATTTGCACATTGGACATTGAATTTCCAGATCTTCCAATCGTAATTTACATTCTTCAGATGATGAAAAGGTGTACAGCATCTTCAGAATCAACTGCAACTCAGATGCTCTCAGCCCAAGAAACTGGATATGTAAGGACAAAAATGGATGGATAGAAGCTGTAAGGGCTGTTGCAACCACCATGTATATGTATGAAGCATCAAATTCAGATTCAACAATCCTAACAAAGGCATCAACTTCAGAATCACCAATCTCAAGCATAAAACCAACTTCTCTCAATCTCAGAAAATGGATACAAATGGATATATGAAAGGACAATAATGGATGGACATAAACTATTATAGAGTATTTACTGCTGCTGCTTACCCAGCCGAAGTTCACATCTACCAAATTTATTTCATCGAAGTAAACAATATTGACAGCGACCGCTCCAAGAGCATGCTCAAGTGTGTCGAAGAATGCTGCAAACTCAGTTACCAGGAGAAATTGCCACCCTCCTGCCTGAATCAAGTAATTTCCCTCGACCCAAAGGTATCTCTTTCATCAACTGCGATACCTCCCATGTTCGTTTTCCCCATTCCGACCCTTTAGTCATCATGATTAAGGTTGAACACCTCGTCCTCCATACAATGCTTATTAATATAGAGAGTGCAGCCAATGTACTTTTCCTTTAGACCGTCCAAGCCATGAACAAAACAGACCTTATCACTGCCTCCAATATTGAAGTAAAAGGTTTTAATGGGGACCGAAGTTGTTATTGGTCGAATTAGCCTTCCAGTTACTACCGGCCCAGTCATACTTAAAACCAGCCTCCTTATCATCGAAAAGAAGTCCGAATACATGGGAATCCTTAGGCGCGACTGGCTCCATGCCATGCGCGCCATACCTTCGACCTATCATCAGACCATTTGTTTTACTACCCCCTGTGGTACATAGAATTTTAAAGGCCCTCAATGCCTCGCCCGTTCATGTGAGCATCTGGATATCGATCAAAACCAAAAACTTGTCAGACACTCATAGCAATCACGGTCTCCTTCTGTCTCCATACCTTTGATACCCGCCATCTCACACATCGAACCCATTGTTTATATTGAACTCGACGGTCCTGGTCGAGGTACGTTCATTGGAACCTTTCAATACTAGGCAGAGTGCGTTGAACTTACAGACATCCTTCGAGCAAACAAAGACGTCTTAGTGTAGACGTTCCTGGAGATGCCCGGTGTCGACCCTAGTTTAGCATGTCACCGCATCAACCTCATCCCTCACTCTACAGTAATAAAATAAAGGAAGCGTACACTTGCACCATGACTTCGAGAAGCTGTAAACCTTGAAGTCGATAAGCTCATAGTCGCAGGTTTCATCAGAGAAGTCAAGTATGCTGATTGGATATCCAATATTGTGGCAGTTCCTAAAAGGAATGGCAAGATGAGAATCTGCGTCGACTTCACCGACCTCAACAAACACACATCGAAGGACAGCTTCCCCCTCCTGATCATTTTAGTACTCCTAGATGCTACTGCGGGACATGAACGTCTGTCTATGATGGACGCGGCTTCGGGTTACAATCAGGACCCCTCCTCCACGAAGATCAACTTAAAACTTATTTTATCATTAAACAAGGCCTTTAATGTTTTAACGTCATGCCCTTTGGCCTTAAAAATGTAGGGGGCCACCTACCAGCGCCTCGTTACAACCATGTTCAAACCCTTGCTTGGCAAGTCTGTTAAAGTTTACATCGACAACATATTATACAAGAGCCTCCAAAAACAAACCCATATCCAGGACTTAACTGGAGTATTTTTGATACTTTGAACCTACAACATGAAACTTAACCCAGACAAATACCAGTTTGGTGTTTCATCTGGCAAATTTTTGGGCCATCATATCAGCAAATGAGGTATTGAGATCGACCCTACCCATATCCAAGCCCTCGTCGATATGCCTTCCCCCGAACCAAAAAAGATGACCAAAAAGTGGCTGGTAAAAGAGTGGCCCTCAAACATTTCATTTCCAAATCCACAGACCGCTGTGTTTGATTCTTTTTTCTCTTACGCGACCAAGGCGTCTACAAGGCTAAAAAGAAAACTAACCCTGAGATCAACTGGACACCCAACTGTGAACAGGCCTTCCTTAAACTTAAAACATACCTTGGTCGACCACCCATCATCAGCACCCCTATCAAAGGCAAAATACTCCTTATACCTCACGGTCACCGATACCTCTATCAGTTCAGTCCTCATTCGACTCGAATCAAACATCGAGAAACCTGTATATTTTATCAGGAAAACTCTGACACCCACAAAATCTTGATACACAAAACCTGAACGTTTGCTCCTCACCCTTGTCTACATTTCCCGCAAACTCAAACCATATTTTTTAGCTCACCCTATCCGTGTTATAACAAATTATCCCCTTTGAGAAGTGCTCAGCAAAAAAGAAAAATACAGACGAGTACAACAGTAGTCTGTTTATCCCGGAGAACACAATATCACATTTGAGAAGCAAGTATCCCATAAAGGACAAGCAGTTGCCAACTTTCTTGCCAACTTCCCGGTCCAAGATATCGACTGGGAAGAACATAAAGACGACCTACAAGAAGACCAGCCCGAGCTAACAGATCCATGGAATTCTAATACAGGCTGGCGTCTCTTCACAGACCGATCCACTAGGCCTAACGGTTCACGGGTTGGTATAGTACTTGTCACACCCACCAATGATCGAATTGAAAAGGCAGTCAAGTAAAACTTTGAATGTTCCAACAACGAGGCTTAGTATGAAGCCTTAATCCATGGCCTCGACCTCGCACTTGACCTCGGCATCCCTAAACTTGAAGTTTTCAAAGATTCCCAACTCGTTAAGAGATAATACACAGGGGAAAATCAAGCCAACGGTCGCATGGCTGAATATGTTGCTCTCGTCTGACAGCGCATGGACCGTTTCCCAGAAAAATCTTCTATCACTCACTATCCCCAAGGTAAAAATGGACACGCAGATGCCCTCGTCTACATAGCAGCTATGTTAGGCCAGTCCAAATCTCAAACTCACCATATCGAAGTACTCGAGCGCCCAAGTATCGACTAGATGAAATTCAATGCCATCAATACTGGGGGGGCGAGAGTCTCGATCCAGACAACTGGCGAATACCATTCCTGGATTACTTCAGCAATGCTATCCTCCACAATGATCCCAATGCTAAAAGGTCATTATTAGAAAACTACCGTAGATACACCATCCTCAAATGTGAGTTACATCGCAAATCTCTAAATGGCATCCTCCTTCAATGTATTCCTCAAAGCGAAGCTTCTTCAATCCTAGCCAAACTCCACGAAGGAACTTACGGTGCTCATACCGCTGGTCGATCTATGGCCCTTTGAGTCGTCTCCCAAGGTCTATTCTGGCCCAATATGAAAAAATAAGCTGAAGAATACGCCAAACACTGTGTCAAATGCCAACGTCACGCATAGAATATCCATAGCCCTTCGCCAGACCTCAATTTAAGTCAAGTCTCTTGACCATTAAAATGGTGGGCCATTGATCTCATAGAACCTTTCCCCAAAGCATCTGGTAGCCGTGAGAATATCCTGGTTGCAACAGACTATTTTACAAAATAGGCCGAAGCCATACCTTTTTGTCAAACCAGAGAAGAAGAAGTCATCAAATTTCTATGGGAAATCATCATCACACGCTTTGGCTGCCCTCATATGATTCGTTGTGACAATGGTCCACAATTCGTCTGGAACAAAGTCAGAAATTTCTTTAAGAAATATAACATCATCCTCTCACTCTTAACACCTTACTACCCCCAAGAGAATGGCCAGGTCAAAGCATTCAACAAAACCATAGTCGACAGTCTCAAGAAGTGAGTCGATGCAAAGAAAGGACGATGGGTTCAGGAATTATTGCATGTCCTGTGGGCCTATCGAACAACACCAAGAAAAGCAATGGGCTGCACTCCTTTCCTTCTAGCCTATGGTACTGAAGCAGTACCCTACTCAATTTGAAGTACCCATACGAGATCCCAACCTCCCAAACGAAGATAATGAATTTGAATTCGGATGCAATATGCTATGGATCGACAAAACCAGACACTGAGCCATCGCAAACCTCGGCCGTTACCATCTATCCCTCCAGAAGTGATATAACAAGCTTCGACCACGAAGTTTTAACATTGAAGATCTTGTACATCGATGTTTCACACAGTCTTCGAAACCTCGAAATGCCGGCAAGCTGGTCGAATCCTGGGAAGGTCCTTATATCGTTTACAGTAAAATTGACAAGGGCTAATATTACTTGATGACAGAAGACAAAGAGGTTCTACCAAATCCAAGGAATATAATGCAGTTAGTGTCTTATAACAGGCCACGGCCTTCACCTTGCTCTACTGATGCAAATACACTATAAATAAATAAACATCTTTTCCTCAAAACTTCGTCTTCTATTTTCCAGTGAATTTCTTGGTTTAGCCTAAGTACAACGTCAACCCTTCGACCCAACTGAAACTTAGGGGTAACCCAGGAATTTTTCAAGTCGCCAATATTCGAGTAAACTCGAGGGGTTCGAATTGTCGAGAGACCGAACCCTTGATAATGCATTGGGGGAAAAAACATTCTACTTTGATCTGGCTCAGGCCTTCGAAGTCCAGTGAATTTCTTGGTTCACCCTAAGTATCATGTCAATCCTTAAACCCAACTGATACTTGGGGGTGACTTTGGAATTTTTCAAGTCTCCAATATTCGAGCAAACTCGAGGGGCACGAATGGTCGAGAGACCGGACTCTCGAGAATGCATCGGGGGTGAACACATTCTACTTCGATCAAGTCTTGTGAATTTCTTGGTTTACCCTAAGTATCATGCCCACCCTTCAACCCGACTGATACTTGGAGGCGACCTTAGAATTTTTCAAGTCCCCAATATTCGAGCAAACTCAGGGGGGAGGAATGGTCGAGAGATCGGACCCTTGAGAATGCATTGAGGGTGAACACATTCTACTTCGATCAAGATCAGACCTTTGAAGTCCAGTAAGTTTCCCGGTACGATCCAAGTGCCAAATCCATCTCTCAACTAACACTCGAGAACTATCTCAAATTTCTTCAAGGATTCGATAATTCCACAAGCATTCTACACTTACGGCATACGCAGATACAAGTAGATAAGAATATCAACAACTCTACTGCATACAAGAAGTTTAAGTACAACATATATCAGATAATCAAGTTTAACACAGATCAATTCAAACCAAGTTCAGAGCATACACATCAGGATTCTAGCACAGCAATTCAGTACAAATCAATCTCAAAACAAACCTGTTTCAGTACAGCTTACATCAGCAATTCAAAATAATCACAAGTTCACAACTCAAGTACGAAGCAAGCTTAACATTGTTTAAATATTACAACACAACAGAAAGATAAAAAAAAATAGTTTGACAAGCCCAGTACAATACCTCATATTGGAGTGGCTACACCATCTCCTCCCACAGTGTCCTTTGTGCCAACAACCCCAGCGCCTTCAGTCAAAGGGTTCGACCCAGTAGCACCCACGACCCCTCCGGTCACAGTAGCAGCAACAACAATACCTATCTCGGCCCCTCTGTCTGAACAACATCGTCAACAATAGGATCATTGGCAATGGGCAAGCGATGTAAGGTTTCAAGATCATACCCAAAAATTTTGATGAACTCCTTGAGCCTAACATTAGCCTCACATTCATCATCAAACTGCATTTGGAAGGTCTCCTTCTGTTCTGTAATAACCCTATCCATCTCAGCCAGTTTCACATTTAGAACTTGTGTATGAGTGTACCGTTAAGCTTTGAGCCTCCTCTTGCATTCACCTCTGATGGTCCCCTGATCTCGCTTCAAAACGACAATTTCTGAAGCCAGGGATGCTTCTGTCCCTCGAGCAAGCTCCATTTTGTCAACCGACTGCTTTAACTGCCTCATTGCTATCTTCTGTGCCTTGTTGAAAGCCTGGGCACAAGCATCTGTCTGCAAGAATATTTGAGCCATCAGTATCTCTCAAAGCATGGTGGACTTACAAAATTTTTAGAATTTTACAAAAAATAAATAGTTACCTGATACATACTCTTCTTCATCTACCTCGAAGCTTTGTCAGGATCAGTGCCACAGAGTTCTGCCATCAAAGCAGCCTTAGCTCGAGCTTGTTCCTCCCGTTCGGACACGGTTAGTTCTTCATCCATATCCAATGCATCATCCTCCCCCAGCACTCTATGCCTCTTCCGCTGAAGTCCCTTTTGCAGCTGTATCTTTGGAGATTCGGGAAAGACCATCCCTTTCCCTTTGTCAGCTTGCGTCACTGCCTGCTTCGACGCCTGTCTTAAAACATTATGAACTACTTCGGGTACTGGTACTGCCTGCCTCGACGCCTGCTACCCTTTCGGCACATAATTTACCTTCCTCGACAATTGCACTTTCCCCATTCCTTCGACAACTCTCTTCCTTGATGGCTTTGGCGTAATGGGTACTTTTTGAAGCAGGAAATCTTTCTTCTTCTGCCCTTTCTTCTTAATACCAAACCCCTTGAACACAGAGTTCACCCACTCCTTGTCCGAGTCGATTAACAAGTCAATATAATCCATTGGATTTTCCCAAGTCCAGGTATTAGGACCTGCAGAACAAACAAAAACACGATTATCTGTCTATTCGATCAATACATCAAAATAAATCTTCGACAGACAACTTACTTGGATTATAGACCTTATGTTATAACTTATAAGGATGCCCTCCTTCGACATTCTCATAGTCACCCCGTACTACAAACAAATCTTTATCTTACCCCCGACTCGTCGAGCACAAATCAAACAACCAGGGCTTATCCGTGTGATACTGGATGTGATAGGTGCTGCCAACCTTCTTGTTTGCTTTCTTGGAGTAAAACGAGACAATATCTTACCACTCAATTAAGCCCCTCCCCTCACCTCACAGTTTTACATTCATACCCTCAATACCTTTATCATTTTGTTAATGTTTCCATTCATCTGGCAAGGGGCCACTTCGCAAAAGTTCAGCACCTCCTTCACCAGCCTTCGAAGGGGTAGGTGCATTCCTAACCGAATTTGGCTTCTATATGCCATAATACCCTCTCGAGGTTTCTACTGAAAGCTGTACCCTGATCCCGCAGCATATAATATCACCCCTACCTTCGACAACTCAAATTTAGCCATAAATCAATCTAGTCTCTGCTTCTCTCTAGCCGAGACAGAAGCAATGGCCTCATCCGAATCAGTCAATTCCTCACTATGATCACTTTGCTCCCCCTCTTCCCTTTTCTCGCCCATGGGCTCAATACTACCTTCGCGTCTCACTCTTTCTCCTTCCTCCATCTCTCCCTCATCACTCTCCTCGGTAACCACTGTTTAATGACGTTTACTACATGAAGCCCCAAATTTAGGAAACACTATTGCTAATGGGGCATCTTTTGCAATATTTAACTCATCTATGTCGCTGCCCTCACCCATTGGTGCACGACCAGACACACTAGCCTTATTTTCTTCGATCTCCTCGTCTATTAGCCTCAGTCTCGAAGATCGATGGGTACGCATCTTATCCTCGAGGAGGCACGCGATTAGATTGATATATTTGACTATTCTGTGTTAATAACCTATTGTTACCTACCCTCTACAACTCAGACCATCATAGTCGAATGCTCAACCCTAATCCCTGCTACACAGTTAATACCCTCAGAACACCAAAAGACTTGACCCATAGATACATGTTTTCCCTTGGTCCTCGGTCATATCATTACAACTATAAACCCTAGTAGACTCTACACTACTATGTACTCAACAAACAGAAACAGAAGACGAAGAACAAGACAGAAGTAAGGATATACCTGTTTGAGCAAAGTATCTCTCCTTCCATTCAACAATTTAAACGATCCCACAGCAACTACCAAGCTCTATGGAACAATGGCGTATGTTTCTGTTTCTCTCACTCTCTGGTTTTTCTATAAATGGGTAGCCAGGAAATGTAACAACGTCCTTACACTATATATACCTCCTCGGAATACCAAAAATAGCCTCGATTTCCAAAACCGCTACCACTGCCCCACTACCCTTACTTTTAGGCTACGATGTGTTTTGCCAAATTTACCCTCCATTACCCCACGTGTACGTATCACGCACACATTTCCATAATTTTATATACATAAAGCAACTCAAACCTTCTGATCACCACTCGAAACTGTTAAATCATATCCTTACATAAAATCATCCATTTTTCTGTAATCCATGGAAGTATCATGATGCCTACAGGATACTCTGCCTTAGGCTCCGTACAGTTTCTGACATGCCAGCTGTAGGACACTCTGCCCTAGGCTCCGTACACTCGACCTTCGTCTATATCACCTCTCGAACATTCATCCTTGGATAACCTGATATTCAAATTTAAAACATGCTAATAATGCGCGTCTCGAGCAAACTGTTTTCACACCTAAATTACCTTCGAGTATTATATTTGTCCTACTTACACAAAGGCAGTTCATTATCTTACTTCGACAGTCATCTCATAAATTGTCAAGTTCATTCGGGCAGATGCCCGTACACCGAAATACAGAAGAAAATAATCAACAATCGAAAGAAACTACAAACACCCCTACCATCCTATTTTACCGCAATAAAGCATCCCCTATTTACAGACGGAACAATTCTTCAAAAACTTAGCCTCAGCATCTTCCTTGTCCATCACCTCCTCAGCCAAAGACCCCAGGAAGGCCAACCGGTCACCAAAAATCGGACCCATCATTTGTAGCACCCCCCACCAGTACGCATAGGGCATCCCACTAATGGGTTCCCCTGGATCCACTTTGAATAAATCTGGCATAGCCCAATCCAGGACTTGATCACCAAAATGCCTCTGCTTCAGTTCGAGTGTCTTCTCCCGTATACGAAGGACCCTTGCCACCACCCAGTTTTGGTACTTGGTGTTAGGAACATTTTTGTTTCTTTAGGACGAAGATGCAGGCATTTTTCTCGAAGAGGAAGGAACAGATGTCTGAAATTCTCCTAAAATTACCCTACTTATACTTGAAAGCAGGTACATTTAAACCCTCCTTAATCAGAACCGCATTTATCATTGTCTTCAACGTTTCCCTCGGAATCTCAACAGTCAAACCTTTTTTAACTTCCTAGACTCAACCGTTTCATCAGCATGCACATCCAATACCTATTTTCGATGTTTTACAGTCGCCACATCTGCAGTTTTGAACCTTCAATCTCTCTATAACTCCTCCTACAACTCTTTCAATACATACATCGAACTTTGAGATTTTAGAGTCAATTACTCATTCCAGGTCGAATATTAACCATTGTCTTCGATACCTACATGTCATGTCAAGGCATTTTTTCCCTCGAAGAAAGGTTTTTCTATTAATTGCACTTCGAAGTTGGATGTTCGATTCCGCGTCAACAATCAATTCGTCTACCATATTTTCCAAATACAAAATTACACAGTTTCAGTAAAATGCTATTCTCATTCCATTATGTTGATTACAACAAAGAAAAGACAAAGGAAGAAGAGGAAAATCTACAGAAACAACAACATAAACAAAAACCTTTAGACACAGCAATACATAAAATAACTAAACCTATCACCACTACCACCCTTCCACCACCTTATGAACAGCCCGCCCTATTTCCAGATGGGCCAGATCCTCTTGTCGATCCCTACCCCTCCACCAACTGATCTTCTTCCTGAACAAGACATTCGTCTAAACCTGACAGGAAGAGGTAACGTTCTTCAGCAGCTGTGAACCTCCAAAGTAACATTCCCCACAAGTACGCATAGGAGTACCCATTGATCGACTCCCCAGGCTCTACCTCCACCATGTCCGGCATATCCCAGTCGAGTTCCTTGTCCCCAAAGAACTTCAGTTTCAGTTCAGCCATTTTGCGTCCTACGCGACAGTCTTTAGTGAAAACCATCCTTCTATGATAGCGTGTGTTGGGAGTGGTATCCATTTTGTTTTCACAGAAAACAGAGAAAGAAAATGAAGATAAAGAGTATACATTGGTACCCCTCAAAATCCCTATTTATGGCTTCATTAACAGCATTTATTACTCTGTAATCACCATAACTTGTAATTACCATACATTATTACCTTCCTCAAAAATCAAATATGCCTCAGTCAGCCGTTTGACTTTTAACAACCAACAGTTTTTCTCAGCAAACGCCTCTACACCTATTTCCGAAACCCTTGCTAAGATGGGGCGAATTTAGTAGCCTACTCGCAGCCTTCTAGCTCCAGTCGAACATACAAAGGCTACATCGAAGCCTATATGAATACCTCGAAGCTCATTCAATCCGTAAACAAGCCTTCCAAGGCTAGAAGAAGACGATGCCTCGACTATAAACATGTCTTGAAGATGAAGACAGATCTGTCACCACACGAACTCCACATCAGTATCAGAAATACTTTGACCATAATCATATGAGGTCAAAGGCAGACATGTCAGACAGCGAGCTCACCAGACAAGAATAGCAGTATTGTTGGTCCTTACGGCTACTGTGACAGAGCCAACGACAGCTGTAGTATCATAACACAGTGCCAGACCTAACATTTTCGGCGTCAACACCAACTCTGAGATACCTGCCTGATACCCGGAGGGTACACTTGTAATGTGAACTCCCATGGTGACTCAGCCCTACCTATATTCTATAAATAGGAAGGAAGGAAAACCAATGAGGGGTTACAAAATCTCTCCCCAGAACCCTTGCTGTTAACCATCGATCTCATGTAAATTACCCCATGCTCGAACCTTCGACTACTCGACAGTAATATCAATACTCTTAAAAAATCCTCATCAGAGGTCGTGGAGTGTCCCATTCCTGGCCTCCACGCAAGTATATTGCCAATAGCTTAGTCATATTATTGATCATATGATAGAACCCCTTTGATAGAAGTTAAACCCCGTGGTATCAAAGCCGACTTCCCCTCCTTGCGAAGTTAGGCCTCTACAACGTCCATGGTCAACTTAGTTGCTTCATCAGACTTCTCATCAACTGTAAGTGCTATAATCGGAATGTGAACACCATAGCACTTCTCCTCCTCTCGTATTTTTTTAGTCGCTTCAAATTCGTCCATTATCGGCATCTGGCAATCCATGAAGATCATATCGTAGGACAGAGTTTTACAAGTTCCTTATTCACTTTGGGAAGACTCTCCTAAAGCCATGGAAACTTGTTTGACAGCTGCTTCTCCGTTCTCGCAAGAATTTACTATTATACCTCTATCCTTAAAGAAGTTTAGTGGCTAAGATACGCAAGGTTTGGGTATCATCAACAACCAAAACTTTCCTTCTATTCAAGAGCTTATTACGAGACATTTTAGAGTCTCCTGGCTTTGATGTTTTACTTGGCTTGTCAATATTTTCTAAACTGCTACTTTCTCCTGTATTTTTCTCATTAGGTTTTGACATAGAGCATCAAATCATAGTTGCCCCACCAAATTTAGGTAAAACCCTTAATACTAGATATAAGTAAAACCCGTGAAATGGTTTGATCAGAAGGTGATCGCAATGAACTAACATTTCCTTCTCACGTCTTCTCGACTCAGATTCTGGATTAGGAGTATATAACAAGATAATCCTACATTTGAACTTGTCAAGTTTTCTTCGAAAGTTAGTAAGGGGTAAGCATACCTCTGAAATTTGAACGTCACTAAACTCGTCAACATCAATGACAATAAGTGTGAATCGTGATGCACGTTTTTGACTCGTTCCTTTTTGAAGAGGCACAGTGTGATCAAAGTCTTTAAAACTCATTGAGTCACCTTTCAAACTAAACTCAGATTTCCCCGAAGAGCTATGATAGGTGAGGTCTAATCCATGTTTTATATTCTCGAGAGAAAGAGATAATTATTCCAAAGAGCTTATACTTGGAACCTTTATGTCTTTACTTTTCATGAACTTTTGTATGGTCACTACAAGAAAAAACACATACAATAGCGTCCACTCTATTATGCCATTCTATCCTTTTTACAATAGCATTTTTCTGAATGCCATTAAATAATGGCATTTGAGAGACGCTATCAATTTATTTTAAATAGTGTTTAGAGAACGCCATAGTTGACTTTCTATAACATTTTTTTACCGTTGTTTTTCCTTTTAACATAGCAAGGCTGCAATGCTATCTATTATCTTTTCCATAACATTTTTATAATGCTATATATTATCTTTTCCATAGCATTTGGCTAATGCTATCTATTGTATTTTCCAAAGCATATCTCTAATGCTATCTATTATCTTTTCTATATCATTTTTCAAATGCTATCTTTTATCTTTTATATTGCATTTGTCTAATGTTATCCATTATCTGTACCATAACATTTATCTAATGCTATCTATTATCAGTAACCTAGCATTTGCCTAATGCTATCCATTATCTGTAATATAACATCTTTAAATGCTATATTTACTCAACAAGTTAGTTGTAGAAAATAATTACAATGTTCAATAAACGCTTTCATTAACACTTTCTAAATTACAAAAATAAAATTAACATTTCATCAAATAAATAAAAGTCACGGCTTTACTGCAAAAAGAACTCTAATACAATAAAAGCTGATCTTATAATCATCATATTCAGGTCTTCAGGAAAAAGAAGAAAGATAAAATAAAATCCCTTCTTATCTATGTACAATAGCCAAAACACTGTAGGAAGTTATTTTCAACTGCAACTGCATAAAAGATACAATAAAGAGTGTAAGCAAATTAAATTTTAAATACTAAAACAATCATACCATATTTAATGCAAAATGAATATCAATCATTAATCTTACTTTAAATTTTCCTATATAAAGATCAGCTATAGGTCTACTAATGTATATGAAATTGGATTATATAAAGTTGTAGTGACGGAGAATAAATAGTTAAGTTATAAGGGGTTTATTCTACCAGAATCAATCATCCTTCATAACCACGTATTTCTTGGGCCATGCAATGAAACTCATTAAAGCACCACCAATTGTATTCGCATCATCAGTCGCCCTCCATAACGGGAATAAAGGGATTACATAATTTGTAATAACAACTTTGCATACATTAGGCCCAAGAATTTTATCATATAGTATACATTCAGGATCCTCTGTCACCCCTTGTGCATAAGCAATAACAACCTTAGAGCCCTTCCCACTTAACAATTTGCAATTGGTGTCTTTTGCTTGTTCTTTTACATTATGCCTGAAAAGAAAAATCTAGATTATATTTGCAATTCTATATATATTACATGGTTATATAAATCCAATAAGCATATACATAAAGTTCGACTATGTTTTACCCACATCTAAAGGTGTGTTTAGGCCTTGATAATACCATAATGTTTAAGTTAGCGTTGGTAAGCTATACGATTATTTACAATTCGACATTGATAGTGTGTTTAGGCTCTATAATTGCTTTTTCTCTTACAAGGTGTGTGCAGGGTCATTTTTCTAACCTAAAATTTGACTACATCAGATGTGAGGGTCAAACTGGCCAATGGATCTATGTGTGCTTGACTTGGCTAGCGTCCACCATATTTGTTGTTCTTACTACTTTTTTGTCACCATTCAAGAAGATCATAAACCTAGATCTGAAATATTATGTTGTTTAATACCATTATATATTGTGGTCTATGTGCAATATATTTTGGCCTAATAACAGTCTTTATCTATGCCTAATATTTAAGCTTACAAACAACCTTGAATTCTGGATAACATTTTTTTCTTTCTATAATAGCCTTTTTTACTATCATACTTGACCAATTTGTGTTTCATAGTCAAAGACTACTTTGTCTTTGCCAAACACATTTCCTCATATCCAAGATCAAATTAATAGTTAAATAGTGAAACAAATAGCACTAAAGTTTCCTCATCTGTGCAGAATAACCATGATCCAAAGCAACCACAGGCAACTAAACTCAAGTCAAAACAAACCTGCTTGGCAATAGCACAAGAAAAATGGGTATGCTGGTAAAGACAGTGGTGGGACTCTAGACTGCCTAGAGCTCATGGTTGTTGATAGAAGGTTAAACCTTATATTATCTTGCAACTTCAGAAAGCTATGGATTACCTCCAACTCTAGAAGTATTGTTTCTTTGCTTTCCCTGAAAGCAAAGCCTCCTTGGGACTGCACTGCCATCCTTAACGCAGTTATGGGGAACCTGCATCAGCTCGAGGAGTACAAGATCGGCCACTATTATAAAGAAACTAATGCCAGTGCTCTCTATTTGGCTAATTCTCAAATTGTAATAGGTGAACAAGTGTTCTCTTCGAACAACATCCCCCTTGGCCTACGTGCCTTGGTAGAGGATGATGCTAAAGGAAGAACTTTCGTTAGGATGTAATCTTTTGTGGGTCAATATAGCTAGTTGGGGTCTGCCTTAACCCCAGCTTACACTTCAAAAAAAAAAAAATAGCACAAGAAAAATAACAGTCGTAGTATAAAGGATTGTATCTGTGATTTTTATACGTACCAGCACATATTCAAAATAAAGATATGAACACAAAGTCCCAAACTTTGAGACTAGGAACTTGAGAGCTACCATAAATTAAGTCTAACAAGGAAAATGACCATTTCTATTTTACATTCTTACGCCCATGACCCTCTGTCCTGTCATGCTCATTAGCTCCATTTGGATTTCTTTTCTTCTAAAGTAAACATGTGACACACAGTTGTAGCCTCATGTAAATATACTCATCTAACTGTAGAGAAATGAAAAAACATTGACTGCTCAAAAGCTTGTAGAAAAGAAAAAGAAGAAAGTGAGTAGTGACTCTGATAATATTACCAAGCTTACTCACTTCATAAGAATATTTTATATGAAATCCGCATTCACCCAAACACTAGAAACACTGGCACAGACATCTAGTACTTGACAATATCACCAAGCTTGAATATCGAGCACGGACCACCATGTCTAACTCTTCAATTTTCACTTAAATTGCGTACATATTTCCTTTATCTTGCAAGCTCAAGGGTTTACTCCACGGATAAAAGGAATGAGGCCCCCATCTATTTAAGAGATGAAATATAAAAATTACTCGAACTTTTAACCTCACAGCTGCATCCTACTCTTTGGCAATAGCTAGAGGAAAGCCTTTTGGCCCATAAACTTTCATCAGGTAACCATGACATTGAGGAGCCAGCAATTGCGCAATATCTTAGGTTTAACATGGCAGCAGCCAAATTCTCATGGGAATCTTTGAAAAAATTGATTATCTGTGATTCACCTTCTGGATCTTCAACGAGTATTAAATCCTCCTCGAATTTACTTTTGTTTTCTTGAAGAATGTTTTCATCTTCAGATATCATTCCCATACTAAGAACCTGCAATACTTCCATGGTAGTGCTAAGAAAATCATTATTAATGCAAGTAGAGAACACATAACAACAGGTTGATGGTTCAGGCTAGATTTTCTCTTGGTGCATCTACTAAATAATAAGCTCGATTATGTCAATCCGACCTTGATAAAATCATTTCATACTGAAATATAAACAAGAGATTATAACGAAAGATTATGGCTATAAGCGGTTTACCTACATAAGTTAAAATAAATACTGAAAACTAAATAGAAGTACCTTCATGTACGCTTCCCGAAGAATGGTATTATAGAGAAACAAATCATGCTGAATCCCATCCAAGATAGCTTGATCCAAAAACATAATGGTATTATCGAGGCCTAAACACACTTTTAGATCTGGGTAAATTGATTTGTTACCCATTATGACTAACCGCATCAAGCAACCTTAACCATCTATCATAAGGAATGGGTGTACGTTAATCATATTCTTTACTACCACTAAGAAACCACAACGAGTACCTCCGAAGCACATCTCATGTTGAGAAATGGTTCCGACAACTATGTACAAAACATTCAAGTGCACTTTGTAGAAGGACTTGGAGTATAGCTAAGATACTACTACTTTGGGCTTTGAGTTAGTTGTAGTATCTAATGGATCTCGCAGGTCTAGTATAGTAGTTATTATTCCTTGTGATGAAATATTCCTATTGTAGGAGACATCTTAATTTGATGAGCATCCAGCCATCCACCACCAGTTAGTCACCTTGTTAGAACTGTGTCACAAAAGATATAATATTTTTTAGGTGCATGAATCAATTCATCTAGTAAGTGTAACACGTTTTGGAGGATGGCTTCTAAATAATGAAAAGAAACTAATGAAAATGAAAGAATATAAGGCTAAAGAAGCATAAGCAAAAAAAATAGAGGATCGATTTGACAAAGGATGGTACTGATATAAAGGAATTAAGATGCACCACGCCAAAGATAAACTCCCAATTATAAAGTACGCCGATGATATGGGTGACCAAGCAAGGGAGCGTAGTGGGGGTGAACGTAGCGGGAGAAAATTTAAAATAAGAAAAATATGGGGAGTAAATTTAGATTAAGAAAATATGGAGAAGAAATCTAGAGAGAGAATGGAGAGAAGAAACTAGAGACATACTTGAAAAAATACACCCAAAATGGAAAAATATCTTGGAGAAAATTACAATACAAATTATGGAGAGAAAATTTGCGGAGAAAATTAAGAAATAAATTTGAAGAAAAAAAATATTATCAAGAAAAAGTGAAGAGAAACTCCGTGGAAATGTTTGTTTATATTTACATAAAATCAAACGAGGGAATATAAAGAGAAGATCGATACAGAAGTTTGTAGAAAATATGAGAGAATGGAGCAGGAATCTTAAAAGAGAAATTGCATAGAAATTATGAAGAACTTGAGAGAGAAAGTATAAAATACTTATAAAAAAAATATTTAATGAGGAAAAAATATGGAGTGGGAAAATGTAAAACGGCAAAAAAGAAAATATGAGGAAATTTGAAAGAGAGAAAAGTTAGTGTTAGATAGATTTTACATATTTCAGTCCTTTATTTAAAATTGAAAATGTATTATTGGTTTCCTAATCTATTAATGTAATAGTGGGAGAGTGAGGTTACAAGAGGTATTTGTGGTAGCTCTATCATACCTTCTTGTATCCAAAATCTATTTAATACCATTTTAAAGAAAACACAACCATGAAAACTAGTTGACTTCAACTCTTCATACCCACCTTAATATATTACAATTTTTTGTTGGTCTCTTATATGACATTTTGAATGTTACATTACTAACATATCTGTATGTAACATTTTTTCCCATTGTTGATCTCTTCCCCTAGCTCTTATTATCTTACATTTCCTAATTAATACAAGCATTATAGATCTAAGGGAGAAAATAAGAAACAAATGACCAAAAAAAGTCTTAGACTTATTCTTCAAACAAAATATAAACATGCCAACACAACCGCAACAACAGGAACCAAAACATACACTAAGACCTGAAGACTTCTATTTTGCCACTTGTAGCTATAGCAGCATTGTTCCACCCAAAAGTTAAAGAATTTTTTAACATAATACCATCTTTGCTTGTACTTCCTTTGTTTCAAATTTTCTAGCATTCATCTCGAGCCAAATTGCCCAAAGCGCCTACAAAAGGAAGGAGCCGACATATTTGCACCTTCATATCTATATCTTAATCATTGTCAATATTTCTTTTTAAAGTTAACTAAGTACAGATTGTTCATCTTTTGAAATTTTGGTTTACAAGTCAATCATGTAAATTAATAGGTCATTGATCTTTGGCATGCGGAGAAGGGATGCTGAAATCCGAATAAAGTGTAAAGGTAATATACCCTTTTGCCTGGAATTACGATATAAAGCAACGGATAGCACCGAAATCCATACCGTGAGTATTGCGATTTATTTAATAACTATCCTAGCGAATTATCAGTCAAAAAGTAACTTTTAAAAATCATCTAACCTATCAAACGAGTTGCCAGTTGACAAGCTTCATAGAATTTCGATCTAAACCATCAATGTGGTGCGATATTCGTATCGGTCAAAAATACAAGCCATGAGAATTGCTATTCATTTGGAAACAACCCTAGCATGTTTTCGGTCGAAAAAAAAACTTTTTAAATGAATCCAAGCTCTCAAATGAGTTGCTAATTGCCAAGGTACTCTGAATTACGATCTAAAGAACCGGAGAGGTACAAACTCCATACCGGTCAAAAATTAAAACTGAGAGTATTGTGATTAATTTGGCAACTATCCTATCCTAGCAATTTGTAGGTCAAAAAGGAACTCTGAAAAACTATAAAAAATCTCAAACGAGTTTTCGGTAGCCAAGCTTCACATAATTACGTTCTAAAACAATAGAGAGCTACAAAATATTTACTGATAAAAAATTCAACCCGGGAGTATTGTGACTGATTTTGTAACTATCCTAGTATGTTATCGATCAAAAAGAAACTCTTAAAATATTTACAACCTCCCAAACGATTTATTGTCAGCCAAGCTTCTCATAATTAAGATCTAAAGCAACAAAGAGGTATGAAATCAGTGCAGGTAAAAAATTCATAACGCGAGTATTGTTATTCGTTTGCAAACAAGCTTAGTATGTTGTCAGGTGAAAAGCAACTCTTAAAATGATCCAACCTCTTAAGCGAGTTTCTGATAGCATGGCTTCTAAGAATTATGACCTAAAGTAACGGAAAGGTTCAAAATCCATTCCGATCAAAAGTTCAAACCGAGAATAATGCGATTAATTTTTTAACTATCCTAACATATTTGTCAATCAAAAAGGAACTCTAAAAAACTATGCAACCTGTCAAGCGAGTTGTCGATAGCCAAGCTTCTCAGAATTACGATCTAAAGAAGTGAATGGGTCAGAAATCCGTACCGATCGAAAATTCATACAGCATATTGGTTGTCAAAAAGTAACACTTAAAAATGATCTAAACAATCAAAGGAGTTGTGTAATGTCCCAGATTATTGGGTTATTTTATTTATTTATTATTTTGTATTATTATTATTATTCCTACACGTTAAGTTCCGCACATATATTCCGTATATATTCCACATGTACTTTTTCATCCATTATGCATCCATTTATTTCTTTCGGCAAGTTTTGTATGTTGGATTCCTTTTATGTAGTTTTGGTGGTACGGTGGTCATTCGGAGGAGGAGGTGGCGTTGTGGCCTTGGGAACCCCTTGATAGGTTGGTGGTGATGTTTGTTTGATGTGTTTGTGGTTTGGTATGGTTCCGGTGGGCCGTTGGATTGGCCGATAGGTTTTCAGAGTTTTCCGAGAAAAGATTCCTTTTAAAAATAAAAAAGAAGGTAAAATAGGGTTAGGCAAACCCCATGACTAGTTATATATCAAGATAGATAGAATTACATCCTATTGCCTGATTTACCCCTTACATCCTTATATATATATATATATATCTATTCGAGCAAAGATTTCGTTTCGAGGGTTTAGGCATTTTTGTGGCCGTGAGGCGATGGAGGTGGTGTTTATTCCTTGGGAAACCTTTGTTGGGCTTGTAGTAGTGTTTGTGTGGTGGTGTTCGTGTTTTGGTTTGATTTCGGGGTTGTCCGGGGATGGGCGTTAGGTTTTTTGGAATCTTCTTTTTCTTAACAGACCAGTTCTGTTCGAAGAGGACCTTCTCTGTTCGAACAAGATCTTCCTCTATTGGAACAGGACCTTTTTTGTTCGAATAGGATCCTCCTTGAACAGTTAGATTTATCCCTGAGTTGCTCTATTTGAATAGGACCTTCTCTGTTCGAATAGGATTTTCCCTCTGTTCGCACAGGGCTTTCTATGTTCGAATAAGATTCTTCTTGAGCTGTTAAGTTTTTTTGCTAACCTTTTTTATTCGAACAAGACTTCCTCTGTTCGAATAAGATCCTCTCAGTTCGAATAGGGATATACAGAGGCGCATTTTATGCATATCATCTCTTTTCCTCCCTTTTTCTCTCTTCACTCCCAACTCACACTCTCTTTCTCCTCTTCCCTAACCATTCCCATCTCCTCCTTACTCTTGATCCAATCTTCCCTATCGCTCTCGGATTCTTCGCCGAGCTTCGCCGCGATCTTCACTCCTATCATTGGTGAGTTATTATCGATTCCCTTTCCATCAATTCCTCTCGATTCGGCGTAGGGTTTAATTTCTAGGGTTTGTGATTATGGGGGTTTGTTTTGGTTCGCATTGTTGGTGTTTTGGGGTTTGCGGCGTTTGCGATTATCGTAAGTATTGGGTTTGATTGTGGGTTGTGATTGTAGGAGGATTTGGGTGTTCGGTGGTGGTGATTGGTTGGGCTGCGTGCGATGTCTGTGGCGTTGCGGTTGAGTTGTTCTGCGATTTGGGTGATTTGTTCCGATTTCGGTTTCGGTCGAAACCCTCGGTTTTAGGGTTTGTGATCGTGGGGTGATTTTAGGGTTGTGGTTATTGGGTTTTTGTTGATTTATGGAGTTATGATGGTTGCAGGTGTTGGGTTTGACGGTGGTGGTGTTGTTTGTGTTGTTGCGATCGCTGCGGTATTGCAGTCTGGTTGTTCCGTGATTCGTGTGGCATGTCCGCGAGATGTTGTCGTCGAAGCTTCGGGTTGCTTGCTCGGATTGATTCTGCTAGAGCATTGCATCGGGTAACAGGCGAGTTTTATCTTCTTGAATAACTAGATTATTATGTTGTTTCGTGAGTTATTGAAATGCATAGTTTAGTATATTATATCTGTGACTAGGTTAGTATGTGGGTTAATTGCTTAGGAAACTTCACTGGTTATCAGTTTAGCATTACCTTAGACGAGAGTATTTAAGGGTTTGATAAGTTAGTAAAACCCGCGATAATGTGAGTTTAGTTACTAGATAGAATCCGTAGGTTATGATTAGCAAGAGGAGGCTATTCTCTGCTGTCGTCGATGTGACGATGACTCCTGAG
Source organism: Kingdonia uniflora (assembly GCA_014058105.1). NCBI lineage: Eukaryota > Viridiplantae > Streptophyta > Magnoliopsida > Ranunculales > Circaeasteraceae > Kingdonia > Kingdonia uniflora. Next base: position 74,991 of record JACGCM010000843.1, read on the forward strand.
ATTCCTCTTAGACCGATTTCATTGAGAGTGATTTTCAGGAATGTTTTCTTCGTGGAGGTTGAGGACAAGACATTTCTCAGTGTGTTGCGACGCCTCAGTGTCGCTATATAAATATATAATATACTGAGCGTGGAATATATATATATATATATATATATATATATATAATATATTGAGTATGGTATTGTTGGCTAGTTATTAGGGAGCCCAACTTGTTTCTGGGCACTAGTAACTAGGTTTGGCTATTAGCGGAGATATATGGACGACTGTAGTGTTTAGCCGCCATTTATCTGAGATAGTGTAGTTTAGAGACTATAGTTCTCACCATATAGTGTAGCACCTTGGTTAGTTTAGGTTGCTGGACTTGGTTCCAGGGTAGTCTTAGGGCGACATAGCTTCAGAAAGACATAGACTTCAATTTGCAGCTCGTCCTCTTGCCTGCTATTGTTTTGATTTTTCTTAGGATTTGCCTAGGTGTACTCTGTGTTCTCGAGGCCTGGTCCTTGAGCACTGTCGTTGTGATTGGTGGTTGGTTGGAATGTTCGATTCCCTGTGGGAGTGTGGAATCTCTTGTACTGTTAGTAGTTGGTGGTGAGCAGACGGCTTGTCCGTGGTGGTTGGTCGTGGATCTTGAACTTCCGATAGTTTGCCTTAAAATTGTTTGCTTATCGTGTTGTGACACTTATTGTCATCATGATTCTTAGAGCTAAATAGAGCTTACTCATAAGCCTTCCTTCCCCAGGATGAGGCTGTTAGGGTTGTGTTCCCTTCCGTCATCTAGGAGGTAGCGAGACAGCATGGCTCAGTAAGGTACGCGGCTGAGCCAGGTGGTCTATGAAGTTGTACGTCACCCGTGATCTTTCAATCTGCTGGGGTGGACTGTCACATCAGTGTAGGAAAGCTGTCACAGTCGAGCATCTGTTCACGGATATTATCACCTTGGGTGTAGACAGACCTGGTGGGTTCTGTACATCCGTGCTGGTAACTTATGTACATGATTAAGAGGATTGTGATGCGGTTCGGTTATTGGGGATTGTTGGTTACTTATTGGACCCCATTTGTACTAGTCTGTGTTGGCAGCTAGAGTACCGTAGTACTTGATGGTAATCATATTGCTTTGAGGAATCTTAGACACTGATGTTATTTAGATGTCGTGACGGTTAAGTTGCTATTTTATCTGGGTTTACATGGTACAACTGAGTCACATGAAGGCATCTATGTTAGTTTATGTTGCCACGATCTCAGGCAGGTGGTTAACCTATTTTGTGCTGGCTGCATTGGCAGCAGTTGTGTTTCAGTCTTTAGAATTTTCGCTTACATCCATAGATAATATATTCTCTTATCTTATTGCGACCGGATACATCCCCTGACCTGTATTATATGTGATATGTGTGTGGTAAGGACTGTGGTTTCTTGTGAGTGGTAAGGACTGTGGTTCCTTGTGTGTAACTGAGGATGTGATTCTTTGGGGTGCTCGTGACACCCAGTGTTAGTTCCCCCAGCCTGGTCAGCTTAGAAAAATCGTACCTGTATCCATAATGGTCATTTAAGGTAATCCTTCTTTAGCAGCTGTCAACCAACTTTAGTCATGGGGGCTATCCCCTTGGGTTAACATCACTTAATCATTCTGCATCATAACGCATCATCATCATCATCATCATCATCAAGCATATCATTGCATCTCTGCATAGTTCCAATTCGTAGGTTCTTCTGATAAAAATCATTAACCCTTTTTGTATTATGTTTAATATAAAATTTTCTGCACTTTGGATAATTATAAGATTGTCTCATTCTATCATATCATCATCATAACATATCATTGCATTGTGATAATTATGGGATTATCCCAGTTCATCATATTCTTCTCCCTCTTATTTGAATTCCTCTTCTCCTAATTGATTTACGGTGTAATTAGATTTATCTTCCTTCTGCATACTCCTCTCCTCTCTGTATCTATTCTTCCCTTTTCTGTATCTAGTTAATTTATTAGGTTAATTAGTCTGGTTGGTTGCTGTGAGCTTTAGGCTGGTATTTGGCTGTGGGCGATCTCGCTCAGCTTGTGATAGCTTCGGGGTTGTGCCTAGTTGGGGTTTGGGTAACCCTGTTGGATTATTGTGGGACGTGGTTGTTTACCCTCGTGTGTAATTTTATTTTTGAGGTAGGCTAGTCGCTTGTGGCGCTGAGGGCCACGGTAGTGATTAGAGTGTAGTTAGTAGTCATTGGGACTGGAGTGTAGTTATAGTCTTAGCACTCATTTGTTCAAGATGTGTATGTATAATTATTGTATAGTTACATATAATCATTAGACAAGTCATGTACCTATCAGATACCAATTAGGCATCCTGTATATATTTACATATATATATTGTTTATCGTCATATATTATTATATCCTATTATCATTATTATATCCATCTCATTGGTTAGTATAATCGTTTAGCTATTTTTGGGAGTTGGTGTGCCCGTTGTTTGCTCACTCTCGCATCCCCCTTTCAGTGGTAGGTTATTTCAGTTTAAGTTGATGCTGTGGTGATCTTCGGGGAGCTGAGCTAGAGGCTCATTCTCAGGTTATTACTGTCGGGCTTGCTGCGTAGAGGTTTGTAGAATCTTACGTTTAGATATTGTTATCTTAGTCTTCCACTGTTTCTATCTTTCCTTATTACTCTGTTGTGATACTATTATGAATGACTGGGCTAGAATTTGTCTACAGCTCAGTTGTTCGTAGGGCGAATCTTTGGATTCCCCGACCTGTACATCCTCAAATCTCTGTAATTGGTCGAGCCGTCAATTACTGAATTTTGGGGCGTGACAAACTTGGTATCAGAGCACTAGGTTAACTCCTATCTCGGTGTCTAGCACTCATAGGTTGAGTTATTCTTAGAGCGAGTTAGGACAATTCTTTGGTGTCCTGTGTTTCTTTTCGTACGTTTGGTTAGAGAGTTTATCTCTTGAGACCTTCTGCGTGTAGGCTTCTAGCATAGGTCTAGTGTGTAGGCTTTTGCTATAGGTTTAGAAGACTCAATATGCTTATCTTGAATCCTTAGAATTATGTTTGATTGGCTTCTAGTGGTAGTGGTTTCCTTGTTTGTTTTGGTGTTTGGTTTTGACTTCAGATTTGTGATTTTATGTTATTTGGACGACGTTATGTTTGCCGTCGTAGTAGTTTCGACGCGTGTTCCATTTTAGTGTTTCTCTTATCAAGTTTCGGGTATTTTCTTTTAATCGAATCCAGATCGATCTTGATATTGGATCTGATCATTTGGATTGGTTTTCATTATTTATTGAAATGCATCACTTTAACCGATTATTTGCATCTCTTGTGTCACAGACTTAATCTCATAGCAGACGTGTTATGAGACTGGAGAATGTGTATACATCAGATTATCGCACGTTGTTCATATAGGGAAAGGGACATCATATTCCAATTTCCCCTTATGTTTTTGGCATTCTTAACCTATTTGTTTTTATAATCAAACTATATATATTTTCATACAAATTATATATTAATATATTTTAACCATAATCTATGATAGGTTACTTTTATTATAATGTCATGTACCTGGACGGGGAGTTCAGGGGGATTTCTATTTCATCGACCTTGTGTAACCGCTAGTACGATATGGTTACACATTACATTTGAAATATACTATACAATACATAAGTAGGTATTTTAAATTTCGGGACGAAATTCTTCTAAGGAGGGTAGATTGTAATGTCCCAGATTTTCGGGTTATTTTATTTATTTATTATTAAGTATTATTATTATTATTGCTCCACGTTAAGTTCAGCACATATATTCCGTATATATTCCGCATGTACTTTTTCATCCATTATGCATCCATTTATTCCTTTCGGCAGGTTTTGTATGTTGGATTCCTTTTATGTAGTTTCGGTGGTACGGTGGTTATTCGGAGGAAGAGGTGGCGTTGTGGCCTTGGAAACCCCTAGATGGGTTGGTGGTGATGCTTTTTTGATGTGTTTGTGGTTTGGTGTGGTTCCGGTGAGCCGTTGGATTGACCGATAGGTTTTCGAAGATTTCCGAGCAAAGATTTATTTTCGGGGGTTTAGGCGTTTTGGTAGCCGTGAGGCGGTGGCGGTGGTGTTTATACCTGGGGAAACTTTTGTTGGGCTTGTGGTGGTGGTGTTGGTGGATTGGCTTGATTCCGGGGTTGTCCGGGGTTGGCCGTTAGGTTTTCTGGAATCTTCTTTATCTGAACAGACCAGTTCTGTTCGAACAGGACCTTCTTTGTTCGAATAAGATCTTCCTCTATTCAAGCAGGACCTTATCTTTTTGAATAGGATCCTCCTTGAACAGTTAGATTTTTCCCTGAGTTGCTCTGTTCGAACAGGACCTTTCTGTTCGAATAGGATTTTTCCTCTGTTCCAACAGGGCCTTCTCTGTTCGAATAGGATTTTTCCTCTGTTCCAATAGGGCCTTCTCTGTTCGAATAGGATTCTTCTTGAGCTGTTGAGTTTCTTTGCTGACCTTTTTTATTCGAACAAGACTTCCTCTGTTTGAATAGGATCCTCTCTGTTCGAATAGGGATATACAGAGGCGCATTTTATATATATCCTCTCTTTTCCTCACTTCCTCTCTCTTCACTCCAAACTCATTCTCTCTCTCCTCTCCCCTAGCCATTCCCCTCTCCTCCTTACTCTTGATCCAATCTTCCCCTATCGCTCTCGAATTCTTCGCCGGGCTTCGCCACGATCATCACTCATATCCTTGGTGAGTTATTCTCGATTCCCTTTCCGTCAATTCCTCTCGATTCGGGGTAGGGATTGATTTCTAGGGTTTGTGATTGTGGGGGTTTGTTTGGGTTCGCATTGTTGGTTATATGGGGTTTGCGGCATTTGCGATTATCACAGGTATTGGATTTGATTGTGGGTTGTGGTTGTTGGAGGATTTGGGTGCTCGGTGGTGGTGATTGGTTGGGTTACGTGTGATGCCTGTGGCATTGCGTTGAGGTATCCTGCGATTCGGGTGATTTGTTTCGATTTCGATTTCGGTGGAAACCCCGGGCTTTAGGGTTTATGATCGTGGGGTGATTTTAGGGTTTGTGGTTATTGGGATTTTGTTAATTTACTGATTTGTGATGGTTGCAGGTGTTGGGTTTGACGGTGGTGGTGTTATTTGGGTTGTTGCGATGGATGCGGTGTTGCGGTTGGGTTGTTCCGTGATTCGGGTGACATGTCCGCGAAATGCTGTCGTTGGAGCTATGGGTTGCTTCCTCAGATTGATTCTAGTAGAGTATTGCATCAGGCTACAGGCGAGTTTTATCTTCCTGAATAACTAGATTACTATGCTGATTCGTGAGTTATAGAAATGTATAGTGTGACTAGGTTAGTATGTGGGTTAATTGCTTAGGGCACTTTACTAGTTATTCGTTTAGCATTACTATAGGCGAAAGTATTTAAGGGTTTGATAAGTTAGTAAAACCCGCGATAATGTGAGTTTAGTTACTAGATAGAATCCGTAGGTTATGATTTGCCCGAGGAGGTTATTCTCTGCTGTCGTCGATGTAACGATGACTCCTGAGATTCCTCTTAGACCGATTTCATTGAAGGTGGTTTTCACGAATCTTTTCTTCATGGAGGTTGAGAACAAGGCATTTCTCAGTGTCTTGTGACTCCTCAGTGTCACTATATTTATATATATAATATATTGAGCGTGGAATATATATATAATATATTGAGTATGGTATTGTTGGCTAGTTATTAGGCTGCCCAGCTTGTTTCAGGGTACTAGTAACTAGGTTTGGCTATCAGTGGAGATGTATGGACGGCTGTAGTGTTTAGCCGTCATTTCTCTGAGATAGTGTAGTTCAGAGACTATAGTTCTCACCTTATAGTGTAGTACCTTGGTTAGTTTAGGTTGCTGGACTTGGTTCCAGGGTAGTCTTGGGGCGATAGCTTCAGTAAGACATGGTCTTCAATTTGGAGCTCGTCCTCTTGCCTGCTATTGTTTTGATTTGTCTTAGGATTAGCCTAGGTGTACTCTGTGTTCTCGAGGCCTGGTCCTTGAGTACTGTCGTTGTGATTGGTGGTTGGTTGGAATGTTAGATTCCCTGTGGGAGTGTGGAATCTCCTAGACTGTTAGTAGTTGGTGGTGAGCAGACGGCTTGTCCGTGGTGGTTGGTCGTAGATGTTAAACTTCTGATAGTTTTCCTTAGGATTATTTATTTATCGTGTTGTGACACTTATTATCCTCATGATTCTTAGAGCTAATAGAGCTTACTCGTAAGCCTTCCTTCCCCGGGATAAGAATATTAAGGTTGTGTCCCTTCTGCCATCAAGGAGGCAGCGAGACAGCATGGCTCAGTGAGGTACGCGCTTGAGCCAGGTGGTTTTTGAAGTTGTACATCACCCGTGATGCTGGAATCTGTTGGGGTGGACTATCACATCAGTGTAGGGAAACTATCACCGTCGAAAATTTATTTGCGGAGATTGTCACCTTGGGTGTAGACAGACCTGGTGGGTTCCTGTACATCCGTGCTGGTGACTTATGTACATAATTAATGGGATTGTGATGCGGTTCAGTTATTGGGGATTGTTGGCTACTTATTGGACACTTGTAGGTCATCCCATTAGTACTAGTCTGCGTTGACAGCTAGAGTACTGTAGAACTTGATGGTAATCATATTGATTTGAGGAATCTTAGAGACTGATGCTGTTTAGATGTCGTGATGGTTAAGTTTAAGTTTTATCTGGGTTTAGATGCTGCAGCTAAGTCACAGGAGGGCATCTGTGTTAGTTTTGGTTGTCACACTCTCAGATAGGTGGTTATCTTATTTTCTGCTGACTGTGTTAGCAGCAGTTGTGTTTCAGTCTTTAGGATTTTTGCTCACATCCATAGATAATATATTCTCTTATCTCATTGTGACCGGATACATCCCCTGATCCGTATTATATGTGGTATGTGTGTGGTAAGGACTGTGGTTCCTTGTGTGTAACTGAGGATGTGATTCCATAGGGTGCTCGTAACGCCCAATGAAGTTCCCCCAGCCTGGTCAACTTAGAAAAATCGTACCTGTATCCATAATGGTCCATTAAGGTAATCCTTTTTTAGCAGTTGCAGCCCACTTTTGTCATGGGGGCTAGCCCTTTGGGTTAAGATTGATTAATCATTCTACATCATAACACATCATCATCATCATCATCATCAAGAATATCATTGCATGAAGCATACTTCCAATTCATAGGTTCTTTTAAAAGAAATCCTTAACCCTTTCTGCATTATGTTAAATAGAGAGTCTTTTGCACTTGGGATCATCATAAGATTGTCTCATTCCATCATATCATCATCATAACATATCATTGCATTTGGATAATTATGGGATTATTCTAGTTCATCATATTTTTCTCCTCTTATTTGAATTCCCCTTCTCCTAATTGATTTGCGATGTAATTAGATTCATCTTCCTTCTACAAACTTCACTTCTCTTTGTATTTATTCCTCCCTCTTCTATATCTGGTTAATTTATTAGGTTAATTAGTCTGGTTGGTTGCTGTGAGCTTTAGGCTGGTATTTGGTGGTAGGCGATCTCGCTCAGCTAGTGATAACTTCAGGGTTGTGCATGGTTGGGGTTTTGGTAACCCTATTGGATTATTGTGAGGCGAGGATGATAACCATCGTGTGTGATTGTATTTATGAGGTAGGTTAGTCGCTTGTGGCGCTGAGGGCCACGGTAGTAATTAGAGTGTAGTTGGTAGTCCTTGAGACTGGAGTGTAGTTATAGTATTAACACTCATTTGCTCGAGATGTGTATGTATAATTATTGTATAGTTACATATAATCATTAGACTAGTTATGTACCTAATAGATTCCAATTTGGCATCATGTATATATTTAGATATATATATTATTTATCGTCAGATATTATTATATTCTATTGTCATTATTATATCCATCTCATTGGTTAGTATAATAGTTTAGCTATTCTTGGGAGTTACTGAGCTCGTTGTTTGCTCACTCTCGCATCCCCCTTTCAGTGGCAGGTTGCTTCTGTTTTAGTTACTGCTATGGTGATCTTCGGGGAGCTGAGCTGGAGGCTCATTCTCTAGTTATTACTATCGAGATTGCTGCGTAGAGGTTTGTAGAATCTTACGTTTAGATATTATTATCTTAGTCTTCCACTGTTTCTGTCATTCCTTATTACTCTGTCGTGATGCTATTGTGAATGACTGGGCTAGAATTTGTCTACGACACGGCTGTTCGTAGGGTAAATCTTTGGATTCCCCGACCTACACATCCTCAAATCTTTGGAATTGGTCTAGCTATCGATTACAGGATTTTGGGGCGTGACAGGTTGCCGGTTGCCAAGGTTCCCAGAATTCTTATCGAAACTATCAAAGAGGTGTGAAATCAGAACCGGACAAAAATTGAAACCGCGAGTATTGTTATTCAATTGGAAAAAAGCATGACATGTTGCCGGTCAAAAGGAAACACTTAAAAATGATCCAAGCTCTCAAATGAGTTGCCGGTTGCCGAGCTACTCAGACGATCAAATGCAAAAGAGATGTAAAAAATCTGTACCAGTCAAAAATTCAAATCTGGAGTATTGTGATTAATTTTAAAAGTAATCTAGCGTGTTTTTAGTCGAGAAGAAATTCTTAAAAATAAATAACCACTCAAACGAGTTGTCAGTATCCAAGCTTTTCTTAATTAAAATCTAAATTAACGGAGAGGTGCCAAAACCGTACCGGTAAAATATTCAAACCACGAGTATTGTTATTCATTTGGAAATAAGCCTAGCATGTTATGGGGCGAAAAGAAACTCTTAAAAATGATCCAACCTTTCAAACAAGTTGTCGGTAGCCAAGCTTTTAATAATTGTGAACTAAAGTAGCGGATAAGACCGAAATCCGTACCTATCAAAAATTCATACCGCGAGTATTACGATTTATTTGATAACAATCCTTTCATATTGTCGGTCAAAATGTAAATCTTAAAAATGATCCAACCTATCAAACGAGTTGCCGATTCCCAAGCTTCACAGAATTATGATCTAATCCATCAAAGTGGTGCGGAATATGTATCGGTAAAAAATTCAAGCCATGAGTATTGTCATTCATTTGGTAACAAGCCTAGCAAGTTATCGTCGAAAATAAACTCTTAAAAATGATCCAACCTCTCAAACAAGATACCGGTATCAAAGCTTTAAAGAATTACGTTCTAAAGCAACGGAAAGGACCGAAATAAGTACCAATCATAAATTCATACCACGAGTATTGCAATTTATTTGATAACTTTCCTAGCATATTGTCGGTAAAAAATTCAAACCGCGAGTATTGCTATTCAATTGGATAAAATCCAGGACATGTTGCTGGTCAAAAAGAAGCACTTAAAATTGATCCAAGCTCTCAAATGAGTTGCCGGTAGCCGAGCTACTCAGGCGTTCAAAAGCAACAAAGATGTGCAAAATCCGTACAAGTCAAAAATTCAAATCTGGAGTATTAAGATTAATTTGGTAAGCAATCTACCATGTTTTTAGTCGAGAAGAAACTCTTGAAAATAAACAACAACTAAAACAAGTTGTCAGTAGCCAAACTTTGCTTAATTACAATCTAAATTAGCGGATAGGTGCCAAAATCGTACAGGTAAAATATTCAAACCACGAGTATTGTTACTCATTTGAAAACAAGCCCAACATGTTGTCGGGCGAAAAGAAACTCTTAAAAATGATCCAACCTCTCAAACGAGTTGCCGGTAGCCAAACTTCTAATAATTGGGATCTAAAGCAACGGATAAGAGCGCAATCCGTACCTATCAAAAATTCATACCGCGAGTATTACAATTTATTTGATAACAATCCTAGCATATTATCGGTCAAAAAGTAAATCTTAAAAACAATCCAACCTATCAAACGAGTTGCCGATTCCCAACCTTCACAGAATTATGATATGATCCATCAAAGTGGTGCGGAATATGTATCGGCAAAAAATTCAAGCCGTGAGTATTGTTATTCATTTGGTAACAAGCCTAGAAAGTTGTCAGACAAAAATAAACACTCAACAATGATCCAACCTCTCAAACGAGTTGCCGGTATCAAAGCTTCAAAGAATTACGTTCTAAAGCAACGGAAAGGACCGAAATACGTACCAGTCAAAAAAATTTACCATGAGTATTGCGATTTATTTGATAACTATCATAGCATATTGTCGGTTAAAAAGTAACTCTAAAAATGATCTAACCAAACAAACAAGTTCCCAGATGCCAAGAATCACAAAATTCCGAACTAAACCATCAATGAGGTGCAAAATTTGTACTGGTCTAAAAGACAAACCGCGAGTATTGATATTCATTTGGAAACCACCATAGCATATTGTCGGTCGAAAAGAATAACTTTAAAAGTATCCAAGCTCTCAAATGAGTTGCCGGTTGCAAGCTACTCTGAATTATGATTTTAAGCAACGGATATGTGCAAATTCAGCACCGGTCATAAATTAAAGCCAGGATTATTGCGATAAATTTGGTAACTGTCCATGCATTTTGTCGATCGAAAAGGAACTCTGAAAAACTATACAACTTCTCAAACGAGTTATCGGTAGCAAAGCATCTAAATTACGATATAAAGCAACGGAGAGCTGCAAAATCTGTACCTATATAAAATTCAATACGAGAGTATTGTGATTGATTTGGTAACTATCAAAGCCCATTATCGATCAAAAAAGAACTCTTTCCAACTTTACAACCTCCCAAGCAATTTATCGGTAGCCAAGCTTATCAGAATTACGATCTAAAGCAACAGAGGGGCGAAAAATTAGTACATGTAAATAAATCAAACTGCTAGTATTGCTATTCATTTTGTGGCAAGTCTTATAATTTTGTCGGGCGAAAAGAAACTCTTAAAAATGATCCAACCTCTAAAACGAGTTGTTGGTAACAAAACATCTAATAATTTCGATCAAAAGAAACATATAGGTTTAAAATTCGTTCTGGTTAAAAATTAAAACCGGAAGTTATGCGATTAATTTCTTAACTTTCCTAGCATTTTGCTGGTCGAAAATGAACTTTAAAAAACTATACAGCCTCTCAAACGTGTTGTCGGTAGCCAAGCTTCTCATAATTTCATTCAAAAACAACGGGGAGCTACAAAATCTTTACTGATAAAAATTCAAGCCGGGAGTATTGTCACTGATTTGGAAACTATTATAGCATGTTGTCGGTCGAAAAGAAACTCTTAAAATCTTTAAAACATCCTAAACGATTTATCGGCAGCCAAGCTTCTCAGAATTAAGAACTAAAGTAACGGAGTGGTATGAAATCAGTACAGGTAAAAAAATCAAACTATAAGTATTGTTATTCATTTGCAAACAAGCCTAGCATGTTGTCGGGTGAAAAGAAACTCTTAAAATGATCTAACCTCTTAAACGAGTTTCTGATAGCATGGCTTCTAAGAATTATGACCTAAAGTAACGGAAAGGTTCAAACTCCATTCCGATCAAAAGTTCAAACCGAGAGTAATGCGATTAATTTTTTAACTATCCTAGCAAATTTTTTGATCGAAAAGGAACTCTAAAAAACTATAAAACCTGCCAAACGAGTTGTCAGAATTATGATCTAAAGCAACGGACGGATCAGAAATCCGTACCGATCAAAAATTCATACCACGAGTATTGTGATTTATTTTATAACTTTCCAAGCATATTGTCTGGCAAAAAGTAACACTTAAAAATGATCTAAGATATCAAACGAGTTGCCGGTTGCCAAGCTTGCCAGAATTCTTATCTAAACTATCAAAGAGGTAGGAAATCAGTACCAGTCAAAAATTCAAATATGGAGTATTGCTATTAATTTGGTAAGCAATCTAGCGTGCTTTTAGTCGAGAAAAACTCTTAGAAATAAATAAAGCACTAAAACGAGTTGTCAGTAGCAAAACTTTTCTTAATTACAATCTAAATTAGCGGAGAGGTGCCAAAACCGTACAGGTAAAAAATTTAAACCACGAGTATTGTTACTCATTTGGAAACAAGCCTAGCATGTTGACGGGCGAAAAGAAACTCTTAAAAATGTTCCAACCTCTCAAACGAATTGTCGGTAGCCAAGCTTCTAATAATTGTGATCTAAAGCAACGGATAGGACCGAAATCTGTACCTGCCAAAAATTTATGCCGCGATTATTGCGATTTATTTTATAACAATCCTTGCATATTGTCGGTCAAAAAGTAAATCTTAAAAATGATCCAACCAATCAAACGAGTAGCCGATTGCCAAGCTTCGCTGAATTATGATCTAAACCATCAAAGTGTTGCAAAATATGTATCGGCAAAAAATTTAAACCGTGATAATTTCTATTCATTTGGTAACAAGCCTAGCAAGTTGTCGGATGAAAATAAACTCTCAAAAATGATCCAACCTCTCAAACGAGTTGCCGGCATCAAAGCTTCAAATAATCACGTTCTAAAGCAACGGAAATGACCGAAATATGTACCAGTCAAAAATTCATACCGCGAGTATTGCGAATTATTTGATAACTATACTAATATATTATCGGTCAAAAAGTAACTTTAAAAATGATCTAACCAAACAAACAAGTTGTCGGTTGCCAAGCATCACAATATTCTGAACTAAACCATCAATGAGGTGTAAAATCCGTTTCATTCCAAAAGTCAAACCGCTAATATTGTTATTCATTTGGAAACCATCCTAGCATATTGTCGGTCGAAAAGAATCACTTCAAAAATATCCAAGCTCTCAAACGAGTTGCCGGTTGCAAGCAACACTGAATTACGATCTTAAGCATCGGAGATGTTCAAATTCCGCACCGGTCAAAAATTAAAGCCAGGAGTATTACGATTAATTTGGCAACTGTCCATGCATTTTGTTGACCGAAAAAAAACATTGAAAAACTATACAACCTCTCAAACGAGTTGTCGGTTGCCAAGCATCTCATAATTACGATCTAAAGCAACGGAGAGCTGCGAAATCTGTACCTGTCAATAATTCAACCCGGGAGTATTGTGATTGATTTGGTAACTATCATAGCATATTTTTGATCGAAAAAGAACTCTTACCAACTTTACAACCTCCCAAGCAATTTATCTGTAGCCAAGCTTATCGGAATTGCGATCTAAAGCAACAGAGAGGCTAAAAATCTGTACAGGTAAAAAAATCAAACGAGAGTATTGTTATTCATTTTGTGACAAGCCTATCATGTTGTCAGGCGAAAAGAAACTCTTAAAAATGATCCAACCTCTAAAACGAGTTGCCGGTAGCAAAGCATCTAAAAATTACAATCAAAAGCAACGGAAAGGCTAAAAATCTGTTCCGGTCAAAAATTTTAACCGTGAGTAATGCGATTAATTTTGTAACTATCCTAGCATGTTTTCGGTCGAAAAGGAACTCTAGAAAACTATACAACCTTTCAAATGAGTTGTCGATAGCCAGGTTTCTCAGAATTACGATCTAACGCAACTGATGGGTCAGAAATCCGCACCGATCAAAAATTTATACCGCGAGTATTGCGATTTATTTTATAACTTTCCAAACATATTGCTTGTCAAAAAGAAACTCTTAAAAATGATACAACCTCTAAAACGAGTTGCCTGTAGCAAAGCATCTAATAATTACGATCAAAAGCAGCATAAAGGTTTGAAATCCGTTCCGGTCAAAAATTAAAGCCGGAAGTAATGCGATTAATTTCTTAACTATCCCAACATTTTTTAGGCCGAAAAGGAACTCTGAAAAACTATACATCTTATCAAACGAGTTGTCGGTAACCAAACTTCTAATAATTACGTTCTAAAATAACGGAGAGCTACGAAATCTTTACAGATAAAAAATTTAACCCGGGAGTATTGTGACTGATTTGGTAACAATCCAAGCATGTTGACGATTGAAAAGAAACTCTTAAAATATTTACAACCTCCCAAACAATTTATCGGCAGCCAAGCTTCCCAGAATTAAGATCTAAAGCAACGGATAGGTATGAAATCAGTACAGGTAAAAAAATCAATCCGCGAGTATTGTTATTCATTTGCTAACAAGCCTAGCATGTTGTTGGGTGAGAAGAAACTCTTAAAATGATCTAGTCTCTTAAATGAGCTATCGGTAGCAAAGCTTCTAAGAATTATGATCTAAAGCAACGAAAAGGTTTAAAATCTGTTTCGGTCAAAAGTTTAAACCGAGAGTAATGCGATTAATTTCGCAACTATCCTTGCAAGTTTGTCGGTCGAAAAGGAACTCTAAAATACTATTCAACCTTTCAAACGAGTTGTTAATATTCAAGCTTCTCTTAATTACGATATAAAGCAACGGATGGGTCAGAAATCCGTACCGATAAAAAATTCATACCGAGAGTATTGCGATTTATTTTATAACTTTCCAAGCATATTGTCTGTCAAAAAGTAACACTTAAAAATGATCTGACCTATCAAATGAGTTGCTGGCTGCCAAGCTTCCCCGAATTCTTATCTAAACAATCAAAGAGGTGTGAAATCAGTACCGGTCATAAATTCAAACCGTGAGTATTGTTTTTCAAATTGAAAAAAGCCAGGATATGTTGTCGGTAAAAAAAAACACTTTAAAATGATTGAATCTCTCAAATGAGTTGCCGGTACTCAGACGTTCAAAAGCAACAGAGATGTGCAAAATTCGTACCAGTCAAAAATTCAAATTTAGAGAATTGTGATTAATTTGGTAAGTAATCTAGCGTGTTTATAGTCGAGAAGAAACACGTAAAAATAAACAACTACTCAAACGTGCTATCAGTAGCCAAGCTTTTCTTAATTACAATCTAAATTAACGGAGAGGTGCCAAAACCGTACCGGAAAAAAAATTCAAACCACGAGTATTGTTATTCATTTGGAAACAAGCTTAGCATGTTGTCGGGAGAAAAGAAACCCTTAAAAATGATCCAACCTCTCAAACGAGTTGCCGGTTGCCAAGTTTATAATAATTACAATCTAAAGCAACGGATAGGACCGAAAACCGTACCTACAAAAAATTTATACCGCGAGTATTATGATTTATTTGATAACAATCCTTGCATATTGTCGGTTAAAAAGTAAATCTTAAAACCGGACCAACCTATCAAACGAGTTGCCGATTCTTAAGCTTCACAGAATTATGATCAAAACCATCAAAGTAGTACGAAATATGTATCGCCAAAAATTCAAACCGTGAGTATTGTTATTCATTTGGTAACAAGTCTAGCAAGTTGTCAAACAAAAATAAACTCTCAAAATTGATCCAACCTCTTAAACGAGTTGCTGGTATCAAAGCTTCAAAGAATGACGTTCCAAAGCAACGGAAAGACCGAAATACATACCAGTCAAAAATTCTTACCACAAGTATTGCAATTTATTTGATAACTATCATAGCATATTGCCTTTTTTTGCAGGGTAAGCTAGGGTTGAAAGCAGACCCCACTGCTCAATAACAGACTAAAAGAATATTTAAAGTTCAAATTAGCCGGGAAAAAGGCCTGCAATCAGGCCTCCCATAGAAAGCTCAGAAAATAAAATACAAGTTCTGGAAAAAAATATACAAGCTCTAGGATCTAACATACACATGACCAGATCCATCTCTGTCAATAATAGCTCTAAGATCACTAGGAAACTCCTCAGATGTCAAGACCACTTCTCCATAAACAAGTTGGTGAGATGCCATATGGTCAGCTCCTTCATTTATTTCTCTATAAATGTGCCTAATGTCAAAGTACTCCAGCTTCATAATCTGTTTGGAAATGTTTGCCATGAGTAGTTTACATCTCCAAGGTGGCCTCACTCCATGCTTAATGTACTGCACCATAAGGAGGGAATCTGTGTTGATGATAAGCTTTGTAATCCCATGCTCCACTGTAATATCCAGCCCTCTACTAATAGCCTTCATCTCATGGTATGTAATAGTTTTAGCCTCTTTGCCTCCAAAAGCAAGAATGCCATTGCATAGCCACCATCAGTTGCAAGGGCCCCATCTGTGTTCAGCAAAATGATACCTTCCTCAAGTGGAATCCATTTATAGCTTTTCTTATCCTTCTACTTGAACTTGGGTCTAATCTGCCAAAGGTCACAAAAATGCCTATTAGTTGAATTATCCTTCACAGTACAATTGTTCAAATTAATTCTAGTCTGAGTCTCATTTACTATGGCATTAAAGACACTCTTAATAGGTTTTCTGACATTTCTGAACACATAGTCATTCCTATATCTTCAGATATGGTAAATAAAAGTAATAAAAGCAGTTGCCAAAAGCTTAAATTTCATACTGTCACTGTTAATATTAATAATCCAATTAGCCTCATCCATGAAGCAAGTCACCACTCTGGTAAGTCTGCAAACATTGAGAATATTGCTCCAAATACCATTTGCAAAAATACAATTCATAAAAAGATGATCAATACTCTCACCTTGTTGTCCACAAATAGGACAGTAGGCAACTTGTAACACTCTCCTTTGCACCAGTCTATCCTGAGTCATGATCAGACCTTTGAAGACCTTCCAAGCAATGAACTTACTCTTGGGAGCAGCATCACTTCCCCAACAAAGGTTATTCCACACAACACTATTTCTTTTAGGTCTAATCTCATTATAAGCAGAGGAAACTGATAACATACCTGTAGTAGTAGCCTTCCATATAATATCATATGTACAATTCAGAATAATGGGGGTTCTGATAATTTTAGTTGTAATTTCACTACCTAAACAGGTACTAATATGGTGAGGAATGTTCCATTCAGAGTTATCAATGATGTTCTGGACAGGGGCTTCTAAGTAAAGAGTGGAGTCATAATTAAGAGCCTGATTAAAATGTGATTCCAAGATGCCCTTGTTCTCAAGCCAAGGGCCTTTCCAGACCATGGTGTTCCTGCCATCACCAATGATATGAAGAATATGCTTCTTGGTAAGGTCTCTAGTGTTCAAAAGGATCCTCCAAGCCCAGAAGCACTCACCAAGGATTTTAATAGACCAAAAGTTTCTCCAACGAAGCAAATTAACATGAACCCATTCCACCCACAAATTTTTTTGTTTTGAAGCAACTCTATAAGTGTGTTTAAGAAGGCTAGCAGTATTCCATTCCCTAGTAGACCTCAACCCCAACCCTCCTTCAACTTTAGGAAAACAGGTGTCAGACCAAATAGTGAGAGCTGGTTTGTTAGTGTCGCCACACCCATGCCATAAGAATCTAGAATTAATTCTATCAATGTTATCTAAAACTTTCTTAGGCACGGCAAAGGCACCCATCCAATAGACCGCAAAGCTTTGCATCACAGATAGTACAAGATGGAACCTTCCATCTCCAGATAGAAATCTATTTTGCCAAACTTTCAATCTATTAGTCATTTTTTCAAATATTTGCTGACAGTCACTAGCTTTAATTCTATTAGAAGTAAGAGGAAGACCCAAATATCTAAAAGGCAACTCACCTTCTTCAATGCCCAGGGTCGCTTTAATTTTATGCTTGATTGTTTGTTGCACTCCACTGAAGTACAATCTCAACTTGGAAAGATTAACTTCAAGTCCAGTCATAGTGTTCAGCTTCACAATGCAGTCTTGGATAGCAATGGCAGAGAGATTATCACTGTGGAAGTACACAAGAATATCATCAGCAAAAGCAAGATAAGTGAGTTTAGGATTCTTAAACTTTTTGTGGGTTATGAGATCGCCAAGAGTGGCTTTCCTATCAAGCATGACTCCAAAAATCTCCATCACAAGGACAAATAGGTAAGGAGACATGGGGTCCCCTTGTCTCAAACCCCTCCTCCCTTTGAAGAAACCTTCAAGGCCCCCCATTAATAGAAATAGAGTACATGGGAATCCTAATGCAAAGCCTAATCCATTCAATAAAGACATCAGGAAAATTAGGTGCTTTAAGTGTTACCAGGACTGCTTCCCATTGAATGAGATCATAGGCTTTCTTCAAGTCAATTTTCAAAGTAGCATTGTGTTTATCAACCTCATTATGCTACCCTCGCATCAGCTCATGTGCAATGAGTATATTATCTGCACTAGATCTCCCCTCAATAAAAGAAAATTGGTTAAAACTAACAAGGTTAGGAATATAAGTAACTCTAAAAATGACCTAACCAAACAAACAAGTTGTCGGATGCCAAGTATCACAAAATTCCAAACTATACCATCAATGAGGTGCAAATTTTGTACCGTTCAAAAAGTCAAACCGTGAGTATTGATATTCATTTGGAAATCACCCTAGTATATTGTCGGTCGAAAAGAATAACTTTAAAATTATCCAAGCTTTCAAACGAGTTGCCGGTTGCAAGCTACTCTGAATTATGATCTTAAGCAACGGAGATTTGCAAATTCATCTCCGGTCAAAAATTAAAGCCAGGATTATTGCCATAAATTTGGTAACTGTCCATGCATTTTGTCGATCGAAAAGGAACTCTGAAAAACTATTCAACCTCTCAAACGAGTTGTCGGTAGCCAAGCTTTACTTAATTACGATCTAAAGCAACGGAGAGCTGCAAAATCTGTACCTATATAAAATTCAACTCAGGAGTATTGTGATTGATTTGGTAACTATCATAGCCCATTATCGATCGAAAATGAACTCTTTCCAACTTTACAACCTCCCAAGAAATTTATCGGTAGCCAAGCTTATCAGAATTACGATCTAAAGCAACAGAGAGGCACAAAATTAGTACATATAAATAAATCAAACTGGTAGTATTGTTATTCATTTTGTAGCAAGCCTTATTTATAAAATTGTCAGGCGAAAAGAAACTCTTAAAAATGATCCAACATCAAAAACGAGTTGTTGGTAGCAAAGGATCTAATAATTACGATCAAAAGCAACATATAGGTTTGAAATCCGTTCTGGTAAAATATTAAAACCGAAAGTTATGCGATTAATTTCTTAACTATCCTAGCATTTTGTTGGTAAAAAGAACTTTAAAAAACTCTACAGCCTCTCAAACGATTTGTCGGTAGCCAAGCTTCTCATAATTACGTTCAAAAACAACGGAGAGCTACGAAGTTTTTACTGATTAAAAATTCAAGTCGGGAGTATTGTGACTGATTTGGAAACTATTCTAGCATGTTGTCGGTCGAAAAGAAACTCTTAAAATTTATACAACCTCCCAAACGATTTATCGAAAGCCAAGCTTCTTGGATTTAAGATTTAAAGTAACGGAGTGGTATGAAATCTGTACAGGTAAAAAAATCAAACCGCAAGTATTGTTATTCATTTGCAAACAAGTCAAGCATGTTGTCGGGTGAAAAAAAAACTCTTAAAATATCCAACCTCTTAAACGAGTTGCCGGAAACAAAGCTTCTATGAATTATGATCTAAAACAGCGGATAGGTTCAAAATCCGCTCCGGTTAAAATTCAAACCGAGAGTAATGCGATTAATTTCGTAACTATCCTAGAAAATTTGTCGATAGAAAAGGAACTCTAAAAAACTATACAACCTGTCAAATGAGTTGTCGAAAGCCAATCTTCTCAAAATTACGATCTAAAGCAACGGATGGATAAGAAATCCGTGCCGTTCAAAAATTCATACCGCGAGTATTATGATTTATTTGATAACTTTCCAAGGATATTGTTTGTCTAAAAGTAACACTTAAAAATGATCTAACTTATCAAACGAGTTGTCGGTTGCCAAGCTTCCCAGAATTCTTACCAAAACTATCAAAGAGGTGCGAAATCAGTACCGGTCAAAATTTCAAACCGCGAGTATTGCTATTCAATTGGAAAAAAGTAGGACATGTTGTCAGTCAAAAAGAAACACTTAAAAATGATCCAAGCTCTCAAATGAGTTGCTGGTAGCCGAGCTACTCAGACATTCTAAAGCAATATAGATGTGCAAAATCCGTACTAGTCAAAATTCAAATATGGAGTATTGCAATTAATTTGGTAACCAATCTAGCATGCTTTTAGCTGAGAGAAACTCTTAGAAATAAATAAACCACTAAAACGAGTTGTCAGTAGCCAAGCTTTTCTTAATTACAATATAAATTAGTGAATAGGTGCCAAAATCGTACTGGTAAAAAATTTAAGCCCCGAGTATTGTTACTCATTTGGAAAAAAGCCTAGCATGTTGTCAGGCAAAAAGAAACTCTTTAAAATGCTCCAACCTCTCAAATGAGTTGCTGGTAGCAAAGCTTCTAATAATTACAATCTAAAGCAACGGATAAGACCAAAATTCGTACCTGTCAAAAATTCATACTGCGATTATTGCAATTTATTTGATAACAATCCTTGCATATTGTAGGTCAAAAAGTAAATCTTAAAAATGATCCAACCTATCAAACGAGTCGCCGATTGCCAAGCTTCGCAGAATTATGATCTAAACCATCAAAGTGTTGCGAAATATGTATCGGTAAAAAATTCAAACCGTAAGTATTGCTATTCATTTGGTAACAAGCCTTGCAAGTTGTCGGACGAAAATAAACACTCAAAAATGATCTAACCTCTCAAACAAGTTGCCGGTATCAAAGCTTCAAATAATTACAATCTAAAGAACCAGAAAGGACCATAATGCGTACCAGTCAAAATTTAATACCACGAGTATTGCGATTTATTTGATAACTATCCTAGCATATTATCGGTCAAAAAGTAACTCTAAAAATGATCTAACCAAACAAACAAGTTGTTGGATGCCAAGCATCACAAAATTTTAAACTAAACCATCAATGAGGTGCAAAATCCGTGCCGGTCAAAAAGTCAAATTCTTGGCATCCGGCAAGTTGTTTGTTAGGTTAGATCATTTTTAGAGTTACTTTTCGACCGACAATATTCTAGGATAGTTATCAAATAAATTACAATACTCGTGGTATGAATTTATGACTGGTACGTATTTCGGTCCTTTCCGTTGCTTTAGAACGAAATTCATTGAAGCTTTGATCCCGGAAACTCGTTTGAGAGGTTGGATCATTTTTGAGAGTTAATTTTCGTCCGACAACTCCTTTGCGGTTTGATTTTTTTACCTGCACAGATTTCATACCTCTCCGCTGCTTTAGATCTTAATTTCGAGAAGCTTTGCTGCCAATAAATCGCTTGGGAGGTTATAAAGATTTAAAGATTGAAAAGATGCTAGGATAGTTGCCAAATTAGTCACAATACTCCCGGGTTAAAGTTTGGATCAGTAAAGATTTTACAGCTCTCAGTTGTTTTAGAACGTAATTATGTGAAGCTTGGCTACCGACAACTCCTTTGAAAGTTTGTATAGATATTCAGAGTTCCTTTCCATCCAACAAAATACTAGGATAGTTAAGAAATTAATCGTATTAATTCCAGTTTTAATTTTTGGTCGGAAAGGATTTCAAACCTTTCTGTTGCTTTTGATCGTAATTATTAGATGCTTTACTACAGGCGACTCGATTAAATGGTTGGATAATTTTTAAGGGTTTATTTCCGCTAGACAACATGATAGGCTTGTAACAAAATGAATAACAATACTAGCAGTTTAATTTTTTTACCTGCACAGATTTTGCGCCTCTCTGTAGCTTTAGATCGCAATTACGATAAGCTTGGCTACCGATAAATCGTTTGGGACCGTAAAGTTGGTAAGAGGTCTTTTCCGATTGACAATTGCTAGGATAGTTACCTAATCAATCACAATAATCCCGGGTTGGATTTATGACAGGTGCAGATTTTGCAGCTCTCCGCTGTTTTAAATCGTAATTATGAGAAGCTTGGCTACCGGCAACTCGTTTTAGAGGTTGTATAGTTTTTTAGAGTTCTTTTTCGATCGGCAAAATGCATGGACAATTACCAAATTAATCACAATACGCCAGGCTTTAATTTTTGACCGGTGCGGAATTTGCACATCTCCGTTGCTTAAGACCGTAATTCAGAGTAGCTTGCAACCGGCAACCGGCAACTCGTTTGAGAGCTTGGATACTTTTAAAGTGATTCTTTTCGACCGACAATATGCTAGGGTGGTTTCCAAATGAATAACAATACTCGCGGTTTGAGTTTATGACCGGTACTGATTTTGTACCTCATTGATGATTTAGATCAGAATTTTGTGTAGCTTTGCAACCGGCAACTTGCTTGTTTGGTTAGATCATTTTTAGATTGAATTTTTACCGACAATATGCTAGGATAGTTATCAAATAAATTGCAATACTTGTGGTATGAATTTATGATTGGTACGTATTTCGGTCATTTCCGCTGCTTCAGAACGTAATTCTTTGAAGCTTTGATACGGTAACTCGTTTGAGACGTTGGATCATTTTTGGGAGTTTATTTTCGCTCGACAACATGTTAGGCTTGTTACCAAATGAATAACAATACTCACGATTTGAATTATTTTCTGATACATATTTCGCACCACTTTGATGGTTTAAATCATAATTTAACGAAGCTTGGCAATGGGCAACCCGTTTGATAGGTTGGATCGATATTAAGATTTACTTTTTGGCCGACAATATGCTAGGATTGTTATCAAATAAATCGCAATAATCGCGGTATGAATTTTTGACAGGTGCGTATTTCGGTCCTATTCGTTGCTTTAGATCACAATTATTAAAAGCTTGGCTAACGGAAACTTGTTTGAGAAGTTGGATCATTTTTAAGAGTTTCTTTTCGCCCGATAACATGCTAAGCTTGCTTTCAAATACTCGTGGTTTGAATTTTTTACCGGCACGGTTTTGGCACCTCTCCGTTAATTTGAATTGTAATTAATAAAAGCTTGGCAACTGACAACTCGTTTGAGTGGTTGGTTATTTTTAAGAGTTTCATCTTGACGGAAAACACGCTAGATTGCTTACCGAATTAATCGCAATACTTCGGATTTGAATTTTTGACTGGTACGGGTTTTGCACATCTCTTTCGCTTTAAAACTTCTGAGTAACTCGGCTACCGGCAACTCATTTGAGAGCTTGTATCATTTTTAAGTTTTCCTTTTTGACCGACAACATGTCTTGCTTTTTTCCAATTGAATAGCAATACTCGCGGTTTAAATTTTTGACCGGTACTAATTTCGCACATCTTTGTTACTTTAGATAAAAATTCTGGGAAGCTTGGAAGCCGGCAACTCGTTTGATCTGTTAAATCATTTTTAAGTGTTACTTTTAGAAAGACAATATGCAAGGTAAGTTATAAAATAAATTGCAATACTCGCGGTACGAATTTTTGATCGGTAAGGATTTCTTACCCATCCATTGCTTTTGATCGTATTTCTGAGAAGCTTGCTTATCGATAACTCGTTTGACAGGTTGTATAGTTTTTTAGAGTTCTTTTCGACTAATAAGCATTCTAGGATAGTTACGAAATTAATCGCATTACTCTCGGTTAGATTTTTTGACCGGAACGGATTTTGAACATTTCCGTTGCTTTAGATCACAATTGTAAGAAGCTTTGCTACCAACAACTCCTTTAGGAGGTTGGATCATTTAAAGAGTTTATTTTGCCAGACAACATGCTAAGCTTGTTAGCAAATGAATAACAATACTCGCGGTATAATTTATTTACCTCTACAGATTTCATACCTATCCGTTGCTTTTGATCTTAGTTCCGAGAAGCTTGGCTGCCGATAAATCATTGGGGAGGTTTTAAAGATATTAAGGTTTCTTTTCGATCTACAACAAGCTAGGATAGTTTCAAAATCAGTCACAATACTCCGGGGTTGAATTTTTGACCTGTTAAGATTTTGTAGCTCTCCGTTGTTTTAGAACGAAATATGATAAGCTTGGTTACCGATAACTCGTTTGAGAGGTTGTATAGTTTTTCAGAGTTCCTTTTCGTCCGACCAACTGCTAGGATAGTTAAGAAATTAATCGCATTGCTTCCGGTTTAAATTTTTGACCGGAAAGAAATTTAAACCTTTCTGTTCATTTGGATTGGAATTATTAGATGCTTTGCTACCGGCAACTCGTTAATGAGGTCTGATCATTTTTAAGAGTTGATTTCAGCTCGACAACATGATAGGCTTGTAACAAAATGAATAACAATACTAGCAATTTGATTTTTTTACCTGCACAATTTTTGCGCCTCTCTGTTGCTTTAGATCGTAATTCCAATAAGCTTGGCTACCGATAAATCGTTTGGGACTGAAAAGCAGGTAAGAGGTCTTTTCCGATCAACAATTGCTAGGATAGTTACCTAATTATTCACAATACTCCCGAGTTGAATTTTTGACAGGTGCAGATTTCGCAGCTCTCCGTTGCTTTAAATCGTAATTATGAGAAGCTTGGCTACCGGCAACTCGTTTTAGAGGTTGTATAGTTTTTTAAAGTTTCTTTTCGATCGGCAAAATGCATGGACAATTAACAAATTAATCACAATACTCCCGGCTTTAATTTGTAACCGGTGTGGAATTTGCACATCTCCGTTGCTTTAGACCGTAATTTAGAGTAGCTTGCAACCGGCAACTCGTTTGAGAGCTTGGATACTTTTAAAGTGATTATTTTCGATTGACAATATGCTAGGGTGGTTTCCAAATGGATAACAATACTCGCAGATTGTCTTTATGACTGGTACGGATTTTGTACCTCATTGATGATTTAGATCGGAATTTTGTGTAGCTTTGCAACTGACAACTTGTTTGATTGGCTAGATCATTTTTAGATTATCTTTTTTTCGACAATATGCTAGGATAGTTATCAAATAAATCGCAATACTCGTGGTATGAATTTATGACTGGTATGTATTTCGGTCATTTTCGTTGCTTTAGAACGTAATTCTTTGAAGCTTTGATATCAACAACTCGTTTGAGATGTTGTATCATTTTTGAGAGATTATTTTCGTTCGACAACTTGCTAGGCTTGTTACCAAATGAATAACAATACTCACGGTTTGAATTTTAGGCGATACATATTTCACACCACTTTGATGGTTTAAATCATAATTCTGCTAAGCCATGCAATGGCAACTCGTTTAATAGGTTGGATCGATTTTAAGATTTACTTTTTGACCGACAATATGCTAGGATTGTTATCAAATAAATCGCAATACTCACGGTATGAATTTTTGACAGTTGCGGATTTCGGTCCTATTCATTGCTTTAGATCGCAATTATTAAAAGCTTGGCTACCGGCAACTCGTTTGAGAAGTTGTATCATTTTTAAGAGTTTCTTTTTGCCCGATAACATGCTAAGCTTGTTTCCAAATACTCGTGGTTTGAATTTTTTACCGGTACGGTTTTGGCACCTCTCTGTTAATTTGAATGGTAATTAATAAAAGCTTGGCAACTAACAACTCGTTTGAGTGGTTGTTTATTTTTAAGAGTTTCATCTAGACCAAAAACACGCTAGATTACTTACCAAATTAATTGCAATACTTTTGATTTGAATTTTTTACTGGTACGGGTTTTGCACATCTCTGCTGCTTTAGAACTTCTGAGTAACTCGGCTACCGGCAACTCATTTGAAGCTTGGATCATTTTTAAGTTTTCCTTTTTGTCCGATAGCATGTCATGCTTTTTTTCCAATTGAATAGCAATACTCGCGGTTTGAATTTTTTAATGGTAGTGATTTCGCACCTCTTTGATACTTTCTGAAAGACAATATGCAAGGTAAGTTATAAAATAAATCGCAATACTCGCGGTATGAATTTTTGATCGGAAAGGATTTCTTGCCCATCCATTGCTTTAGATCGTATTTCTGAGAAGCTTGCTTATCGATAACTCGTTTGGCAGGTTGTATAGTTTTTTAGAGTTCTTTTCGACCGACAAACATGCTAGGATAGTTACGAAATTAATCGCATTACTCTCGGCTAGATTTTTTGACCAGAACAGATTTTGAACATTTCCGTTGTTTAGATCATAATTCTAACAAGCTTTACTACCGGCAACTCGTTTAAGAGGATGGAACATTTAAAGTGTTTATTTCACCAGACAACATACAAGGCTTGCTAGCAAATGAATAACAATACTCGCGGTATAATTTATTTACCTCTACTGATTTCATACCTCTCCGTTGCTTTAGATCTTAGTTCCGAGAAGCTTGGCTGCCGATAAATCGTTTGAGAGGTTGTAAAGATATTAAGTGTTTCTTTTTGATCGACAACAAGCTAGGATAGTTTAAAAATCAGTCAAAATACTCCGGGGTTGAATATTTGACCTGTTAAGATCTTGTAGCTCTCCGTTGTTTTAGAACGTAATTATGATAAGCTTGGTTACCGATAACTCGTTTGAGAGGTTGTATAGTTTTTTAGAGTTCCTTTTCGTCCGACCAACTGCTAGGATAGTTAAGAAATTAATCGCGTTACTTCCGGTTTAAATTTTTGACCGGAAAGGATTTTAAACATTATTGTTGCTTTGGATTGGAATTATTAGATGCTTTGCTACCGGCAACTCGTTAATGAGGTTTAATCATTTTTAAGAGTTGATTTCAGCTCGACAACATGATATAGGCTTGTAACTAAAATAATAACAAAATACTAGCAGTTTGATTTTTTTACCTGCACAGATTTTGCGCCTCTCTGTTGCTTTAGATCGTAATTCCAATAAGCTTTGCTATCGATAAATTGTTTGGGACCGAAAAGTTGGTAAGAGGTTTTTTCTGTTCGACAATTGCTAGGATAGTTACCTAATCTTTCACAATACTCCCGGGTTGAATTTTTGACAGGTGTAGATTTCGCAGCTCTCCGTTGCTTTAAATCGTAATTATGAGAAGCTCGGCTACCGACAACTCGTTTTAGAGGTTGTATAGTTTTTTAGAGTTTCTTTTCTATCGGCAAAATGCATGGACAATTACCAAATTAATCACAATACTCTCGGCTTTAATTTTTGACCGGTGCGGAATTTTCATATCTCCGTTGCTTAAGATCGAAATTTAGAGTAGCTTGCAACCGGCAACTCGTTTGAGAGCTTGGATACTTTTAAAGTGATTCTTTTCGACAGATAATATGCTAGTGTGGTTTTCAAATGAATAACAATACTCGCGGTTTGTCTTTATGACCGGTACGGATTTTGTACCTCATTGATGATTTAGATCAGAATTTTGTGTAGCTTTGCAACCGGCAAATTGTTTGTTTGGTTAGATCATTTTCAGATTAACTTTTTAACGACAATATGATAGGATAGTTATAAAATAAATCGCAATACTCGTGGTATAAATTTATGACTGGTACGTATTTCGGTCATTTCCGTTGCTTTAGAACGTAATTCTTTGATGCTTTGATACCGGCAACTCGTTTGAGAGGTTGGATTATTTTTGAGAGTTTATTTTCGTCCGACAACTTTCTAGGCTTGTTACCAAAGGAATAACAATACACACGGTTTGAATATTTTGCCGATACATATTTCGCACCACTTTGATGGTTTAAATCATAATTCTGCGAAGCCTTGCATTGGGCAACTCGTTTAATAGGCTGGATTGATTTTAAGATTTACTTTTTGACTGAAAATATGCTAGGATTGTTATCAAATAAATTGCAATACTCGCGGTATGAATTTTTTACAGATGCGGATTTCGGTCCTCTTCGTTGCTTTAGATCGCAATTATTAAAAGCTTGGCAACCGGCAACTCGTTTGAGAAGTTGTATCATTTTTAAGAGTTTCTTTTCGCCCGATAACATGCTAAGCTTGTTTCCAAATACTCGTGGTTTGAAGTTTTTACCGGCACAGTTTTGGCACCTCTCCATTAATTTGAATTGTAATTAATAAAAGCTTGGCACATGATAACACGTTTGAGTGGTTGTTTATTTTTAAGAGTTTTATCTTGACTAAAAACACACTAGATTACTTACCAAATTAATCGCAATACTCCAGATTTGAATTTTTGACTGGTACGGGTTTTGCACATCTCTGTTGCTTTAGAACTTCTGAGTAACTCGGCTATCGGCAACTCATTTGAGAGCTTGGATCATTTTTAAGCTTTTCATTTTGACCGACAACATGTCATGTTTTTTTCCAATTGAATAGCAACACTTGCGGTTTGAATTTTTGACCGGTACTGATTTTGCACCTCTTTGATAGTTTAGATAAGAATTTAGAGAAGCTTGGAAGGCGGCAACTCGTTTGATCTGTTAGATCATTTTTAAGTGTTACTTTTTGAAAGACAATATGCAAGGTAAGTTATAAAATAAATCGCAATACTCGCGGTAAGAATTTTTGATCGGTACGAATTTCTTACCCATCCATTGCCTTAGATCGTAGTTCTGAGAAGCTTGGTTATCGATAACTCGTTTGACAGGTTGTATAGATTTTTAGAGTTCTTTTCGATCGACAAACATGCTAGGATTGTTTTGAAATTAATCGCATTACTCTCGGTTAGATTTTTTGACCGGAACGGATTTTGAACATTTCCGTTGCTTTAGATCATAATTCTTAGATGCTTTTCTCCCGGCAACTCGTTTAAGAGGTTGGATCATTTTAAGAGTTTATTTTCACCAAACAACATGTTAGGTTTGTTAGCAAATGAATAACAATACTCGTGGTATTATTTATTTACCTGTACAGATTTCATACCTCTCCGTTGCTTTAGATCTTAATTCCGAGAACCTTGGCTGCCGATAAATCGTTTGGGAGGTTGTAAAGATTTTAAGAGTTTCTTTTCGATCGACAACATTCTAGGATTGTTACAAAATCAGTCACAATACTTCGGGGTTGAATTTTTGACCTCTAAAGATTTTGTAGCTTTCCGTTGTTTTAGAACGTAATTATGATAAGCTTGGCTACCGATAACTCGTTTGAGAGATTGTATAGTTTTTTAGAGTTCCTTTTCGTCTGACCAACTGCTAGGATCGTTAAGAAATTAATCGCATTACTTCTGGTTTAAATTTTTTACCAGAACGGATTTTAAACCTTTCTGTTGCTTTGAATTGGAATTAATAGATGCTTTGCTACCGGTAACTCGTTTATGAGGCTGGATCATTTTTATGAGTTTATTTCCGCTCGACAACATGAAAGGCTTTTAACAAAATGAATAACAATACTAGGAATTAGATTTTTTTACCTGTACAAATTTTGCGCCTCTCTGTTGCTTTAGATCGTAATTCCGATAAGCTTGGCTACCGATAAATCGTTTGGGACTGTAAAGTTGCTAAGAGGTTTTTTCCGATCGACAATTGCTAGGATAGGTACCTAATCAATAACAATACTCTCGGGATGAATTTTTGACAGGTACAGATTTCGCAGCTCTCCGTTGCTTTAAATTGCAATTATATGAAGCTTGGCTATCGGAAACTCATTTAAGAGGTTGTATAGTTTTTTAGAGTTCATTTTCGATCAGAAAAATGCATGGACAATTACAAAATTAATCACAATACTCCAAGCTTTAATTTTTGACCGGTGCGGAATTTGCGCATCTCCGTTGCTTAAGACCGTAATTCAGAGTGGCTTGCAACCGGCAACTTGTTTGAGAGCTTGGATACTTTTAAAGTGATTCTTATTGACCAACAATATGCTAGGGTGGTTTCCAAATGATTAACAATACTCGTGGTTTGACTTTATGACCGGTACGGATTTTGTACCTCATTGATGATTTAGATCGGAATTTTGTGTAGCTTTGCAATGGGCAACTTGTTTGTTTGGTTAGAACATTTTTAGATTAACTTTTTGCCGACAATATAATAGGATAGTTATCAACTAAATCGCAATACTCGTGATATGAATTTATGGCTGGTACGTATTTTCGGCCATTTCCGTTGCTTTAGAACGTAATTCTTTGAAGCTTTGATACCGGCAACTCGTTTGAGAGGTTGGATCATTTTTGAGAGTTTATTTTCGTTCGACAACTTGCTAGGCTTGTTAATAAATGAATAACAATACTCACGGTATTAATTTTATGCCGATACATATTTCGCACCACTTTGATGGTTTAAATCATAATTCTGCGAAGCTTGGCAATGGTTAACTCGTTTGATAGGTTGGATCGATTTTAAGATTTACTTTTTGACCGACAATATGCAAGGATTGCTATCAAATAAATCGCAATACTCGCGGTATAAATTTTTGACAGGTGCGGATTTCGGTTCTATTCGTTGCTTTAGATCACAATTATTAAAAGCTTGGTTACCTGCTCGTTTGAGAAGTTAGATCATTTTTAAGAGTTTCTTTTTGCCCGATAACATGCTAAGCTTGTTTCCAAATACTCGTGGTTTGAATTTTTTACCGGTACGGTTTTGGCTCCTCTCCCTTAATTTGAATTGTAATTAATAAAAGCTTGGCAACTGACAACTCGTTTGAGTGGGTGTTTGTTTTCCAGAGTTTCATCTAGACTAAAATTAGGCTAGATTATTTACCAAATTAATTACAATACTCAAGATTTGAATTTTTGACTTGTACGGGTTTCTCACATCTCTATTGCTTTAGAACTTCTGAGTAAGTGGGCTACAGGAAACTCATTTGAGAGCTTGGGTCATTTTTAAGTTTTTCTTTTTGACCGACAACATGTCATGTCTTTTTCCAATTGAATAGCAATATTCGCGGTTTGAATTTTTGACCGGTACTGATTTCGCAACTCTTTAATTGTTTAGATAAGAATTCTGGGAAGCACGGAAGCCGTCAACACGTTTGATCTGTTAGATCATTTTTAACTGTTACTTTTTGAAAGACAATATGCAAGGTAAGTTATAAAATAAATCGCAATACTCGCGGTATGAATTTCTAATCGGTACGGATTTCTTACCCATCCATTGCTTTAGATCGTATTTATGAGAAGCTTGGTTATAGATAACTCGTTTGACAGGTTGTATAGCTTTTAAGAGTTCTTTTCGACCGACAAACATGCTAGGATAGTTACAAAATTAATCGCATTACCCTCGGTTAGATTTTTTGAACGGAACGAATTTCGAAAATTTTCTTTACTTTAGATCATAATTCTTAAAAGCTTTGCTACCGGCAACTCGTTTAAGACGTTGGATAATTTTATGAGTTTTTTTTCACTCGACAACATGCTAGGCTTGTTAGCAAATGAATAACAATACTCGCGGTTTGATTTTTTTACCTGTACAGATTTCATACCTCTCAGTTGCTTTAGATCTTAATTCCGAGAATCTTGGCTGCCGATAAATCGTTTGGGAGCTTGTAACAATTTAAAGAGCATCTTTTCGATTGGCAGCATGCTAGGATAGTTGCCAAATCAATGACAATACTCCCGGGTTGAATTTTTGATCAGTAAAGATTTTGCAGCTCTCCGTTGTTTTAGAACGTAATTATGAGAAGCTTTGTTACCGACAACTCGCTTGAGAGGTTGTATAGTTATTCAGAGTTCCTTTCCATCCGACAAAATTATAGGATAGTTAAGAAAGTAATCGCATTACTTCCGGTTTTAATTTTTGACCGGAACAGATTTCAAACCTTTCTATTGCTTTTGATTGTAATTATTATATGCTTTGGTACCGACAACTCATTTTAGAGCTTGTATCATTTATAAAAGTTTCTTTTCGCCCGACAACATGATAGGCTTGTCACAAAATGATTAACAATACTAGTAGTTTGATTTTTTTACCTGTACAGATTTTGCGCCTCTCAGTTGCTTTAGATCGTAATTCCGATAAGCTTGGCTACCGATATATCGTTAGGGACCGTAAAGTTGATAAGAGGTCTTTTTCGATCGACAATTGCTAGGATAGTTACCTAATCAATCACAATACTCTCGGGCTGAATTTTTGGCAGGTAAAAATTTCGCAGCTCTCCGTTGCTTTAAATCGTAATTATGAGAAGCTTGGCTATCGGCAACTCATTTTAGAGGTTGTATAGTTTTTTAAAGTTCCTTTTCGATCGACAAAATGTATGGACAATTACAAAATTAATCATAATACTCCAGACTTTAATTATTGACCGGTGCGGAATATGCACATCTCCGTTGCTTAAGACCGTAATTCAGAGTAGCTTGCATCCGGCAACTCGTTTCACTGCTTGGATACTGTTAAAGTGATTCTTTTCGACTGACAATATGTTAGGGTGGTTTCCAAAAGAATAACAATACTCGCGGTTTGACTTTATGATCGGTACGGATTTTTTTACCTCATTGATGATTTAGATCAGAATTTTGTGCAGCTTTCCAACCGGCAACTTGTTTGTTTGGTTAGATCATTTTTAGAGTTACTTTTTACTGAAAATATGCTAGGATAGTTATCAAATAAATCGCAATACTCATGGAATGAATTTATGACTGGTACGTATTTCGGTCATTTCCACTGCTTTAGAACGTAATTCTCTGAAGCTTTGATACCGGCAACTCGTTTGAGAGGTTGGATCACTTTTGGGAGTTTATTTTCGTTCGACAACTTCCTAGGCTTGTTACCAAATGAATAACAATACTCACGGCTTGAATTTTTTGCCGATACATATTTTGCACCACTTTGATGGTTTAAATCATAATTCTGTGAAGCTTGGCAATGGGTAACTCGTTTGATAGGTTGGATCGACTTTAAGATTTACTTTTTGACCGATAATATGCCAGGATTGCTATCAAATAAATCACAATACTCGCGGTATGAATTTTTGGCAGCTGCGGATTTCAGTCCTATTCGTTGCTTTAGATCTCAATTATTAAAATCTTGGCTACCGGTAACTCTTTTGAGAAGTTGGATCATATTTAAGAGTTTCTTTTCGCCCGTTAACATGTTAAGCTTGTTTCCAAATAATCGTGGTTTGAATTTTTTAACGGTACGGTTTTGGCACCTCTCTGTTAATTTGAATTGTAATTAATAAAAGCTTGGCAGCTGACAACTCGTTTTTGTGGTTGTTTATTTTTAAGAGTTTCATCTAGACTAAAAACACGTTAGATTACTTACCAAATTAATCGCAATACTCCAGATTTTAATTTTTGAGTGGTACGGGTTTTACATATCTCTGTTGCTTTAGAACTTCTGAGTAACTCGGCTACCGGCAACTCATTTGAGAGCTTGGATCATTTTTAAGTTTTTTTTTTTACCGACAACATAACATGCTTCTTTCCAATTAAATAACAATACTCGCGGTTTGAATTTTTGACCGGTACTGATTTTGCACCTCTTTGATTGTTTAGATAAGAATTCTGGGAAGCTTGGAAGCTGGCAATTCGTTTGATCAGTTAGATCATTTTTAAGTGTTACTTTTTGAAAGACAATATGCAAGGTAAGTTATAAAATAAATCATAATACTCGCGGTATGAATTTTTGATCGGTACTGATTTCTAACCCATCCATTGCTTTAGATCGTATTTCTAAGAAGCTTGGTTATCGATAACTCGTTTGACTGGTAGTATACTTTTTTAGAGTTTTTTTCGACAGACAAAAATGATAGGATAGTTACGAAATTAATCGATTACTCTCGGTTAGATTTTTTGATCCGAAAGGATTTTGAACATTTCCGTTGCTTTAGATCATAATTTTTAGAAGCTTTGCTGCCGGCAACTCGTTTAAGAGGTTGGATCATTTTATGAGTTTCATTGCACTCGACAACATGCTAGGGTTGTTAGCAAATAAATAATAATAATCGCTGCTTGATTTTTTTACCTGTACAGATTTCATACCTCTCCGCTGCTTGAGATCTTAATTCCGAGAAGCTTGACTGCCGATAAATTGTTTGGGTGGTTGTAAAGATTTAAAGAGCATTTTTTCGATAGATAACATGCTAGGATAGTTGCCAAATCTGTCACAATACTCTCGGGTTGAATTTTTTATCAGTAAAGATTTTGCAGCTCTTCGTTGTTTTAGAACGTAATTATGTGAAGTTTTGCTACCGACAACTCATTTGAGAGGTTGTATAGTTATTCAGAGTTCTTTTCCATCCGACAAAATACTAGGATAGTTAAGAAAGTAATCGCATTACTTCCGGTTTTAATTTTTGACCGGCACGGATTTCAAACCTTTCTGTTTCTTTTGATCGTAATTATTAGATGTTTTTCTACCGACAACTCATTTTAGAGCTTAGATCATTTATAAGAGTTCCTTTTCGCCCGACAACATGATAGGCTTGTCACAAAATGATTAACAATACTAGTAGTATGATTTTTTTACTTGTACAGATATTGCACCTTTCTGTTGCTTTAGATTGTAATTCCGATAAGCTTGGCAATCGATAAAATGTTTGGGAGGTGGTGAAGTAGGTAGGATTTCTTTTTTGATTGACAATAGTCTAGGATAGTTACCAAATAAATCACAATACTCCCGGGTTGAATTTTTTACAGGTACAGATTTTGCAGCTCTCCGTTGCTTTAGATCGTAATTGTGAGAAGCTTGGCTGCCGACAACTCGTTTGAATCATTGTATAGTTTTTCAGTGTTCTTTTCCGATCAAAAAATGCATGGACAGTTACCAAATTAATCGCAATACTCCTTGTTTTAATTTTGGAACGGTACGGAATTTACTCATCTCCGTTGCTTAAGATCGCAATTCAAAGTATCATGCAGCCGGCAACTCATTTGAGAGCTTGGATACTTTTAAAGTGATTCTTTTCGGCCGACAATATGCTTGGGTGGTCTCCAAACGAATAACAATACTCGCGGTTTTTACTTTTTGACCGGTATAGATTTTATACCTCATTGATGGTTTAGTCCAGAATTTTATGATGCTTGGTAGCCGGCAACTTGCTTTGTTTGGTTTTAACATTTTTAGAGTTACTGTTTGACCAACAATATGCTAGGATAGTTATCATATAAATCGCAATACTCCTGGTATAAATTTTTGAATGGTACGTATTTTGGTCATTTTCGCTGCTTTAGAACGTAATTCTTTGAAGCTTTGATACCGGCAACTCGTTTGAGAGGTTGGATCATTTTTGGGAGTTTATTTTTGTCCGACAACTTGTTAGGCTTGGTTCCAAAAATGAATAAAGATACTTACGGTTTGAAATTTTTGCCGATACATATTTCGGACCACTTTGATGGTTTAGATCATAATTCTGCGAAACATGGAAATCGGCAACTCGTTTGTGAGCTTGAATCATTTTTAAGCATTTCTTTTTGACCGACAACATGTCATGCTTTTTCCATTTGAATAACAATACTCGCGGTTTGATTTTTTGACCGGTACTGATTTCACACCTCTTTGGTCCGGCAAATCGTTTAATATGTTAGATCATTTTTAAGGTTTACTTTTTGACAGACAATATGCAAGGTAAGTTATAAAATAAATCACAATAATCGTTGTATGAATTTTTTATTGGTACGGATTTCTGACCCATCCGTTGCTTTAGACCGTAATTCTGAGATGCTTGGCTATCAACAACTCGTTTGACAGGTTGTATAGTTTTTTAGTGTTCCTTTCCGACCGACAAACATGCTAGGATAGTTACAAAATTTATCACATTACTCTCGGTTTGAATTTTTAACCGGAACGGATTATGTACCTTTTCGTTGCTTTATATCATAATTCTCAGAAGCATTGCTACCGGCAACTCGTTTAAGAGGTTCGATCATTTTTTAGAGTTCATTTTCACCAGACAACAAGCTAGGCTTGTTAGGAAATGAATAACAATACTCGCGGTATAATTTATTTACCTGTACTGATTTCAAACCTCTCCGTTGCTTTAGATCTTAATTCCGTGAAGCTTGGCTGCCGATAAATCGTTAGGGGAGGTTGTAAAGATTTTAAGAGTTTCTTTTCGATCGACAACATGCTAGGATAGTTACAAAATGAGTCACAATACTCCTAGGTTAAATTTTTTACATGTAAAGATTTTGTAGCTCTCCGTTGTTTTAGAACATAATTATGATAAGTTTGGCTACCGATAACTCGTTTGAGAAGTTATATAGTTTTTCAGAGTTCATTTTCCTCCAACCAATTGCTAGGATATTTAAGAAATTAATCGCATAACTTCCGGTTTAAAATTTTGACCAGAACGGATTTTAAACCTTTCTGTTGCATTGGATCGGAATTATTAGATGCTTTGCTACCGGCAACTCGTTTATGAGGTTGGATCATTTTTAAGAGCTTATTTACGCTCGATAACATGACAGGCTTGTAACAAAAGGAATAACAATACTAGCAGTTTGAATTTTTTACCTGTAAAGATTTTACGCCTCTCTGTTGCTTTAGATCGTAATTCCTATAAGCTTGGCTGCCGATAAATCGTTTGGGACCGTAAAGTTTGTAAGAGGTCTTTTCCTATTGAAAATTGCTAGGATAGTTACCTAATCAATCACAATACTCCCGGGTTAAATTTTTGACAGGTGCAGATTTCGCAGCTCTCCGTTGCATTAAATCGAAATTTTGAGAAGCTTGGCTACCGGCAACTCGTTTTAGAGGTGGTATAGTTTTTTAGAGTTCCTTTCGATCAGAAAAATGCATGGACAATTACCAAATTAATCACAATACTCAAGGCTTTAATTTTTAACCGGTGCAGAATTTGTACATCTCCGTTGCTTAAGACAGTAATTCAGTGTAGCTTGCAACCGGCAACTCGTTTGAGAGCTTGGATACTTTTAAAGTAATTTTTTTCGGCCGACAATATGCTAGGGTGGTTTCCAAATGAATAACAATACTCGGGGTTTGACTTTATGACTGGTACGGATTTTGTACCTCATTGATGATTTATATCGAAATTTTTGTAGCTTTGCAACCGGCAACTTTTTTGTTTGGTTAGATCATTTTTGGAGTTACTTTTTACCGACAATAAGCTAGGATAGTTATCAAATAAATCACAATACTTGTGGTATGAATTTAAGACTGGTACGTATTTCGGTCATTTCCGTTGCTTTAGAACGTAATTCTTTGAAGCTTTGATACCGGCAACTCGTTTGTGAGGTTGGATCATTTTTGAGAGTTTATTTTCGCTCGAGAACTTGCTAGGTTTGATTCAAAATGAATAACAATACTCACGGTTTGAATTTTTTGCCGATACATATTTTGCACCACTTTGATTGCTTAAATCATAATTCTGCGAAGCTTGGCAATGGGCAACTCGTTTGATAGGTTGGATCGATTTTTAGATTTACTTTTTGGCCGAAAATATGCTAAGATTGTTATCAAATAAATCACAATACTCGCGGTATGAATTTTTGACAGTTGCGGATTTCGGTCCTATTCGTTGCTTTAGATCGCAATTATTAAAAGCTTGGCTACCAGCAACTCGTTTAAGAAGCTGGATTATTTTTAAGAGTTTTTTTTCGCCCGATAACATGCTAAGCTTATTTTCAAATACTCGCGGTTTAAATTTTTTACCGGTACGGTTTTGGGACCTCTCCGTTAATTTGAATTGTAATTAATAAAAGCTTGGCAACTGACAACTCGTTTGAGTGGCTGGTTATTTTTAAGAGTTTCATCTAGACGGAAAACACGCTAGATTACTTACCAAATTAATCCCAATACTTCGGATTTGAATTTTTGACTGGTACGGGTTTTGCACATCTCTTTCGCTTTAAAACTTCTGAGTAACTCGGCTACCGGCAACTCATTTGAGAGCTTGAATCATTTTTAAGTTTCCCTTTTTGACCGAAAACATGTCATGCTTTTTTCCAATTGAATAACAATACTCGCGGTTTGAATTTTTGACCGTTACTGATTTCGCACCTCTTTGATTGTTTAGATAAGAATTCTGGGATGCTTGGAAGCTGGCAACTCGTTTGTCTGTTAGATCATTTTTAAGTGTTACTTTTTGAAAGCCAATATGCAAGGTAAGTTATAAAATAAATCGTAATACTCGAGGTATGAATTTTTGATCGGTACGGATTTCTTACCCATCCATTGCTTTAGATCGAATTTCTGAGAAGCTTGGTTATTGATAGCTCGTTTAACAGGTTGTATATTTTTTTAGAGTTCTTTTCGACTGACAAGCATGCTAGGATAGTTACGAAATTAATCGCATTACTCTCGGTTAGATTTTTTGACCGGAACGGATTTCGAAATTTTTCTTTGCTTTAAATCATAATTCTTAGAAGCTTTGCTACCGGCAATTCTATTAAGAGGTTGGACCATTTTATGAGTTTTATTTCACTCGACAACATGCTAGGCTTGTTAGCAAATGAATAACAATAGTCGCGGTTTGATTTTTTTACCTGTACAGATTTCATACCTCTCCGTTGCTTTAGATCTTAATTCCGAGAAGCTTGGCTGCCGATAAATCGTTTGAGAAGTTTTAAAGATTTAAAGAGCATCTTTTCGATTGACAACATGCAAGGATAGTTGCCAAATCCGTCGCAATACTCCCGGGTTGAATTTTTTATCAGTAAAGATTTTGCAGCTCTCCGTTGTTTTAGAATGTAATTTTGCGAAGCTTTGCTACCGACAGCATGTTTGAGAGGCTGTATAGTTATTCAGAGTTCCTTTCCATCCGACAAAATACTTGGATAGTTAAGAAATTAATCGCATTACTTCCAGTTTTAATTTTTAACCGGAACGGATTTCAAACCTTTATGTTGCTTTTGATCGTAATTATTAGATGCTTTGCTACCGGCAACTGATTTTAGAGCTTGGATCATTTATAAGAGTTTCTTTTCGCCCGACAACATGATAGGCCTTTCGCAAAATGATTGACAGTACTAGTAGTTTGATTTTTTTACTTGTACAGATATTGCACGTCTCTGTTGCCTTAGATTGCAATTTCGATAAGCTTCGCTACCGAGAAATCGTTTGGGAAGTTGTAAAGTAGGTAAAGTGCTTTTCGATTGACAATAGGCTAGGATAGTTACCAAATCAATCACAATACTCCCGAGTTGAATTTTATACTGGTTCAGATTTCGCAGCTCTCCGATGCTTTAGATCGTAATTGTGAGAAGCTTGACTACCGACAACTCGTTTGAGTGATTGTATAGCTTTTCAGAGTTCTTTTTGGATCGAAAAAATGCATGGACAGTTACCAAATTAAACGCAATACTCCTGGCTTTAATTTTGGAACGGTGCGGAATTTTCTGATCTCCGTTGCTTAAGATCGTAATTCAGAGTAGCATGCAACCGGCTACTCGTTTGAGAGTTTGGATTATTTTAAAGTTATTCTTTTCAGCCGACAATATGCTAGGGTGGTTTCCAAACGAATAACAATACTCGCGGTTTGACTTTTTGACCGGTACGGATTTGGCACCTCATTGATGGTTTAGTTCAGAATTATATGATGCTTGGTAGCCAGCAACTTGCTTTGTTTGGTTTGATCATTTTTAGAGTTACTTTATGACCGACAATATGCTAGGATAGTTATCACATAAATCGCAATACTCGTGGTATGAATTATTGACTGGTACGTATTTTGGTCCTTTCCGTTGCTTTAGATCCTAATTCTTTGATACTTTGATACCGGCAACTCGTTTGAGAGGTTGGACCAATTTTTAGAGCTTATTTTCGTTCGACAACTTGATAGGCTTGTTTCCAAATGAATAACAATACTCACAGTTTGACTTTTTTGCCGATTCATATTTCGGACCACTTTGAAGGTTTAGATCATAATTCTGCGAAACTTGGAAATCGGCAACTCGTTTGTGAGCTTGAATCATTTTTAAGTGTTTCTTTTTGACCGTCAACATGTCATGTTTTTTCCATTTGAATAACAATACTCGCTGTTTGATTTTTTGACCGGTACTGATTTCACACCTCTTTGGTAGTTTAGATAAGAATTCTGGGAAGCTTGGAAGCCGACAACTCATTTGAAATGTTAGATCATTTTTAAGGTTTACTTTTTGATAGACAATATGCAAGGTAAGTTATAAAATAAATTGCAATACTCGCGGTATGAATTTTTGATTGGTACGAATATCTGACCCATCCGCCGCTTTAGACTGTAATTCTGAGATGCTTGGCTATCGACAACTCGTTTGACAGGTTGTATAGTTTTTTAGTGCTCCTTTCCGACCGACAAACATGCTAGGATAGTTACGACATTTATCACATTACTCTCGGTTTGAATTTTTGACCGGAACGGATTTTGTACCTTTCCGTTGCTTTATATCGTAATTCTTTTAAGTTTTGCAACCGGCAACTCGTTTAAGAGGTTGGATCATTTTTAAGAGTTTATTTTCACCAGACAACATGCTAGGCTTGTTAGGAAATGAATAACAACACTCGTGGTATAATTTAATTACCTGTACTGATTTCATACCCCTCCGTTTTAAACCTTCTGTTGCTTTGGATCGGAATTATTAGATGCTTTGCAGCCGGAAACTCGTTTATGAGGTTGAATCTTTTTTCAGAGTTTATTTCCGCTCGACAACATGATAGGCTTGTAACAAAATGAATAACAATAATAGCAGTTTGATTTTTTAACCTGTACAGATTTTGCGCCACTCTGTTGTTTTAGATCGTAATTCCAATAAACTTGGCTACCGCTAAATCGCTTGGGACCGTAAAGTTGGTAAGAGGTCTTTTCCGATCGACAATAGCTAGGATAGTTACCTAATCAATCACAATACTCCCGGGTTCAATTTTTGACCGGTGCAGATTTCGCAGCTCTCCGTTGCCTTAAATTGTAAATATGAGAAGCTTGGTTTTCGGCAACTCGTTTTAGAGGTTGTATAGTTTATTTGAGTTCTTTTTCGATCGGCAAAATGCATGGACAATTACCAAATTAATCACAATACTTCAGGCTTTAATTTTTGACCGGTGCAGAATTTACACATCTCCGTTGCTTAAGACCGTAATTCAGAGTAGCTTGCAACCGG
Organism: Kingdonia uniflora; assembly: GCA_014058105.1. NCBI lineage: Eukaryota > Viridiplantae > Streptophyta > Magnoliopsida > Ranunculales > Circaeasteraceae > Kingdonia > Kingdonia uniflora. The sequence goes on from JACGCM010000843.1 coordinate 115,358, forward strand.
CATCTCGTTTGAGAGCTTGGATACTTTTAAAGTGATTTTTTTTTATCGACAATATGCTAGGGTGGTTTCCAAATGAATAACAATACTCGCAGTTTGACTTTATGCATTTTGTACCTCATTGATGATTTTGATCGGAATTTAGTGTTCCTTTTCAACCGGCAACTTGTTTGTTCGGTTAGATCATTTTTAGAGTTACATTTTACCGACAATATGCTAGGATAGTTATAAAATTAATCGCAATACTCGTGATATGAATTTATGAGTGGTACGCATTTCGGTCATTTCCGTTGCTATAGAACGTATTTCTTTGAAGCTTTGATGCCGGCAATTCGTTTGAGAGGTTGGATTATTTTTGAGAGTTTTTTTTCGTTAGACAACTTGCTAGGCTTGTTACCAAATGAATAGCAATACTCACGGTTTGAATTTTTTGCCGATACATATTTTGCAACACTTTGATGGTTTAAATCATAATTCTATGAATCTTGGCCATGGGCAACTCGTTTGATAGGTTGGATCGATTTTAAGATTTACTTTTTGACCGACAATATGCTAGGATTGTTATCAAATAAATCGCAATACTCGCGGTATAAATTTTTGACAGTTGCGGATTTCGGTCCTATTCATTGCTTTAGATCGCAATTATTAAAAGTTTTGCTGCTGGCAACTCGTTTAAGAAGTTGGATCATTTTTATGAGTTTATTTTCGCCCGATAACATGCTAAGCTTGTTTCCAAATACTCGTGGTTTGAATTTTTTACCGGTACGGTTTTGCCCACTATCCGTTAATTTGAATTGTAATTAGTAAAAGCTTGGAAATTGACAACTCGTTTGAGTGGTTGTTTATTTTTAAGAGTTTCATCTACATTATAAACACGCTAGATTACTTCCCAAATTAATCGCAATACCCCAAATTTGAATTTTTGACTGGTACGGGTTTTGTACTTCTTTGTTGTTCTTTAGAACTTCCGTGTAACTCGGCTACCGACAACTCATTTGAGAGCATGGATCATTTTTAAGTTTTTCTTTTTGACCGACAACATGTCATGCTTTTTTCCAATTGAATAGCAATGCTCGCGGTTTGAATTTTTTAATGGTACTGATTTCGCACTTCTTTGATAATTTAGATAAGAATTCCAGGAATCTTGGAAACCGGCAACTCGTTTGATCAGTTAGATCATTTTTAAGTGTTACTTTTTGAAAGACAATATGCAAGGTAAGTTATAAAACTAATCGTAATACTCGCGGTATGAATTTTTGATAGGTACGGATTTCTTACCCATCCATTACTTTAGATCGTATTTCTGAGAAGCTTGGTTATCGATAACTCGTTTGACGGGTTGTATAGTTTTTTAGAGTTATTTTTGACCGACAAACATGCTAGGATAGTTACGAAATTAATCGCATTTAGACTTTTTGACCGAAACGGATTTTGAACATTTTCGTTGCTTTAGATCATTATTCTCAGAAGCTTTGTTACCGGCAACTTGTTTAAGAGGTTGGATAATTTTATGAGTTTCTTTTCACTCGACAACATGCTAGGCTTGTTAGCAAATGAATAACAATACTCGCGGTTTGATTTTTTTACCTGTACAGATTTCATACCTCTCCGTTGCTTTAGATCTTAATTCCGAGAATCTTGGCTGCCGATAAATCATTTGGGAGGTTGTAAAGATTTAAAGAGCATCTTTTCGATTGGCAACATGCTAGGATAGTTGCCAAATTAGTAACAATACTCCCAGGTTGAATTTTTGATCAGTAAAGATTTTGCAGTTCTCCGTTGTTTTAGAACGTGATTATGAGAAGCTTTGTTACCGACAACTCGCTTGAGAGGTTGTATAGTTATTCAGAGTTCCTTTCTATCCGATAAAATACTAGGATAGTTAAGAAAGTAATCGCATTACTTCCGGTTTTAATTTTTGACCGGAACGGATTTCAAACCTTTCTATTGCTTTTGATCGTAATTATTAGATGCTTTGGTACCGACAACTCATTTTAGAGCTTGTATCATTTATAAGAGTTTCTTTTCGCCCGACAACATGATAGGCTTGTCATAAAATGATTAACAATACTAGTAGTTTGATTTTTTAACTTGTACAGATATTGCACCTCTTTGTTGCTTTAGATTGTAATTCCGATAAGCTTGGCTACCGATAAATTGTTTGGGAGGTTGTAAAGTACGTAAGAATGCTTTCTCGATTGACAATAGGCTAGGATAGTTACAAAATCAATCACAATACTCCCGGGTTGAATTCTATACTGGTACAGATTTCGCAGTTCTCCATTTCTTTAGATCGTATTTGTGTGAAGCCTGGCTACAAACAACTCGTTTGAGTTGTTGTATAGTTTTTCAGAGTTCTTTTTCGATCAAAAAAATGCATGGACAATTACCAAATTAATAGTAATAATTCTGGCTTTAATTTTGGAACAGTTCGGAATCTACTCATCTCCATTTCTTATGATCGTAATTCAGAGTTGCATGCAACCGACAACTAGTTTGAGAGCTTCGATACTTTTAAAGTGATTCTTTTCGGCCGACAATATGCTAGGGTGGTTTCCAAACGATTAACAATACTCGAGGTTTGACTTTTTGACCGGTACGGATTTTACACCTCATTGATGGTTTAGTTCGGAATATTATGATGCTTAGTAGCCGGCAACTTACACTGTTTGGTTTGATCATATTTAGAGTTACTTTTTAACCGATAATATGCTAGGATAGTTATCACATAAATCACAATACTCGTGGTATGAATTTTCGACTGGTACGTATTTCGGTCCTTTCCGTAGCTTTAGAACGTAATTCTTTGAAGCTTGATACCGACAAATTTTTTGAGAGGTTGGATCATTTTTGAGAGTTTATTTTTGTCAGACAACTTGCTAGGCTTGTTTACAAATGAATAACAATACTCACGGTTTGAATTTTTTGCCGATACATATTTCAGACCACTTTGATGGTTTAGATCAAAATTCTGCGAAACATGGAAATCGGGAACTCGTTTGTGAGCCTGAATCATTTTTAAGTGTATCTTTTTGACCGACAACATGTCATGCCTTTTCCATTTGAATAACAATACTCGCGGTTTGATTTTTTGCCCGGTACTTATTTCACACCTCTTTGGTAGTTTAGATAAGAATTCTGGGAAGCTTAAAAGCCGGCAAATCGTTTGATATGTTAGATCATTTTTAAGGTTTACTTTCTGTCAGACAATATGCAAGGTTATAATAAAATAAATTGTAATACTCGAGGTATGAATTTTTTATTGGTACGGATTTCTGACCCATCCGTTACTTTAGACTGTAATTCTGAGATGCTTGGCTATCGACAACTCGTTTGACAACTTGTATAGTTTTTTAGTGTTCCTTTCCGACCGGCATACATGCTAGGATAGTTACGAAATTTATCACATTAATCTCGGTTTGAATTTTTGACCGGAACGGATTTTGTACCATTCCGTTGCTTTATATCATAATTCTTAGAAGCTTTGCTACCGGCAACTCGTTTATGAGGTTGGATCTTTTTTAAGAGTTTATTTTCGCCAGACAACATGCTAGGCTAGTTAGCAAATGAATAACAACACTCGCGGTATAATTTATTTACCTGTACTGATTTCATACCTCTCCGTTGCTTTAGATCTTAATTTCGGGAAGCTTGGCTACCGATAAATCATTTGGGAGGTTGTAAAGATTTGAAGAGTTTCTTTTCGATCGACAACATGCTAGGATAGTTACAAAATTTGTCACAATACTCCTGGGTTGAATTTTTTACCTGTAAAGATTTTGTAGCTCTCCGTTGTTTTAGAACGTAATTATGATAAGCTTGGCTACCGACAACTCGTTTGGGAGGCTGTATTGTTTTTCAGAGTTCCCTTTCGTCTGACCAACTGCTAGGATAGTCAAGAAATTAATCGCATTACTTCCGGTTTAAATTTTTGACCGAAACGGATTTTAAACCTTTCTGCTGCTTTGGATCAGAATTATTAGATGCTTTGTTACCGGCAACTCGTTTATGAGGTTGGATCTTTATTAAGAGTTTATTTTCGCTCGACAACATGATAGGCTTGTAACAAAATGAATAACAATATTAGCAGTTTGATTTTTTTACCAGTACAAATTTTGTACCACTCTGTTGTTTTAGATCGTAATTCCGATAAGCTTGGCTACCAATAAATCGTTTTGGACCGTAAAGTTGGTAAGAGGTCTTTTCCGATCAACAATAACTAGGATAGTTACCTAATCAATCACAATACTCCCGGGTTGAATTTTAGATTGGTGCAGATTTCGCAGCTCTCCGTTGCTTTAAATCGTAAATATGAGAAGCTTGGCTATCGGCAACTCGTTTTAGAGGTTGTATTGTTTATTTGAGTTCCTTTTAGTTCGGCAAAATGCATGGACAATTACCAAATTAATCACAATACTCCAGGCTTTAACTTTTGGCCGGTGCGGAATTTGCACATCTCCGTTGCTTAAGACCGTAATTCAGAGTAGCTTGCAACCGGCAACTCGTTTGAGAGCTTGGATACTTTTAAAGTGATTTATTTTGACCGACAATATGCTAGGGTGGTTTGTAAATGAATAACAATACTCGCGATTTGACTTTATGATCGGTACGCATTTTGTACCTCAATGATTATTTAGATCAAAATTTTGTGTAGCTTTTCAACCGGCAACTTGTTTGATTGGTTATATCATTTTTAGAGTTACTTTTGACCAACAATATGCTAGGATAGTTATCAAATAAATCGCAATACACGTGATATGAATTTATGAGTGGTACGTATTTCGGTCATTTTCGCTCGTTTAGAACGTAATTCTTAGAAGCTTTGATACCGGCAACCCGTTTGAGAGGTTGGACCATTTTTGAGACTTTATTTTCGTTCAACAATTTGTTAGGCTTGTTACCAAATGAATAACAATACTCGTGATTTGAATTTTTTGCCGATACATATTTCGTACCACTTTGATGGTTTAAATCATAATTCTGTGAAGCTTGGCAATGGGCAACTAGTTTGGTAGGTTGGGTCGATTTTAAGATTTACTTTTTGACCGATAATATGCTAGGATTGTTATCAAATAAATCACAATAATCGCGGTATGAATTTTTGACTGGTGCGGATTTCGGTCCTATTCGTTGTTTTAGATCGCAATTATTAAAAGCTTGGCTGCCGGCAACTCGTTTGAGAAGTTGGATCATTTTTAAGAGTTTCTTTTCGCCCAATAACATGTTATTCTTGTTTCCAAATACACGTGGTTAAAATTATTTACCGGTACGGTTTTGGAACCTCTCCGTGTATTTGAATTGTAATTAATAAAAGCTTGGCAACTGGCAACTCGTTTGAGTGGCTGTTTATTTTTAAGAGTTTCATCTAGACTATAAACACGCTAGATTACTTACCAAATTAATCACAATATTCCAGATTTGATTTTATGACTGATACGGGTTTTGTACATCTCTATTGCTTTAGAACTTCTGAGTAACTCGGCTACCGGCAACTCATTTGAGAGCTTGGATCATTTTTAAGTTTTTCTTTTTGACCGACAATATTTCATGCTTTTTCCCAATTAAATAGCAATGCTCGCGGTTTGAATTTTTTTAATGGTACTGATTTCGCACCTCTTTGATAGTTTAGATAAGAATTCTGGGAAGCTTGGAAGCTGGGAACTCGTTTGATCTGTTAGATCATTTTTAAGTGTTACTTTTTGAAAGACAATATGCAAGGTAAGTTATAAAATAAATCGCAATACTCGCGGTATGAATTTTTATAGGTACGTATTTCTGAGAAGCTTGGTTATCGATAACTCGTTTGAGAGGTTGCATTGTTTTATAGAGTTCTTTTCGACCGGCAAACATGCTAGGATAGTTACGATATTTATCGCATTTAGATTTTTTGACCGGAACGGATTTTAAACATTTTCGTTGCTTTAGATCATAATTCTTAGAAGTTTTGCTAACGGCAACTTGTTTTAGAGGTTGGATTATTTTATGCGTTTCATTTCACTCGACAACATGCAAGGCTTATTATTAGCAAATGAATAACAATACTCGCGGTTTGATTTTTTTACCTTCATAGATTTCATACCTCTCCGTTGTTTTAGATCTTAATTCCGAGAATCTTGGCTGCTGATAAATCATTTGGGGGGTTGTAAAAATTTTAAGAACATCTTTTCGATTGCAGCATGCTAGGATAGTTGCCAAATCAGTGGTAATACTTCCGGGTTGAATTTTTGATCAGTAAAGATTTTGCAGCTCTTCGTTGTTTTAGAACGTAATTATGAGAAGCTATGCTATCGACAACTCGTTTGAGAGGTTGTACAGTTATTCAGAGTTCCTTTCCATTCGACAAAATATTAGGATAGTTAAGAAATTAATCGCATTACTTCCAGTTTTAATTTTTGACCGGAACGGATTTCAAACCTTTCTGCTGCTTTTGATCGTAATTATTAGATGCTTTGCTACCGGAAACTCATTTTAGGGCTTGGATCATTTATAAGAGCTTCTTTTTTCCCGACAACATGATAGGCTTGTCACAAAATGATTAACAATACTAGTAGTTTGATTTTTTTACTTGTACTGAGATTGCACCTCTTTGTTGCTTTAGAATGTAATTTCGATAAGCTTGGCTACCGATAAATCGTTTGGGAGATTGTAAAGTAGGTAAGAGTGCTTTTTCGATTGACAATAGTCTAGGATAGTTACAAAATCAATCACAATGCTCCCGGGTTGAATTTTATACTGGTATAGATTTCGTAGCTCTCCGTTGCTTTAGATCGTAATTGTGGGTAGCTTGGCTGAAGACAACTCGTTTGAGTGGTTGTATAGTTTTTCAGTGTTTTTTTTCGATCAAAAAAATGCATGAAAAGTTGCCAAATTAATAGCAATACTCCATGCTTTAATTTTGGAACAGTGCGGAATTTGCTCATCGCCGTTGCTTAAGATCGTAATTCAGAGTAGCATGCAACCGACAACTAGTTTAAGAGCTTGGATACTATAAAATTGATTTTTTTGGCCGACAATATGCTAGGTTGGTTTCCAAATGATTAACAATACTCCCGGTTTGACTTTAAGACCGGTTCGGATTTTGCACCTCATTGATGGTTTAGTTCGGAATCTTATGATGCTTGGTAGCCGGCAACCTGCCTTGTTTGGTTTGATCATTTTTAGAGTTACTTTTTGACCGACAATATGCTAGGATAGTTATCACATAAATCGCAATACTCGTGGTATGAATTTTTGACTGGTACGTATTTCGGCCATTTCAGTTGCTTTAGAACGCAATTCTTTGAAGCTTTGATACCGGCAACTCGTTTGAGAGGTTGGATAATTTTTGAGAGTTTATTTTTGTCAGACAACTTGCTTGGCTTGTTTTCAAATGAATAACAATACTCACGGTTTGAGTTTTTTGCCAATACTTATTTTGGACCACTTTGATGGTTTAGATCTAAATTCTGCGAAACTTGGAAATCGGCAACTCGTTTGTGAGCTTGAATAATTTTTAAGTGTTTCTTTTTGACCGACAACATGTCATGCCTTTTCCATTTGAATAACAATACTCGCGGTTTTATTTTTTGACCGGTACTGATTTCGCACCACTTTGGTAGTTTAGATAAGAATTTTGGGAAGCATGGAAGCGTGCAACTCGTTTGATATGTTAGATCATTTTTAAGGTTTACATTTTGACAGACAATATGCAAGGTAAGTTATAAAATAAATGGCAATACTCGCGTTATGGATTTTTGATTGGTACTGATTTCTGACCCATCCGTTGCTTTAGAGCACAATTCTAAGATGCTTGGTTATCGTTAACACATTTGACAGGTTGTATAGTTTTTTAGTGTTCCTTTCCGACCGACAAACATATTTGGATAGTTGCAAAATTTATCACATTACTCTCGGTTTGAATTTTTTGACCGGATCGGATTTTGTACCTATCCGTTGCTTTATATCATAATTCTTAGAAGTTTTGCTACCGGCAACTCGTTTAAGAGGTTGAATCATTTTTAAGAGTTTATTTCCACCAAACAACATGCTAGGCCTGTTAGCAAATGAATAACAACATTCGCGGTATAATTTATTCACCTGTACTGATTTCATACCTATCCGTATCTTTAGATCTTAATTCCGAGAAGCTTGGCTACCGATAAATCGTTTGGGAGGTTGTAAAGATTTTATGAGTTTCTTTTCGATCGACAACATGCTAGGATAGTTCCAAAATAAGTCACAATACTCCCGGGTTGAATTTTTGACATGTAAAGATTTTGTAGCTCTCCGTTGTTTTAGAACGTAATTATGATAAGCTTGGCTACCGGCAACTCGTTACAGAGGTTGTATAGTTTTTCAGAGTTCATTTTCGTCCGACCAACTGCTAGGATAGTTAAGAAATTAATAGCATTACTTCGGTTTTAAATTTTTGACCAGAACGGATTATAAACCATTATGTTGCTTTGGATCGAAATTATTTGATGTTTTGTTACCGGCAACTCGTTTATGAGGTTTGATCATTTTTAAGGGTTTATTTCCGCTCGACAACATGATAGGCTTGTAACAAAATGAATAACAATACTAGCAGTTTGATTTTTTTACCTGTACAGATTTTACGCCTCTCTGTTGCTTTAGATCGTAATTTTTATAAGCTTGGCTACCGATAAATCGTTTGGGACCGTAAAGTTGGTAAGAGGTCTTTTCGGATCGACAATAGCTAGGATAGTTGCCTAATCAATCACAATACTCCCGGGCTGAATTTTTGACCAGTGCAGATTTCGTAGCTCTCCGTTGCTTTAAATCGTAATTATGAGAAGCTTGGCTACCGGCAACTCGTTTTAGAGGTTGTATAGTTTTTTTGAGTTCCTTTTCGATCGGCAAAATGCATGGACAATTACCAAATTAATCACAATACTCCAGGCTTTAATTTTTGACCGGTGCGGAATTTGCACATCTCCGTTGCATAAGACCGTAATTCAGAGTAGCATGCAACCGGCAACTCGTTTGAGAGCTTGGATACTTTTAAAGTGATTCTTTTCGGCCGACAATATGTTAGGGTGGTTTCCAAACGAATAACAATACTCGCGGTTTGACTTTATGACCAGTACAGATTTTGTACCTCATTGATGATTTAGATTAGAATTTTTTGTAGCTTTGTAACTGGCAACTGGTTTGCTTGCTTAGATCATTTTTAGAGTCACTTTTTACCGATAATATGCTAGGATAGTTATCAAATAAATTTCAATACTCGTGGTATGAATTTATGATTAGTACTTATTTCGGTCCTTTCCGTTGCTTTAGAACGTAATTCTTTGAAGCTTTGATACCGGCATCTCGTTTGAGAGGGTGGATCATTTTTGAGAATTTATTTTCGTTCGGCAACCTGCTAGGCTTGTTACAAAATGAATAACAATACTCACGGTTTGAATATTTTGCCGATACATATTTCGCACCACTTTGATGGTTTAAATCTTAATTCTGCGAAACTTGGCAATGAACAACTCGTTTGATAGGTTGGATCGATTTTAAGATTTACTTTTTGACCGATAATATGCTAGGATTGTTATCAAATAAATCGCAATACTCGTGGTATGAATTTTTGACATGTACGGATTTCGGTCATATTCGCTGCTTTAGATCGCAATTATTAAAGCTTGGCTACCGGCAACTCATTTGAGAAGCTGGATTATTTTTAAGAGTTTCTTTTCGCCTGATAACATGCTAAGCTTATTTCCAAATACACGTGGTTAAAATTATTTACCGGTACGGTTTTGGCACCTCTCCGTGTATTTGAATTGTAATTAATAAAAGCTTGGCAACTGGCAACTCGTTTGAGTGGTTATTTATTTTTAAGAGTTTCATCTAAACTAAAAACATGCTAGATTACTTCCCAAATTAATCGCAATACTCCATATTTGAATTTTTGACTGGTACGGGTTTTGTACATCTCTGTTGCTATAGAACTTCTGAGTAACTCGGCTACCGATAACACATTTGAGAGCTTGGATCATTTTTAAGTTTTTCTTTTTGACCGACAACATGTCATGCTTTTTTCCAATTGAATAGCAATACTCGCGGTTTGAATTTTTGACCGTACTTATTTCGCACCGCTTTTATAGTTTAGATAAGAATTCTGGGAAGCTTGGATGCCGGCAACTCTTTTGATCTGTTAGATCATTTTTAAGTGTTACTTTTTGAAAGACAATATGCAAGGTAAGTTATAAAATAAATCGCAATACTCGCGGTATGAATTTTTTATCGGTACGGATTTCTTACCCATCCATTGCTTTAGATCGTATTTCTGAGAAGCTTTGTTATCGATAACTCGTTTTACAGGTTTTATAGTTTTTTAGAGTTCTTTTCGATTAACAAACATGCTAGGATAGTTACAATATTAATCGCATTACTCTCGGTTAGATTTTTTGGCCGGAACGGATTTTGAACATTTCCGTTGCTTTAGATCATAATTCTTAGAAGCGTTCCTACCGGCAACTTGTTTAAGAGGTTGAATCATTTTATGAGTTTTTTTTCACTCGACAACATGCTAGGCTTTTTAGCAAATGAATAACAATAGTCGTGGTTTGATTTTTTTACCAGTGCAGATTTCATACCTCTCTGTTGCTTTAGATCTTTATTCCGAGAAGCTTGGCTGCCGATAAATCGTTTCGTAGGTTGTAAAGATATAAAGAGCATCTTTTTGATTGACAACATGCTAGGATAGTTGCCAAATCAGTCAAAATACTCCCGGGATGAATTTTTGATCAGTAAAGATTTTGCAGCTCTCCGTTGATTTAAAACGTAATTATGAGAAGTTTGGCTACCGGCAACTCATTTGAGAGGTGGTATAGTTATTCAGAGTTCCTTTCCATCCGGAAAAATACTAGGATAGTTAAGAAATTAATCGCATTATTTTCGGCTTTAATTTTTGACCGGAACGGATTTCAAGCCTTTCTGTTGCTTTTGATCGAAATTATTAGATGTTTTGCTACCGGTAACTCATTTTAGAGCTTGGATCATTTATAAGAGTTTCTTTCCACCCGACAACATAATAGGCTTGTCACAAAATGATTAACAATACTTGTAGTTTGATTTTTTTACTTGTACAGATATTGCACCTCTTTGTGGCTTTAGATTGTAATTCCGATAAGCTTGGCTACCGATAAATCGCTTGGGAGGTTGTATTTTTTTTTTTGAAAGGCAACCTGGGGGACTAACCACCATGATATATAAAGAAAGATAGAACCATACAGACCAAGGCATAAGCCTAGACATGCTCAATCCACATGAGGAAGGCTTACACAAAATAGAAACAACAACCAAAGGAGATATAACTCTCTACACCTTCCTAAAATAAACCTTCCCACTTTCATCTTCAGCAATAATGTTTTTTAACTCTGTACTAAAGGATCTAACCTCCACAATGAAGTTTCCCACCTCTGTAACAATGTATGCAACGCGATCCGGAGCTCTGTTAGCCACTCTAAACGTATTCTCCAACCTTCACTCTTCAAAGAGAAGAAAAAATCTCTTTCTCCCCTCCCCAAGCATAGAAGCTTGCTCACACATATCAACTGAATTCGATGGGGCTCGTTCTAGAAGGACATGCCAAAGCATCCTTCTTCATGGTACAACAATCTTCCTCTCCTAGATTGTACTTATATTTTGAGGGCGGCAGGGCAGGGCATCAACAATTTTCTTAGCTTCTTGGTCTTCTTTGAAACCTTTTCTTCTTGCCTTTTTGAGATCTCTCTTAGAGAGGTTGGACGTCTTCTCCCCAACCCCTTTAGTTTTGCCCACTTGGTCACTTGGGTCACCTGGTGCTTCCTCATTTGTTCCTACTCCATCTCCTTTATCACTAGTCAGAGGATCAAACTTTGAGCTTTCACCAACATCTTGATAATAAGGGGTATCAGGTCTCCTTGGTTTACAAGTTTTCTTGGGAGTTACGAACCCATCCTGGTCAACAGGCCCCTATGAAGTCGACTTTCCTTTCTCGACAGTTTTCTCAAGCTCTCCTTGTAGCCTTTGTTTTCAACATTGTTATCACCCTCAGCTTTCTTGTGCACCCACTTCATGTTTCCCCCATCATAGAGATTCTTCATATCTTCAATATAGACTCTAGCAGGGCAAGAGGCAAAGCTGTGACCAAAAACACAACAATGACTGCATTTAACTGGTATCCAGTTATATTCTACAGGTATTTCAATTGTATAGGACTCATCCATTTCAATTGAGATCTCCTTGGGGAATGCACAATCAACTGACATTTCAACACAAATTCTAACAAAACTTCTCCCTTTCCTCTTGTCTTCAGAAGCTTTATCAAGAAATAAAGGTACCCCAAGGGCACTCACAATTCTACTAATACCGTCAGCATTCCAGAATTGGTCAGGTAGTTCGTGTAACATGACCCAAATGGGGATAGCTTTCATTTCCATTGGCTCAAACTCGATAAAAGGTCTCCAAGCTCTTATGAAGAAGATCCTGCTGGCAATGTGTTGGTGTCCCATATTTAACACCCTCTGTCTATCCTCATCACATAAGAATTGAAAAAAAAAAGGAATCGCCCTTTAGTAGTCATTTCCAGGTCTCCTTTAAGATCCCATAACTTCATCAAGGTGGTTTTAACAAACATATACGGTAGTCTTCTACCAATAAAGTTCCCCACCAGCATGTTCTCACACTCCTTGGTTTCATCAGCAAAGTCTGCAGAATTAATTTTAACCACTGGAAGCCCATCAATCACAGTAGGAGGGATATAAGAGAGTTTGGTGCTGCTTCTACCTTTAGAAGGGGCGCCAATCATTTCTGCATAGGAAGTTGTCTTCATGGTGCCACAAGTATCACTACTGCGGGCATTTGTAGTCTTACAAATTGAATTAAATGGGCATTCACATCTGCAATCCACGTGAGCAATAACCTTCCTATCTGGAGTTTTACACAAAACAGTACTCTTACCTCTACATTTCTTCAAACATTGGAACAAGGGTTCTTGTGTAAGAGTACTTTTTCGATTGACAATAGGATAGAAAAGTTACCAAATCAATCACAATACTCACGGGTTGAGTTTTATACTGGTACAGATTTCGCAGCTCTCCGTTGCTTTAGATCGCAATTGTGAGAAGTTTGGCTACCGACAACTCGTTTGAGCTGCTGTATAGTTTTTCAGAGTTCTTTTTTGATAGAAAAAATGCATGGACAGTTTCCAAATTAATCGCAATACACCTGGCTTTAATTTTGGAACGGTGCGGAATTTGCTCATCTCTGTTGTTTAAGATCGTAATTCAGAGTAGCATGCAACCGACAACTCGTTTGAGAGCTTGGATACTTTTAAAGTGATTCTTTTCGGCCGACAATATGCTAGGGTGGTTTCCAAAAGAATAACAATACTCGCGGATTGACTTTTTGACCGGTACGAATTTTGCACCACATTGATGGTTTAGTTCGGAATTTTATGATGCTTGGTAGCCGACAACTTGCTTTATTTGGTTTGATCATTTTTAGAGTTACTTTATGAACGATATCACATAAATCGCAATACTCGTGGTATAATTTTTTTTTCAGGTACCTATTTCGGTCCTTTCCGTTGCTTTAGAACGTAATTCTTTGAAGCTTTGATACCGGCAACTCGTTTGAGAGGTTGGATCATTTTTGAGAGTTTATTTTTGTCCGACAACTTGCTAGGCTGGTTTCCAAATGAATAACTATACTTAAAGTTTCAATTTTTCCCTGATACATATTTCGGACCACTTGGATGGTTTAGATCATAATTCTGCGAAACTTTGAAATCGGCAACTCGTTTGTGAGCTTGAATCATTTTTTAAGTGTTTCTTTTTGACCGACAACATGTCATGCAACCGACAATTCGTTTGAGAGCTTGGATACTTTTGAAGTGATTCTTTTCAGCCGACAATATGCAAGGGTGGTTTCCAAACGAATAACAATACTCGCGGTTTGACTTTTTTACCGGTACGAATTTTGTACCTCATTGATGATTTAGATCGGAATTTATTGTAGCTTTCCAACCGGCAGCTTGTTTGTTTGGTTAGATCATTTTTAGATTTATTTTTTACCGACAATATGCTAGGATAGTTATCAAATAAATTACAATACTCGTGGTATGAATTTATGACTGGTACATATTTCGGTCATTTCCGTTGCTTTCGAACGTAATTCTTCGAAGCTTTGATACCGGCAACTCGTTTGAGAGGTTGGATCATTTTTAAGAGTTTATTTTCGTTCGATAACTTGCTAGGAATGTTTCCAAATGAATAACAATACTCACGGTTTGAATTTTTTGCCGATACATATTTCGGACCACTTTAATGGTTTCATAATTCTGCGAAACTTGGAATTCGGCAACTCGTTTGTGAGCTTGAATCATTTTTAAGTGTTTCTTTTTGACCGACAACATGTCGTGCTATTTTCCAATTAAATAGCGATACTCGCGGTTTGAATTTTTGATCGGTATTGATTTCGCACCACTTTGATAGTTTAGGAAAGAATTCTGGGATGCTTGGAAGCCGGCAACTCGTTTGATCTGTTAGATTATATTTAAGTGTTACTTTTTGAAAGACAATATGCAAGGTAAGCTATAAATTTTATCGCAATACTCGCGGTATGAATTTTTGACCAGTACGGATTTCTTACCCATCCATTACATTAGATCGTATTTCTGAGAAGCTTGGTTATTGATATCTCGTTTTGACAGGTTGTATAGTTTTTTAGAGTTCTTTTCGACTGACAAACATGCTAGGAGAGTTAAGAATTTAATCGCATTACTCTCGGTTAGATATTTTGACAAGAACAGATTTTGAACATTTCTGTTGCTTTTGATTATAATTCTTAGAAGCTTTGCTACCGGCAACTTGTTTAAGAGGTTGGATCATTTTATGAGTTTCCTTTGACTCGACAACATGCTAGGCTTGTTAGCAAATGAATAACAATACTCGCGGTTTGATTTTTTTACCTGTACAGATTTAATACCTCTCTGTTGCTTTAGATCATAATTCCTAGAAGCTTGATGTCGATAAATCATTTGGGAGGCTGCAAATATTTAAAGAGCATCATTTTGATTGACAGCATGCTAGGATAGTTACCAAATCAGTCGCAATATTCCCGGGTTTAATTTTTGATCAGTAAAGATTTTGTAGCTCTCCGTTGTTTTAGAACATAATTATGAGAAGCTTTGCTACCGACAACTCGTTTGAGAGGTTGAATAGTTATTCAAAGTTCTTTTCCATCCGATAAAATACTAGGATAGTTAAGAAAGTAATCGCATAACTTCCGGTTTTAATTTTTGATCGGAACGGATCTCAAACCTTTATGTTGCTTTTGATCGTAATTATTAGATGCTTTGGTACCGGCAACACATTTTAGAGCTTGTATCATTTATAAGAGTTTCTTTTCTCCTGACTACATGATAGACTTGTCACAAAATGATTAACAATACTAGTAGTTTGATTTATTTACTTGTACGGATATTGCACCTCTCTGTTGCTTTTGATTGTAATTCCGATAAGCTTGGTAGCTGATAAATCGTTTGGGAGTTTGTAAAGTAGGTAAGAGTGCTTTTTCGATTGACAATAGGCTAGGATAGTTACAAAATCAATCACAATACTCCCGGGTTAAATTTTATACAGGTACAGATTTTGCAGTTCTCCGTTGCTTTAGATCGTAATTGTGAGAAGCTTGGCTACCGACAACTCGTTTGAGTGGTTGTATAGTTTTTCATAGTTCTTTTTCGATTGAAAAAATGCATGGACAGTTACTAAATTAATCGCAATACTCCTGGCTTTAATTTTGGAACGGTGCGGAATTTTCACATCTCCGTTGCTTAAGATTGTAATTCAGAGTAAGATGCAACTGACAACTCGTTTGAGAGCTTTGATACTTTTAAAGTGATTCTTTTTGCCCGACAAAATGCTAGGGCGGTTACTAAACGAATTACAATACTCGCGGTTTGACTTTTTGACCGGTATGGATTTTTAACCTCCATGATGGTTTATTTTTGAATTTTATGATGCTTGGTAGCTGGCAACTTGCTTTGTTTTGTTTGATCATTTTTAGAGTTGCTTTTTGACCGACAATATACTAGGATAGTTATCACATAAATCGCAATACTCGTGGTATGAATTTTTTACTGGTACGAATTTCAGTCCTTTCCGTTGCTTTAGAATGTAATTCGTTGAAGCTTTGATACCGGCAACTCGTTTGAGAGGTTGGATCATTTTTAGGAGTTTATTTTCGTCCGACAACTTGCTAGGCTTGTTTCCAAATGAATAACAATACTCACGGTTTGAATTTTTTGCCGATACATATTTCGGACCACTTTGATGGTTTCATAATTCTGCGTAACTTGGAAATCGACAACTCGTTTGTGAGGTTGAATCATTTCTAAGTGCTTCTTTTTGACCGACAAGATGTCAAGCAACCGACAATTCGTTTAAGAGCTTGGATACTTTTAAAGTGATTCTTTTTGGCCAATAATATGCTAGGGTAGTTTCCAAACGAATAACAATACTCGCGGTTTGACGTTTTGACTGGTACGAATTTTGTACCTCAATGATGATTTAGATTGGAATTTTTTGTAGCTTTGTAACTGGCAACTGGTTAGTTTGGTTAGATCATTTTTAGAGTCAATTTTTACCGATAATATGCTAGGATAGTTATCAAATAAATTGCAATACTCGTGGTATGAATTTATGACTGGTACTTATTTCCGTCCTTTCCGTTGCTTTAGAACGTAATTCTTTGAAGCTTTGATACCGGCATCTCGTTTGAGATGTTGGATCATTTTTGAGAGTTTATTTTCGTTCGACAACCTGCTAGGCTTGTTACCAAATGAATAACAATACTCACGGTTTGAATATTTTGCCGATACATATTTCGCACCACTTTGATGGTTTAAATCTTAATTCTGCAAAACTTGGCAATGGGCAACTCGTTTGATAGGTTGGATCGATTTTAAGATTTACTTTTTGACCGACAATATGCTAGGATTGTTATCAAATAAATCGCAATACTCGTGGTATGAATTTTTGACATGTGCGGATTTCGGTCCTATTCGTTGGTTTAGATCGCAATTATTAAAGCTTGTCTACCGGCAACTCGTTTGAGAAGTTGGATCAATTTTAAGAGTTTCTTTTCGCCCGATAATATGCTAAGCCTGTTTCCAAATACACGTGGTTAAAATTATTTACCGGTATGGTTTTGGCACCTCACCGTGTATTTGAATTGTAATTAATAAAAGCTTGGCAACTGGTAACTCGTTTGAGTGGTTATTTATTTTTAAGAGTTTCATCTACAGTAAAAACACGCTAGACTACTTCCCAAATTAATCGCAATACTCCAGATTTTAATTTTTGACTGGTTCGAGTTTTGTACATCTCTGTTGCTTTAGAACTTCTGAGTAACTCGGCTACCGACAACTCATTTGAGAGCTTGGATCATTTTTAAGTTTTTCCTTTTTACCGACAACATGTCATGCTTTTTTCCAATTGAAAAGCAATACTCACGATTTGAATTTTTGACCGGTACTGATTTCGCACCGCTTTGATAGTTTAGATACGAATTCTAGGAACTTGGATTCCGGCAACTCGTTTTATCTGTTAGATCATATTTAAGTGTTACTTTTTGAAAGACAATATGCAAGGTAAGTTATAAAATAAATTGCAATACTCGTGGTATGAATTTTTGATCGGTACGGATTTCTTACCCATCCTTTGCTTTAGATCGTATTTCTGAGAAGCTTTGTTATCGATAACTCGTTTTGCAGGTTTTATAGTTTTTTAGAGTTCTTTTCGACTGACAAACATAATAGGATAGTTACAAAATTTATCGCATTAATCTCGGTTAGATTTTTTGGCCGGAACGGATTTTGAACATTTCCGTTGCTTTAGATCATAATTCTTAGAAGCGTTCCTGTCGGCAACTTGTTTAAGAGGTTGGATCATTTTATGAGTTTCTTTCACTCGAGAACATGCTAGGCTTGTTAGCAAATGAATAACAATAGTCGCGGTTTGATTTTTTTACCAGTACAGATTTCATACCTCTCCGTTGCTTTAGATCTTTATTCCGAGAAATTTGGCTGCCGATAAATCGTTTCGTAGGTTGTAAAGATATAAAGAGCATCTTTTTGATTGACAACATGCTAGGATAGTTGCCAAATCAGTCAAAATACTCCCGTGATGAATTTTTGATCAGTAAAGATTTTGCAGCTCTCCGTTGATTTAAAACGTAATTATGAGAAGTTTGGCTACCGGCAACTCATTTGAGAGGTGGTATAGTTATTCAGAGTTCCTTTCCATCCGGAAAAATACTAGGATAGTTAAGAAATTAATCGCATTATTTTCGGTTTTAATTTTTGACCGGAACGGATTTCAAACCATTCTGTTGCTTTTGATCGAAATTATTAGATGTTTTGCAACCGACAACTCATTTTGGTGCTTGGATCATTTATAAGAGTTTCTTTCCACCCGACAACATGATAGGCTTGTCACAAAATGATTAACAATAGTAGTAGTTTGATTTTTTTACTTGTACAGATATTGCACCTCCCTGTTGCTTTAGATTGTAATTTCGATAAGCTTGGCTACCGATAAATCGTTTGGGAGGTTGTGAAGTAGGTAAGAGTACTTTTTCGATTGACAATAGGATAGGATAGTTGCCAAATCAATCACAATACTCCCGGGTTGAGTTTTATACTGGTACAGACTTCGCAGCTCTCCGTTGCTTTAGATCGCAATTGTGTGAAGTTTGCCTACCGACAACTCGCTTGAGTTGTTGTATAGTTTTTCAGAGTTCTTTTTCGATCGAAAAAATGTATGGACAGTTTCAAAATTAATCACAATATTCCTGGCTTTAATTTTGGAACGGTGCAGAATTTGCTCATCTCCGCTGTTTAAGATCGTAATTTTGAGTAGCATGCAACCGACAACTCATTTGTGAGCTTGGATACTATTAAAGTGATTCTTTTTTGCCGACAATATGCTAGGGTGGTTTCCAAGCGAATTATAATACTCGCGGATTGATTTTTTGACCGGTACGGATTTTGCACCTCATTGATAGTTTAGTTCGGAATTTTATGATGCTTGGTAGCCGGGAACTTGCTTTGATTGGTTTGATCATTTTTAGAGTTACTTTTTGAACGACAATATGCTAGGACAGTTATCTCATAAATCGCAATACTCGTGGTATAAATTTTTTTCAGGTACGTATTTCGGTCCTTTCCCTTGCTTTAGAACGTATTTCTTTGAAGCTTTGATACCGGCAACTCGTTTGAGAGGTTGGATCATTTTTGAGAGTTTATTTTTGTCCGACATGTTGCTAGGCTGGTTTCCAAATGAATAACAATACTTACGTTTTCAATTTTTTCCTGATACATATTTCGGACCACTTTGATGGTTTAGATCATAATTCTGCGAAACTTTGAAATCGGCAACTCGTTTGTGAGCTTGAATCATTTTTAAGTGTTTCTTTTTGACCGACAACATGTCATGCAACCGACAACTCGCTTGAGACCTTGGATACTTTTAAAGTGATTCTTTTCGGCCGACAATATGCTCGGGTGGTTCACAAACGAATAACAATACACGCGGTTTGACTTTTTTACCGGTACGAATTTTGTACCTCATTGATGATTTAGACCGGAATTTATTGTAGCTTTGCAACCGACAGCTTGTTTGTTTGGTTAGATCATTTTTAGAGTTATTTTTTACCGACAATATGCTAGGATAGTTATCAAATAAATTGCAATACTCGTGGTATGAATTTATGACTGGTACATATTTCGGTCATTTCCGTTGCTTTGGAACGTAATTCTTTGAAGCTTTGATACCGGCAACTCCTTTGAGAGGTTGGATCATTTTTGAAAGTTTATTTTTGTCCGATAACTTGCAAGGCATGTTTCCAAATGAATAACAATACTCACGGTTTGAATTTTTTGCCGATACATATTTCGGACCACTTTGATGGTTTCATAATTCTGCGAAACTTGGAATTCGGCAACTCGTTTGTGAGCTTTAATCATTTTAAAGTATTTCTTTTTGACCGACAACATTTCATGCTTTTTTCCAATTGAATAGTGATACTCGCGGTTTAAATTTTTGACCGGTATTGATTTCGCACCTCTTTGATAGTTTAGGTAAGAATTCTGGGAAGCTTGGAAGCCGGTAACTCTTTTGATCTGTTAGATTATTTTTAAGTGTTACTTTTTGAAAGACAATATGCATGGTAAGTTATAAAATTTATCGCAATACTCGCGGTATGAATTTTTGAATTGTACGGATTTCTTAGCCATCCATTACATAAGATCGTATTTCTGAGAAGCTTGGTCATCGATATCTCGTTTTGACAGGCTGTATCTTTTTTTAGAGTTCTTTTCGACCGACAAACATGCTAGGAGAGTTAAGAATTTAATCGCATTACTCTCGGTTAGATATTTTGACCAGAACGGATTTTTGACATTTCCGTTGCTTTTGATCATAATTCTTAGAAGCTTTGCTACCGGCAACTTGTTTAAGAGGTTGGATCATTTTATGAGTTTCCTTTGACTCGACAACATGCTAGGCTTGTTAGCAAATGAATAACAATACTCGCGGTTTGATTTTTTTACCTGTACAGATTTAATACCTCTCCGTTGCTTTAGATCTTAATTCCTAGAAGCTTGATGCCGATAAACCATTTGGGAGGCTGTAAAGATTTAATGAGCATCTTTTTGATTGACAACATGCTAGGATAGTTACCAAATCAGTCACAATACTCCCGGGTTTAATTTTTGATCAGTAAAGATCTTACAGCTCTCCGTTGTTTTAGAACGCAATTATGAGAAGCTTTGCTACCGACAACTCATTTGAGAGGTTGTATAGTTATTCATAGTTCTTTTCCATCCGACAAAATACTAGGATAGTTAAGAAAGTAATCGCATTACTTCCAGTTTTAATTTTTGACCGGAACGGATCTCAAACCTTTATGTTGCTTTTGATCGTAATTATTAGATGCTTTGGTACCGGCAACTCATTTTAGAGCTTGTATCATTTATATGAGTTTCTGTTCGCCCGACAACATGATAGGCTTGTCACAAAATGATTAACAGTACTTGTAGTTTGATTTATTTACTTGTGCAGATATTGCACCTCTCTGTTGCTTTAGATTGTAATTCCGATAAGCTTGGCCACCGATAAATTGTTTGGGAGGTTGTAAAGTAGGTAAAAGTGCTCTTTCGATTGACAATAGGCTAGGATAGTTACAAAATCAATCACAATATTCCCAGGTTGAATTTTATATTGGTACAGATTTCGCAGTTCTTTGTTGCTTTAGATCGCAATTGTGAAAAGCTCAGCTACCGTCAACTCGTTTGAGTGGTTTTATAGTTATTCAGAGTTCTTTTTCGATCGAAAAAATGCATGGACAGTTACAAAATTAATCGCAATACTCCTGGCTTTAATTTTGGAACGGTGCGGAATTTTCTCATCTCCGTTGCTTAAGATTGTAATTCAGAGTAGGATGCAACTGACAACTCGTTTGAGAGCTTTGATTCATTTAAAGTGATTCTTTTTGCCTGACAATATACTAGGGCGGTTACCAAACGAATAACAATACTTGCGGTTTGACTTTTTGACCGGTACGGATTTTGAACCTCCTTGATGGTTTAGTTCGGAATTTTATGATGTTTGGTAGCTGGCAACTTGCTTTGTTTGGTTTGATCATTTTTAGAGTTGCTTTTTGACCGACAATATGCTAGGATAGTTATCACATAAATCGCAATACTCGTGGTATGAATATTTTACTGGTACGAATTTCGGTCCTTTCTGTCGTATTAGAACGTAATTCTTAGAAGCTTTGATACCGGCACCGCGTTGGAGAGGTTGGACCATTTTTGAGAGTTTATTTTCTTTCGACAATTTGTTAGGCTTGTTTCCAAATGAATAACAATACTCACGGGTTGAATTTTTTGCCGATACATATTTCGGACCACTTTGATGGTTTCATAATTCTGTGAAACATGGAAATCGGTAACTCGTTTGTGAGCTTGAATCATTTTTAAGTGTTTCTTTTTGACTGACAACATGTCATGCAACCGAAAATTCGTTTAAGAGCTTTTAAAATAATTATTTTCGGCCGACAATATGCTAGGGTAGTTTCCAAACAAATAACAATACTCACGGTTTGACCTTTTGACCGGTACGAATTTTGTACCTAATTGATGATTTAGATCAGAATTTTTTGTAGCTTTGTAACTAGGAACTACTTTGTTTCGTTAGATCATTTTTAGAGTCACTTTTTACCGATAATATGCTAGGATAGTTATCAAATAAATCGCAATACTCGTGGTATGAATTTATGACTGGTACTTATTTCGGTCCTTTCCGTTGCTTTAGAACGTAATTCTTGGAAGCTTTGTTACCGACAACTCGTTTGAGAGGTTGGATCATTTTTTAGAGTTTATTTTTGTTCGACAACCTGCTAGGCTTGTTACCAAATGAATAACAATACCCACGGTTTAAATTTTTTGCCGATACTTATTTCGCACCACTTTGATGGTTTAAATCTTTATTCTGCGAAACTTGGCAATGGGCAACTCGTTTGATAGGTTGGATCGATTTTAAGATTTACGTTTTGACCGACAATATGCTTGGATTATTGTCAAATAAATCGCAATACTCGTGGTATGAATTTTTTATATGTACGGATTTCGGTCCTATTAGTTGCTTTAGATCGCAATTATTAAAGCTTGGCTACCGACAACTCGTTTGAGAAGTTGGATCATTTTTAAAAGTTTCTTTTCGCTCGATAACATGCCAAGCTTGTTTCCAAATACACGTGGCTAAAATTATTTACCGGTACAGTTTTGGCACCTCTCCGTGTATTTGAATTGTAATTAATAAAAGCTTGGCAACTGGCAACTCGTTTGAGTGGTTGTTTATTTTTAAGAGTTTCATCTACACTAAAAACACGCTAGATTACTTCCCAAATTAATCGCAATACTCCATATTTGAATTTTAGACTGGTACGGGTTTTGTACATCTCTGTTTCTTTAAAACTTCTGAGTAACTCGCCTACCGACAACTCATTTGAGAGCATGGATCATTTTTAAGTTTTTTTTTTTCCGACAACATGTCATGCTTTTTTCCAATTGAATAGCAATACTCGCGGGTTGAATTTTTGACTGGTACTAATTTCTCACCGCTTTGATAGTTTAGATAAGAATTCTGGGAAGCTTGGAAGCCGGGAACTCGTTTGATCTGTTAGATCATTTTTAAGTGTTACTTTTTGAAAGATAATATGCAAGGTAAGTTATAAAATTTATCGCAATACTCGCGGTATAAATTTTCTATCAGTACGGATTTCACACCCATCCATTACATTAGATCATATTTCTGAGAAACTTTGTTATCGATAACTCGTTTGACAGGTTGTATAGTTTTTTAGAGTTCTTTTCGACCGACAAACATGCTAGGATAGTTACAAAATTAATCGCATTACTCTCGGTTAGATTTTTTGACCGGAACGGATTTTGAACATTTCCGTTGCTTTAGATCATAATTGTTAGAAGCTTTGCTACCGGCAACTTGTTTAAGAAGTTGGATCATTTTATGAGCTTCTTTTCACTCGAAAACGTGCTAGGCTTGTTAGCAAATGAATAACAATACTCGCGGTTTGATTTTTTTACCAGTACAGATTTAATACCTCTCCGTTGCTTTAGATATTAATTCCTAGAAGCTTGGCTGCCGATAAATCATTTGGGAGGTTGTAAAGATTTAAAAAGCATCTATTCGATTGACAACATGCTTGGATAGTTACCAAATCATTCATAATACTCCCGGGTTAAATTTTTGATCAGTAAAGATTTTGCAGCTCTCCGTTGTTTTAGAACGCAATTATGAGAAGATTTGCTACCGATAACTCGTTTGCGAGGTTGTATAGTTATTCAGAGTTCCTTTCCATCCGAGAAAGAACTTGGATAGTTAAGAAAGTTATCGCATTACTTCCGGTTTTAATTTTTGACCAGAATGGATTTCAAATCTTTCTGTTGCTTTTGATCATAATTATTAGATGCTTTGGTACCGACAACTCATTTTAGAGCTTGTATCATTTATAAGAGTTTCTTTTTGACCGACAACCTGATAGGCTTGTCACAAAATGATAAATAATACTAGTAGTTTGATTTATTTACTTGTACAGAAATTGCACCTCACTGTTGCTTAAGATTGTAATTTCGATAAGCTTTGCTACCAATAAATCGTTTGGGAGGTTCTAGAGCAGGTTAGAGTGTTTTTTCGATTGACAATAGGCTAGGATAGTTACAATATCAATCATAATACTCCCGTGATGAATTTTATGCTGGTATAGATTTTGTAGCTCTCTGTTGCTTTAGATCGCAATTGTGAGAAGCTTGGCTACCGACAACTCGTTTGAGTGCTTGAATATTTTTTTAGAGTTCCTTTTCGATCGAAAAAATGTATTGACAGTTACCAAATTAATCGCAATACTCCTGGCTTTAATTTTTGAACGGTGCTGAATTTGCTCATTTCCGTTGCTTAAGATCGTAATTCATAGTAGCATGCAACCGACAACTCGTTTGATAGCTTGGATACTTTTAAAGTGATTCTTTTCGGCTGACAATATGGTAGGGTGGTTTCCAAATGAATAACAATACTCACAGTTTGAATTTTTTGCCGATACATATTTCGGACCACTTTGATGGTTTCCTAATTCTGTGAAACTTGGAAATCGGTTACTCGTTTGTGAGCTTGAGTCATTTTTTAGTGCTTCTTTTTGACCGACAACATGTCATGCATTTTTCATTTGAATAACAATACTCGCGGTTTGATTTTTTGACCGGTGCTGATTTTACACCTCTTTGGTAGTTTAGATAAGAATTCTGGGAAGCTTGGAAGCCGGCAACTCGTTTGATATGTTAGATTACTTTTAAGGTTTACTTTTTGACATACAATATGCAAGGTAAGTTATAAAATAAATCGCAATACTCGCGGTATGAATTTTTGAATCGTACGGATTTCAGACCCATCCGTTACTTTAGACCATAATTCTGAGATGCTTGGCTATCGACAACTCGTTTGACAGGTTGTTTAGTTTTTTAGTGTGCCTTTCTGACCGACAAATATGCTAGGATAGTTACGAAATTTATCGCATTACTCTCGGTTTGAATTTTTCACCGGAACGGATTTTGTACCTTTTCGTTACTTTAGATCATAATTCTTAGAGGCTTTGCTACCGGCAACTCGTTTAAGAGGTTGGATCATTTTAAGAGTTTATTTTCACCAGAAAACATAATAGGCTGGTTAGCAAATGAATAACAATACTCGCGATATAATTTATTTACCTGTACTGATTTCATACCTCACCATTGCTTTAGATCTTTATTCCGAGAAGCTTGGCTGCCGATAAATTGTTTGGGAGGTTGTAAAGATTTGAAGAGTTTCTTTTCGATCGACAACATGCTAGGATAGTTACAAAATCAGTCACAATACTCCCGGGTTGAATTTTTGACCTGTAAAGATTTTGTAGATTTCCGTTGTTTTAGAACGTAATTATGATAAGCTTTGCTACCGACAACTCGTTTGAGAGGTTGTATAGTTTTTCAGAGTTCATTTTCGTCGGACCAACTGCTTGGATAGTTAAGAAATTAATCGCATTACTTCTGGTTTAAATTTTTTTCCGGAACGGATTTTAAACCTTTCTGTTGCTTTGGATCGGAATTATTAGATGCTTTGCTACCGGCAACTCGTTTATGAGGTTGGATCATTTTTAAGAGTTTATTTCCGCTCGACAACATGATAGGCTTGTAACAAAATGAATAACAATACTAGCAGTTTGACTTTTTTACCTGTACAGATTTTGCGCCTCTCTGTTGCTTTAGATCGTAATTCCGTTAAGCTTGGCTACCGATAAATCGTTTGGGACTGTAAAGTTGGTAAAATGTCTTTTCCGATCGATAATAGCTAGGATAATTACCTAATCAATCACAATACTCCCGGGTTGAATTTTTGACAGGTGCAGATTTCGCAGCTCTCCGTTGTTTTAAATCGTAATTTTGAGAAGCTTTGCTACCGACAATTCGTTTTAGAGGTTGTATAGTTTTTTAGAGTTCCTTTTCGATCGGAAAAATGCATGGACAATTACCAAATTAAGCACAATACTTCAGGCTATAATTTTTGACCGGTGCGGAATTTGTACATCTCCGTTGCTTAAGACCGTAATTCAGAGTAGCTTGCAACTAGCAACTCGTTTGAGAGCTTGGATAATTTTAAAGTGATTCTTTTCGACCGACAATATACTAGGGTGGTTTCCAAATGAATAACAATACTAGCGGTTTGACTTTCTGACCAGTACGGATTTTGTACCTCATTGATGATTTAGATCGGAATTTTGTGTAGCTTTGCAACCGACAACTTGTTTGTTTGGTTAGATCATTTTTAGAGTTACTTTTTACCGAAAATATGTTAGGATAGTTATCAAATCAATCGCAATACTCGTGGTATGAATTTATGACTGGTATGCATTTCGGTCATTTCCGTTTCTTTAGAACGTAATTCTTTCAAGCTTTGATACCGGCACCTCGTTGGAGAGGTTGGACCATTTTTGAGAGTTTATTTTCGTTCGACAACTTGCTAGGCTTGTTACCAAATGAATAACAATACTCACGGTTTGAATTTTTTGCCGATACATATTTCGCACCACTTTGATTGTTTAAATCATAATTTTGCGAAGCTTGGCAATGGGCAACTCTTTTGATAGGTTGGATCGATTTTAAGATTTACTTTATGACCGACAATATGCTAGGATTGTTATCAAATAAATTGCAATACTCGCGGTATGAATTTTTGACAGGTGCGGATTTCGGTTCTATTCGTTGCTTTAGATCGCAATTATTAAAAGCTTGGCTACCGGCAACTTGTTTGAGAAGTTGGATCATTTTTAAGAGTTTCTTTTCGCCTGATAACGTGATAAGCTTCCTTCCAAATACTATTGAATTTTTTACCGGTACGGTTTTGGCACCTCTCCGTATATTTGAATTGTAATTAATAAAAGCTTGGCAACTAACAACTCGTTTGAGTGGTTATTTATTTTTAAGAGTTTCATCTAGACTAAAAGCACGCAAGATTAATTGCCAAATTAATCGCAATACTCCAGATTTGAATTTTTGACTGGTACGGGTTTTGCACATCTCTGTTGCTTTAGAACTTCTGAGTAACTCGGCTACCGGCAACTCATTTGAGAGCTTGGATCATTTTTTAGTTTATCTTTTTGACCAACAACATGTCATGCTTTTTTCCAATTGAATAGCAATACTCGTTGTTTGAATTTTTGACCGGTACTGATTTCGCACCTCTTTGATAGTTTAGATAAAAATTCTGGGAAGCTTTGAAGCCGGCAACCCGTTTGATCTGTTAGATCATTTTTAAGTGTTACTTTTTGAAAGACAATATGCAAGGTAAGTTATAAAATAAATCGCAATACTCGCGGTATGAATTTTTGATAGATACGGATTTCTTACCCATCCATGCTTTAGATCGTATTTCTGAGAAGCTTGGTTATCGATAACTCGTTTGACAGGTTGTATAGTTATTGAGATTTATTTTTGACCGACAAACATACTAGGATAGTTAAGAAATTAATCGCATTACTTACGGTTTAAATTTTTGACCGGAATGGATTTCAAACCTTTATGTTGCTTTTGATCGTATTTACTAGATGTTTTCTTACCGACAACTCGTTTTGGAGGTTGGATCATTTTTAAACGTTTCTTTTCTCCCGACAACATGATAGGCTTGTCACAAAATGAATAACAATACTAGCAGTTTGATTATTGTACCTGTGTAGATTTTGTGCCTCTCTATTACTTTAGATCGTAATTCTGATAAGCTTGGTTACCAATAAATCGTTTGGGTGGTTGTTAGATTGGTAAGATTTCTTTTTCGATCAACAATAGGCTTGGATAGTTACCAAACCAATCACAATACTCCTGGGTTAAATTTTGAATGGTACAGATTTCGCAGCTCTCCGTTGCTTTTGATTGCAATTATGAGAAGCTTGGCTATCGACAACTCGTTTGAGAGGTTGTATAGTTTTTCAGAGTTCCTTTTTGATCGACAAAATGCATGGACTGTTACCAAATTAATCGCAACTACTGGCTTAAATTTTTTACCGATACGGAATTTGTACATATCCGTTACTTAAGAATGTAATTCAGAGTAGCCTCCAACCGGCAACTCGTTTGAAAGCATTGGATACTTTTAAAGTGATTTTTTTCGACCGACAATACGCTAGGGTGGTTTCCAAATGAATAATAAGACTCGCAGTTTAACTTTTTGACCGGTACAGATTTTGCACCTCATTAATGGTTTAGTTCAGAATTTTGTAATGCTTTTCAACCGGCAACTTATTTGTTTGGTTTAATCATTTTTAGAGTTACTTTATGACCGACAATATGCTGGTTTACTTATCAAATAAATCGCAATACACGTGGTTTGAATTTTTGACTGGTACGTATTTCGGTCCTTTCCATTGCTTTAGAACGTAATTCTCTGAAGCTTTGATACCGGCAACTCGTTTGAGAGGTTGAATTATTTTTGAGAGTTTATTTTCGTCCGACAACTTGCTAGGCTTGTTACAAATTTATAACAATACTTACAGTTTATATTTTTTGCGATACAAATTTCGCACCACTTTGATGGTTTAGATCATAATTCTACGAAGCTTGGCAATCGGCAACTCATTTGATAGGATGGATCGCTTTTATGATTTAAGTTTTGACCGACAATATGTTAGGATTGTAATCAAATAAATCGCAATGCTCGCGTTATGAATTTTAGACAGGTACGGATTTTTGGAATATCCGTTGCTTTAGATCGTAATTACTAGAAGCTTGGCTACCGGTAAATAGTTTGAGAGGTTGGATCATTTTTAAAAGTTTGTTTTCGTCCGACAACATGCTAGGCTTGTTTCCAAATGCTCGCGTTATGAATTTTAGACAGGTACGGATTTTTGGAATATCCATTGCTTTAGATCGTAATTACTAGAAGCTTGGCTACCGGTAACTAGTTTGAGAGGTTGGATCATTTTTAAAAGTTTGTTTTCGTCCGACAACATGCTAGGCCTGTTTCCAAATGAAAAACAATACTCGTGGTTTGAATTTTTACCGGTACGGTTTTGACACCTCTCCTTTAATTTAGATTGTAATTAAGAAAAGCTTGGCTACTAACAACTCGTTTGAGTGGTTGTTTATTTTTTAGAGTTTATTCTCGACTAAAAACACGCTAGATTACTTACCAAATTAATCATAATACTTCAGATTTGAATTTTTGACTGGTACGGATTTTGCACATCTCTTTTGCTTTAGAACGTCTGAGTAGCTCGGCTACCGGCAACTCATTTGATAGCTTGGATCATTTTTAAGTGTTTCTTTTTGACCGACAACTTGTCATGCTTTTTTCCAATTGAATAACAATACTCGCGGTTTGAATTTTTGACATGTAGTGATTTTGAACCTCTTTGATAGTTTAGATAAGAATTCTGGGTAGCTTTGCAGCTGGCAACTCCTTTGATAGGTTAGATCATTTTTAAGTGTTACTTTATGACAAACAATATGCTAGGGAAGTTAAAAAAATAAATCGCAATACTCTCGGTATGAATTTTTGATCGGTACGGATTTCTGACCCATCCGCTGCTTTAGATTGAAATTCTGAGAAGCTTGGCTAAGGACAACTCATTTGACAGGTTGTTTAGTTTTTTAGAGTTCCATTTCGACCGATAAACATGCTAGGATAGTTACGAAATTAATTGCATTACTCACAGTTTGAATTTTTGACCGGAACGGATTTTGAACCTTTCCGTTGCTTTAGATCATAATTCTTAGAAGCTTTGCTTCCGGAAACACATTTAAGAGGTTTGATCATTTTAAGAGTTTCTTTTCCGCAGACAACATGTTAAGCTTCTTAGCAAATGAATAACAATACTCACGGTTTGAATTTTTTACCTGTATTGATTTCATACCTCTCCGTTGATTTAGATCTTAATTCCGAGAAGCTTGGCTGCCGATAAATCATTTGGGAGGTTGTAAAGATTATAAGAGTTTTTTTTCGGTCGACAACATGCTAGGTTAGTCGCCAAATCAGTCACAATACTCCAGGGTTAAATTTTTGATCAGTAAAGATTTTGTAGCTCTCCGCTATTTTAGAACGTAATTAAGAAAAGCTTGGCTACCGACAACTCGTTTGAGATGTTGTATAGTTTTTCAGAGTTCCTTTTCGACCGACTAAATACTTGGATAGTTAAGAAATTAATCGCATTACTTCCAGTTTTTAATTCTGAACGGAACGGATTTTAAACCATTCTGTTGCTTTTCAACTTAATTATTAGTTGCTTTGCTATCGGCAACTCGTTTTAGAGGTTAGATCATTTTTAAGAGTTTTTTTTTTCGCCCGACAACATGGTAGGGAGGAAGATGAATGAGATTGATGAGGAATCCAAACAGGTTTCTTATAGAGTATCTAAAGATGAGAATGGGAATGTTAAGATTGAGTATCCAGCTATTGGGAAACAGTTTGCCGCTGAAGAGATTTTCGCGTAGGTACCTATCAAGTTATGAGATTTATGATTTGCTTAATGTATTAGTTACCTAAATAGTAAATACAAAGCTTAATTTTCTGCATATTTAGGTATTGGGGAAACTCATGGATGTTGCATCGAAGTTTTTGAATGACTAAGTTGCTAAAGCTGTTCTTACATTCCCTGCATACTTCAATGATTCCCAGAGAACAGCAACAAAGGATGCTGGTCGTACTGCTAGATTAGAAGTTCTTCGCATTATTAATGAGCCCACCGCTGCTTCACTCGTAATAGCCTAATTAGATATAAAGAATATGATATAGTCTTCTTAATTAATTGATGGATGAAGGTCTTGAGATATTAATAAAGTTACCTGTATGTATTTTTTGTGTAATAATGCAAGTTTATATGATATTTTTTTGGTGATTTTATTGCTATTATTTTTTTTTAAATGCAATTTTTTTTGCGACGGACAGTGACCGTTGCCAAAGACATCTTATTAGCAACATTAGATAACTTCAGCAACAGAGTTTAAGTTTTGTTGTTGGCGGTGTTGCCAAAGCTGTTGCGACGGACAAAACCCGTTGCTAAAAGTTTAACAACCACAACGGACGTTATCTTTCGCAGAAACATTACTTTCAACAACGGACTTTCTCTGCTGCAACCCCATCTGCAACACCCCCTACATCAACACTTATGCTACGAACATAGTCCGTTGCGAAAGGGCTTTTACAACAGATATAGTCTGTTGCTAAAATCTTTTTTTTTTGTAGAGCTTGTACTGAAGTCGGTTCTGCCAGAGTTGTCTATTGAGTTATTTGCCTTGGACCAAGTGCTAAACTGGATTGAAGCGGTGGTCAAAACTTTAGTGGACTCGAGGATAGGTATGATGTGGTTCTAATAGATTTGTAAGTGTGGTAGACTTCGAGCTGCTCGGGAGTCTTTGAGTTTCTAGTCTATCCTCAAAAGATGCGAGTAGCCTACTACGTTCGCCCCCTCTTAACTGGGACCTCAAAAAAATTGAGTATACACCGGTCAAGAGTTCCAGTTGAGAAGCTATTTTCATGGAAATTTGGTAGTTTGACAACTATTAATACGCCAGTTAACAAAATCATTAATGACTAATTTTGGAATCATTAATGATCTTTTAATCTCCTATAAAAGAGATTGGTGTGGGGGGAAAACAAATTTTCTTAACTTATTGCTACTACTCTGCTCAACTTCTTTTTACGATGTTTTATTTCCCTTCGCAAAGCATGATGAGTACTCGGTCCCAAAGCCAACAAGAACAATTGGAGGCCAAAATAGCTATCAAGGTGGCAGAGCTGACAACCAAGTACTTCGGCCGCATGTGCTAGGAGGGGCAGCTACCAGAACTTGTCTACCTCCAAATAGGCGAGCTGGCCGGCAGAGAGTAGGATGAGGCGGAGGAGTTTGGGTTCTAGTGGGTAATGCTCAAGCAATATCTCATGACCATTATTAAAAGGTCCGCTTCCTTGAAGGCCCTGGCCGAACAGTTGGTAGGGAAGGTGAATGGTGTTGCATATAGTAGTAGTTCAGGGTACTCGAAAAGTTGCCCCTTGGCTGTAACTGATGTATCGTGTCCATCAGTTTCTTATTGTTGTATATTTTTAATTTGGGAAATCGCATAAAAAGACTGTTATTTTATCTTATCTATTTTCAAAGCTTATTGATCGAATATTCTAAAAGATAGACGAAGGAAAAGACTTAGAAAATTGAAATGATAGGAATCTCTGACCTTCGAAGGTCATATAAGGAGATCAAAGGTAAAAAAAAGAGCGTTGAAGGGAACTAAGGTATAATACTCATCTTGCCTTCAGTTG
This sequence comes from Kingdonia uniflora, assembly GCA_014058105.1. Lineage (NCBI taxonomy): Eukaryota > Viridiplantae > Streptophyta > Magnoliopsida > Ranunculales > Circaeasteraceae > Kingdonia > Kingdonia uniflora. The sequence goes on from JACGCM010000843.1 coordinate 147,751, forward strand.
TTATGGAGGGAGGTCGATTGGAAAGAAGCAATACGAGTTAAAAAATGATAAAAATCTTGTAAGTTCAAAAGAAAAGACATAACATGAATCACAATGATGGGATTCTATAAGCATCGAATATTGTGGAAGTAAGTTGAAACAAAAATATGTAAAATGAATTAAAATGATGGGATTATGTAACCTGCAAATAGGATTATAGTAGGGTTGACTATTTGTGGCCGTAGGTGTTGTATAGTTGGACTCCCGAGGTCATTGATGCTTAAATTATTGAGGGAAGGTAGAGAGGTGAAAAGGAGTGGGGTTAGTGAGGGTAATGATGGAAGTTGCAAAAATTGATACGGTTTGAGACTTGTTTATTTAAGAGAAGAGAGAAAAAGAGAAACAAACATTTTTACTCAACTCTTGACTTTTCATCTAAAGGAGAGAAGAAAAACTCTACAATTCGTGTTCCAAGCTTTACTATTGTCGGAGAACGCCTTATAGTACCAGTGCAAGGTATGTGACCCTGCCCTTGTTCTCTACTTTGTCTTTTTTTTTTGTGTTTAAATCTAGTAATCTAGATTAGGAAAAGCTTGGTGTCTGCCATTAATGGTGGATGTTGTGGGTTTGGGGAAGATGGTTAGATCTGGACTGGGTAGGTTAGAAGAGGGCTTGACTGAGCCAAGTATTTTGTTGTGTACCTATGGAAGTTTGGGTGAGTTTGCCATCTAGTTGGGGATTCGTCCAAGGGTAACTCCTTTGAGTCCAGTTTAGGGTATATCTGATGGGTAATACTTCATATATCACCGAGATATCAAGCTAACTAGTTCTTTTTTCTTCTGTAGGGTATTTGCATGCTTACCTGTGAGTCTTCGATGATGAGGCTAATTAATGAAGTTAAGAATGTAATGAATAGGCCAAGTACTTTTGGTCAAGAGGAAGAGAGTAACAACAATTTAGAGGAGTTGCGTATTATAGATGTTGAGCCTCTAGCAGTTTTTGAACCTGATGTCCAATCTGTGAGACGAAGACAGAGAAGGGCTCAGGTAGTAGGAGAGAGCGACGAAGAGGAGGGTGAAGGCGAAGTAGGTAGGAATAACCCAATAGAAGACAAAGGAGAAGGTGAAGAAAGAGGAGATGGGGAGGGAAGTGAGGAGGATATTAAGAGTGGGAATGAAGATGGTAAGGAAGATACCGTTGATGATGGTATCAACTTTGTGAAAGTCAGTCTTCGGGAGCAAAAAATCCTAGGCCGATTTCTAAAAATATATGATCTGGTTGGTAGGGGCTTCAAATTAGTGCCCTATAGACCGAGGTTTCCTTCATGGATACACCCATGGATGGAATAATGGCATTTTGAGGGCAGATTAGGCTTGGTCTGATATGCCTTAGCTATTCAACTTGTGCTCAACTAGTCGAGGGTGGGATACTGATCTAGTTCTTGTACTGGGAATTTCGAGAGCCCCGAAGGTGAAGAAGAGCTTGCGTTAAAAAATAGGATTTTCAATCGTGGTAAGTGTTATTTGATTATTTTATCAAGTATTTTCCATCGACTATGTTTTTAACTTCTATCCTTTTGTTTACAATACCGCGAAGTAGAGTTCCCAATAGCTCCTAACACTATCTGGAGATTTGATCGATGAGAACGAAAAACGTATAAATCAGATCTTCTGAAGGTTAAAACTGCCGAGGAGAAGGTGGGAGAAAATAGATAGCCTTCTCAAAGGTCCTTTGAGCTCGCAAGGTCCTTCGAAAATAAGAAAATATTCTACTCCACAGGAAGGTTCAGGCGACATGGAATATGATAAACTCATGAGGCTGAAGAATACTTATATGCCGAGGACCCAGTGAGGGAATACTGGTACAGGTGTTATGCCAACCGTAACTGGAAGAGCTCCTACCCAGAGAGAATTGCCCCTGGTTTCTCAAAAGGGGAAGGGTAAAGTTGTTGGGGTGGGGTCGATTTCACAAGCCCCTGGGTTGTTGGCCCTAAAGATGATGCATGATCAAATGGAAGTTGTTCCAATTACAAGCGAGGCCGATCTTCTCACAGCCAAAAAAGAAGCGGCTGCTCGAGCTACAATGGAGTCGTTGGTGTAGCTCTACATGTCTGACCCAGAAAAAGCTAGGCGCCACTTCAAGACTGCTTTGAGATAGGTAGTTATATTCTTTATTGTTAGTCATGCATTGCTTCATAGGGCTTGTGCTTCTTTTTCTGATGGTTTTCTTTGCCAGGTTTCATTTTGGGGACTGTGTTTTTGGATAGCACAGAAGGTATCTAGCCGAATGGTAAAGGAGGCTTGCGATTCTAAGGATGTGTTTAAGGGGACCATCATGTCGTTGAAGACCCACATGTCTGAGCTGGGGCAAGAACTTCTGAAGGTTCGAGCTGATGCTTTAAAGGAATAGCTAGTCATGGTCGAGCGTCATGCTGAGAAGGTGTTAGTGTTCGAGGGTAAACTATGGGATAATCATGCAAGGCTCCAGACAGACATTGAATGTGAGTTTCTCATTGATAAGATTTGCGCCTGACCCCTATAGAGTCCCAGGATGGAGGGAGCGACCTAGAACCCGAAAATGGTGTCGAGTCCTTTGGTGGTGGAACAGGTCGTCGAACACCAAGTTACTGCTCCCGGTGCTACTTTTAGCCAAAGTACCAATGTATCCGAGCCTAATAAAGTGAATCGAACCAATCCCCTAGTGTAATAAGTTATAGTTTTTGAATTTGTAACTGATAGTATTCTCGTCTCTTTGTCTTTATAACTAATGATACTTTCTTTGTCTTTATAACTAATGATACTTTCTTTATAACTAATGGTTGTCTACTTTAGCTTCGCCTGTCTAAAAATGTATCGGTTAAAATAAAAATTTGTCTTGATCATTACTATTGATTGTATCGAGGTTGCCACCAAGTAAATTCATGGGAGTCAACGTAATCCAGGCCAAGCCTGGTCAGCCCCGAGGTCGTCCTCAAGTGTTTAATCTTTTGATTATTCATGCTACTTGGATTTGCTTGAATCAAGGAACTTTAAAAAACTTTAAAATTACCCCCAAGTATTAGTCGGGTCGAAGGGTTGACATGATACTTAGGTTTTTCCAAATCAAGAAGTTCATGAGGCTTTGAAGTCGCCCCCAGATATTTCTAGCCGCGAGTTTGAACCTAAATGAAACCAAATGAGGTCGGCTCTGAGGTCGCCCCCAAGTATTTAATCTTTCAATTACTCATGCCACTTAGGTTTGCCCAAATCAAGAAGTTTATGAGGTTTCGATGTTTTCTACGGGTATTTCTAACCCGAGTTTGAACCTAAAGGAAACCAAATGTGGTCAGCACCAAAGTTACCACAAAGTGTTAAATCTTTTGATTATTATGCTACATGGGTTTGCCCAAATCCAAAAATGTTAAAAAACTTCAAGGTCACCCCCAGGTATCAGTAGGGTCAAAGGGTTGACATGATAGTTAGGTTTGCCCAAATCAAGAAGTTAATAAGGCTTCGAGGTTGCCTTCGGGTATTCCTTGTCGTGGGTTTGTAACTAAATAAAGCCTACCGTGGCCAGCTCCGAGGTCACTCCCAAGTGTTTAATCTCTCGATTATTCATGCCATTTGGGTTTACCCAAATCAAGGAACTTCAAAAAACTTCGATGTCACCCCCAAGTATCAATCTGGTCGAAAAGGGTTAACATAATACTTAGGTTTGCCCAAATCAAGAAGTTCATGAGGATTGACTATAATATCTAAAGCACGTGGAATGTAAATTGCTCAAGAATAATATTTTTATTGATGCAATATTTGGTGGCTAAAATTATGGAAAGTATCTGTACTTGTTTTCTGTTGTAGCGAACAAAATTTATCGTATTCTAGGGGTTCCCCGGAGGTTCTTTATCTTTGGTCATTACGTAATATGACCATTTGCCTATTTTGTCATAGACGACATATTGTCCTTCCCAAGATTCAACCAGCTTCTCAGTAGTACAGGGTTTGGATGATGGGGTGACTCTTCGAAGGACCAAGCCTCCGATCGTAAAAGATTTGGGATGACCATTTTATTATACAACTTCATCAGTGATTTATGGTATCGGCTAAGGTTAGCTAGGGTTCTGTCCTGTGTTTCGTCCATCCAAAGCATGTAATAACCAAGTTGGAGGTTATTTTTTCATCTAGGAGGTCTAGGTCTCTTGTGGGGACTTTAAATTGTGTTGGGAGAACTGTCTCTATTCCATATGCGAGGTGGAAAGGAGTACAACCCGCAGACTTTCTTGGTGTCATGTGATAGGCCCATAGGACGTGTTGTAACTCTGGTACCCATCGCCCCTTATCGTCGATGTACTTCTTAAGGACATCGACTATGGTTTTGCTTATTACTTCAACCTGGCCATTACCTTGTGGGTAGTAAGGTGTAGAGGGAGGTAAAATAATGTGGTACTTCTTCAAGAATGTTCTGATCTTTTTTCTAATGAACTGTGGACCGTTGTCATATCTGATCATATGAGGGTAGCCAAATCGTGTAATTATGTTTTCCCATAAGAACTTAACTACTTCTTCTCTTGTCCTATATAATGGTACTGCTTTGACCCATTTCATAAAATAATATGTGGTGATGAGGATGTTTTCTCTCTTACCCGAGGCTTTGGGGAAGGCACCGATTAGATTGATTGCACATCGCCTAAATGGCCAGAAGAATTGGCTACAATAGAGATCTTGTAAAGGGCTCTTGATGTAATGTATGTCTCTGGTACTTATCACAATACTTCGCGTAGTCTTCAAAAAAAATTTCATATTCGGCCAGAATAGTCCTTGTGTGACTGCATGTAACGTTATCGACGTCCTACAGTGTATAAGTCGTAGTCACCTTAGTGTAACTCTTTAATGATGGTGTCTGCTTCTTGCTGGGATATACATTTAAGGTGTACCCCATTTGGTATCCTTCGGTGTAGTTCATCTTTAAGTATTAAGTACCTTTGACATTTTTCCAACAAATATCATTTATCCTTCGGGTCAGATGGTAGTTTGCTTTGGTTAAAATAAGCCAAGAATAGAGTTCGCCAATCTTTGGGGTCGATACTCTCGCCCCCCGTATTGATGGCATGGATTACCAGTCTGTCAATACTTGGGCGTTCGAGTGCCTCGATGATTATTCTAGTAAGTGATCCATACGTTGACGGACGAGTTCAACGTAGTCTACAATTTAACCATTAGCCTGATTCTCTCGAGTGAAGTATCTTTGGACCAGCTGTGAATCGGTAAAAATAACCAACTTGGAGACGTCCAACAAGAGGGCCATGCCTAAACCATGAATTAAAGCTTCATACTCAACTTTGTTGGAAGGTATGACCAGGACAATGCTGATGCTAGAACCATTCGGACTAGCTGAGAAATTGGTAAATAGTCTTCAACCTATGTTTGGATTCCATAGGTCTGATTGTTCAACTTGCTCTTCCAAGATTTCATCCTCGTGTTCTTCCCTATCGGTGTCATCTACTGGAGAGTCTGTTAGAAAGTTGGCAACTACTTGGCCCTTCTCAGATTATTTTTTCTGTAAGCTGATATTGTATTCCCTGAGGTAGACAGACTATTATTGTACCCATCTTGATATTTTTCTTTCTTGGCTAGGACTTCTCTAACGGGTAGCTTGTGATCAGCCTGATACGATGTTCTTGGAAATATGGCTAACGCTTTCTCGATGTATATACGAGATTAAGTAGAAGCTTTTTGAGCTTGGTGTATCGAGGTTCGGCCGAGGTCAAGGTTTTGCTGATGATTCAGGAGGATTTGAAGATCGAACCCCTTCCAAAGATGCCAACTTGTTCAAATGAACCTTGGATTCGTTCGAACGAGATATGAGGAGTAGCAAGCCGAATTCGAGTTATGATGAAGCAAGCCAGATTCGAGCTAAGGTGAAGCAAGCCGAATTTGAGCTAAGGTGAAAAAAGCTAAATTCGAGCTAAGATACAACAAGCCAAATTCAAGCTAAGGTGAAGCAAGACAAATTTTAGCTGAGGAGGGGTAAGCCAATTTTGAGTTGGCTTTGTGTTTAGGCAAAAGTTGGCAAGTCCTTGTCCTTCGAACGACATTTGGAATTGTTCGAACGATATTTGGTTCCAGAAGACCAAATTCAAGGTGCCTCTTTTTGAAGGTAAAATTTATCAGTTCGTTCGAAGGACATTTGGAGTCATTCGAACAAACTGTAGTTTTCAGAACCAAATCTTAGCTACCTCATTTTGAAGGCAAGATCTGGAAAGTTATTTGAATGGCCCATGGGTTCGTTCGATCGACCATTGTGTTCATTCATTGTTTAGGCATTTCAAGGGCATAAGTGTCTTATCTTGGAGCTAGGAAAGTTGTAACCCTTATAAAGAGACAAGGCTAGGCAAGATGAAATTATCGAAGATCTGAGATCAATTTATACTAAAAACTTGTAACCTCCATTAAAAGGCTAGGCAATCGAAGATCAATCTTGTAACTAGAAACTTGTAACACTCATAAAGGGGCAAGGCTATGCAAGGTAAAATTGTCTTAGATCAATCCAAATTTCTTGTAACAGACTTAGGGTTTTGAGAGTAATTCAATTGGAATCAAATTATTGAACAATTGAAGCTCCAAAAGGGAAATTCTTCCACCAATTGTGTTTGTTATTAATTTCATTTCTTCATTTAGGTTAATCTCAATTTGATTATGAATTAGCTGAGGAAGTATATTGGCTTTTCGTTTCTTTCATCTATACGAATGAGAACTGAGCTTAAAAATTCATCCGTGACTGCGAGGTAAAGTGAAAGTTATCTGCCTTCAACTGAAGTACTCATTATTAGAGGTTGACCGAGGTAAGTCTTGAGTTCTTAGAAGGCTTTCTTGCATTCTATTGTCCATTCAATATCAAGGTTTTTCCTTTTAGCTTTATGAGCACCTTGATCGCAGAGTAAATAAAATAACCATTTGCAGTTGTTCGGTGATTTTTAAATGAAGCGGCTGAGGGTGGCTATTTTGGAGGATGGCATGTTGATTAAGGCTCAGATATGGGTAGAAACGATCTTGATACCTCTCTTGTTGATGAGGTGGCTAAGGAATTTTCCTATGGACATACTAAACTGACATTTATCGGGGTTTAGTTTCATTTTGTATGATAGAAAATACTTTGGTCAGGCCTTACAGGTGGGTGTTTTTGTTGAGATTCTTATAAAGCATTTCTTTAATATATATTTCAACTGACTTTCCCAATAGTTGTTTGAACATGCTTGTAACAAGTCATTGGTTGGTCGCGTCTTTGTTCTTAAGCCTAAAGGGAATGATATTCAAACAATACAGGCTTTATTTTGTGATGAATGATATTTTACTTTGATCTTCGGGCAGAAGGGGTACTTGGTTGTAACCTGAAGCGGCGTGATGAGCGCGTAATTATGACATTTTTAATATACCCGAACATGTATTTTAATTATCCATTTTATATTTAATTTTGGGTACTTATGCGCGTTTGTTTGATTATAGCTATTGGAGATGGATATTTAAAACCAAGCTCTTAAAGTCAAGTAAAAGTATCTCTAGCAGTTCATAGCACAAAAAGTCAAAGACACAATATATTTGGTCTCAAGATTAAAAAAATATATACACAAATATTCTTCGAGAATAATAAGATCAAAGAATATATTACATCGAAGATCCTTGAAGATATTTTATATTGAAGATATATGCAAGAGTTTCCATGAATAAAGATCTCAACATCACTTAAGATAATTATATGCAAGAATCTTAGGTGATTGGTTGTAATATTAAAAGATATTATTGTGAAAATATTATTTAGAATTTAATACATAGTTTCTAAATTTGGGTTCCTTCTCCTACAAAAGGAACCATCCCCCCATTGTAATTAGGCATCTCATATTGGAGCAAGTTTAGAAGAAATAAAGTCTTGGCTTTATTTAATTATCTTCTCTCTCTTTTATTTTATTTCGTAAATAGTTAGCTAGTTCATGCATTGATCTTGGGAATGATAGAAGGCTAATCTCTTCAAGCTATGACTAGAAGGAAGCCCTTACCCGAGTAGCAATAGTTATGTTGTAGTTTTAAGATTAGTTCTCTTTTGTAATCTTCTAAAATAGCTATAATCTACTTCTAGGCTTAACCATAGCTAACTAGTAAGTGAATTTAGACTATTTAGCCAAAATTTGGTGTTATAACCAATAAATCGGATTTTAGAGCAAACACGAAGAGAACTCGAAGGAGAAATTCAACCAAGCTTAACCATAGTTGGAAGAATTTCTTCTACACATCGGATTAAGTAAAACCTAATTTGACCAAACCTTAAATGCCTAACCATGGATCTAGGATTGACATTTATATCGAAAATGCCCTACCTGGGATTTTTGACATGAATAATCCATCTAGTAAAGCTCAATAATTACTATTATTACTTTGGTTAGGCCGAATTCTTGTCATGGCTATTCTCTTGTTAATTGTTCTTGTTATTTCTTTATTTTCAATCTATCTCTTATAAAACTGTAATTCGGCCAAGAAAGTATTTGCTTTCCCAAACCTCCCTATATATTCAATCTCACTCATCTGTGTTACAATTCGAAAACTGTACTTTGAGCTAGTATTTTGCTAGAGGGCCCCAAAAATCCTCTTATCACGACATCCATCATAGAAAGGTGCTCGTGCCTGGCAGTTGTATCGAGGAGCATTGTGATGATTGGGAGGGGGAAGTTATCCTTCAGGGTATGATTGTTGAGGTTGATGAAGTCAGCACAGACTCGAATCTTACCGTTTTTCTTATCTACTGCCACAATGGTTGAGATCCAGTCAGTATATTTGACCTCTCTGATGAAACTTGTGGCTAGAAGTTTATAAACTTGAAGGTGAACTGCATCTCGAATCTCTGGGGCTAAAGTTCGTTTCTTTTGTTTAAATATTGTACAATTGGGGACTAACTTGAGTCTATGACAGGCGAGGCATGCGAAGACATCTTTGTTAGATCAAAGAAAATCATTCATCTCTTGCATTTCATCAACAGTCAGGAAACTCCCAATGAACATTCCTCGGCTGGGGCCTTCGAGATTTATGTATTCGGTGGGCTTGACAGTTGATGGTTGGGTTGGGACGAACGAGGGTTCAAGGAGAAAATGGTGTTATGATTGTTATGGTTTAACCAACTTTTGAGTCAAGTCGATCTCCAAATGTTTGCAAGATCGGGTAAGCGTTTGGGACCTTTTCAGGTCCCAAGTTCCGCTTGGGGTAGTAAAACATAGTACATGGTAATATGTCAAGGGTATTGCCTTCATGGCATGCAACCAATCGCGACCTAAGTTGCTGAGGTATTCAAACTTTCTGTCAATGACCAAAAAGCTGGTCTGCAACACCCTGGGACCTATAGTAATCGAGAGGCTTACTCGGCCAACGGTTACTTCTGTAGAGCCATTGAAACCTTTCATCGGTATCATCTTCATTGTCTAGAGGAAAAGAGCACCGGTTGTACTTCTAGTATCGATGAGCATCGTGTGCAGTATCATATGCTTGATCAATACTGTGATGACTAGCGGCTCTGAGTGTAGAAAAATTACATAAGAAACATCGCAGTCAATAAAAGATATGCCTTTGGATCGGGGATGTTGGCTTGTCTCTGGTAAGAGGACTGGTAATTTGTCTTGGTAAGTGAGTTTATAACATTTTTCGACTCTTTTTCTCTTGCATCGAGTGCGACCACTATCAATGTTATTGACTTCGATCATGTTAGCATGGAAGATATGCACTTCATTTCTGTTTACATGGAAGATATGTCTTTGATATATTGGTGCAATCAACCTACTTTGAGTATAATTTTGAGCGACCACTACAAAGCGTAACACTTATTTGTTGGGTTGCAATTATATTTGTAATTCTGATAGTATAACTCAGCTTTTTAAACTTTGATTGGGTATGGTGTTCGCCATATTGGGTTGGCCTAAATGATGTGTGTGAGACTGTCTTTGACAATGTAGAGTCTGGGTAGTATTGGCATCGGTCATTTCTTCCGCAGCCTTTTTGATTAATCTTTCTTATTATTGTGTTTCCGGTTATCGGTCTCGTTGTAAACGGATACAACCATGGTTATATTCGACTGCCTGGGTTTGTGTTGATTGTTGGTTTGGGTTTGTCCTTGTCGATTGTTTTCATGGATACATTCGAGGTCTATGTAGCTATTGACTTTTGAAAGCATCTCCTTGAGTATTTTGAGCTTTTGGAGGATGATGTATTCCTTGACACAACTATGGCCAGGAAAGGGCATTGGAGTATGCTTGGACTGCATTAGCACAGTTGAAGTTCTCGATTTTGTGGGACTCATCTAAGAATCTCGTGGTAATTCTCTCGAGTATTTCAGCTAGTGTCTTTCGAAGGTCGAATAAGGCATCGACTCTGACCTCTCGATCCTTGTTGAATACAAAGTAAAAGATAAACAATTTGGATAAGTCTTTGAAACTTTGAATATATCCATTAGGGAGACTATGATACCACTTGAGTGGACTATACAATAAGCTAGTGGGGAACATACGACAGAGGATATGATCGGTTAAAAAGTGGAGGCTTAAGGAGTTCTGGAACATGATGATATGGGATTGTGGGTCTATGTTTCAGTATATACGGATTTTTGGGATATGAAAATTAGGTAGGACGTCGATGGCTAAAACATCCAAGCAGATTGGGTTGTTGAATCTGCTCCAGGAGTTAGGGGTTGGGCTCAAACTAATTCAGATGACGGCTTTGATTTTTTGGTCAAGCTCTTAGTATGTTACGTAAGTTGGTCGAGGGGAAGAATTATTTGTTCGAGTTCAGTGTGGTTTCGGCTTGGGGTTATGTTCTGCGTTGCGCTTACCTAGCTATTTTTAGGCTGGTCTTCAGGTGGGAGGTCTGGAGGTTCGCAGGGTGGAATCACTCAGAGCTTCAAAAGCAGGAACGCCTAAGTATACCAAGCTTTCGAGTATAGGACGGTTGGTACCTTTGGTGCCTAGATTGACTGGAGGTGCCTCTGTTAAGGAGTTAGGGTCTAAGCGCGTGCGGGCAAATAGAACCGGGAGCTCTAGACAGAGCAGGGGCGCCTTATGCTCGTGCTTGCTGTAGACCTCACACAGAGTTGCAAAAGTCCTCGAGGTCGCGGGTGTCTATCTGTTTCTTCTACACAGTGTTGATGCTTATTTTTGAGTTCCTATCACCGGGCTTCGCCCTCGTGGTGGTTAGTATTCCTTTTGTCAACCTGAGCAAATTGTTCGCGCATCGGGACTGGGCAGCTATGTCGTCTTGCAGGGATAGTTGGATAAGAGCTCACGTTGGTAGAGTGGTTGATAATAGGAGAGATGGTGCCAGATGGTGGGTAATAGGATAGATGGTGCCAAATGTAGGGGCCTAATCTCATGGAGGGAAGATTAAACTCTTACACCACTAGATTAATACTACCCTAGGGGTTTCAAGCCTGTTTAGAAAAAATAGAGTAAGCTTCTAATAGACCCACTTGTGTGGAGTCCTAGAATGGGATTCCACCACGACCTCTAGTAAGGATTTTTAAAATAAGACTGTATTAGTGGATGAGATTATAAATAAAGGTTTGAGTAGACTAAATCTTCAAGTGTCAGAAGATGCTCGAAGGTTTTCAGAGCTTCTTTAGGGTGTCTGGGGGAAATTTCTCAACCGGGATGTCGATGGCTGAAAGATCCGAATAGATTAGGTTGTTGAGTATACTCTAGGAGTTAGGGGTTGGGCTCAAACTAATTCGAATGACGGCTTTGATTTGTTGGTCAAGCTCTTAGTGTGTTGCGTAAGCTGGTCGAAGGAGAGAACGATCTGCTCGAGTTTGGTGAAGTTTCGGCTTGGGGGTATGTTCTGCATTGCGCTTACCTAGCCATTTTTGCACTGGTCTTCAGGTAGGAGGCCTAAAAGTTTGCAGGGTGGAATTACTTTAAGATTCAGAAGTAGGAATGCCTAAGTATACTGAGCCTCCGGGTATAGGATGGTTAGTACCTTCGGTGCCCAGATGGACCGGGGGTGCCTTTGTTCAAGAGTTAGGGCCTAAGCGTACGATAGCAGATAGGATCAGGAGCTCTAGACCGAGCAGGCCCATCTTGTGCTCATGCCTGTTGTAGACTCCGCATAGAGTTGTGGAGCTCCTCGAGGTCGTGGTGGTGTCTATCTATTTCTTCGACACGGTGTTGACGTTCATTTTCGAGCTCATGTCTTTGAGCTTTGCCCTTGTGGTGAAGCTGGCTAGTTTTTTTTTCGTCAATCTGAGCGAACTGTTCGCGCATCGGGGCTAGTTGGGTAGATAAGTCGTCTTGCAGAAGTCCTACGATAGTTGAGGTCGAAGGAATGTTAGGAGCCATTGGATAAGCGCTCACGTTGGTAGAGTGGTTGACAATGTCGGTAATATGACAGATGGTGCCAAATATGGGGGACTAATCTCGTGGAGGGGAGATTAAACTCTTACACCACTAGATTAATATTTGCCTAGGGGTTTTAACAAGCGTGTTTAGCATAAATAGAGTAAGCTTCTAATAGACACACTTGCGTGGAATCTTATAATGGGATTCCTCCACGACCTCTAGTAAGGATTTTTAAAAGGAGACTGTGTTAACGGATGAGATTATAAATAAAAATTCAAGTAGACTGAATCTTCAAGTGCCGGAAGATGCTCGTAGGCTGTTAGAGCTTTTCTAGGGCGTTTGGAGGGAATTTCTTAGCCTCTCTATGGTAGCTCTCCTCTCCTATTTACAAGTATATCCTTCTTTATAGTTATCTTGTACTGAAGTCGATTCTGCTAGAGTTGTCTGCCTTCGACTAGGTTGTTGAGATGGATTGAAGCGGTGGTCAAAACTTTAGTGGACTCAAGGGTAGGCTTGATGTGGTTTTAATTGATTTGTAAGTGCAGTAGGCTTCGGGGTGTTTGAAATTCTTCAAGTATCTAGTCTGTCCTCCAAAGCTGCGAGTAGGCTGCTACTACTACAGCTAAATATATTAGAAGAATAGTTAAGTTGAATTCAAATTTTACTTGGAGAGGTCCAATTATTTGAATTTCATCCAATATACAAATACGTATATATTTGATGGTGCATGTACCCATAATAAAGATTGGCAAAGTGAGCATTTTTTTTATATTTACAGCGAACCCCGATAAATCAATAATCGTGATTAAATAATACTTGTTGTCGATCCTGACTTGGACAATGGACTAAATTAATAAATTCGCTAAACGTTTACGATAATCCTTAAATGTTCTTATAAGTCCCACTTACCACATAAATTAATAATTTGCTAATACTAAATACATATCACATGGACGAGTAGGGTTGGCAATGGGTCGGGTTTGGGGCGGGTGGAGTAATACCATCCCCATACCCGCCAAATTACCTTACCCCCAAACCAACCCCCCCCCCCCCCTCCAAATACCATTTAACTTAAATGGGGAATACCTAAACCTGCCCCGTTTAAATTTGCTTATACCAAACCCACCCCAGGACTCGCTTAGCACCCGTTTAAAAATCCATATGTTTGATACAGTGTTATTTAATGTTGTCAACATAATTTAAGTTTTACAATACTCTAAAGAAATATAGGCATTATTAATACACCAAAGATGGGATGCGATTCAGACGAGAAAAAGGGAAATAGTTAACAACATAAGATTGGTGTGAGGTTTGATGAAAACCATTTTCCAAGAAAATTGTCAAAAATGAAAGTTAGTTTAGTGAAGAATGTTGTTTTGGGTTTGAAATTGAATTGAGTGTCATACCGATTATAATGATGAAGTACATAGATGGAGATGAATACTAGTATATAGATGATTAGAATTGATAAGAAATGAAATGCATCACCAGTTGAGTAAAAATGGGAAATAGGGTTTGGTGAATTATAACTAAAAACTAAAAATTTACAATCTTTTTAATGAAAGCAGGTAGTAGTAGTAATCAAAAGGGATGAGAATACCAATTGATTCAGAAAGAGAGAATGGATACCTTTCAAACAAAGATCTCTTTTTTTACTTCTTCTCTTATTTGTTTTGATCTCTGAAGAAAGAAATAAAGAGAAATCAAAAATCTTTTTATTAGAAGAAGAATGTGAGTTTTATCGTAGATCCATTACAATCAGAACACTCACTTGACTTGAGCCACAAATGAAAGTTAGTTCGGTGAAAAATATTGTTTCGAGGTTGAAATATAGAGAAGCTAATGACATAACACAGGAAGCTGGAGGTTGAAATGAATACAGGAGAGGAGATAGAAGGCTGGACTTAACAAACATGTTTTTAGAATTAGGTTTAACTTAAGGGTATTCGAGTCATATCCTTTATAACTGAGTCAGGTGATGAGACCCCATTTATTGGAGCCTAAAACCAGACCCGCCCCAATAAATAAATAGTATTTTTTTAAAACCAAACCTGCCCCATGCCCGTTATAGCCATACCAAAACCGCCTCATAAGGGCGAGGTGGAGCGGGGATCCGGCGGGGTGGGTTAATTAAATTGCCAGTCCTATGGACAAGGAGGTCTTAAAATAGAGGTCAAGTGTTGCTTATTTTTCCTTGAAATTGAAGTCGAGTTAGATCTCATATCTGATTTTTTGTAACGTGCTAAAATTTTTTGGGGTGGTGTTCTCGTATTGCAGCAAGAAATTATTCAATGTCATTGTCACTTTTAGAGTTTATTTGCGCAAAACAGACTCTAAAATAGATTTATCATCTTCAACTTTGCCATCTCGATAAAAAAAAATTGGAAAAATAAATAATACTTTCACAAATTAATAAGTTATTAATTAATCGATAAATTAATAAATTATTAATAATTTACCGATAAATAAAAACCCTGCTTAATTAATAGCTTTCCTAGAGGCAATTAACTTATAGGGGTTTCGTTGTATTGATGATAAAAAGAAAGTAAACAAATAAGGATTTACATCTAAAAATAAATGCAAAGAAACTAATCAATGCATCATTATGTTACAAACATTTAGGTATATTATTGAAATACTTCAAAAATTCCAGGTTGTCAATAGTTTGGGATGATAAACAGCGTAAATATAGAAATTAGAAAGGGTAGAATAAGTATCCGAGTTGGAAACATTAGGAGTTTAATTATGGTTAATCAATAATTTTCTAATAATTAACATCAGAGTGTATGAACAATGTTGTGGGGGAAGCCCATGTGGAGTAGTTGAGAACTTTTCAAGGGGTGTTTCCTAAATGGAAATTTCCATGATTCTACTTCCCTTTTAAAGATGGGGTGTTCTACCATTGTAGTGTGCCTCGCCTAATTGACACCAATTACTCCATTAAAAGAAAAGAAATGCTAAAAATCAACTATATAATATAGGGTCAGTACCATGCTATTAAGTGACATAGAAATAAATAAATTTTGTGAGACCTTGTAGGTGTTCTAGTCACAACTCTCTGCGACTATTTTATTTCACACGGGCTTGTGTGATTGTAGTTTAAATGATGCGTGAAAGAAATCTATACGGCCAGAGATTTTAAACTAATGTTATTGCATTGGTCATATCTTAGGGAATATCATGATACATATCAGCATATGGCTCATCTTCTTACCATTCCTCTTAAACAGTTCCAGACAAAAAGTAATCATATAAAGTGGGATAAAGATCATGATAATGTAAACCAAAAATTTGGAGAGGAAGATTATCCATACTATGTTACATCCTCTTGAAGACCTACTAAATTTCTTGCCTATCCCTTGTCTGCATGGACATTAGAAGACGAACCTGAGTACTTGATCATTTTGGGGTCATTAACCCGCTGTTGCGAACTATCAAAGCTCCCTTCATTGAACGATATCCTCATTTGATCACCTTGATCTCCATCATTCAAGCTATTGTGGTCAACCCCTACAATCCCTCCTATATCTGCTCTAACGCTCCCATGATTCCTATTGAGTACTTCTGCAATACTAACCTGTGCACCGACGGACGATGAGTAATTAGGTGGGAGGGGAGAAGGTTGTAGTAGAGACTGAAATGTTTGAAGTTGGTTTTGCATGTTGAGTAAATTCTGAGATTGTACTAGTTGTTGGTAGTTATAACTAGAAGCTAAGTTAGAAGTATTGCTAGTATTTGAGAAATAACTATTAGAACTAGAAGATGGGAAGGAAGATGAGGAAGATAAGAAGGGGGGTGTCGTATATTTTTGCGCAAAAGGCCGTAAAAGCTGTAAATGGTCGCCCGTATTCACATTGGAAGGCAAAGCAGCATTAAGAAGATCAAATCGAGTGCGAGGAAAAGGCGAGGCTGAGAAGGGTGGTGCTGGAATACCAGTGAATTCCTGCACCATAGCTCGGAAATTAGACGTATCGGTGGTGAGAACGGTAGTTGGAGCTTTCCGAGATGCCCTAGTACGTTTCTTCAAGTTACGGACCAGATTAGGCTGATTACATAAAATTGAAGGTGCTCTTGAACTATTTTCAGGACCCCTAGGCAATGACAACGATGCCGATAAGGGGTTTGGTAATTGAACCCGACCCATGTCTTGACAATCCGAAAAGGTTTGACTAGCTGAAGATGATGGATTCATTAGAGGATCCATATTGGTGTAAATATTGGGTTCAGATCTTAGACCACTAGGCCACACCATGTCAAGATTTAGAAGAAAACTTGTGTTTTGTGGGGGTGTAGATACAGAAAAGGGATCAAAATAACTTGATAGAGGATCGAATAAAGCAGATGGGTAATTTTGATTCGAGTTAGAGTTTGGATTATCATGTGTTGAAGGATTCAGAAAAGCTGTGATGGAATCAACTCTTGAGTCAAGCTCTTCATCCCCACAACTTGAAGATTGCATACTGCCACTGTTTCCAGAATCCATTGAGAGACTGAGAGAGAGAGAGAGAGAGAGAGAGAGAGAGAGAGAGATCTGCTTATCTAAGACATAATCAAACCAAAGAGAGAATCCTGCAAGGAAGCAAATAGTAAATGAAGAAAGATTTTTCTTGAAAAGCACTTAAAAAGTACCACAGATAAAGCTCTCTGATCTTCAACATCAATGAAAATAGCTAGACCCTCCCCTCTTTCTGTTCTCTTTCTCTCATGGCCAAGAAGAAAGAAACATTCCACAGATCTTGTCCACTAAATTAAAGGGTATTCATGAAAAAGAGGATATTCTAGTTTAGACTTCGGAGGTGAAAAAGGTAAGAAAAGGTCTCTTATCTTTGTATGTATTTGGTTGTTGAGCTAGGGTTTGGGTGAAAGATTGATGAAGAAATGAAAAGATCAAAGAGAGGCGGCTAAGATAGCACTTTGTGATCTCTTTGAGGGGAGAAGAGAGAAAGGGTGTTGGTCAAATAAGAGAGGGAGAAGAAGCTTGTCGTTTTGATGATATATAGTGTGAAAAGAAGAAAACGGAAAAAAGGTGAAGTTAAGAAAAGTTAAGATTAATTAAAGAAAAGAAGAATGAGATGAAGAAGCAATCCAACTCAATTAGGGGTAGTGGTTCACTTCACCACCACCAACATATAACTATTTCAAACCATCATATAACTATTTCAAACCATCATCAACATATATTACTTATTAGTACTATATATCAAACATGAAATCTTCAAACAATTAAACATATTAGGTTTAACATATCATAATTGTATAGTAATAATAGTAACAAGTAAAGCTAATATTGATACCATGGTATTCACATGTTAAGACATCTCTTGCATGCAGCTCTACCACATGAGATCACACATCCTCATTGATCCGTACAAACTATCACGGCGAGGAAATTACCAATCTCATTAAAAACAGGCTTATCTTGCTAAATGCTAAACACTAAAACTTTTGCCTAGCAGAAACAACTATCAGGGAAAGATCTAAAAACCAGTGTGGTTATCTTGGGGCAATTGCCATAGGGCAATACAGATGTCCAAGAAAGTTGACTATACGAGGCAATATATCCATGAAAATGATGCATCTTTGGTGTACCCAAAAGAAACTTTTGAGAAAGAAAATCCAAGTTATTATTGAGAAAGATTTGAATCTTCTGTCTTCAATCTGTGTGATTTGGTAACTTTGTGGAGATCATAATTTTATTGCTATGAACAATATCATTCACCCCCTCCAGTTCTTGTTTGGACATACTTTTAAATAATGGATAGGTCAGTTCAACTACTCCAAATGTTGCTCCAACCATTCACACCAAATAATTAGGTCTTCTTCCTTACTTTTTTTAATATTATTTCTTCAAAAAGCTTATATTTCCTAATAAAAATATTTTATTTGTATTTATTTATTTGATAAATAGTCTATAGGGTGTTTCCCTGTAGGTGTCTTTGGTCTAAATTTAAAATTGAAAATTCTGGGCATTAATGTGTCGGTATGGACGTCGTTCTAGAATAATACTTCTTAGTTGACTTTGATCTCTTTATATGTGTTTCCATCCAAATTTCTTTGGCCTTATTATATTTGATTTTTGACTGAATTCAATTTACAGGTGTATTTGATTTTTGTGGTGACTTATTTCTAATACTCGACCTGCTACAGTAACTTCGAACTGATACAACTACAGTACCACGACCTGCTACAGTCTCCAACCTGCTACAGTACTTTGACTGCTGCAGCTACAGTACTTCGAACTGATACGGCTACAGTACCTCGACCTGCTACATCTACAGTACTGTTACCTGCTACAACAGTACTTCGAACTGATACAACTGTAGTACTCCAAATACCAACATTAATTTCGAACTGCTACAGCCCGATTGGATGTAAAAGCCAGTTCTGAAACTCAAGCTCAAGCCTCAGCATACGACCATCACACATTTACTCGACCTCGTCAAGGTACATATGGCGCATTTATGACACATTATGGAGCGGTTACGAGGAAGAAGAGTTACTCAAGCCGTTACTCGACCATTATGAAGACTCATATATTGTAACATTTTTCATCAAAACAAAAACGGTCATGTTATAAGACCTATAAATAATACCAGAGAGCTAGAGGAAGTGGGGGGGGGGGGGGGGGGTTAGAGATCTTTTCTACATCTCTCTCTATGTAATAGTTATCAATCTATAAACAACTCTTTCTCAAATCCTTAGGAGAGGTCGTGGTTTTTTACCTATTCAAGGGTTTTCCACGCTAAATCTTTGTGCTTGCTATTAATTTCACTGTCATATCATTCAAAATTCTATGGTGTAAAACACTATTTTCGGTCTCTACGAAAATAGGCTATTACAATTTTAATTTCCAGTAATCCATGAAAGAAAATATTTTTCTATCAAGAAAATTTCTAGGTGTTCGAATAGTTCGGTTTGGAGAGACCGGAATTGGGTTGGGGTGCTCCCCACCGACTTCTAACATATCCCATGAACCTCGGACTTATGGGGAGAGTTTTAGAGAGACTAGGATTTCATCCCTATATACATCGACTAAGGTTTTGTACATATGTAAGTTTGGTTCATCATATCAATAAGAAAAGCTCTTTTCTCTCTCAATTATATTGTGCATCATATACTTGTGATTGTATGTGTGAGTACTTTGATCCCTAATATGTTATAAACACCTTTGCATGGAGCTATTAGAAGTTGTTTTCTAGGATTATTTTGTACTCAAGATTAAGATAATAAGAAAACCAATCTTTGTAAAATTTCAACTATATTTGCATGTTTATATGATTATATCTATATACTAGGATATTCAGATCTTTTATTTGTGAATATAGTGAATGCTTGATTACATGTTAGATCTAATTTTCCCTAAACTAGGTTTTTGTTTTTGTTTTTTTGTAGATCTATATGTTGATTTTTGCAACAAAAAAAGGGTAAGCTTATTTTTCCCAATTTTGGGGCTTTTAAGCATTTTTGCCGTTAATATCGCTATATTTTTGCATAAAAAATCCTAAATACCTCCTCAAAGGGAGAGATTTTTTTTTAAGCTCAATGAGGTCGTATTGTCACCAAAGTGTCCACAGGAGGCGTTGAGAGCCGTTAACACTGCTGCTGACGTCACAGGCTAGGGTTTAACCTTTGCGATGACGTTAGAGCTAGGGTTTCCCATGTTGACGCCACATCTAGGGTTTACCTTGGTGGGTGACGTCACAGCTAGGGTTAACACCTGATGGTTGCACCGATTCAAGGATGGCGTTACCACAGTGACCAGGTCAACCATGATGATGTGGCAACAGGGACCCACAACGTCGATGTGGCTAGGACCCGCAGTGTTGACGTGGCACCACAATGCTGACGTGACAGTGGGACCCACATATTGAAGATTAAAAGTCCAAATGTATGAGTCCTACAATCTGATACAGCTTAGTAGACCCCACATACTAAAGTGGTACGGTGGATCCCACATGCTGATGTGGCAGGGACACAATGAAACGTGGTTGGGACCCACGGTGACATATGGCAGGGGAAGACAAGGTTAGTCCCGGTCCTAACCATGGTTCAGATCTAGTTAAGACTAGGTCTGACACAATCTTGACCTTGACTCAAACTAGATCCAGACCCGGTTTTGGATTTGAACCAGGTTGCAACCACAAAAAACTAGTCCAAAATCGACTTGGTCAAAATAAAATATATATTTTCTTTTTTGTTATTTTCTTTTTTCTATAGAACCAAGGGGGACCCAATTTTTAAATTTTTTCTCAAAATATTTTTTTTAAATAGATAGACCCCTAGCTATATGAAATATATGTAGCACTCATTTATAGCAATTTTTAGTATCTAACAAAGCTAATAGGATATTAAAATATTATATGCCCCTAGGATACTAATTAATTTAACCGAGGCTCAGAGATAACATGAGATTACAGACTAATTCAGAGACTAAGATTAATATCTGAATCATTCGAATATCAGGGACATTAATATTAGGGATATTATATTATTTAGAGATCAATTGGTAGTTAACTTAGTCTTGTTTTTAAAAACATGATTTCCGGGGAACCAATTTTTCTAGATGTTATCTGAATCACTCGAATATCAGGGACAATAATGTTAGGGATATTATATTATTTAGAGATCAATTGGTAATTGATTTAGTCTTGTTTCTAAAAACATGATTTATGGGGAGCTAATTTTTAGTATCTTTATGAAATTAGATGTTATCTGATAACATCTAGAAGTATATAAGCTTTAATAACAACCTCGTACATATATTTCTAGATCGTTAGTTCCAAGACATGCTTAATTTAACAATCTTGAGACCTCATCGGACTTTGGGGATAAAACCACTTGTTTTCTAAACATCTAATAACCTCTCTATTCATAGCAAATGGTGATATAAAGTTTTTTGGTCCTCAACCAAAATACCCGCTCAAATACGGTTGCCAAGTTATAGTAAAGATGAGTGAGATCGAATCCACATGGAGGTTGGGTGAACAAACACTTTCTAGGGCAAATTAAGAATTTGTAGATTAATGAAAAAGAGAACTAAAAATAAGAAAACTAGTTATATGAAGAATAAATGATTGAGAACTAAGGTTCGGACTTGGCCCCTACCTTTCAAAGCATTAATCGATATAACAATAAGTCCTAATATCTCCACCCATCATATGTTCGTGTTAAGACACATATGATGTTGCTAAATTAACCACTAACTTTATGGTTAAGCATTTAGTAGTTATACTTTTTAGTGATGGTGAAGAGTATCTTAGAGAATTATTGACTCAACCGTGTATGGCTAGGCTTGAGTGATTTCTTTTCTAATATTTCTTCTATCTAGATCTTCAATCCAAGTCTACGATTAATAGTAATTGTTTCCATCTAAAGTTATCGTCCACCAAACCGAAGCTATGGTCAAGCCTTCGATATGATGCACTAACTTTTTAATCATAGAAACTAAGAGGGAAACTAATTAGAATCTTATGAATATCAACTACTGCTCATCCAAGAAAAGGGGCCTCATCCTAGCCTTACACTACAACAAATACCGGTATTTACGTCACTAAAAAGTGACGTAAAAGAGAAACACTTTTGCAAACGAAGTTGACCAAGGCGACTTGGTTAGTACTATGCATTAACATCACTTTTTTAATGACTTTTTTATATTGAAAAAGTGACATTAAAAGTGTCTTCGAAGTAATCAACTATTATGTAAAAGTGACGTAATAGGTACTTTTCACGTCAGCTAAGAAATAACTTAATTGAAGAATTGATGTCACGTTAAAAGTGACGTAATTGAAGAATTAACGTCATGTGGAAAGTAACTTTGATGCACAAAACAGATGAGTCTACATCGCCATAAAAACGATGTTGCTGGTTTGAAAATTTAAAAAGAAAATACATTTTTGCCCTGTAGCTCCTACATCGCATGCTATGTACATGAGGCACTTCAGTTGCAAAGTAACCACCTGCCTGCACCTATAGAACATTTGTACATACACTTATGTAATAGAAGTACCCAAAAATAACCAATTTCTGCAAGTACTTTTCGAAAAAGAGAAACAAATATTAATGTTGGAATGTCATAAATGTTGAATTAAAGTGCAATAACAGTGATACTTACAACAAAATCTATATGTAATGAAAATGATATTAAAGCCAAGGATTCTAGAAATACTAAGTGGCACTAGCATAAAGCCATAAACCACCCAGAGAAAAAAAAAATGAAATAAAGATTCAGGTACATGTCTCCGCTACAAACTGTCAAAGAAACAAAACATGGCTCACTAATATTTTGCCTACAAGCATGGTAGAAGCAGTCCCCAAAACCATCAAGCCCAAAGATAAGGTGCTCCATAGAGTTGTAGCTTTGATGTCTTTAATTTAAGGATAGCAGTTAATAAAGCATTGCACACTGCAGTAACTTCTAACTTGACAGTAACAGAACCTTCAATACTAAGTCATCGAGGGCGTGGGGGAGTTTTCTTTGGTGAGGGTTTCACTTCCTTTACTTTATTTGGCTCAGCAATCTGTGCTTCCTTGCTTGTTATTGCATTCTTTAAGCTTTCAACCTGGAAAATAATTTAATTCATGAGACTTATAGAAACTAAAAATCCATTTTATCACTCAATAAAAATATGTTTGTTTGCTTGTTGGAAATTATCGTATGCTTTTTCAGTTTCATTCATATCGGTGAACACTAAGCTTTGAGTAATGACAGTTTTGTCCATGTATAAAAGACGAATAATTTTCACATGGGCACTTTAATGAGATTACTAGATTACTAACAGGAGTGCAGGGGCGGAGCCACATGAGAACCAGTGGAGGCAGCTCCACTCACTTTTCTCCAAAAAAGAGCCTATATATAATATATAGTTATATACTATACATTAAAAAAAAAAAAAACTAGGCTCATTCATTTCATCTTCCACATTCATTTCATCTTCCTCTAGTCTTGAGTCTTGACCTTGGGGTTTTTTAGCTCTGAAATGGTGTAGAAGATGAGAGAATGCCGCTTGGAAAGGTGATAGGGATGTTAGAACTTATTGGGGAGGTGGAGCTCGGACTTGTGGAGGTAAAGCATGGAGTGGTGGTGGTGGTGGAGCTTAGACTTATGGAGGAGAAGCACGGAGTGGTGGTGGTGCTGGATTGCTTGGACTTGTGAGAAGAAGCATTGGGTGGTGGTGGTAGAGATTGAAATTGTGGAAGAGAAGCGTTGGGTGGTAGTTGTGGTGTCGGAGCTTGGACTTGTGGAGGTGAAGGATGAAGTACCACTATAATAACTATCAAGGTCGAATCTAAGCCGGAAAGGCCCTTTTGTGATAGTAGCTCGACAACCTCAACATGTGTGACCTTAAAGGAAATGATAATTGCCATTAGAGTTGAATTGTGCCATGTGTAGAGGAGAGTTGAGCCTTTAATAGGCAGGCATCCATGTTGTGGTTTTGGGTAAAGAAGATTGGGTTTGTATTTAGGTTTGTGTTTCCAAGGATACATTGAGTTCCAGTTCTCTAGTTCTCTATATATTACTTACATTGTCCTTCTTGTGGGCAATCCACCAAAGCCATACTATTTTGATATTGATACAGGCAGTGATCTTACATGGCTCGAATGTGATGCTCCCCGTGTCAGCTGCGCTAAGGTAAAATTACTTAGTGACATGGTTGAAAATTACATCTTATAAGTGAAATTACAAAAATACCCATCAAATTCCTCCAAAAATTTTTTTGGGCCCCCAAAAATTCCTGCCACCCTAACCAATAATCCTAGCTCCACCACTGCAGGAGTGTTATTGTATGTTTGTACTCAGACAATGTAAGGATATAGTATGTGGTTGTGATATCCAGTAAATAACGAGTCTAAGTTTGATATAATACTAAGAGAAAGAAATATATCGATTAGGTAAGCATTCAACATTAAATTTGTAAGTAAGAAAGTATACCTGCTTCCTTAGTTCCCTAACCTCAACGCTCTCTATGTTTAAACGAGCACCACCAAGTTCAACCGTCGACGTCCTCTCAACGAACTTTAGTGTACTCACTGTTTCAGCATATGAATCTACTTCTGGACTCACATGAACGAACATCAATGTTTTTATATGCCCTCCTAGTATAATATATTTCGATAGAAAAGCAAGTTATGGCCACCAAAATTAGTCAGTATCATATTTGTACTTACATCATTACTGCAAAGAGTGAAAAAAGTGGAATGTGCTCAAATTTACTACCTAGGGAATCTTATAACAATTGTGTCAGCTTGCTATTTCTGTAGGGGATGTGACCAACTTTCATTATGCCGTATGTATGAGTGTGTGTAATATACCGCAAGCCCCTATAGCACTTTTGCCTATCTTGTAGGAGTCGGGGGTGGTTAAAGCAACCTAAAGCCCCAAAAACTAGTAATCTATGAACAAATTTTATATGCGATTGGGTGTACTTGTAAATCTTGTTTTTATATTCAAGGGTTCTGTCAAATTTCCATGAAAATATATAGGGAGCACCCAATTGTAGTAGTTCGACAAAGGCCTAAAATAACTCAAATGCTTGTCTTTGCATTTGCATTAATGCAACTAGTGATCAAGATACCACGATCATAGGAAGCCTACACAGGATTATGAATTCTGAGCTGTAAAGAGTGCTTCGAATAGGGGATTAAGCTCCCCTATACCAAGGGTATACAATATACTTGCCATCTGCAATTATATAAGCTACCGCTCATCATGATCTGATGAGTTGCGCAAGGCACATTTTAGGGCACCTCTTTCCCTTTTTGGTAAGCTTTGCTCTACTGGATTTTTTTTAAGTTGGGTAGTCTTAGTTGATGACAAAGTTTAGAGCCAACTACAAATCCTTTGACAATGGCCAGTGGAACGGCTGAGATATCTCCACCATCAATGGTAAGAAAGAGAGGATTAATGAAGATTTAAGGGTTTCGAGGAGCTTTATTAACAACCCATCATGGTTTCTGAACTAAAACAGCTTAAGAAATCCTGAGTGACAGGACGGTGAGAAGAGTGTTCCCACTTTCAACTCTATTGGAGAACATCTCAACACAATCTGTAGAGGTGATGGATTATATTAATATGGTTGAAGCTGATTTAGAGAGGGAGTTGATGTTGTTCAATCAAGGTACTGAAGCTGTTTCAAAAAAGCTTTTCGAACTGCTAAATATTTCTATGAGTGTAATTAATCGGAATAAACTAGATTCCATTGTCACAATTACTTTGAATTCATTGAAAAATATTACTAGATGTGTTGATTGTGGGTTGGTAGTGGTACCAAGCATAGTGCCTATTGACAATATGTAGGAAGGCCTACAGAAGTTTCCATGGTCTCTTGGTCTCTAAGAGTTTTGTTGATGCTCCAACCAAGGACTCCCATGAGTTAAATAAAGCCAATCCTCCTACACCTAAATCTCTTTATTAGGCAGCCATGATGGGCGTCTCACCGACATCCAAGGGTGTACATCTGAAAAATTACAAACCATCTACCATGATAGAGGGTGTATCTACAGCCATGATTAAGTCTGAGGACTTACACAACTAAACATTAAAAAGAATGAGGACTGTCTGGTATAAATTTGTAGTGTCTCTTAATATTGATGACATTAAAACTATTCATGTTGAAGTTAAAAATGCTTAGGAACCTATAATATGTCTGCACTGCCGAGTGTTTGGACATGGTACTGGCAATTGTGAGTTTATGGAGAGAAAGAAGAACTCTAATAACAGTAATATTAATCAAAAAGCTGACAATAGAAACTTGGCTAACAAGTGCATTGGAGACATGTTCAGAAAATGAATAATATAATATGGCATCTGTAAACAGTGAGGGTTTCACTACTCCTAAGGGCAAAAACAAAGCTAACATCCTGCAACCTAGTGCCACAAACTTCTTAAATGATACCCATGAGTATAAAGCTGTTGGGACTACTACAACACCAAAGATTTTACGATCTCTCATGTGTTTAAGGGATCCAATAAGGCAGCTGACTATCTAAGTATTTCCTGAATCTGCTTTGTAGAAATACTCCCAACCAGACTGAAGAAAACCTCAAAATGTTTATTGCAGAGGATTCAAATTTTAATTTGTATCTAGATTTTAATACTATTTTGATATAATTCAAGAATTTATGAAGTCTGGCCCGTATTAAACCACAACTATTCTATACATATTATCCATTGGTTTTTGAAAATAATCCTAACAATAATGTGGATACAATAAATCGGACCAAAAAAAAGCATACCTTTTCTTTGGTATGCCTGTTTTGAAACCAATTCCTTACTTTATGCAGAAGAATATTTAGCTCCAAAGTAAGTTCCGTCATTTGGGCTTCCTTGTGACTCTCATTAGACATCTTATACGAACTAGATAGGCAACAAAAACAAGTAAATAAGAACACAGAACGAAATAACAAAAAATAACAATTAGAGAAGTGTAAGAATATTACCTTTCTAATCTTTTTACTTAACAAGAATAGATCATAGAATAAAAAGAAAAGGAAACAATGAAGCCTCTTGCATTTGTTACGCTACATAAATTATTGACAAGAACAAGATTCAGTTATAATTGAAATTTTTTGATTTTGTGTATGTGGCACATGCATTCATGAGTGTTATACATTAACTAAAATGCTTACAGAAAGATTTATTGTCACAGCCACCACGATAGGTTCAATAGTCTTAATTAGGAGCATATATGCAACTTTTTGCTTAATATAGAATTTACCAAAATGCTTACGGTTCTTTGCACTACTGTGCCAGCATCCATAGCCACACTAGGTTTATTACTCTTTGTTAGGGGTGTTAGGCCTAGCCATGGCAAGCTCCAATTCTACACACACTAAGCCATATAAGCATGGATTGATTTCAGCTTCAGTATTATTTAGACAGCGGAAATAAATCTTAATTCAAATTCAATGGTGACTAAATTCAAAATTCAATGATGATTGAAGTGATGAAATCTTCACATGTGGCTTTAAGGCTCCTTTGTGGATCCTTCAGTAACAAGATATGACATGAAACACATCTTAAACATGAATTTGCTTGCCTAACACAGGTTTATTTATTTTTTGCATAGTTTCAATGACCAGTAGGTCTATATGTATCATGAAACGATTCAATATGTGATGAAAAGAGGACCAAATTACTACCTGTAAATCCTAAGTATTCGCTTTGGAGTTAGATACGAGGGAAAACTAGACACCATATCACTGCAAACTAATGAAACCATTAGCAAATAAATAAAAGAGAATAGGGCAAAGAAATAAACTAATTACTTTCTTCAATATTCCTTAAAAAAAGATAAAAATTACAATGGGTGAGGGATCCTTTTATAGAAGAAGGAACACAAAATTTTAAGAATATACATATCTAGAATATTACAATATAATCTTATTACAATCAATCACTAAGATATATGAAAATATCTTCATATCATTTCCTTGTTAATTGTAGAAATCTTTTAACCATGGAAATTCTTGAATATATCTTTGTTGTAGAATATCTCCTCAATAAAATTCTTCGATCTTGAATGTAATCTCCCTTTATATTATACTCCAAATATATTTGTGTAAATATTTCTTGTCTCTTGGATATCCCTTACAAAAGAACTTTTGGAAATATTTTTATCTAACGTTAAGTACTCGGTTTCAAATATCCATCTCCATTAGCTACAATCAAACAAACATGCATAAGCACCTAAAATTAAACATAATGAACAACTAAAATACATGTTCAGATATATTAAAAATGTCATAAAGATACGGACATCAATTACCCCCAAACTTGTCTTTTTTGCTCCTCCTGAGTAAAATAATATAAAAGCTATTTTTACAGGGAGCGCGATTACATTTATCATATGCATAAAGTCGTTAAACCTACAGGTTTATCTTAGTGGATGAGTGTTGTCTCTTGAGGGTTTGTAGTGACTATACCCACAAAAGTCAATAGTTACATTTTTAACAATTCTAAAAGACAAATAACTCATTTCCTATCAACTTATCCTTACTTAGTTATGACAAAAAATAAACCAACGGGAAATCTATAAACCAGTTATTATCTCAATTTAGTGAATATTTTGAAATCCCAATACACCCAATGCCAGGTAGCTGCCAAGAAGCACAAGCCAAAAAACACAATATGTGCTCCAGCCATGCCTTCCTAACTCTAAATACCCAAATTAGTTATAGTCCCTCCTGTTATACTCCAGCCACCCCATGAATTGGTTATTCCTAAACAAGTCATGAAGGGTATAACAAGCATACCTTGTCTCCACATTGAATCAAGAACGGGGTCTGAGGGATCAAAAACCGCTAATTCGTATAAAGCCATCACACCGGCCCAACCAGAAACTAGAGCTGTATGCATTATATGGACAGTAAACAACCGACCGGGATCATTCAACACGATGGTATGAACACGATACCAAGGCAAACCCATGGAAATACCCCTTTATAAATGAAAAATTGACACTATGTAACTTTATCGCATTTGGAGAAGACTATGCTATGTAACTCCCCTTTGCAATAGATTATATCATAGCAAGGGTTAATATTTATTTCATTCCGTTGGTAATAATGGAACAATTCCATTCCTAGGAACAAAGGGAAGCTGATATATTCTATACCCGATAAGTACCAATACGCAATGGGATATTAGTTCCATTTTCTATGATCGAATGCATAGATACTTGTTAAGAATTTGAATAGCCCAGTTCATTCTTAATAATTTGACTTTATTCATTTTGTCTTACTCCAGGAACTTTCCAGTCTATGGCTAAGAGGATAAGATAGAAAAATGGCAGTAGTATTAAAACAATAAACTAATTATTACGTTTCCACATTAAAGTGAAATTTTATTCCTTTATCTTTCATTTTATTCCCATTAGTGTTCCAAAAGTACCTTTTCGGATTCCTAGAGACGAAGAAGCGACTTGGGTTGACTTATAGTGCGACTTGGGTTGACTTATATCAATGAATATTTAAACTTATCTGAAACAATAAATATTACATCAAGATTAGAAAGAGATTGAAATATTTTTTTTAGCAATATCTGAGTGTATATTAAAAATAATTTTGTCGCCTAATACGTTGCCTAGAATAATTAAATTAGTGTTTGGCAGTCTAGAACTTACTAGAATAAATTTAACGATCAGTTTGACAAATATCTTAATCAATTCGTTTTCCTAGAATTTATATTTTTTATAAGTCTTTTCTTTTGAGTACATTATTTCTTAGTGATGCTTCCGTAACAAAGAGTTTTCGGTTGGCAATCCCGCCAGTTGGCTAAAGTTATTGTGGTATGGAGCCCCGTAATGACCTAGTCTATGATTTTCACAAGTAATATTTTTCGTGCTCCTTTCACATAGTTCATGGTCATACTCGAGATTGGTGATAATTTTATCTTTTAATTCATAATTATGTGAGTAGCCTTGCAGCCTTAAAGTTTTATAAATTAAATTTGGTTTCTAATTTTTTTTAAGAATTAACTTATTCTTAGGCAGTTATCTCTATTGGAGCAAATTATTCCTAACAAAAATGTTAAATTCTCTTAAACAAAGTACAAAATTATTAAAGGTATTAATTGCAAAACTATAGTGAAGTGCAAGTTTTCAAAATATGTCGCTAATAAAATGATAGTACATCTGGCTTTAGATACAGTCAAAATTATTCTAGTACCAAAATTATTCTAGTATATACTTGGTCAAATTTTAAATTTTAAATTTTTCCAAAATATTTATGTCGAAATAAAATCCGTGTAAGTGTTGGAAATTCGTCAAAACATATATCATAAATTATCAAAGTGACATTATTTGACTTTTTTTTAAAGTGGGTAAATGACTTCCTATATCCAAACTTAGATGAAATATTGCCTGAAGAGAAAAACTAGAATTTCTTACCTGAATGTGCCATAGGTGGTCCTAAGAAGCTCTAAGTTTATCATCTTCAGCCAGACAAATGTACCCCCAAGCTTGAACAATGTTACAATAGTACATAGGGGTACACAATCAGTTTTGGCAAACTGGATCATCTTGAAATATCGTCTCTTCACCGGGAGTGCAAGACTCTAAGTTCGGTTTAAATCATTGGCATTTGACCTTAAATATATTTCCAGTCTCAGAATCCACCATAGCTCCATAAGGATAAACAATTTTAATCGTAAAAGAAATGCTTTTGGGACCCTAGGGTTATAAGCCTAGAAGACCTGACTATTCAGACGATGTCACGTGTATTGGGAGAATGGGTTACCATCTCAACAAGTAAACTTAAGAAAATAAATACAATCTTTTTTAATAAATAAAAAAGAGCATTAAATAAGAGGACAAAGAAGAACAAATGACCCTGATTTAGGGACCACGCTATTCAATTTTTTTAGCGAGTTAAGTATATTTTTTATGAATAATTTCTTAATAGTTGGTCATGAAGCATTTTGAATATTATTGTGTATCATTGTATCGTTGTGAATTTCTTGATGAAAATCATTGTAGAAAAACTTAACATAGGTCGAATAAACATTTGTGATTAAGTAATAACGCATTCAAACAAATTGTATACAATGACATATATATCATCCGAAAAAAATTATCATGAAAATGAATCAATATGAATAATTTGGTATTAAATTGTAAATAATAAAGGTGAGAATTGATTTAAGGTTTTTGTGTGATAAATAACATCTTGTACCTAAGCGATAACAAAGTTTTTACCTTACCTTCTATCCTAACTTAGGATAAGGTAATTTAATTTGAAAATAATAATATTTTAAAGGAAAAATTGGTAACATGCTAACAAAGTTTCTCGGTTATAGAAAAGCTAGGTGACACTTTCTCATTCGTGGTTACTGTGCTATACGACCCTGGGGTCCCCCTTGCAGCGCTCTAACCATAAATGGCACATGCAAACGTGATCATAGTTTTTTGGGAAATAGACAGAGCCTAGAGTTATAAAGCAATAACTTCTTATTGAGCTTGAAGGTATTACGAATAATTGTTTTTTTTAAGCTGGTTTTTTATAGGGATCCGCAACCCTGAGTTTCCAACCCTATGAGGTTTTGAACCAACGACCTCTCACTGGGTGAAGAGGTACTACCACCACTAGGCCAATAGCCCAATGGTAATAATTGGTAAGTCCCTTGTAAATACTATACCAATTTATCTAATTTACCACACCCTTAGTCCATGGCAAAGTTCGTTTTGCCACAAACTTTAGCTATGGTGGTGGTCTGTAGTAAAAGGTGTATGTAATTTTTTTGCCATAGAGTTTATCTATGGATAACTTTACCATATCACCGTGGCTCTTGTCCGTAGTATTTTTCTTTTGCTAGGACTTTTGTTGTGCTAAATCTTTTAAATACCATACATGATACCCAATTTGGCACAAATAAATTATGTGGTAATTGCTCTATCTTTTTTCAAAAAAAAAATCCTAAAAATACTGTACTCCTGAACCGGTGAATCCACCAACAATTGATTTCATAATATAGTAATGATACATGGACTAAAAAAATAGACATCCCAAAATAAATCCCTCATTCCATAAACATTAAATGATCCAAATACAATATTGTTCAATATGCTAAAAGAACATTTGTATATGACAAAAAGAAGAAGTGATAGAAGGTTTGAAAGTCTAGAGATCGGATTAACAAGTTTTGGATCCATGGGTAGGAAACAACCTACAAAAGAAAGAAAAATTGCAAATCAATTAAAAAACTTAAACAGTTCTCACCTAACAGGTGTCAACATCAAGCGAATATGCATATATCTTAAGCTACATTCGGACTAGCAGTAAGAAATGAACTAAATTCACAAGAAAGTAAAAGAGCTTATAAGTATTTAACTTACCAATCAAGTCGCAGCGGTGTCAGCTGAAATTGATATATGTATAGTATCACTTAAGACTCAAAATGTCTCTGAATCAATTGGCATTCTAAAAAGCAAAGTAGCATAATTCATTAGGCAACTTGATCAATATTTAAACATCTTTATTTGGGCACTTAACTCTATCCACACGCACACTTAAATCAAATAATTTAATGGCATTCGTGTAGCCTAACATAAAGAGCAACTTTGAGTTGACCCCCTTTAGGCCTTTACAACTATGTTAAAAACTAAGAAGGGCAAAATTAACAATAACTTACTATCTTACATCTGGTTGATAAGTCCGAACAAGTTTCATTAAGCTTTAAGATCAAGCAAAATATATCAGTAAGGTCATATAATCATTTAGAATATGCAATTAAACAAATCCCAAGGATGTATTATATAGAAGAACACAACATCTTTTTATAGGGGATCTAAGTTTGAACACTATTATAAATAGCTATCGGCCAAAATCTGACCAAAGAGGTCAACATCGCTAGCCTATAAATTGTTTGTTTAGCTAACACTTAGCTAGCCAATTTTGGTGGCAAAATATACGTATCAAGCATCGAGGATGCTTACAAAAGAAACGTGGGATCATTGTTTTTACCATGCTTTCTCGCTCTTTGTTCTTTATCAGTTATGTTTTCCAAGAAAATTATTTACAACCATATTCTAACTTACAACATGTCAGTTAAAAGAAATGATAGCTTGAGGTTCAGTAATTAAAATGCAATTGTACAATCTATACCATCAATTCCTAACTACTATTTAAGGGTTCCACAAATTAGCTCTCATTTAAGTATATTCATTCATCTGGTATGTGATGTTCAACTACTTAATCCATAAGTACAAAAGAGAAGATTAATATGAATGATAAGCACTAGTAAAGAGGATGGTTACCAAACCTCATACAAGGAAAGCATGACAAAACTTCATAAAAAATGATTAAGCACCAAACAGTAAAATAGATGGTACCTTTAAACTTCCATTTAATCTATTCAATTAAGCATAGTAATTTTGATTCCTCTTTTCCCATCGATAACAAATAAAATATTAATTTCGGTAAATCTACAAATATTTTACTGCAGGGAGGCAATATAATGGTATGGTATTAGATAAAGCAATTATAAAAAGATATATTTGGGTACATAACTTGTTTGTTGAAACATATGAAAATAAATCACCATCAAAAAACCAAAGACAACACCTATATAGTCGTAATAACAAGCCAAGAACTTTTTTCCAGAATGCTATTGCAAGGCACATACGAAAAGGACAAACCATATCAATAGAGATTTAAACAACTATACTATAAGAGTAAATTTATAGCAACTTGAATAGGATCCTCAAATGAACTTATTCTGCAGTCTTGAAGAACCGATTTGGTTAGGATTTCACATAAGCAGTCTTGGTTTATCTCATTCCATTTCAAGATAGAATAATATTCTAGTAATTCTAGTTCAAAACTCATAATGACTTTAGTTTAAATAATATATTTTATGAAGAAAAAACTAATTTGATCAACTATATTATTAAAACTCACAATGACATTCAGTAACTATACTATTATAAATCAGATGATAATTTTCAAATTACATCCATAGATTTTAAAGTTAAGAGAACCAAATCTAAACCAGTCTATAATCTATAGATTTTAGAATTATACCGAATAGTTTACCAATTTACCATGGGATATGTCTATTTCAAGTGTACCACGGATCTAATCCGTGGCAAATCTCTAAAATAGACTGTGGTAATTTTACAATTTTGGTATAGTGAAATTTAAAGACTTATATAGGCCTCATGATGGAGTTCATCCAATTCAGAAAGTTGAAGCTTTCTATTGGTAAGTGGCAAGCCTTCCCAGGGACAGGTTGATAGGGCGACATGCCAATTGGGATTTTGTATGCTGTTCGATAGGCCCAAAGAGCATCATTAAGATAGTTTGGATTACACGATTGCAAAAAATATTTCCCACCATCACTAATAATTACTTAAGGAGTGCCAAAGTGATTAAAAACATTCTTCATCAATTTGACCACAGGCATATGGTCATTTGTTTGACATGTCACTACTTCGACCCATTTAGAAACATGGTCCACTGCGACAAAAATGTAAAGGTTTCTGCACGAGAAAGGAAAGGGGCCCAATATATGCCCCAAACATTAAAAAGATCAACTAAAAGGATGTTGTTTAGGGGACTAATATTGCGGTGAGAAATATTGTCAGCTTTCTGGCATCTATCACAAGTAAAATAAAAGATATGTATGTTACAAAAAATGATAGGTCAATAAAGACCAGATTAAAGTGTTTTTATAGCCGTTTTCTTAGTACCGAAATGCCCTTCACAGGCATTAGTCTGGCAAAATTTGAGTGCGCTTTGGAACTTATCATTCGGGATGCATCTCCTAATAACTTGGTCAGAACAAAATATAAGCAGATAAGGATCGTCCCAACTAAAATGTCTAACCTATGCAAAAAATTGATTTTATTTTGTTTGAACTAGTGGTCAGGTAATCCTTTTGTAACGAGATAATTGACAATGTCGGCATACCAAGGTAAAAACCATGAGCTGCTTATCAGGAAATGTCTCTGAGATAAGGAAGGCATCTTCATGACCTTCGATGAGAAGTCGGCATAAATAGTCTGGTACGTCATTTTCAATACCTTTCTTATCTCAAATTTCGATGTTAAATTCTTGTAACAATGGTTTTGGACCCAACAAGATAAGGCTAATAGTTTTTTAAGGCAAGCACAATGGCTAATAGCTCCTTCGCAATGATGGAGTAATTCATCTGGACATCATTGAGGGTACGATTGGCATAGTAAATAACGTAAGATTTTTATCTACTTTTTTCCCTAAAACTAATCTAACAGCATAGTTAGAGGCATGACACATTAATTTAAAAGGAAGATCCTAGTTGGGTGGTTGGATGATTAGAGCAGAATTTAATAGAAGTTTAAGCTTCTCAAAAGCTTTGGAACATTAATCATTGTAATGGCCTAATTCTGTAAGCCCGAGATGGCTCAGAATTAGGTCTTACACCAATGTTATAGTGATAAAACTAATGTAAGATAAGAAATAATACAAGTAATTTAACATAGAAAACCTCTAAATAGGTAACAAAAAAAACCACGTCCTCGAGTTGAGGGTTTTAGTAATAGTGGCTTTTATTGCTTGAGGCTGATATCTTATTACAAGTGATCTCTCAAATTAGAAATAGTTGATCTTTTAAATAAGAAGTTTGGTATTTTAAGAATCTAGAAAATATAGTTTTCTTGATGATTTCTCGTATATTTTTCTGATCTTTATCTCTTTTGGAACTTTTTCTTTATATAGACATTTTCTGCAGTTCTCTATCGTGCTGAAGTACGTTCTCCAAAAAATGTGGTAAGTAGTGCTTGACTGAGTAACTGTTGAGTTTGTGAGAGATAGATGTCTTTGACTTGTTCATGCTTTTTGGCTGTGCCCGACTTGTTTATGTTACATGTAGAATGTGTGAGTCTGATAAATAGGTAGTTCAAACTGGAAATAGTTTAAATTATGTTAGAACGAAGAATAGGTCCCTACAATCACCCCCTCGCAACCGAAGTCATGAGTAGCTTTGGTTGAGAAAGAATTTGTGGGTATATGAGTATATGGGTTTTGGAAGTTGAAGATGAAAGAAGTATTATGTGGATTTGACTGTACAGAAAATATGTATATTTTTATGAGGGTTGTTTGTGCATTGAATGATGATGAGAATGTTGATGCACGTGATGCCTGGGAAACGTACTTACATATTTAAATATTAGGGTTATATAATAGTACCTGTACCGAGGATTATGGCCAAGTACGCTATTTGTTGCAAAATTAACAGTGAGTCTAGATAGATAATGGTAAAGACCCGGAGAATGGTTTATGAAGAAAGAGCTTTTTATTGAGATGCAAAAGTTGAAGTTAAGATATTTTGGTGATCAATCCTTGGAGATGCTCACCCCTATTCCCATTCTACTGACGTATCAGGTTATGTCAGAAGAAGAAGTGGCTGAAGCTGAAGAAGATTTTTACTGCATGTAGAGATTTCATTACGTTATCTTAACAGGCGAGCGACACTAGAGGTGTCTCCTCATCCTTGTGGAAATCAAGATTGAGGAGACAGATGCGGGGGTTGGCTTAACTGCAAGGCAGTTTTGCTGATATCTTGCATAGGATTAGATTCTAAGGTCGGGCCCTCTTTATCTTCACCAACTCTTCGATGGTGGTGGTTATAAATGAGGAAACAGTGGTAGTGGAGAAGGGAGACAGAGAATAGAAGTCTACTTCTATACCATCATCGCTTCTTGGCTCTAAGAAGACCTTATGTTTGAAGAGTTGGTTCAAGCACTAACTCTTTCTGCTTTCATGCCCTGACTTCCTTCAACCCAATTTCTGGTTAGAGTAATCTGGTGTGAAGGGATAAGGACGTCTGGTGACTTCCAATACATGTTTTGCTTCAAAAGATTCTTTGAGTGAAATATTACTGAAATCAGATAAGCTGATGGATTTGTTGTTGCAGAGTACCTGAAAAACTTGTTATCTGTAAAGTACCTGAAAGATTCGATATCTGTAAAGTACTTGTAATTTATATTCGAGCTTAATAATAAAAATTATTCAAGCTCTGTGTTGATATATAGAATAACTCTTGAAATCGAGCTATAAATAATTCAAAGATTTACGAATAGAGGATGAAATGTAATTTATGAGATTAGAACTACCAAATCAATTATAGTAATCGAGCTGTAAAAATATGTTTGTAACATAAATTTAATTTTGTACTTAATAACTTAGAATTATCGGGGGAGAGAGTTAAATGTTGAAGTTTTAGGATATATAAGAATTGGAAATTCGATCTCCGGAAGGTCATTTCAGAATATTGGATTTGGAATACATAAGTTCGAGATGGAATATGTCAAATTTATTAAGGTCGATTTGGATAGATAAATTTAAATAATTTTCTTCAGGATACTAGGGTTTTCTATGAAAGAACAGAATATAATTACGAATTATGGGGGATTTGGAGTAATCATAAATAGGGGACAATGACCCTTTAAGCAGGTGGAAAAATAGAAATGGCGCGGACTCGATCTGAGTAAAATTGTTATGTCGGTGGACGGTTGGCGATAAAGATAACTGAAGTACAGTAGTGCATTTTTGGATTATTAGACTATGATGTTGACCTTCCAGTGACTGAGTGCTAGTTTGAAAGTTTAGATTTGATGGGTAGGGAACTTGAGTATGGACGTCGCTTCAATGAGGAGCTATTTTGGGAAGTGATTGTGGATCCTTCAACTCGAAAAGAGGTTGCGAGACTAATTGTTGAAGATGAGATCGAGTTGGAAGATGTGCGAATTGTTGGAGGTGATATGATCAGGTGTGGTTCCCCATGACATCAAGAATATTTCAGGTGTAATTATATGTAAGGGAGTGAATTGTATGAGTTCGAATAACTGTCAAAGAAATGTAATGGGAATGAAGTTTGAATTTGTCCTCTATTGTTGCAAATATTGTTTGTAACTGCTGTAAAAAAATGAATTTGAATATTTTTGAAATGTTGAGAACTTTGGAAATGACGTCAGCTCTTCTATAACTAGAAGAAGCAAAAAATAGAAAAAGTAGGCAGCTTTTGATTTTTTCTCTGGTGATAATAAGGAAAGTTTGATTGTGTGTAAGTGTTGAGTCATCATGGGTGTAGGGAGGTGAGAGGGAGATTTTGAAAAGAGAGATGAAAATATATTAAAATATAGGATAGGGGGCAATAATAGGAAGGTATTTTCTCTGAAAAGGTATAAGACATTTGGCATTAACTGTGAAAGAGATGCTTTAGTTCCAATACTAAAGGCGGCTCGTGTGAAGCCCAATAACTACCAGCAGTTGAAGAGAGAGAAAATATAGATAATACTTCATCTTCTTCATTCAAACGTTTATCAACGTCTGAAACTTAAGAACAGTGAGAGAGGAAAGAAAAAAAATAGTAGAGAATTTTTTGAGAAATTAATCTAGTGTGATCAACAATTAAAATGAGTAAGAGTTGCTATGACTGAGTCACGACGGTGGTTATATGGCAGTGTTATGAGGGAAGGATTCGGCGCTGTGTCAGATTCATATTTTGACGTATAAGGTTAGTAGATTATTTGTGATCCTGTGAATGTGC
The DNA here is from genome assembly GCA_014058105.1 of Kingdonia uniflora. NCBI lineage: Eukaryota > Viridiplantae > Streptophyta > Magnoliopsida > Ranunculales > Circaeasteraceae > Kingdonia > Kingdonia uniflora. Next base: position 186,087 of record JACGCM010000843.1, read on the forward strand.
TTCTTTCAAAAATCCTTTTTTGCGGTATGCAAATCTAAAAATTACTATTTATAGCAATCTATAAAAATCTACTTGATATATTCGTAAAATGAAATATGGAAGATATATGCTTGTGGATGATATATATGTAAATGATAATGATGGAATACCTGGACCTGTATGTAGGTCGAGCATGAGAAGTTTAGTGTAGGATCAAGCCTTATCTATAAAATTGTAGTTGATATGGAGACTTCATCTGTTAATGAGGCGTCGATCTCTGGTCGATTGGCTGAGCCCGAGAATATAGTATTTGATAGGGAGGGTGAAGTAGGAGTTGCTCAATTTCTAGATTTCCCTAGAAAATTGGTATCCTATCCTCCAAATTTTGATGTATTTAGAAAGTTTTGCAAAGCTAAAGCTTCTGTAGGGGGAAGATGGGGTAATTTTGTAGAACATGTCGGTAGGCATTTTAGAAGTTGTATTGTAGGATCTGGGGAGAAACATTTCTTTTTATTAGCTGATTTGGAGAAGGAAAAAGTAGATAGGGGCTTAGACGAATCGATCTCCTTAAAGTATTATGATGGAAATATCCAAGACATCCTAGAAGAGGGTTTTCTATGTTACCTGTCTTAATTGGAGTATGGATTGTGTCTGCCACTTAGCAATCTTGCGAAAAGGATTATGAACACCATTGGGGCATGTCCTACTCAGTTGAACGGAACATATGGGTGGTATTAAATGTCTATAAAATTTTGAATAAGTTGTGGGAGGAGGATGAGGTTGAGATGAGGATATCTCCTGAAGATGTCTTGCAGTTTTATGGGGTAAAAAATTATTCCGCAAGTAGAGGGGCATACTTTTTTGCGAATTCGACTCAGCCTCTTTTCTTCGATCTGAATTTTGTAAGTCGAATGTAGAATAATAATGTGATATGGGTGAGGGGTTATTGCCTTCTAAGAGATGATGAAGAACCCATGGAACTTTTGTGTAGAACTATAAAACAAAGTAAGTATAACAATGTATAATGTATAATATTAAAATGTTGAAATTGTATGTTGCGTTGTTGATGATAATGTATTGTTGATTGACAGGTCCTCAATTGAAGGAGATGAGGAATGAGCCATTATTGGATACTGTTGCTCAGGAAGGGATTGAGCTTGAGGCTGTTTTGAAAGAACTTGGCATTAGCAGAAAGAATCGTGCTAACAGCCGGTCCTAGAAAGTTCAACAGTCTCAAACAACGAGGCTAATGATGGGTGTTGGTGGCAGCAAGAAGATAGGAGCTGATGGAAAGAGATGAGTGGTCTTGCCTAAGGCCTCTAAAGTGGACTTTGTGGATGTGCCAGAGTCTACTACGTCGAGCAAGCTATCTCTGGCGTTTCTAAAGAAAAAGTTGTTGAAGCGTGGCTCAACCTCTAGAACCACTGGAAGTGGTGAGGTCGAAGGAAGGGGTAAAAAAGAGAAGGGTTGACCCTCCGTCCCAACTAACTGGGGCGAAGGCCGCAGAGAGTAGACTTGGTGAAGAAGATGAGTTGAAAGTGTTGAAGGATAGGGCGATGCTTGCAGTTTGTAATGGTGATGAGGAAATGAGTAAAATGGTAAGTTTAATGATTTGGGCATATGCTAAATTCTGTATGACAATTTGAGCTAACAATATGGCCGATGTTTGTTAAGATTTTGCAGGCTGCTTGTTTGATAAAGGGGATCTACCTCGGGGTGGAGGAGGAAAAAACTGAGCTTGAGAATGGGAAGGCTGAGCTCGAGAAGAAGCTAACTCATTTAAAAGCTAACTTGGTCAGAGGAAGCGACTAGACTCCTTGAAGTCTTCCCAAGAGGTGGAAATGAACGAGCTGACAGTGGAAGCAGAAAAGAATTTGGGGGAGGTGGTAATCCAGCAGGATAGACTTGGGCGCCACCTTCTAAAAATTAGGTACTCTAAAACTGAGATGAATGACATTATGGCGAACACCTATATTGAAGAGGAGGAGATGATGAGGCAGAAGATGTCGCGGTTGAAGTCGTAGACAGGTTTGATGGTGTCTCTCCCCAAATGGTACAAGACAACCAAATGGATGACAATGAGCGTTCAGAGGAAGGTAATAAGAAGGTAGAGTAGAATGTTAACTCTATGATTGTATGATTATGAAGGGTTTAAAATGTTGTAATCTAAGGGAATATTGTTTGTTGGATAAATTTTTGTAGGCTAAGATGTTCTTGTAAACCTTGTTGAAGGAACTTAAAGAAGTGCGCCTCAGAATAAAATAATTAGATAATGAGCTCAATAAGGATAAAGACGCCTCAGTGTCCTTATTTTCTTTGCAAGTGGAGCCACAGGCTTGAAAAGAACAATAAATATTTGACTTGTATGCTTCATTACTTTAGACCTACAAAGTAAAAATTTAGAGCGTAGAGACAGACCGAAAATGTGTTAACAGTTTAGGGGAAATGGCACTCAATTGTGTATAGAAAATATCAAAGTATTGAAAAAGTTATAACTTAGAGAATGTATACCTTGGAATTAGAAGTATATGTTATTGTTCATCAAATTGACATCATACTTCAACCTTAAGTGTAGAAGCAGTTTCACACAGTAGATGTCAAAAAATAGAAATTTCGTTAGAAATAAGTGGTATGCATTGAGTGAGTATTCTGAATTGAGCTTGATATATTGTATCATGTTTCTGTAAGTCGAATTGGGGTCACTTCATTTGAGCGAAGAAGAGATACGCTAATGTAACCAAAAATTTGTGGTAGAGTTTGATAAAATAAGAGAGGCAAATAAAGATAGGGAGGATTAACATCAAGTTTGTTGCGGCAACTCAAACCGCTGAGGACCTCACTCGGAAGATCGAGGAGAAAGATGCCAAAATTAGTTAAATTGTAAAAGAGCTCGCGGAGAGGAAGGAAAAGGTAGAGAAACTCAAAAGCCATAATGAAGCACTGATGGCAAAGAGTAGGGAGGCTGTCATGGCTTGATACCGCATACTGGCGTTTAAAATATAAGAGAAAGAGTTATGCCATTCTGTGGCCAGTTTGAAGAACCAAATGATCAGCAAAATGAACAAGCAAGAGTAGACTCGAGCTGATCTAGTGAGTACCAGAAGTGAACTGGAGCAATTGAAGAAGAAAATGGTTCAGAAAGATACCGAGCTGAAGAGAGCTTGAGGCGATCTGTCTAACTCTAAAATTGTGGTTGGGCAGTTGACTGCAACTTTGCCTGCCTACTAAAGATATAGAGTTTCGTTTGGTGCAAAGGAAATGAGATAAGTTGAATGAGAGGGTGATACAGTTGAAAACCGATTTGGCTCAAGCTAATTCGTGTGCCAAAAATGTCGAGGCTGGGGAGCGTTCGAGGAAATATAAGGGTGATGTCAAGGTTTCAATTATTCAATGGGATGTGGTTAGCCTATTAGCTCAAATCAGAGAGCTGAAGGGAAGTGTAGCTAGAACTCAAGGTCACGTACAAAAAGAAAATGAGCGGTTAAGGGAGTGCCAAAGTAAGTTGGACGCTACTCTTACCAGGGAACAAGAGTTAGAGTGGGTTATCAGAGGTAAGGAGATTTTGACAAAGAAAAAAGATGAGTTATTGAAGAACTCTCCTGCTGTGGCAAGTGCAAGTAAAGTCAAGGAGCATAAGGAACTTCGTTCTCAGGTGGCGGAATTAAGTGCGATGAACTAGGTTTAAATTAGCTAAAGCTGATGAGAAGGTGAAGGAGAACATCAAATTTATGTCATGCACAGATAGTCAAATAGAATGGCAAAAAGCACGGTATAAGAGGTTGAAAGAGTGCCTTCAAACGACAAGAAAGATTTTTATTAAGATGGTCGTACTGGAGGCATCGCACTCAGAGATATTAATGGTGGTGACCGCCTATTTTGTTGAAGAGATTATGAGGCTCGAGTAGGGATACTTTGCACGACTGTTTATCGGATAGAGGATGCATTTGTAGAGCTGATGTAGATCGAGGAAACTTTATGAACTTTATGGAAATAGAGTTAGGTTCTTGACTTGCTGAATTGGTAGAGCAAGGCAGGGTCTTTATGGCTGCTCGAGCTAAAGAATTTATGGCTGATCATCCTCCTGTTATTGGGGAAAGCATAGCTGGCTTACCAACATCAAAAAATAATTTTTTGTAGTTGTTGTATATGTAACCTAAAAAATTGTCTGTCACAGACATATTAAGAGATGAAAGCTAGTTTTACCTTTGCCTTATCTTATGTCCAGTAGAGTTCTTTGATTGAAAACTAGTATTTCTTTTGCTTTAATCAAAGAGTATAATTGTCGCAGCCATATTGAGCGATGAAAGCTAGTTTGACCTTGCTTTATCTTATGTCTGGTATAGTTCTTTGATTGAAAACTAGTATTACATTTGTTTTAATCGCAAAATATAATTGTCACAGCCATATTGAGAGCTGAAAGCTAGTTTTACCTTTACTTTATCTTATGTTTGGTAGAGTTCTTTGATTGAAAACTAGTATTACCTTTGTTTTAATCGTAGAGTTTAATTGACGCAGCCATATTAAGAGATGAAAGCTAGTTTTACCTTTGCTTTATTTTATGTCCGGTAGAGTTCTTTGATTGAAAACTAGTATTACATTTGTTTTAATCACAGAGTATAATTAACGCAGCCATATTGAGATATGAAAGTTAGTTTTACCTTTGCTTTATTTTATGTCAGGTAGAGTTTTTTGATTGAAAACTAGTATTATCTTTGTTTTTATCGCAGAGTATGTTTGCTGCAGCCATATTAAGAGATGAAAACTAGTTTTACCTTTATTTTATCTTATGTCTGGTAGAGGTCTATGATTGAAAACTAGTATTACCTTTGTTTTAATTGCAGAGTATGTATAGAGTCGATCAAAGCTAGTCTTACCTTTGCTTTAACCGGAATAGAGTTCGATTAAAAGCTAGTATTACCTTTGCTTTAATCTATATATTGTCTACGTAAGTATAGAGTCGTGTAGGAAAAAACTTGGAAGTTTTCATTGAATAGAATAGGATGTACATTGTATGGAGATGAAAATCTCACTTTTGGAATAGAAAAATGAGAATTGGAAATGGAGTAGTGAGGGACTTAACAATAGTAACGTTTCAGTTGCCTAGTGTTCTAAGGATTTGAAATATGGACTCCTTCTTTGGTCATGAGGTAATATGATCCAAGGCTAGTGTGACCAGTGAATAGGAATGGACTTTCCAAATTTTTTGCTAGTTTCCCGGCATGTGCCTCTTTTCTATGTTGAGGTATTTCTCTGCGGACGAGATCGTCGATTTGGAAAGTACGACTTCTGACTTATCTATTGTATGAACTGGCTAGCATATGGTGATATCAACCTAGGTTTGCGATAGTGCGTTCCCTAGTCTCACCAATCCAATTAAGGTTGTAGGCCAATTCGAACTCATTTTCTTCGTCAGTTAGCTCATGATCTATGACTTGATGATGATATTCTGTCAGAACGACGACTTCGGTCCTATAGGCGAGGAGGAATGGAGTGCAGCCGGTTGATTAAAATGGAGTGGGTATGCCCATAAGACATGAGGATGCTCACGTACCCAGTTTCCTTTTTTATGTGAGTTAAGCCTTTTTTTGAGTCCATCCACGATGTTTTGGTGGTGATTTTGGCTTGGCCATTCCATTGAGGATAGTAGGGATTGGATGGTGAATGGATGATATTATGTTTGTTGAGAGAAGCTACGACTTTTTCTCCAATGAATTGTGGCCCATTATCGATACGAATTAGGTGGGGGCATATGAACCGAGTAATAATGTGTTCCCAGATAAAAGGGATCACCTCTTCTTCTCTAGTTCGATAGAGTAAAACTACTTTGACCCATTTTGTAAAATAATCTATAGCTACGAATAGGTATCGGCGGTTACCTGAAGAATTTGAAAATTTACTGATAAGATCGAGCTCCCATCTTTTGAATGGCCAGAAACTTTTCTTGCATGTAGTTCAAACATAGGGGAGTGGATAATTTGTCCATGTCCCTGGCATGTATTACATTTGTATGAGTACTATTCTGCTTGCTTGCGCATGCATGGCCAGAATACTTATTATGTAATGACTCTATTTGCAAGTGATAGACCTGTGGCATGAGAGCCACAAGTCCCTTCATGTAAATTGCGGAGCATCTCGTTTGTTTTCTTTTTGGAGAGGCACTTGAGATAAGGCCCTGTGACTAAACGTTGATATAGAAAACCTTTTTGATTTCTGTAGCGCTTTGAGTTGTCGATCAGCTGCCGGCGCTCTTTTGGATCTACTGGAAGGGGTTATTTGCATTTGTTGTTGGTGCTAAGGTAAGCAAGGAAGGGCTTTTGCCAATCGTCATTCTCCCCTTTATCGTCCCCAGTGTTGATCGTGCATATAGAAATACGATCAATGCTGGGGTTTGATATCAGTTCGATCTGAAGATATTGAGCTTCTATTCCCAAAACCCCAGCCTGATAAGCCAAGGAATCAACATGTCTGTTTTTACCTCGAGAAATATAATCAAGAGTTGCTTTCGCAAACTGGCTCATCCTATCTGCAATAAAGGCTGCGTATTCGATCATCTTGCCATTCTTCTTGTATTGCTCAGAGTAATGGTGGACGATGAGTTGTAAATCTGTGTAGACTAATAGTTCAAGGACCCCAAGCTCTAGTGCGAGGTGGAGTCCATGAATGAAAGCCTCGTATTCGGTGACACTGTTGGAGGCTTTAAAATTTAAGCGAATTGATTTCTCAATTTTGTCGTTGGAAAGGGTAATCAATACGATTCCAATTCCTGACCCTAGGGGTTCTGCTGATCTATCTGCAAGAAGTCTTCACCCTTTTCTTGTAATCCATTCAGCTCGCTCATTAACTTCTTTGGTGGGTGGATCTCCTGTAATTTCTTCTGCAAGGTCAGGATCGTGTTCCTCCCACTCGGGATCTTCCACTAGAAAATCCGTGAGAAAATTGGTAGCGGCCCGACCCTTTTTTGAATGACATTGTTAAAACTTGTTATCATGTTCTCCCAAACTAACTAACCCTTATTGCACTCTCCTAGATTTTTCTTTCTTTGACAAAACTTTTTGAAGTGGGTAGTTTGTCATGACTTTGACTGAATAAGCTTGGAAGCTGTGCTTAAGTTACTGTGAAGTATAAACAAGAGTTAGAAAGAGCCTCTCGATTATAGAATATCTCGCTTCCGCTGGAGTAAGGGTTTTACTGATAAAGTAGACTGGCTTCACAATTTTTTCTTTAAGTCGAATGAGAACCAAGCTGATAGAAGTATCTGTAACTACTAGGTAGATGATAGTTTCTCATTATCTACTATGGTGCTCATTATGGGAGACTTCCCAAAATAAGTTTTGAGATCCTGAAAAGTTGCCTCGTATTCTAATGTCCATTGGATCTCTGCATTTGGCTAAACATTTTCTCATTTGGTATAGCCAAAGAGTAGTAGAAACAACCAATGACAGCGATCTGAAGATTTTGAGGCGAATCAGTTGATAGCGGCATTCTTGCCGGCAAGTTTTTGTACGTCTTTCATCGTCTTTGGAGATTGCATTTTGAGAAGAGCTCGAATTTGATCTGGACCGGCTTCAATCCCTTTCTTGCTGATGAGAGGCCGAGGAATCGGCTCTAATATACTCTGAATTGACACTTCTTAGGGTTAAGTCGTATTCGGTAGGATCAAAGAATGTTTAATATTATGTTAAGATCTATAATGTGGATGACTGACTGTATGATCTTGCATAAGAGATCGTCAATGTTGACTTCTACGACTTTCTCAAGATGTGCTTTAAACATTGTAGTTATCAACCGTTGTTAAGTCGCGTTTACATTTTTAAGTCCGAAGGGCATGCTTTTGTAGTAATAAAGTCCTCTTTTCAGTGATGAAAGTGGTATTTTCTTAATCTTCTTCCAAGAGTGGTATCTGATTATATCCAGAAGCAGTGTCCATCATAGATAGGAATTCATGACCTGCTGTAGAATTAAGAAATTGATGGATATTGGGATGAGGGAAACTATCCTTCGGAGTGTGTTCGTTTAGATCTGTAAAATCTACACAAACTCAAACTTTTCCATTCTTCTTAGGATCAGCGACAATGTTGGATATCCAATCTAGATACTTGGCTTCTCGAATGAATCTCACTTTGATCAATTTCTCACTCTCCATGTTAAATTCATCTCGAAAGTGAGGTGATAGTCGTTGCTGTTTCTGTTTGACCGCTGTGGCGTTGATGTTAATGGCCAATTTGTAACATGTCTTGGCCGGATCGACCTTAGGCATCTCTTCGAAAGTCCACACAAAAATGTCTCAATTCAGTCGTAGGAACTGAATGAGATCATCCTTATCATGCTGGACCAGCTTGGTACCGATAAAAGTACCTTTGCAAGGTCCATTAATGTTGACATATTATGTAGGCTCTTATTTTGAAGGCTGATCATCAAGGTGATCAGCTTTATATAATTGATATACAACGTATTTGTCTGAAGTATCTAGAATAGCAAAAATAGTATTTTTACAAGCTCGAGAAAGCTTTTGACTACCCTTGATTTCATAGATACCATCATTGTTCTTGAAGCAGAGTACTTGATAATAGGTGGAAACGATTGTTTTCATGTTGTGAATCCAACAGTGGCCCATAATCCTGAGATAACGAGATTTGGCGTTGATGACGTAGATGATGGCGTCGATGGTGGCCAATCCTGCGGTAATAAGTAAGATGATCTTTCCTACTTACTCTTCTTTAGAACCATTAAATCCACTTATATTGGTGTCGCTTGGAATAACTTGATCGTCCAATCTCATTTGGTTGATTGTACTTTGAAAGAGAATCTCAATACCGCTTCCAGTATCGATCATCATTGAATGTATGACAAACTACTTCATCTTGGGCATTATGACTAATGCATCGTAATGTAGAAACTTTACATGACTAATGTCACAATATTTGAAGGAGATCCTAAGTTGGCGATTGCTCGATCCAGGTAGAAGCATGGCTTTTATATCTTAAGGTGTGAGAGTACAACATTCTGACAGTCTCATGCACTTGAATTGGCAAGAGTTGGTGATCTGATAGATTTTCATCTTGTTGTTGTGGTACATATATTAGAGATGTTTCTCCTCAGCTTAATCTTTGACCTGGACTACTTCAAGTTACTTCCTATAGATGCCATCTTTGTATGATTTCAGGTCAATAATGCATTTGAACATTCATCCTTCCATGGAAATGAATTCTAGCAACCTCTATAAAGCATAACAGTTATTAGTAGAATGATGGTTTACCTTGTGATGCATGCAGTACGGGAGGTTCTCGATTGGTCCAATGGTTAAGAGGGGACGGTATAGCTTATCTTTGGAGAGGATTGAAAAAATTGTGGAGATCTGAACATTTATCTTTGGGAGGACCGGATTGGGTAGTGAACCACCTTTCTGAGGGTTGTTAGAATTTCCCTTGAAGCATTTTTGATCACCCTAAACCTCCTTCGGATCAATGCTTCGTTCTATAGGTGGACCTTTTGTGGTTAGGGCGGATTTAGTAGACTAATATCTTTCGGACATCATCCTTTCAAGGTCGACATAACCATTGACCTTGGAGATCATATCCTCCAAGGTCGCAGGTTTGTTGAGGAAGAGGTGTTCTTTAACCTTGCAGTCGAGCTAGAGTGCATTGGTGAAAGCAGTAACAACTATTTTCTTATCAAGATTGTCCACTTTACGTGCAAGCTCCAAAAACTTTTTTATGAAAGCCTTGAGCTTCTCTCTGTGTGACTGTTTAAGGCTAATAAGATAATATAAATTCTCCTCTTTGCCTCTGTTGTGGGAATAAGTCTTGATAAATTGTTTTTACAGTTGATCGAATGTGAGTATAGAATCTTCAGGTAAATAGCAGAGCCACCCGAGTGGTTCTTTCTGAAGACTTGTTGTAAACAAATGGCAGAGGATGTGGTTGAGATTGGAATACAACCCCAATAAATCACGGTATTGTTGAATATGCTCATTTGGATCGGTGCCCTTGTATTTAAATTTTTTTGGAGTATGGAAGCCTTTCGGTATTTCCATATCGAATAGTTCTTTGGCAATCAGACTCCTTTTTAACTTGGTAAAATCATCTATAGTGCTCAGAACTTGTGCTTCGATCAACTCCTTGATGCGCTGATCCATATGCTCTTGTGTGACATATTGACATGTTGGTTGAGTGGCTTGGCAAGGAGGTTGTGGATTGTGAGTACCGGCACCTTCACTCAAACAATCATGTGCTAGAATTCGAGGTTGAGGTTGTTATTCTTTCTCCTAACGTTTGGAAAATTGGTGACCTCTGCGGAGTTCAGACTGAACTTCACCACCCAAATGAATGGAAGGTTGATGTTCGTAGTGAATATTTTTGAAATAGCTCTATTGGTAGCTCCTCGAGGTCCTAATCTGTCTCGCGCAGAAACCTAGGGGGTTTCTGGCAATTGATCGCGATCCCTTTTTGGAGGAGCCTGTTGAGTGTCTTGTAGAGCTTGTAATATAGTCTGCATGGTTGTCATCTGGTCTTCATGTCGTTTAAACGCTATCAAACAGGCTTCGAGCTTCTTCTCACGAAACTCACGGTCGAGAGTTATCTGACGTTCGAGCTCATTGCGCTTCTCTGTTTCGTCGTAGAAAGTCGCCCGTAGTTCTATAAGTTGTTCCGGCTTAATTGAAAGATCGAGCTAGATTTCAGTTGTTGGTCGTCTGGAAGTGACCATTATTGAAGTTGGTAGTAGAGTGGATGTATGCCTTAGGATATAGTGAAAATGTCTTCTTTCCCACAGACGGCGCCAAATGTCATGGCCTAGTTCCGTAAGCTCAGGATGGCTTAGAATTAGCTCTTGCACCAATGTTCCTGTGATAAAACTAATGTAAGATACGAAATGATACATGTGATTTAGCATGGAAAACCTCTAAATAGGTAAAAAACCACAGCCTCGAGTTGAGAGTTTTAGTAATAGTGACTTTTATTGCTTGAGGCTGATATCTTATTACAGGTGATCTCTCGAACTATAAATACTTGATCTTGTAAATAAGATGTTTGGTGTTTTGAGAATCAAGAAAATATAGTTTTCTTGGTGATTTTTCGTATATATTTCTTGTCTTGTCTCTTCTGGAACTTTTTCTTTATATATACCTTGTCCGCGGTTCTCTATTGTGCTGAAGCACGTTCTCCGAACAATGTGGTAAGTGGTGCTTGACTGAGTAACTATTGAGTTCGTGAAAGACAGGTATCTTTGACTTATTCATGCATTTCTATTGTGCTCGACCAACGTTCTTTATCAGTTCGTGCCATAGGCGTCAATGCTTACTGTTTATGTCACATGTAGAATGTGTGAGTCTGATATGAAGGTAGGTGAAATTGGAAATAGTTTGAATTAGGTTTGATCGAGGGATAGGTCCCTACAATCATGAAAGTGGAAATCAGTGTCCTTAACAATTAAATTACACAGGGGTTGGAAATATTTTGCTAAATTTTGTAATGAACTAACGATAAAACCTGGCATAGCCACGAAATGATTGAATGGCCTTAACCGTTCGAGTAAGAAGGAAGACATAATGTCAATTTTTGCCTTATCAACTTCTATCCCTTTGTTTGATATGATATACCTAAGAACTATCTTTTGTGTCACCATAAAGTAACATTTTTTTCCAATTTAACACCAAATTAGTTTGTGTACACCATTTTAACATGAGCTCCAGATGGTGTAACCATTCATCAATACAGGAACCAAACACTGAAAAATTATTCATAAAGATTTTCATAAATTTATCAACCATATATCAGAGAATATGCATATCATACAACATGGAAATGTAGCAGATGCATTACAGAACCCAAATGGCATACATCGATAAGCATAAGTCTCGTAGGAACACGTGAATGTGGTTTTCTCTTTATCTTTTGGAGCGCTGGGATCTAATTATATCTAGAATAACCTTCAAAAAAGTAGTAATGACTCTTTCCGGCTAACCTTTCAAGCTTTTGATTAATAAATTGAAGAGGAAAATGATCTTTCCTCATGGTCATGTTCAAGTTTTTGCAATCGATACAAAAATGCCACCCGATGGTCATACGGGCGGGGATTATTTATCTATTCTCATTTTCAATGACAGTAATCCCTGATTTCTTAGGTACAACTTAAATAGGGCTTACCCACTTACTATCCGAAATGAGGTATATGATACCCGAGTCTGATAGCTCAAGGACTTGCTTCTTAACCACCTCTATCATAGTGGGATTTAGCCTTCATTGCATCTCGTGCAAATTTTAAGTACTTTCCTCGAGATTGATGTGTTGCATGCACACGATCGGGCTAATCCTTATCAAGTCTGTTATAGACCACCCTAGGGCTGATTTGTATTTTCCAAAGACACTCAATAGTCTACTTTTCTGGTTAACATCAAGATTGGAAGCTATGATCATGGGTAGAGTTTCAAAATATCTTCAGGTCCAACTAGGGTGGTTTAACAATAGTAGTAGATGGTTCAAGATGTTCTAGCCCAGGTCTCTATTTGAATATGTTATAAACTAGAGTTGAGTCGAGTAAGGATTAAGCTCTTTAACGATCATGTCTTCATCAAATTCCTTATAAAAGTTTACAAGACTAGATTTTAATGGGTCCTCGAAAAAGGATTAGGGGAAAGAGTTATAAACTAAAGAGTCAATCATATAGAGCTCAACCTAGTCATCAAAATTAGGAACTTGGGTATTATTGTTAAAAACATTGATTTTGACTTTCAGGTCTCCCATAAATAGTTGAAAAACCCTTTTGATGCAATTGATAATGGCAAGGGTCATATGGCATTATGCTATTTGGGGATCGAGTTAGGCTTAAACCCAGGTGATCCTTTGAGATTATATTTAGGTTGGCTAGGCAGCTTACAAAGTATTCTCTCATTCATTACATTTTCTAATTGCCCTATCTGAGTCTCTAGATTAAGGATAGATTAGAACGTGGAATTTTGATTTAACAACGTCTGTTACTAGAATTGCATCATCTGTTGCTAGAATTGTACTGATTGTTGCATAAAGAGAGAAGGGTTATCTTCCAAGGATGATTTGGGTAAAATGGGGGGGGTGGAACTGTTTGGATGGTTGGAAGGATTGCTAAGATACCTGCGGATAAGAATGGGAGGGGTTCCTAGGTGTTTGTGGTCCTTTAAAGCCCGAACTGGGTTAATTAGTTTTCCTGGAAAAAATTGGATGCTTTAACCAAATGGGCTTATATGGGTCAAAAGATCTCTTGTACGTATTGTTCAGTATATTCACATGCTTTGGGTTATCATTATTCATTTCATTGTACATGGTACACATTTGAGTCACATGTTTAAAATCATAGCAGATCGTGCAACCTTATTGTTGAACTAGGTAAACTGGAGCAGGAGGTAAGTTCATAACACCAATCTTTCGGGTAAACTATTATAATTGGGTTTTTATGGCTATGTCATCGCTCAGCTCAAACAATCCACCTTTCCTGGAGATGCGACTATATCAATATGTCATCGTTAATGTCTCAAACGCTTCATACGCCGTATCGGGTTTGAGATCTTGAAATTTTTCAGCATGTAAATACTTTAACAGATAACGATTTTCAGACGTTATACCTTGAAAGAAAATCTGTGCAAGATGTTGCTTCTAAAAACTATGGTGGGAATATTGCGAGAGGAGCTCCTTATATTTCTCCCAAGCTTCAAGAAAATTCTCGCTCTCATTTTAAATAAATTCATTAATTTTTGTCTTACTAACGAGTGTTCTTGACATGGCGAAAAACTTGGTAACAAATTTTGACTCCACTTCCTCCGAGGTGTGAATAACTTTTTGTGCCAAAGGCTCAAGTCATCATATTGCCTTGTCTTTTAAAGAGAATGAAATTAGGCAAAGGCGGATATAATCCTCAGTAAGTATTGGTATCGAGAAAGGCCACATTTTTTTAAAATCATGGACATACTTATATGGCTCTATGAATTAAGCCTATGAAAAGTAGGTAACATTTGAATCACATCGGACTTTATCTCATAATTGTTTGTTGTAACAGCCGGTAATACGATACACGAAGGCATATCGCTCATCACAGTGGTTTAATAGTCCCGAAGAGTTTTAGCGGCCATGGTTGGGGGTACGATTGTTGGCCTAATAACTAGGTTAATTGAGTTAATTTGATCAGTTTGATTAACCTCTTCCACAATTGGGGAAATTAAATTCTCTATGGTATTCCCTGGGTGAGGTACTCGCCCTTTCTACTTTGGTTGGGGTGGTGGGCCATAAATGGGCAAAGGTTCTGGTAAAATTTTTAAACATTTTTCATCATGTGTCCAATTGATCACGCACAAACTAATATCGATAAAATTTGGCAACCGGTGCAATAAACAATCATTTAAGTGTAGAATTAAGCACTTCAACATTTTTTTAAATGCAACTATTAGATCTTCCCTATATTTCTATGTGTTCAAAATGGGGTAAGATGGCCTGTGGCTTTGCTTCCTACACTCCCTTACGTAACTATTCTAGTACAAGCTTAGAGTAGATATTTGGTCCTCACGCCGAGTGAGTTACATTATCATACGTCAGCACTTGGAACGGTGACGTCACCAACATATAGCCAGTATTTTATGGCGCTAGGCTAGGGCCATATCCTATGAAACCATGTTTGTACCCCGGTACAATATGCATATCTGTTAGGTAATGAGATCCTGTAGGATTCTTGCTTATCTTTTTTATTATCAGTTATTTTGTGGTTCAGGACACTTAATTTTCGTGTAATACAAATTTCTTCGTATTCCTAATGGGTGGTCCCACATGTAAGAGAAATATTTGGGTGATGAAATCCACAAATCTGTAACGGTTTTTACCTTTACTAATGCTAGAATGAAAAAAATCTTGAACACAACAATAAGTCAATCCAACAACGGCCATTTTTTTATTAGAGTAGCATGTATTTGTAATAGCCTATTTTCGTAAAGATACCGAAAATAGTGCTTTACACCTTTGAAATATAGAATAGTGGTTGAGAACTGAAAGCAATTGACACGTGATTTAGCGTGGAAAACCCTTAAATGGGTAAAAAACCACGACCTCTCCTGAGGATTTATGAAAGTATGGTATTTATATAGATGCTAGCTATTACAAAGAGAGAAAGAGATCAAATATCCGAGTTTTGGTAGGGATGACTTTCTCTAAGAGCTCTCTAGGTGATAATAGCCATCCCTGATCCTGATCTCCAGGTCTCTTTTTATAGGTCTTATAATATGACCGTTGGTTACATTGATGAGGGACGTTACAATATCAGGTTTTGATGATTCTTCATAATGGTCTTCTGTAACGTCTTGATATTTGTTGATCTGTAACGGATCTATTAATATTCTTTAGCTGTAACTTCAGACCGCTGGGAAGATACAATCTCTTGTGATGTTCGCATGTACGACCTGTTAATAAATGGAGGAGTATCTTCTGTAGCGCAAAGTCACAGGATACTTTGATATCTTCGAACTGTAGGTAAGGAAGTCTGGACTACGATCTCCTTGCTTTTAGTTCTTGATT
Organism: Kingdonia uniflora; assembly: GCA_014058105.1. Classification (NCBI taxonomy): domain Eukaryota; kingdom Viridiplantae; phylum Streptophyta; class Magnoliopsida; order Ranunculales; family Circaeasteraceae; genus Kingdonia; species Kingdonia uniflora. The sequence goes on from JACGCM010000843.1 coordinate 201,593, forward strand.
GGTTATCAGTGTGTTTACTCGAGCTATGTAAGTTCAAATATCGGACTCAGTATGAGGATTAGAAATAAGCCATCACAACTGCCCCCTCTCAGCCAATAGCAGGAGAAACGTGTGTTGCGAGTGGTGTTGTTTAAGAAGTCCAGTCGTTTGAATTGAATGTTGCATTGATGGCTTCTATTTTATCTTGAAAGAATAATAGTTTTGACTATTTGGTCTCCCAAAAATTCTACTTGAGATGTACACTTGTGATGAATACCTTATTGGAAGTTGTAACATGCATTAAATGTTGATAGTATAAATCAAGGTGAATAACTGCTATCACTGGTCACCCTGGTTAATGTTGTCAGTCATTCAGATTGGTATAAGTAGCAGTGATGGTGGCAACTCGATGCCAAGCATATGAAGCTAGAGTTCAGACCAAAATGGCAAGTCTACAAACTCGTTATTTTGGGAACCAAAGTCTTTCTCTGTCGACTCCGATCCCTGTTCCTCCAACTTTCCATGGGATGTCGTGGGAAGAAGTAGAGGAGGCAGAGGATGATTATCATCAAATGTGGCGATTCCATTATATGGTTTTGTTCACTGCTCACCGTCGGTCCTGTCTTCAGATGCTTACAGAGGATGCGGTGGCGGAGGAGGATAAGAAGGCCGGGGTGTCCTCTATTAAGTACTGTCGATACCCCGCTAAAGATTGTGTATTGTAATGGTGGAGGAGGTCCTTCGTCGGTAGTGGAGGTGGGGGATATCGAGGAGTGGTGAGATTAACTTTACCATTTACCTCACTCCAGTTCCTCTTCTTGGGCTTTGAGTTCTTTTACTGGGCCCGCCATTGTTTCTTTTCAAGTGTTGTACTGTCATTTGTAACGTAGGTTATTCTTTGTAAAAGAAAAAATTGTCTGCAGAACTTGTAATCTTGATTTTTGAACTGGTTGAAGTATTCATCCTTGTAAATTGTTTTTATTGAATAATAAATTCAAACTTTCATATCTTGTCTTGTCAGTGTTTGAAACTGCTTGAATGAATTGTTATCGAACTAGTCAAAAATGACATAGGTCAAAAATATGTAGATCGAAATATTACTAAGTTGAACTGTGTAGATCGTGCTATGTACTTGTTGCCTTATTGTAAGAGTATCATCATAGTCAACTTGAGCACTTGTTATCATGGGTAGAAACCTGGTTGCAGCCTCTGATATGGAGTGATTTGTTAACTTCTACTGGATGTAGAGCTATGTGAGGCATCAGTTCGATAAATCGTGCTGGATACACTTGCTAAAGGGCTACTGGTGGGGAAATCATTCCGTGTGGTAAAGAGAACCATCCGTGCCTGTATGTATATGTAAGGTCAGGTCATTGATCATAATGATTTGTTTTTGTTGAGGTCGTCTTGTTATCACTTTTTGTATCTATGATAATTTTTAATTGAAATATAACTGAAGCAGGATTTGTTGCTGATTTTTTGCTTCTGTCAAACCAAAATTGAGGTAAGTGGCAGCTGTAATAGATGTACTTAAGTTTTTGAATTGGAAATCATGCTTAAAATAGCACAGTAGGATTGTGTAGTCGCAGAAGGTTGTTGCTGTATGGGGGTAAGCGTGCTGCAAGATCTGTACAAATCTTCTTGGGTAGTGAGTCCTTGAATTTAATAATGGTAGATGATAGAGACAGACGTGATAACCGAGCACGTTACTCTAAAGTTCATCATGAGGGCAAACAAAAAGACGTGCTTGTAAAGAGGGATGATGCTAACACGTGACCCATAGAGCTGTCATTTCAGAAACCGAGGGTCAATATAAACTCTCATCTTTCTCCCTCCCATAATTTATATTCATTTACAAAGAGAGAAGAAAGTATTTCTAGAGAGAGAAAGTTGTCAAACTTTAATCATAGTCCACCGTTTTACTGTGTTCTTCCTGTAAAAACTGACGCTTTGTTGTCTGAAGTGAAGGTGGTGACTGGAAATGACAATTGTTGTTCTTCTAGTACAGGTTAGTGACTTATTTTCCACCATTTTTGTTGCTTTATTAGTTTCTTGTAACTGGTAATTGCATATTTGAACTTCTGGTAGATTAATTAAGTGTTTGGTACGGCTGAGGGAGGAGGCCTGTTTGATTTAAAAAACTCTGAACAGATTTTTTCCGGTATGTGGTAGATGCGCTCAAAAAATCTGTAACCCAGTAGTAAATTTGTTGTATCTTCAAGTAGTGAGGAATCATCATCGTCTAACAGGACTATAGATGATTCAGAGGTAATTGGTACTGTAACTATTGATATACCGGCTGTTCCTTCTGGGAAGGATATGGGGTTGCATGCTAGGATTGAAACAGGGAAATGTTTTAGGTATCCCGAGAATGTAGACATAGCAAAGAAATTTTTGCAGTATGAAAGGGGTTTAGATGGAAAATGGGGCATTATGTGATGAATACAGGGTTGTGGTTTAGAACTCTGGTGAGACCATGTGGTAATATAGAGCATTTTCAGGTGCCTTCCCTGGATCAGTGGAAGAGAAGTATGGATATAGGAGATGATATAGATATCTCTTATTATAATGGGACTGGTGTAGAGGTCGTAGAGAACAAATTCCTTTACTATCTGAACCAGGTTGTATATGGGTTGAGCATTCCCCTAACTTTTTTCCAAAAGGGTGTCATGAATGCTCTAAAGAGCTGCCCTGCCAATTAAATGATAATGAATTTGAAATGATGAAGGTCTGTAAAGCCCTTAACAAGAGATGGAGAGATGGTGGTATTGCGAGACAGTTCATTGCGGACGGTGTCTTAAAATACTATAAGTTTAAATAAATGAAAGATCGAAAGAGTGGATACTTGTTTAGTGATTCGGCGAGTCCAAAATTCCTTAACTTTGAGTCAGCTGAGAGACCCTGGTGCGACCATCTTGTGATGGTTAGGGGTAATTGTATGCAAGTACCTGGGGAACCGGCGCTCGAGCTGATATATAGGAATTTTAACGAGAGTAAGTGTCTTCATTCTGCCTGTAGTTTGTTTTTTTAAACTTGTTACGAACTTCTAACAGAGTTTGTTGTTGATTTGGCAGAGCCTAATCCCAAAGGTGCCACTGATACGTCGAGTCTGTTCGACGTCGTTAGTCGAGAAGGAACCGAACTGAACAAAGTTCTTGGAGCACTAGGTATCCGCAGAGAGAAGAGGTTGAATTCTATAGTTGAAAAAGTACAACGAGCTCATCAGAATCGAGCTATGGCTACTTCTGGTTCTGCTTATGATGACATTATGGAGATTCCTGCCTGTGCTGCGGGTACTTCGAGTATCCAACCTCGATAGCCTAGAGGAAAAAAGGGGTTGCCCCTTCCGAAGCAAACAACTCCTACACAAACGACGCAGGCGGAGACTGAGGTCGATGCTGCTGTAAATATGGCTCCTCCTCTGAAGAAGCAGAAATAAGAGTCTGGGAAAGATATCCGAGCTTCTTCAAAGGGGGTCAATCTCAAAGCGGTGGAGCAAGAGGCACTAAACCTGGCTAAGCGTGATCCCATACGCCTAGATACTCAAATTCGATCCAGTATCTCACAGGTATGCATGATGTTATCTGATTAAATCTTGTTAAGTAATGATCTGATTTTGTAATACTGCTTTGCTGTATTTGTGGTGCAGCTTTCTATTGCTTGGAGTCGGCCGCTGAGGTGTTGAAGGTAGCTGCTGCGGATCGTGCCGAGTATGAGGCCAAGAAAGCATCTTTGGTTGAACAGTTAAAGGAGCGAACTGCGCTGTGTGAGCAGTTGCAGAAGGTGAAGGCTTTATGGTCGGAGTAGCTCGAGAGAGAAAAGGCTGAGCAGAAGGAGCAGTTTAAGGCAGAAGCTGTTGATATGAAGAAAGAGGTCGAAGCTGATGCAAAGAAAACTTTCGACAAGGTGTTACTTGATCGAAACAATCTGGTTGGAGCATTCTATTATTGGGGGCTGACAAGAGATGATATCGCTCTTGCATTTGCTAAGAGGTATAGTGAGATAATCTCCCCAGACGAGGATGCCTCTCCAGTGGCTGACCAACCTTCTGAGCAGACCCCAGCTCCAGAGGATGATGATACGACCAAGGAGGTAGCAGGAGCTAATTCTTGATTCTGTAGTTGTAACATTGTTCTGAGACTTGGTTGAATTTTGTCCTTTGTACTGGTGATAGCGCTATTTTTGCTGAGACTTTAAATTTTTTGTAGCTGCTATTGATATATGTTTTGATGGTGAATGTATAATATGTATGTAGGAGGTAGTTCGTTTGAGGGAGAAAGTGATCGAGATGGAGAAGGCCTTGAGCTGAGCAAAGGATTCCATCACTCGTACTCAATAGGTACACAATAAACTTGAATATGAGATACGTCTTCATAAGTCAAACTTTGATAACACCTTTAAAGAGTTATTCGAGCTTCAATGTAGATATGGAAAGATAAAAATTGATAGGGATGAGGATTTGCGAAAAGAGAGCGATAGGTTCGCTTTACTCCAAAAATCCCTTAAGGATAACCAGTTCGTAGATGAGAGTGATATGTTAGAGTGTCAAAGGTCATTATTATCTTTGACGCTTTATTTTGAGGCCGAAGTTGATAGTGAGCGAAGCTTGAAGGAAGCCTATTTAGAACAAATTATCTAAGAGAGACATAGTGCCGGACCCAGCTCGGGTAAATTTTTTGGCTTAAGAAGCGCGTAATCGCTATAGTATAGAGGCACAAAGATGCTCAGCTCAGGCTGGAGTATCCATCTTATGGGGTAGTGTAGGTCCATTACCTGATGAGCTTGACATTTATAAGGGCAAAGAGTAATGAGGATCCTTTTCTTCAACATAAAGAAGGAAGATAGAAGGATCCAGTCATAATTAGAAATCGATCTGAGGCATGCTTGTGACGAACTGGAGCGATGCAAAGGTCATAATGCATGTTGGGAGAGGGAAAAGGTGGAGTACAATAAGTTGTTACAGAGTTCAGATAAGAGAGTGACATTGTTAGAAGCGTGTTTACTAGATGCGCAGAAACGTTTACAAATGTCCAAATCGCGATTGAAGAAGTATCTTACTCCAAAGTGGAGAAAATGTGCTATAGATCATGAACGTCAGATAGCCGATGTGATCGTGTTCTATAGGGGCGAGCTTGGGAGAGTAGAAAATAAATTTGGACGTTATATCTCGAGCTGTGGTAAAGATGTTGAAGTAGAGAATGATAAGGTTGAAAATATGTGGTTTGCAAAAGGGAATGAGGGTGGAGGAGCTTCAACCTCAAAACCGCAAGCTGAAGAGTCTGAGGAGGAGGAGGTCGAAGATCTGTTACCTCACACACGGCATAAGACCCGTCTGCAAGAGGTCGTAATCTTTAATGAACTTTTGCATGTAGATGCGAGTAGTAGTAGGGTTCAATCATAAGCCAACTAAATTGTGGCATATGATTGTGCTCTGCATAATGTAGTTGATTCGTGTATCATAGCTTGATGTTGTAATAAATGTTGTTAAATGATATGTCTTATTTGAATGAATATCTGATGATAGATGTATTGTCATTTGTAATCTGTTCTTCTAGGGTGAAGACAATGGACAGGATGAACTGAATGTCTTATCCGTATCAAATAAGGAACTGTCTGCAAAGTTGCAGCAATGTTCGTTGGCAGATGAAAATACGACTTTGTCGAATTCGAAGCTGGAATCTGATATGTTGGAGCTGCAGAGTCGGCTAAATGCTATGACTGTAGAGTTGTCATATAAGGATGCAAAGATATTGATTACTAATAATGAAGCCGAACTGTGGAAAGAATCTTTGAAGAAGAAAAAGTTGGAGGCCATGGCTGCGAATCAACAAGTACTGGATCTGTTAAGTACAATTGAAAAGCAGAAGAACAATTTGTTGTACCATCAGTCGGTGGTAATAAATAATTCTGATCTCTTAAAGAAGTAAGATGCTGAAATCCGTCATATGCGAGAGCGTCTGAAAAAGCTGAACTGGGATTTGCGTGACGCTAGAGATTCATGCCAGAGAAAAAGTGACCGTGCCAAAACTCAAGAGGAAGCATGTTCCAAGAGAGATCGAAAGCTGAATGAAATCATCAATAAGTGTAACACACGTATTGCCGGTCTTGACCAGGAAAAACAAGCTTTGATACTAGAGTGTATGCAAGGTAATGAAGTTTACAAGGAGCTCTATGTGAAGTGTAAAGAGTTGCAGAAGTTGGTGGATGCAGCAGACGATGAGATCAATTATTCAAAGAAAGTAGATAAGAAGTTGCAACGTCTGAAGCAGGAGATGGAGCGTAGAGTGCAGATAACGAAGCAATATAAAGATTCATTGCTGCAGGAGAAAAAGTCTCTGGCAGATCGATGTAAGGATCTTGAAGACGAACTAAACAAGGTGAAGGATGAGTTTTGTGAAGCTACGTTGTTGACTGCAGATAATGTTACGTTGTGCGCTATGGCTATCTTGCATGTTGATGTAGAGAAATTTTGAACAGAGCGTGATTTGATCTTGGATGCTTCAACTGAATGCGGCATGGAGTATGATTTGCAGCTAGCGCGGTTATCTTATATTGATAATCTGATGCCGAGAGTTATAGAATTGTTGAATGCACCTTCTACTGTAGTTGATGCGGCTATACCTTTCCCTGCCTTACTTTAATTTGGGCCTGGGGGAAGTTCAAATGTTGTATGCCCGAAGCGTGAAAGGTAGTTTCATTGTTTATATTGTAATGAGACATAGTGTAAATATGTCTTTTTTGTAGAAAAAATGTCAAAAGTTTAGTAGAAAATGTTTTTGTTTTGTAATCTCTTTGTATGGCCGAATTGGGTGAACCAATAAACGACAATGTAGAGATATGATTGCAGCGGTGTTGTATTATCTTGTACATAGGTTGAATTGAGCAAGTCAATAAGCAACCGTAAAGAGAGTTATAAAATGTTTGAATAGCTGAATAATACGTCTCTGCTAGATCGAATCAATTGAATCAATAAGCTACCTTTGGAGAGCGAGTATATTTGAAAATCGATGTTGTAGGTCTCAGTCATAGGTCAAATTGAGCGTATCAATAAGCGACCGTACTGAGACATCTTCGAATATTGAATAGTTGTATGGCGCATCTCTGGCAGATCGAATTGATTGTCTCAATAAGCGACCTTATGAGAGAGAATTTATTTGAACAACCATTATATAGGTCTCAGTTACAGGTCGAATTGAACGTATCAATAAGCCCGTACTGAGACATCTTGAATATTAAATAGCTGTATGGCGCATCTCTGGAAGATCGAATTGATTGTCTCAATAAGCAACCTTTGGAGAGCGAATTTATTTGAACAACTATGATGTAGGTCTCAATCACAGGTCGAATTGAGCGTATCAATAAGCGACCATACTGAGATATCTTGAACATTGAATAGCAGTATGGCGTATCTCTGGCAGATCGAATTTATTGTCTCAATAAGCGACCTTATGAGAGAGAATTTATTTGAACAACCATTATATAGGTCTCAGTTACAGGTCGAATTGAACGTATCAATAAGCCCGTACTGAGACATCTTGAATATTAAATAGCTGTATGGCGCATCTCTGGAAGATCGAATTGATTGTCTCAATAAGCAACCTTTGGAGAGCGAATTTATTTGAACAACTATGATGTAGGTCTCAATCACAGGTCGAATTGAGCGTATCAATAAGCGACCATACTGAGATATCTTGAACATTGAATAGCAGTATGGCGTATCTCTGGCAGATCGAATTAATTGTCTCAATAAACGACCTTATAAGAGCAAATTTATTTGAAAAGCTATGATGTAGGTCTCAATCACAGGTCGAATTGAGCGTATTAATAAATGACCGACATCTTTGAATATTGAATAGCTGTATGGCGCATCTCTGCCAGATCAAATTGATTTTATCAATAAATGACCTTTAGAGAGTGGATTTATTTGAACAATTATGTAGTTATTCTCTGGGATAGACGGAGATAACAGAAATATTTGAATTGAGTAGACTTGCAAAATGATGCTGAAAAAGTACTTTATTGCATAATATCGGATATTACAGCATATTTATCTTCGATACAGCTTTAGTCGATGGGTATTCCATGGATTGGGTACAAGCACTCCATCAAACATACTGAGATCATAGGATCCTAAACCACTCATTCCAGTTACGATAAAAGGACCTTCCCAATTCTCTGCCATTCTCCCAGTATTAGGAGTTTTGCGACGTGGTGGGATTTTTCTAAGAACAAGGTCTTTAACTTTGAATTCTCTGTGTCAGACACGTTTGTTATATGACCGGGATAAAGCAAGATAATATCTTCCCAGATTAACAAGGGCTCTATCACGTGTTTCCTCGATCAAATTTAGATTATATGGGATCTGAAATTCGTTTTCTTCATCGGTCATCTCGTGATCTCGTATTGGGTGATGGTATTGAGTGGGAATGATGGCCTCAGTTCCGTAGGCCAGTAAGAATAAAGTACAGCCTGTTACGGTTCTAGGAGTTGTTCGGTAGGCCCAAAGTAATCTCAGCCTGCCCATTTTCTTGTGGGTAATAAGGATTGGATGGGGAATGGATGATGTTGTGCTCATTGAGGAATGCGATGATCTTGGAGCTAGCAAACTGTGGTCCATTATCAATTTGGATGAAATTTGGTCTGCCGAATCGGATAATAATGTTCTCCCAGATAAATCTGATGACTTCGCCTTCACGGGTTCGGCACAACGGAACTGCTTCTGCCCATTTAGTGAAGTAATCTGCAGCAGCCAATAAATGTTTTCATTTTCTAGGTGCTGTAGGAAACTCTCCTACGAGATCGAGAGCCCATCGTCTGAATGGCCAAGTGAGTTAGCTCGAGTGTAGTTCAAGTGCTGGAGCTCAAATTTCAGGTCTATACCACTGATAAGCGTCGCACTTACAGGCATATTCGATTTCATGTGCTTTTATCTTTGGCCAAAACATTCCTTGAGTTAAAGCTCTGTTTGCAAGAGATCGTCCTGCTACATAGGATCCGCACGTGCCTTCGTGTAGATCGTGCAAGAATTGTTGTGCTTCTTTATCAGATAGACAAAGGAGGTAGGGGCCCATGACCAAAATTTTGTATAGGAGATTGTCTTAAATAGTCTATCTTCGAGCGCTGTTAATTAATCTCCGCCGCTCGGTAGGATCCTCAGGAAGTGGCCCGTCGAATTTATTGTGAGGTTCGAAGAAAGTAATGAAAGGCTTTCTCCAATCATCTTCGATCTCTTCGTTGCCCCCAGTATTAATGGCGTTGGACTCGATGGTATTTATATTGGGGTTAAAAATGACGTCGATCTTTAAATAACGAGCTTCTGATCCGAGGACACCAACAAGGTAAGCGAGCGCATCTGAATGTCTATTTTCTCCACTTGGAAAATGCTCCATAGAAATTGTTTGGAATTTGTTCGTTCGACCACTGGAGTAGCGTAGTCGACCATTCTCCTATTGCTTTGATAGACGCCTGTAAAATGGTTGATGATTAATAATGAATTTGTGCAGACAGAGAGTTCTGCTACTCCCAGTGTGATTGCCATGTCCAAGCCATAAATCAGGCCTCATATTCTGCTTTATCATTGGTTGCTTCAAAACTAAGGTGAGCGGATTTTTTGAGCCGATCATTAGAGGGAGTAATAAGAACGATCCCATCCCTGATCTGGATGGACCGACGGAACCATCAGTCAAAAGTTGCCAACCTTTCTTTATTACCTAATCTGACTTATCTTCGGATTGATCTGCGAGTGGATCATCTTTCTGATCAATAAAGTTTTCTTCATAATCAGGATCCTCTACTAGAAAATCTGCTAAGAAATCTGCTACAGCTTGACCTTTTTTGGAATGGCGTGGTTCGAAATATATATCGTACTCCCCGAGTATTGCGGACCATTGTTGATTACGTCAAGATTTTTTGCGATGGATAAGATTTCATGAAGTGGATAGTTCGTCAAGACATGAATAGTATAAGCTTGGAAATACTGCTTCAACTTTTGTGATGTTTAGACGAGAGCTAGAAGAAGCTTTTCAATCATGGTGTATCTCGTTTCAGCGGGAGTCAGAGTCTTGTTAATAAAATAGACTGGTTTCTCAGTCTTTTTTTTTATTTGGAGGAGAATGGAGCAGAGAGATGTATCTGTGATAGTTAGGTATACTGTGAGCTCTTCTCCATCTGTTGGTGTGCTCATAACTGGTGGTTTGCCTAAATAACTCTTGAGCTCGAGGAAAGCCGCTTCACACTTGTCTGTCCAATCGATCTCTGGATCTTTCTTTGATTTTCCTCGTGATGTGCCATGTTTTAACAGATTTAATAAAGGCCGACATTTGTCTGAAGATTTGGATACGAATCTGTTTAGCGCTGCAATCTTCCCGGCAATCTTCTGAACGTCTTTCTTTGTCTTTGGTGACGGCATAGCTAAGAGGGCTTATATGCGTGATGGGTTAGCTTCAATCCCTCTTTTGTTGATTAGATGGCCTAGAAAATTTTTGGATTGTACTCTGAACTGGCATTTATCGGGATTTAGACGCATCTTGTAAGATCGCAAAATCTAGAAAGTTGTTTGTAAATCAGCAAGATGGTCTTCTTTTTTGAGACTTTTGCAGAGCATATCGTCAATATAGACCTCCATTGTTTTACCGAGATGGTCTTTGAACATCTGTGTCATTAATCGCTGATAGGTGGCGCCGACATTTTTTAAGCCAAAAGGCAGGATTTTATAGCAATATAGACCTTGTTCAGTAATGAACGCAGTCTTTTCTTGATCTTCAGGAAGAAGTGGTATCTAATTATATCCTGATGCGGCATCTATCATTGAGAGGAGTTCATACCCTACAGTGGAATCGAGCAGATGATTAATGATTGGAAGTGGAAAGCTATCTTTCGGCGTGTGCTTGTTGAGATCCATGAAATCAGCACAGACTCTGATTTTACCATTCTTCTTCGAGACTGCGATAATGTTCGAGATCCAGTCTGGGTAAATAGCTTTGCGAATGAAACTGAACTCAATCAATTTGTCGATCTCTTTATTCACTTCGTCTCGTAGTTTTGGTGCTAGAGTTCGTTGCTTTTGTTTGATCGGCTCTGCTTTATCTTTCAACTCTAGCTTGTGGCATGCTATAGTTGGATCAATCCCTGGCATTTCATGAAACGTCCATGCAAAGACGTCACTGTTCGTTATGAGGAATTGCAATAGATTCGAGCGTTCCTCCATGCTTAAGAGAGTTCCAATTTGAGTTCCCCTATTCATGTTACTGATTTCAACGTACTCTGTTGGTTCAATGTCTGGTAACTGCAGTTCTGCTAGAATTGACTGCTGTAATTGCTATGCAGGAGTTGTTGCAGCTGGCTTAGTTTCAATGGAAACAATATTATCACAAGCTCGAGCTAATTTCTGGCTTCTTTTAATTTTGCAGATCCCTCATTTCTAATCGAACCATATGCCTGATGATATGTGGAGGGAATAGCTTTCATGTTATGTAACCATGGTTGTCCTATGATGCCCAGGTAACGAGATTTGGTTTTGATGATGTAGAAAACTACGTCAAGTGTGACTGTCCCGGCTGTGATGGGAAGTGTGATTTTCCCCACACGTTCTTCCATAGAGCCGTTGAATCATGAGACATTGATGTTACTTGGTTCAACCTTTTCTGTTAATCCCTTTTGGTCGATTGTACTCTGGAAAATTAGTTTGATGCTGCGGCCGGTATCTACCATCATCGTATGTAGAACTATGTTCTTCATCCTTTACATGATCACAAGTGCATCTTGGTGCGGAAAGTTGACGTGGCGAACGTCACAGTCTTCAAAAGAAATCCCAGCTCGTGGGCTGCTGGATTCTGGCAACAAGCGAGCTTATTTATCTGTCATTGTCAGATCATGGCATTGTCCGACACACCTACGCTTGGATCTATTAGAGTTGTTAATTGTCTGAGTCTCGATGAAGTATAAGTGTTTTTCTTCATTTGTTTCGTCAACTTGGACGATCTTGGCGTCAGTCTTGTAGCTGCCATCCTTATAACTTTCGATGTCAACAATATACTCCAGCATTCGACCTTGTGCAAATATATTTTGGAGAAAAAATATCAATGCGAAACATCACCCCATGTCATGATCTTGAATCTGGTGGTGAATGCAGTATGGCTTTCCTGGTATGGGCGTAAGAGTATTGGCAGTTCTGAAGCATTCATCCTTTTGTATCAGCGGGTACAACTCTGCAAGAGTAGTTGTTAACTGTGGTATACACGGAATTGGTTTCTTTCGCCCTTGGCGTCCTTGATTGTCATTGGATTTGAACCGCTTCTTTTCTCCCCCATAGTCTTTATTGTTGTTATGGGCTCGTTCGTCGGGATGGCCTTGTAAGAGCACGCTCCCGCTAGTGACGAAGTCGTGGTAGTCTTTCGAGCAGGCCCTCCAATGACCCCAACCTCGCATAACTCGAGCAGGGAAATGACAGATCACTCGACGAGCGAGCTCTTCGGTCGACAAGCATGAGTAAGGATGCCCTGACGGAGCTACTCTTAAGTATCTCTATACAATGAGCAATTATTGGCAAATCCAGAACAAATACGAGGAGCACCCAACCTCACGACTCTGAAGGGGCAGTCTAGGAATTTCACTGAACACCTGAGAGAGAATGCTCCTAGGTCAAGCCCTCTTTATAAATAGAGAGGAGGAGGGAAAACAAAGGGGGATTTACTTCTTCTTCTTCCTTCTTCAAGCAAACTACTATTCCTCAGCAATCTCAGAAACACAATTAGAAAGAGAGAAAGACAGAGGAACCCAGAGACAGTTGAGCGGTGTCATTCTCCGGTTTAGTATCAAGCCCAACCTATCGAACGATTATTGTTGTCCCCTAATAAAATAAGGAGACTACAATTGGTGCCGTCTATGGAAACGGGGTATGAGCGAGATGATTAGCAACGAACGGGGTGCGAGCCCATGGCGGTGGACTCTTCCCCTGTACCTCACACCAAAATCAACTTAATGCTCACAACACGACACATGACCAAAACGATGCCATTATAAGTACATTCTGTAAATCATGGACCCCGCCCCTCGCTGAGCCAGTTGTTCCAATTGATATCGACGGCCCCACGAGAATAACATATATTGGTTGCTTCTTGACAGGTGACGAGCGCGCGGGCCTCATTATACTACTCCGACAGTTCAAAGATATCTTTGCATGGTCTTTTGATGAAATGCCTGGCATAGACCCCGCGATGGCCTGTCACCATTTACATGTTCATGAAAAAGCCATCCCTGTCAAGCATAAACCACAACGAACGGCACCACGACTACGCGATGCTATCAACGACGAGATACAAAAGTTACTGCATGCAAGATTTATACGACCTATTGACTGCCCACGCTAGGTAGCAAACATGGTCGCGGTTCCAAAGAAGAATGGGAAAACTCGAGTGTGCTTCTATTTTACCGATCTCAACCGCCACTGCCCAAAAGATAGTTTTCCTATGCCCCTCATTACCACCAGACTAGTCGATTCCACGGCCAGCCACGAGCGGTTGTCATTCATGGACGGCTACTCGGGATACAACCAAATACCATTAGCAGTGGAAGATCAAGAGTGTACGTCTTTCACAACTGAGCTGAACCTGTACTGCTATACGGTCATGCCCTTCGGCTTGAAGAATGTGGGATCCACGTACCAACGCCTCGTAACCACAATGTTTCAAGAACAACTTGGCAAAGCAGTAGAGGTCTATATCGATGACATGCTCGTCAAAAGATGCTTGTGCAACGACCACCTGTACGATCTCGAGATAGTTTTCACAAAGATACTGTCGTACAAGATACGTCTTAACCCAGGAAAGTGTAGCTTTGAGGTTTCCTCGGGAAAGTTCCTCGGACACCTAGTCACCCATCATGGAATCGAAGTCGACCCTGATCAAATCCATGTTCTTGCATGTATGCCATCACCACGGATATTAAAGCAAGTACAAGCCCTCGTTGGAAAAATAGCAGTTGTTGGACGCTTCATTTATAAAGCTTCCTACAAATGCCGCCCATTATTTCACTGCATTCGTGAAAATAAAAAATGCCAATGGAACGATGAATACGAGAAACAGCCTTTCAAAACATGCTACATTATTTAGCCACTCCACCCATTCTCAACGCCCCAATCGAGCACGAGTTACTAGGTTTGTACCTTGGAAATACAGATGAATCCATCAGTGCGGTCCTCGTGAGCACAGAGTACAAAGCGGAAAAGCCAGTATATTTCGTCAGCAAGACCCTAATGGGGCAGAATTGCGGTACTCCACGGTGGAGAAATAGGCCCTCGCTCTGGTATATGCCTCACAGAAGTTACGACCATATTTCTAGGCACATAAGATCAAGGTCATCACCACACAACCACTGCGAGAAATTTATGCGAAGAAAGATAAGACACGCCGGATCACAAAATGGGCAATTACACTAGGTGAATTTGATATCCGGTACGAGCCACGAGTCTCAATTAAAGGATAGGCAGTAGCGGACCTTCTCGCAGACCTCCCCATACATGACGACAATTGGCATAATGACGAGGAGGATGACCTCGACACCTACCTTGATGCCGACGAGCCAGCGTATACTAAGGGATGGCGGTTATATACTGACGGGTCCATCAATGCTGGCGGCTCTGGTCTTGGCATAGTGTTAGTTACTCCGACCAATAAGAAAATTGAGAAAGCCATACGGGTCAATTTCCCCCTCAGTAATAACGAGGCAGAATACGAGGCATTGTTGAGTGGACTAGAAACAATGTTGGCCCTGCGCGTGGAAGAACTCTCCATCTTCACCGACTCGCAGCTAGTTGTTAACCAGCATAGCGGGACGTTCCTGGCCAACGGCAGAATGGTCGGCTATATGGAAATACTAAAACAACGACTAAGTAAGTTCTAAAAAATCAGCCTCTAACACATCCACCGTGATGAGAATAGACACTCGAACGCCCTTGCATACCTAGCAGGCATTATCGGTGACGAACTTCGCGTTATCCAGATTGATATCCTTGATAAACCGAGCATTACCGTAAACACAATACTAGTCATACAAACTGACCTACTCGTTCCCCCCGACTGGTTCAAACCATCATTGGCGGAATCTGTAAACGACTGGGCACGACGAAAGGTCGCTGGGTGGACGAGCTACCCCACGTTCTGTGGTCATATCGAACGACCCCTTGGAAAAGTACGGGCTTCACACCATTTATGCTCACTTACGGCTCCGAAGCGGTACTCCCCACCGAAGTCATCGCCAAAACGATGAGATCCCTAGTTGTTGACAGTGCAATCAATGACCGACTACTCGCCATGAGCCTCGACTTTATAGATGAAACCAGGGAGGAAGCTTCTTCCTGACTACTGCGGTATCAAGAGACATTGAAAAGAAACTATCACAAGCGAGTAATCCCTCAACAGTTCTATGAAGGCAACTACGCCATGAAAAAAGTCTTCCCAACAGCTCACAATCACAACAAGGGCAAACTACAACCCAACTGGGAAGGCCCTTACCTCATATCCCACGTCGCCAATGGCAACACATAGTACCTACTCAACCGCGATCACAAGGAACTCAAATCCCCTTGGAATGTCATGAACCTCCGCAAATGGGTTCATTAGAAATACATCACATGTATATTATCACTCGTGCTCAATAAAAGTCCAATTTTGACATCACAATCCCAAACGTAGATCCCAATTATCTGATCACTCATCTAAACGAGATGAAAATTATTTTACAAAAGTAATTACAGAACTGGGGGCGACCTTGACGTTGGCCGACCTTGCAAAACAAGAAAGTCATTTTTTGACGTAAAAACGAAATTACTTAACTAGGGGCGTCCTTGAATTAGGCCGCCCCGTAAAACACAAAAACTAAGGACGTCATTGACGTAGGTCGTCCGTACAAAGTACAAAATTAGAGGTGTCCTTGACGTAGGCCATCCTCGCAAAGAACGAAAGTCGAGGCGTCCTTGAAATAGGCCTTCCGCACAAAGTACAAAATTTGAGGTGTCCTTGACGTAGGCCATCCTCGCAAAGAATGAAAGTCGAGACGTCCTTGAAGTAGGTCGTCCTCGCAAAGTATGAAAGTTGAGGTGTCCTTGACGTAGGCCATCCTCACAAAGAGCGAAAGTCGAGGCGTCCTTGAAGAAGGTCATCCTCGTAAAGTACAAAAGTCGAGGTGTCCTTGACGTAGGATATCCTCCCAAAATATGAAAGCCGTTTTTTGACGTAAAAGCAAAATTACGTAACTGGGAGAGTCCTTGACGTAGGCCGTCCTCGCAAAGCACAAAAGTCAGGGTATCCTTGAAGTAGGTCATCCTCGCAAAGTACAAAAATCAAGGTGTCCTTGGCGTAGGCCGTCCATACAAAGCACGAATGTCAAGATATCCTTAAAGTAGGCCGCCCTCGCAAAATATGAAAGTCGTTTTTTGACGTAAAAAAAGAAATCACTTCACTGGGAGTATCCTTGACGTAGGCCGTCCTCGCAAAGTACGAGAGTCGAGATGTCCTTGACGTAGGCCATCCTCGCAAAGCACAAAAGTTGAAGGGTCCATGAGGTAGACCACCCCCGCACACAAAAATCATTTTTTGACGTAAAAACAAAATCACTAAACTGGGGGCGTCCTTGACATAGGTCGGCCCCACAAAGCACTAAAATTGAGGATGCCCTTGACGTAGGCCATCCTCATAGAGTACAAAAATTGAGGCGTCCTTGACGTAGGACATCCTCGTAAAGCTCGATAGTCGAGGCGTCCTTGAGGTAGGCCACCTTCGCACAACACAAAAGTTGCTTTTTGACATAAAAATGAAATTATTTAACTGAGGGCGTCCTTGGGATATGCCGCCCTCCCGTCAAACTGTCTCTTGACTAGGCCGCCCTCGCAGCGCATGAAAATTTTGGTAAGTACTTCGCGCCTAAACTCGGCGCCTCGTTGCTTAAACGACGAAAGTAACCCAGTCCATCGAGGATTGCCTAAAAATGCTATCGGGCCCTTCACGCCTAATTTCTACGGCATGGTTGCCTATCCGACCAACGTAGCCCAATCCAATGTGGATTGCGTAAATAGTTATCAATCATTTCGCGCCTAGTTTTAACGGATTATTTAAAAAGCGGCTACTAATTAATAAACGTAACGACTACAGTACATATTACTGGTCGCCAAACTTAATTTCAAAATTAACGGCAATTAAATTCACAACAGCAAAAGACTATAGACATACAAGAACACAACCGAAACTGACTTGATTCAGAGCAAATTCACCAAGGACAACAGGGACACGACCTCTCCCATTTTCCATTACCCGACCCTTCACAACTAGCCGCTTTGACGTCTTCCTAGGCCATCACGCGCAAGATAATTTCACGGCTTGTACAATTCTGCACTTGATCCCATAAAATAAGATACCAGAACCACCGCTTTTCCTACGTCTTCCTCTCAGTTACGGGGAGGGTTGGCGGATCGACATAGGTTGGCACTAACGGCTTCCCAGCCAGCCCACGGTCGCCAAAGTAGAACTTCTTATAAAATTCCACCCATACCCCCACCCGTGCTTCATACCTGGCTTTTGACCGCGTCTGCATCTTTCTCCTCTAGATGTTTAGACGTCCGATCCCAAGCTCCAATGAAAAAATAAGAGTGCTCCTCCCACAAGTTTGCTAAGGCGGGATGGAACCCATTTCCCATAAGTCTACATTTATATAAGCCTCATTAACTGCCATAGAGAAACCCAAGAGCCATCCCCTATATTAATTGCACCACACACGTCCCCCCATGTGACCCTACTCACTGCCCCTTGGAACTCACAACCCACATTAATAACCGACATGACGTTTCGTCTACATTAATCCCTCACTACGTAGCCAAAACGAAAGCATCATAACGAGAACACTACAAGGTCGTTGTTTACACAGGAAAGCGTACAAATTATAAATACTTCAGCACAAATATATCAAGCAAAGAGCACGTTTAGTAATCACGTGTACGATAAAGGCTCCATAAGTTTCATAAGTTTACATACCTAAAAACAACAAAAATTTGTTCAAAGTCAAACATATAAAACCTTTATCGCCTCAGTACAGGATGACCTTTCTGTTAAAATAAGCATCTAGGCAGGGGCCACCCCTCCCCCCTCCTCCTTCGCAAGTTGCGCCTCCTCTTCTGGGGAAATATCCATCTTGTTCTCGATAGGCAGAGGGCCTTGACGTCCGGAATACCCCAGATGATGCAACTCCGACATGTCTTGAGTCTGACGCAGCACTAGCAACGGTGGTGCCAACGTAACCACCCACCACTTCGTTGATGAACGAAACTCCTCCTCTAAATGAGCATTGCCCAATACCAGCTCGGTCATGCGACCCTGCAAGCCGTCTGTTACTTACTTCGCCCCCGCCAGCTCCTCACGAAAGCTCTGCTCGCTCGCTTCCTTCTCCAGCGACAGAGTCCTTAACCGTCCGTAGGTAACTTCCATGTCCCTATCGATTGCAAGCTTCTCGTCAGCCGGCACTTTTAATTTTTCTTTGAGCCCAAAGGTCCTACTCGCTACGTGTTCCGCCAGCTCGCGATGTAGAGCCTTCGTTACAAGCTCCTTCTGCGAGGCCATAATTTCTTCCAGTCGCAATTCCAACTTCGCATTATGGTTGGCAAGGGTATCGACCCGGAGAAACGAGGCCTCGAGTGTAAGGGTACCCTGCATGAAGTAGACAACGATTTATTATTCATAACCCTGAAGAAAACAGACGTCTAACCACTAAAAAAATAACTTACCCAGATAGCGGCCACGACCGTAGTATGATGAGCCCGAGGGTCATCCAGTGCCTGAGCAAGATGCTTCTATTCCTTTTCCATGTAAGGAGTACTCTGCACTTCCCCTTCGGGAAAACTTTTACCAAAAAGTTTCTCGCTTCCTGCCGAGCGGGTCCCTTCCTCGACGTAAGAGTGAGACAACGACTCTTTTTCCTTGCCTCGCAATTAACCATGCTCTTCATCCAAAAGACCGACAGTAACTGACCTCTGCCGCTTTGCGACTGGGACATCCTCCGTGTGGCCACTGACCCCTCACAGCCCAGGACTTTGTCCAGCGACAAGAGGCACGGCAGCATTTGAGCTGGACAAGTCCTTTCCCCTCGCACTTAAGAACCTCGGCATCATTCCAACGCTTTCCACGGACTTGTAACTGTGCACACTTTCCACAGAGTAAGTATTGCTCGCGGGACGGATACGAGGCTCGCTATACTTGACCGCTGACCAGTATTTGTCAGAGTCAAACTTCACGTCGAAAATACTAGTCAATACTTTATTCTTTTAATTTTTATGACCAAGCACACACAAACGCGACGACTTAAAAAGTTACCCTCACTAGCGTCACACCTGTGAAATAAAAGAACAATCATTTAATCACCGAATACCAGAGACTCGTACACAACTTCTATGACTTATATGAAAGAACATACACTTAGTATTAAACATGTTATGATGTAAACGATGGTTAGGCCCGTTGTCATAATCAAATGCCCCCGTCACCAGAATTGGATACCGACAGCAATAATTCTCACTCGCCGACAACTTAAAAATCTTTGACTCGCCGGATTTACGAGCTATATAGTACCAGTGCCTCCACTCAAGCGCACAAGGACGCATCACTCTTTGATACCTCGGGTTGGCATCATCCTCTTTACCCATGGTCGCCTTGCCTACAACCTTTTTCGCCTTGGCGGCAGTCCGAATTTACCGCCCCTCTTGCCCCGCCTGCGTTCGTGAACGCGTAACGCAAGGAGACGCCAGCTATCCTAATGCCTCATCCCCATCACGTTCTACCCCCGATCCCTCTGGCACATTGTCCCATTGACGCGGACAACACCCCGTCTTGTAGGCGATCACAATGTCCCAGCAACCCACGTTCCAATGAGGAGACACCGATTGATTAATCAGCCGACATCCCGTCATCACCCAAGAAAAATTACCATTCATTTTCCCTGGGGCACCCCAAACGAATTCAAACATTTTTTTGTTAAATCATCCAAGGGAAACCTCAGCCCTGCATCAAATTGCCCGAAGTACACGATGCATTGGTTGGACGCTAATGTTTGGCAATCCGACCATATCCACTTACGACCGCCTTGAGCTTTCTCCCGCTCGTTAACGACGTCCATAAACTCCATTGTGATCCCCAGACTCTCGTAATCAGCCAGTGTAGCAGGCAACCTCCACTCGCTTGGCTAAGACCAAAACAACTCAGACACTCCCTCTTCACGACCACTAATAATGTCTTTGTGGGCCAGATCTCCAGGTACTTTCCCTAGCACCACGAAATCCGCCTGGGATTCTACCCTCAAGTTACGAGGCATGAAAGTTCATGCCTCATGGTCGTAACCGCCCACCAAACCCACAGGCATGGCACCTGATGGACCGGCCGTTGAGCCCTCCGTCGTTGACTCACCTTCAGAGACAACCATATTTATGCTCGCTTTTTCTTTATTCCTTACCTCGTATCTATCTACCGATCTATGTTCGGCACTCGTATGTCCCTGCACGAGCCAGATGCAAAAGTCAGCCACAACCCTAAAGTAGCGAAGGGCATAATGGCTACCTAATTACTAGGACACCCTATGGCCAGGCTACCCCGTGGCGTGGCCCATTAACCAGGCTACCTCCTGGTGCGGCCACCGAAAGTCGACGCGACTCCGTGACGTATGACACGATTCATCCCGTAGCCACAGTCACCACAACTCTTTCGGTTACCACCGATAGGCCGCACACTCCCGTTTCGCTCAGGCATTTCACGTGATCCCAAAACATATCAAAGAGATTGCACTATGGCAGATTAAAAGTGTAAACTTACCTGAGAATTTTAATGCGAAATTACGCAGCACTAAATACATCTAGCTCCAACACAAGTGTATCAATTCCTTCCTTCCAAAGCTCAGATTTTTTTTTTCAAAACAGAGGAGAAGGTTCAAGATCCTAGCTGTCTGTCCTTTTATAGTGGAAGAGACGGTTATGGGAAAAGATAGCTTCCTTGAAATCTGCACCGGGCCCACGCACATCATTTGCCATGTTCCCTACTGCATTAGCAGTCACATCACACATTTTCCCATGAATTTAATATTCCGCCCCCCCCCGAGATAATGTCAGACAGACTGTCACACCCCCCGCAGAACGAATAACTCCACATGCGGCCAGACCTACCTCAGATCTCCCTCTATGTGAGCCAGACCTGAGGGGGGCGATTGTAGGAGTACGTTCCCGCTAGTGACAAAGTCGTGGTAGTCTCACGAGCAAGCCCTCCAACGACCCCAACCTCGCATAACTAGATCAGGGAAATGATAGGTCAGTCGACAAATGAACTCTTCGGTCGACAAGCACGAGTAAGGATACCCTGACAAAACTACTCTTAAGTATCTCTATACAACGAGCAATTATTAGCAAATGCAGAACAAATACGAGGAGCACCCAACCTCATGACTCTGAAGGGATAGTCTAGGAATTTCCCTGAACGCGTGAGAGATGATGCTCCTAGGCTAAACCCTCCTTATAAATAGAGAAGATGAGGGTAAACAAAGGGGGATCTGCTTCTTCTTCTTCCTTCTTCAAGCAAATAACTATTCTTCAGCGATATCAGAAACACAATCAGAGAGAGAGTGAGATAGAGGAACCCAGAGACAATTGAGCGGTTCCCTCCTCCGGTTTAGTATCAAGCCCAAACCATCAAACGATTATTGTTGTCCCTTAATAAAATAAGGAGACTAGAGGCCTTTTGTTGGTAGGGTGGTGTGTTGAGGTCTTGGCCTCTCAGTTGTCAGTCGCTCAAGGTTGAAAAAGTTGTTGACATTCTCTATCATGTCCTCCAACGTCAATGGTTTGCTGAGAACCAGTGCTCTTTGACTCGTCCATCCGCGATTAAAGCATTGGTGAAGGCAGAGATTGTGATTTTCTTGTCGAGGTTTTCAATTTTCTGGGCTAGTCCAAAAAAATTCCTGGTAAACGTTTCTAATTTTTCATCCGGCGCCTGCTTGAGGCTGAACAAAGAGTATAGACTCTCCTCCTTGTCTTTATTGTGCGAATAGTTTTTGATAAACAGTTCACGAAGTTATTCGAAAGTGAAGATAGATCCTTCATTGAGTGTGTGGAACCATCGTAGAGGTTTTCTTTTTAAACTGGTCGGAAAGTGGCGGCAGAGGATGTGGTTAGATGTTGAATGCCGTCCTAAAGAATTTTGAAATTATTGGACGTGTTCCACAGGATCTCCCCCCTTATATTTTGAGATCTTCGGAGTATGAAAACTGGGGGGCACTTCCTCATCTAGCAACTCTTATGCGAGTGGGTCTTCTATAGTTTAGGATAGCTATTTTTTGTAGTGTGTATTTGAGCGTCTAACAGCTCTTTGATGCGCCTGTCCACCTGCTCCAGAGTGAGATATAGGCTAGATGTGACAGCTCGCCTTGTTTCTGGTCGTCCTGCAGGATTATGCCCTCCTATTGCTTCTCCCATGCGGTCATAGACTGAAACTCAAAGTTTTTCTCTGTTTTGCTATTCCTGTTACTGTAGATCTATTACCACTCCAGCGGGTAATGGTGGATTGATGTGACTCCGAGGTAGAACTGGTTCTTGCTAAATTTGAGGAAGTACGATATTTCGGCCTCGATATCTCAAGCGATCAGGGACTTATATCCTCGAGGCTGCAGGCAGAGCGTTCTGCTATCTCGGATTTGCTGTTATTTGGGCTTGAAGCCCTCTAATTGTTTCCTACATGTTGGCGAGCTGTTTCTCTAACTCTATTCATCGTTCGGCTTCTACTTGCACAGTTATTCGCAAATCTGCGTCTCCTTCAGCCGCGTCAAGTAGGACGCGGTATGATTTGTCATCTTCAAAAGTGAATGCGGTAAAAACTGGATTGGAGAACGTTGAGTGTATGCTTCGGTTCCCACAGACAGTGCTAAATGTAATAGCCTATTTTCGTAGAGAGACCGAAAACAGTGCTTTACACCTTTGAAATATAGAATAGTGGTTGAGAACTGAAAGCAATTGACACGTGATTTAGCGTGGAAAACCCTTGAATGGGTAAAAAACCACGACCTCTCCTGAGGATTTCAGAAACTATGGTATTTATATAGATGCTAGCTATTGCAAAAAGAGAAAAAGATCAAGTATCTGAGTTTTGGTAGGGATGACTTTCTCTAAGAGCTCTCTAGGTGATAATAGCCATCCCTGATCTTGATCTCCAGGCCTCTTTTTATAGGTCCTATAATATGACCGTTGGTTACATTGATGAGGGACGTTACAATATCAGGTTTTGATGAGTCTTCATAATGGTTTTCTGTAACTTCTTGATATCTGTTGATCTGTAACGGATCTATGAATATTCTTTAGTTGTAACTTCAGACCACTGGGAAGATACGATCTCTTGTGATATTCGCATGCGTACGACCTATTAATAAATGGAGGAGTATCTTCTGTAGTGCGAAGTCACAGGATGCTTTGATATCTTTGGACTGTAGGTAAGGAAGTCTATACTACGATCTCCTTGCTTTTAGTCCTTGATTGGTTATCAGTGTGTTTACTCGAGCTATGTGAGTTCGAATATCGGACTCAGTATGAGGATTAGAAATAAGCCCTCACAGTATTTGTACAGTCCACACGACTTTATATGTTCCTAGTATCGTGGAGGAGTGATCATTAATCCCTTCTACATGTTAAGTTTTAGAGGTACAAACCTACAGGAAAAGTTTCCCGGTGAAGCTGTGGCGGCCCCTTCACTTAGGGGGAAAAATAAGGGTGAATTTGACAATATTTAAGCTTTATGTATTTTCTGTTTCCAATACTTCTTCACACTTTAGCACTTTTCTTACCGCCATCTTAAGATAGCCAGATACAATCTATAAAACTAGGTCAGAGAGAAATAAATTCTAGGAGATGAACACTAAATGCTTTAAAACCCAAGCTCCTGACCTCATGAAAGAGAAAAAATGAGCACTAAGAGATGGGCACAAGCTGTTATATGTCTCGGTCAAACTCGAAAAATATTGCTACAGTATGCATGTTCTGACTTGGAATCAATTTTCAAGATAAATCAAATGAAGGATAGTAAGCATGGATGTAACATTATTAACTAAGCAAGTAGATTTAGTGGTTTAGATACGCCACAAGTTAAATATTGACCTACTAGAAAAATTACTCAACCATCACTTTCTCGAGTTCTAGATACTTCAAACACTTTTTCCCTTTAAAAGATAAACCAAGAAACGCTAATCCTCAAATAAATAAAATAAAATAAAAAATGTTAGGAGTTGGGTCCAAGCCCAATTTAGGAACCCAACAGGGTTGGGGTGTCCTATACGGACTCCTAACAAGCCCATAGGCCCGATAGGGTTATCGGGAGAGTTTGAGTAGATTAGGTAACTTATGTTGTAGGGTTACCTATATATATATATATATATTTGTATTATGTACAGAGAACAATATGATGAATCAATAATAAATTTATCTTTCTCTCTCTCCTTAAATTTATACAATATAGTACTGTTATATTGCTCTAGATTAATTATCTCTCAACAAAAAACGCAATTAACGATTGTGAAATAAATAAAGATGTGAGTGCCACCAGCTTTTTTTTCAACCCGATGGAGACTCCAAATTTCAACCCGAAACCTAGCAACCCCGATTGATTAAAGACGAACATGGATCAACAAATATTGAATCTGTTTCAGTTAATTCTCAACAATGGAATTAAATCACTGAGAAGCAATATCGAGCAAGGGATGGAGATATACACACCAAACTTGCAAGAAGGAACAGAGATGATCCACAGACTAATTTTAGAGATAGAGAAGGCGGCAAGGGTAACTCAAAGCTATACAACACTAACGATTAATGCAAAATTCAATTATGCAAATCAGGTTAAGGGGAGCTTCAATGCCAACCCTAGCAAAATCCTTGAGAAAAATTCACCACCGACAACAAGGGATGAGAGAAACAACACCGATTTCAGAGCAGCTTGTCCATTGGGTTTCCTTGCAAAAGCATCATCAAACCTCAACTCAAATGGGGAGGAAAGCCTAGACAAAGAGAGAACAACTACAACATTACCTAACCCAGAGCCAATCAAATTAGAACATAATAGGGATTTGGCTGGAATTAACCTGCTTCAAAATGGAGCACTACCAACAATAGCAACTCAGATATTTGCAGACAAGGTGAGGGATAAGAGAAACCAAATGGTGGATACAAGAGAACTGCTACCCGTGAGTAAGAGAGAAGACACACCAGTAATCACCGTCCTAACGGTCGAACTAGAATCAGGCATATCACAATACCAATTTGGTTTAATAGGCAGGTTAGACCTCCAAAAGATCAAATTCCCAACATTTTAGGAATTTGATCACAAGCACTAGAAAATGGAAGGATCTAGCAAGCTAATACCAATCGGTAAAGGCTTTTTCATCATCAAACTGGAGAATGAGGAGGATAAAATTTTAATATGGAGTAGAGGACCATGGATGGTTGACAGAATGCCGATGACATTTTTGCTATGGAGTCTATTCTTCTTAGTGGACAGCTACAACAACTCTAATGCGCTCATATGGTGCAAATTTCTAGGTCTACCTATGGAGATGTAGAGCCTTAAAATTATTCTCTCCCTGGGAAAAATGATAGGAACACCTATCCAGCTGAACCAATCAACAATGAACCAGGACTATGGGTACCATGACAATGTCCTCGTAAGCATTGATATGTCTAAAACAATCCCCAACCACATTTTCCTCGACATAGAAGGGTGCATAGTAAAACATGAGATACTACAACATAGAGTCCCTAAATACTACAAAAATTGCAACAATATGGGGTATATTATTGTGGAATACAAGATAGTGCAAAGGGCCTGCAGACAGAAGGAATTGGAACCAACCAAGAATACTACGAAGAGCTCAAGGAAAGGGGGGACAGAAAATTAAAACAAGTCCATTCACATTAAGAAAGGTGCAACGAAAAGAAAGGACAACAAGGAAAAAATCTAAAGCCAAACTTAACCGTAAGCACCCAACAAACACACATATTTTTAAGAACCCCCCCTTCCCTCTGCCAGTAGCATATCCCCGATCATCTACTTCCCAGGGAAGACAAAACCAATTAGACAGATTGAGCAAGTAGAGACAATCGAACATGAAGAAGAATGGTCAGTAATAAAAAGGGAAACAACAAACAGCAGTGAACCGCAAAACGGGGTGGATATCACCAGGAGTAACACTTTCGATGCTCTTGTAGGAGACATATCGGAATAGCTGGAAGACAATAGCAACGAAGGAGCTATCTCAATTCATCATGAAGACATAGAAAGCAAGGCCATCATGCAACCAGACAATGCAAACTCTCAAGAGGAGCGTAATATAGCAAAGAAAAGGGAAGACTAGGGGGAAACTCATAGTAAAAATGAGGCAGATTTTGACAAAATTAGGCAGCTGCTTAACCCGGCAAGCTGGGCGGATAAAATGGAAGAAGAAGATCATAAAATGACGAGGAAGCTAGGGCCTAATCAGGTCTGTAAAGGAGGAAAGATATATGAATTTGACCATCGAGTCACCATATCCAATAATAGACAATAAGAGTGATCTTCTGGAATACATGAGGAATAGGTAATTACAAAACTCATGCCTACTTGAGAGAAAAGGTGGAGGAACTATAACCGGACATTATGTGCATGAGCTATAATGTTTCCTTCAACCACGCCAATGCCTATCTCTCTCTCTCTCTTCATAATGAAAATCCGCAAAGTTCGCCCACAGCCAATCAAAATAGGAAACCGTTTATTTTCGTAACAGCCTATATCTACTATAAATACAGGTAGAAAATATGTTAATCCGATCCACACAACTCTATTATTCTTCTATAATTTTATGTCCTTGCAGTTTACCAATTGTAATAACTAGCACCTATTGGATTTTATACCTAAATCATCTTCGAGGTCATGGTTTTTCTCAGGTTTTACCGAGTTTCCACATAAAATCTAAAGTGTTTAGGTTTACCATTACAATTTCCTTACTGAAGTATTGGCAAAGTTTACCTTCCGTAACATACGCCATTACAATTGGCGTTGTCTGTGGGAAAACCATACATTTCCTTTACCAACTGTGATTCTAAGCAGTCTCATGACAAATATGAACCTCAGAAGTGCCTCCAGTATTTAGAGGAACCACTAGATCAACCTCATAGTAGCCTTTCCAAAAGCTATCGATTTACATAATGTCATGGTCAAACTATAAAAGCAGATAGAATCTGACTGGGTCCAGTGGCTCAAAGATTAGCAAATCTACGCCCAAGCTTATCATGTCAAAAGAGACGAGAGAAGGAAAGCCCTAGAACAGCAGAGCCGAACCTATCAGAAAGAAATAGAAAATTTGCAAAGACATCAAGATCGATTCAATGTCTGTCAAGTGCCACCTCCCCAAGCCTGAAGTGATCATCGATCTAGAGCTACCCAGAGAGAGAGCTTACCAAGTGAAGAATGAATTTGAACTTCTAGATATCGATCAAGGAAGCCAAATAGAACTTCTCAACACTTTGGTCTTACTTCATTAGCATCGACCACCCAAGGAAGTCAATGCACACGTCACCAAACCCCACTACCACCTGTGAGACGACCAGTAAGAGATAGGTTGGGACCCAATGAATAAGGCTACTTTGATCCTCAAGTTGCAGTCACATCAAATACTCTTCAATAATTTATCACCTTGGACGATCTGAACAATAGGATTCAAGCTATACATTATGACAATCCTAGTCAAAGATCTGTTCTTGATAGGATTGAAACAAATCATATTTCCCCTCATCTCGGAGTCATACAAATTCCAGGCAATTATTACATGCCAAAGTTTTATCAATATGCGGGACAAAATGATCCTCTCACCCATGTTTGTCACTTCAAAGCAGTAGTTGGATTATACTCTAAACTCGATCACATGTTATATTGGTTGTCTAGCATGAGCCTTAAGAAAGAACCTCTCTGGTAGTTTCATTCTATTTCTGAAGGTTCCATCACCCGTTTTAGTTAGTTACAACGGCTCTTCGAGTCGAACTATGCTCATGCTAAGGAGTGGAAAAAAATAATCATGGGTTCGAAACCTCATGGGGTTGGAAACTCAGGGTTACGGATCCCTATATAAAACCGGCTTGCCTTCCAAAAAAAAAACAAGGAAAAAAACAATCAATTTAATATTCTTTTTCGAGCAAGGTGTAAAAGAAACCTTAACTAGCTTATACAAGCGCTTCCAGCAAGAATCAAGGAAAATTGGCAATTTATATCCTAAAATTGTTGTTCCAGCATTTACTTTTGTACTCCACATCGATTCTAAAGTTTGAGAAGAACTTACCTTACACAAACCCAAGACAGTAACTAAAATGATCGATATTGTCAATAACTACATCGAACTCGAGTGGTACATGAAAGATAAAAATGAAAAACTTTTCAGTCATTCATGTCAACAATGCATTCTCATTGCCACCTTCAAAGCCAGCGAGTAATGTTACTCCTAAACAACGTGGACGAACCACCGACAACATCAGGAAGAGAGACGGGAAAACCGATAGACCCATCCCAGTCCTATCTCCTATGACAACCACACTCTCCGCCATTTTACCAACAATAAAGGTGATGACTTGTTTCGAAAAGTACAAGCAATTCCTTATGTACCAAACAAACCCTTATGCCAGTATCATAATATACATAGCCATGAGACTGACAACTTCTACTCTTTGATATGGATCTTTCACCGCATTCTACTCACAGGAAGACTCTACAAGTACATAGTCGATGTTCAGAAGTTTCTTGAAGAAGAAACGAAAAGAAAAGAGGTCGATCAAGAGCAAGGACAAGGTCAAGCTCGCCATCTTTATATGATTGAAATTGATCAGAGAAAGAAGATAAAGAAAGATGACATAATCACATCCTGTTGCAAGATGACATCATCAGAAAAATTTGCAAAACTTCTACCAAGCTTTAGCAAAGCCAAACGTCCATATCATATTTCCTTCGAAGACTGTGACACCAACCAAGTCAAATACCATCATGATGACCCACTGGTCATAATGCTCAAAGTACTTACACACACTTCTTGTCGATACAGGAAGTGTAGAAGACGAATTATTCAAAAGAGCAAGTGATGTTCTAAGCCACATGGATTTGATCAAAGCCTCGACAACAACCATCATATAGTTTAACGATTCCAATGAATCTATCTTGGGAGAAATCACACTGCCTGTTTAAGAGAGACCAGAAAACACCTTCGTTAAATTCATTGTCATTGATGCTGAGTCAAAATATTTGGGAATCTTAGGAAGAAGTTGGCTCCATTCTATTAAGGCAGTACCATCGACATATCATCTGGCCTTACGAATTCTAATAGATCACAGAGTTTATGAAATCAAAGGGAGTCAAGCAGTGATATGAACGTACAAAATGCCACCACAAATTCTCACGCAATAAAATTTCTGAAGGCATAGCAATTACAGCAGGAGCCGCCTCTAATGTTCGAGCAATATGGCACTGAAGTGGCTGAATCTCGATGGGCAAGGAAGAAATACCTTTATTGGGTCAAAGCTGTCATCCGAAGAAAGAGAAACCCTATTACAACTTTTGAAGAAAACTGTTGGCATCTTTGCATGGTCTTTCCAAGAGATGCCCGACATTGATTAATCGATTGCATGCCACAAACTTAACCTCCTTCTAGACAGTAAAGCAGTTGTGCAAAAGCATCGTAATTTAACCCCTGCCTTTGTGAAATAGTTAATAAAGAAATAGATAAACTCATTCGAGTCAGATTCATTTGAAAAACCAAATATCCATAATGGGTCTCAAATATTGTGGCTGTCCTAAAGAAAAATGAGAAAATTAGAGTTTGTGTAGATTTTACTGAGTCAAACAAATTCAAACCAAAAGATAACTTTTTCTTTCTTCTTATTCCTCATCTCCTTAAATTCGTAGTAGGGCACGAACTCTTTTAATGATGGATGCAGCTTTCAGTTACAATCAGGTTCCTCTTGCTGAAGAAGACCAAGAGAGAACAACATTTATTATAAAACAAGGTCTCTACTATTACACAGTTGTTCCCTTTTGATTAAAAAAATGTAGGAGCCACTTATCAGCAACTTGTCACTCAAATCTTTAAAGATTACTTAGGAAAAATCATAGCGGTATACATCGACGATATGATCTGCAAAAGCTTAAAATGGGAGGATCATTGCAGCAATCTACAAACTACCTTCAACATCCTTCGTACTTACCAAATGAAACTAAACCCAAAAAAATACTAATTTGGTGTTGCCTTGGGGAAGTTTTTGGGAAATCTGGCTAGTAAAAGGGGTATAAAAATCGATCTAGCACAAATCAAAGCACTCATGGCAATGCCATCACCACAAACAAAAAATGATGTGCAAAAGCTTGTTGGCAAAATTGTTGCTCTTCATAGATTCATCTCAAAATCCTCGAATCGATGCAAACTTCTTGATCCAGGAAGATCTAGAGTTATTTGAAGATTTGTCAAAGTTGTTTGAACGAAGTTGAGTGTCGTTCGAACGAGTTGTCATGTCCTTTGGAATTTTGGCCCAGAGCCATATTTTGTTCGAACGAATTGGGTTTCGTTCGAACGGTCAGGCAACTTGTCCAGGTTTAGACCAATTAGTCATAAATTCGTTCGAACGACTCCCTAGTTCGTTCGAACGGCTCTAACGGTATTTTGATTCTCAGGAATTGTTTTGCCTCGAGATGCGTTCTATTTTGTAATTTCGAGTTCCCTCTATATAAAGGGGACTTAGGTTATCTTTTTTTCTTATGTTAGTTCCAAGAGAGTTCTGAGAGAAGCTTAGGGTCTTGGAGTGATTCATTATAATCAACTTCATTTTTTTAAGCAATTAAAGCTTTATTTTTCCTAATTGGTGTTCTTCATGTTTTTTCTACTAATTAAAAGCTTCTCAATCGTATTGTGGATTAAGTGGTGCTAGTTTTCTAGTTTTGACTCTCGGGGGGTTGATTGTGGTTTATGGTCTCTACTCGTGACCGTCTCTGGCAAACGAAGAAGAAGCTAGTGAGTCCATTGAAGATCCATCGCACACCTAATTTGAAGAAGAAGGACGATTTGGAGATGGGTGATTCCGACGATCGACTCACGACTTTGGAAATGACAGTTTCTGGCCTAACTTCTACTGTAGGGGAGTTAATTGAACAATTACGTCTCACGAACCTCGCGAAGGCTTCCGCTTAGGGGAAACGGCAAGGCTGCTCGAAGAAGATAGGGGTTATAAAGGGGGATGGTGACAAGCGTACTACGGAGATCGATAGTGATTCTAGTAATGCAGAATTCGACGAGGAGCGATCGGCTATTGGTAAGTCCACGAATCCTATGCATAATCTTTGTATTGGTTTTAAGATTGAAATTCCAGTATTCGACGGTTCGATTAATTTTGAGATATTGGATAACAGGTTAGATAGGTTAGAAACTTATTTTTCAATTTACGAATACTCCAATGCTCAGCAAATTTGCTTTGCTGCATTGAAATTTGCAAGTCATGCACTCACGTGGTAGAAATCTTATCGAAAATGCCACGATGTAGGAGATTTAGGTTGGAAAGATTTCAAGGTTTTAGTTCGTAAGCAGTTTTCTCTTATTGGGTATGACTAAGAGAGATGGTATAAATAGTACAATTTACGCCAAAAGTTTGAGCAAACCGTACATGAGTACTCTACGGCGTTCCATAACCAAGCTATGGTTTTGGACATTGATATGGACGAGTATGAGGTGTTCATGAAGTATACGGGGGGGTTGCCAGAGTCTATTAGGAGAGAGTTGAAGCTCTTTACTGTGGTCAATATCGAGGACGCTACCGTATAGGCAATTGCCATTTAAGGCAAGTACTTGAAGAGTGACAAATAAGATGACAAGATCAAGTCGGGGTACAAATCTAGTTGGAAAAATGAGCATAAGGGAGAGGCCAAAGGAAAGAGGTCTTCGTCCAAGGAGTTTCATTTCAATCATTGTAAGGTGAGTGGGAATATTTCCGATTATTGTTATAAAGTTTACCCGGAGCTTCGGCCGAAGGAGGAGAAGAGCAAGAAAGAGTGATATGTACTAGCTACAGAGGTTATTGACCTTCCAGATGTCGATAAACCGAATCCTAAGCTTATACTTATGCTTCAGTAAACTTTGGCTACCGAGGAAGAGAGTCGGGAAGAGCTTTTTCATGTCAGTATTCAGGTAAAGCAAAGTTTAGTCAAGGCCATTATGGATCCGGGTAGTCAATTTTTTTTTATTTCTGAGACGTTGGTAAAGAAGATGGGTTTGACGACTACAGCTCATCCTAAGCCGTATGGTTTGGGGTGGATTCAGAAAGATGCGGATGTGATGATCACGAAGCAGTATACATTCAAGTTTATAATTTCTGAGAAGTTTATTGACTAGGTGACGTGTGAGGTGGTTCCTTTGGATGTGCGTTAGGTCATCTTGGGTTACCCTTATCTTTGGGACTGAGAGACAATTTATTACCGTAGAGCACGTAAGTATCGTCTTGTGAAGGAGAGAAAGGAGTTTCAAATTAATGCTTGTAAAGAGCATGTCACTACGTCAAATTTGGTAACGGCAGCTCATGTGAAGCGACTGGTTAATGCGAGCGGCAAGTTTGAGTTATTGGTGCGACCGGTTCAAGAAGGTACATCGGCTCAAGTGTTATCTCCAATGACAATATTTTTTAGGCAGCAAACCGATTTGGGGAGGTTGCAAGAGGAGCTTATGGTATATACTGATCACAAACTATTCTAGTTGCTAGCTACGCAGTCCAAACTACAGCAAGCTCACCAGATGAAGGGGATGTCGTATCTCTAACAATTTCCCTTGATAATACAGTTTAAGAAGGGAGTAGATAACAAATTGGCTGATAGGTTATCTCGACCCCCATTACCAACTAATTCTGCTATGTTAGTTTCTATGCAGATACAACCTTTTATTACGTCAGGGTATGATGCTCTTTAAGGGCGCAGTGTGTTTCGCTAAAATTGCTGCCAGGCAAGACATGTGTTCATTTTAAGTCGTTCTGAGTTGGGAAGATGGTTCTGCTACCTAGTCAGTCGAAGTGGTACAGGAGGGATATGGGCAGCGCCACATTCCTACCTCTCCAGTTCAAGCTTGAGCATGAACTCAAGGCTCCTAAAAGGGGGAGCCATGATCCAGGAGGATCTAGAGTTATTTGAAGATTTATCAAAGTCGTTCGAACGAAGTTGAGTGTCATTCGAACGAGTTGTCATGTCCTCTAGAATTTTGGCCCAGAGCCATATTTTGTTCGAACGAGTTGGGTTTTATGGGAATGATCAGGCAACTTTTATAGGGTTTAGACCAATTAGTCGTAAAGTCGTTCGAACGACTCCCTGGTTTGATCGAACGACTCTAGAGGTGTTTTGATTCGCAGGCATTGTTTTGCCACGAGATGCGTTTTATTTTGTAATTTTGAGTTCCCTCTATTTAAAGGGGACTTAGGATATCTTTTTTTCTCATGTTAGATCTGAGAGAGTTTTGAGAGAAGCGTAGACTTTTGGAGTGATTCATTGTAATCTACTTTGTTTTCTTAAGCAATTGAAGCTTTATTTTTCCCAATTAGTGTTCTTCGTGTTTTTTCTACTAACTAAAAGCTTCTTAATCATATTATGGATTACTTCTTTACCTCCTTCGTGGGAACCCAACCCCAGTATCCAAGAAATTGTCTAAAGAAATCATCTGGACCCCAGACTATAAATTATCTTTCCAAGATCTAAAAATATACATGTGGTATCCTCTCATAATGAGTACTCCTATTGATGGCAAAATACTAACGATGTACTTATCGATAATAGATAACTTCATTAGTTCCGTTCTAAATCGAGAAGACGATGGCGTGAAAAAACTAATTTACTTCATTAACAAAAATCTCTCATGCCTGTTGAAAAGAGATATAAAACAACTAAAAAATAGCTACTCACCTTGGTATACAGTTCTCAAAAACTTCGACCTTATTTCCAAGCCCACCCCATCAAGGTCATCACCAAGTTCCCCCTCAAACTTGTCCTCTCTAAAAAAAGAAAAATCCTAGAGGGTTCAGCAATGGTCATTGTTTATAAGCAAATATGATATCTCCTTCGAGCCTCAAATATCGATCAAAGGACAAGAAGTAGCCGATTTTTTGGTTAAAACCCCGAATGGAGGATCTCAAAGAAGTACTAGCCGATGATTCAATCGTAGAACTAGATGTATGGTCGCGCAGCACGGGATGGAGACTCTTTACTGATGGATCTGCCGGACCACGAGGGTCAGGGATCAGTATCGTCCTCGTTACACCGTCTAATCTTAGAATTGAAAAGGCTATCAAACTTAAGTTTTATGCCACCAACAATGAGTCAGAGTATGAAGCTATCATGCATGGACTGGATCTCGTCATAGCACTCAGAACAAAAAAAATTACTGTCTATGTAGATTCCATACTAGTAGCCAACCATTACAACAAAACATTCATAGCATCAGGCAAAATGGTTGATTACACAGCTCTGATCGAAGAAAAAATAAAGAAATTTAAAACAACAACAATTTCTTATCTACATAGAGCTAAAAACTGCCATGCCAACACACTAACATACATCGCTGCAATGCTCAAAGACAGTAAAAAAAGAACTTTGGACATCAAGGTAATTGAACATTCAAGTCTCGATGTAAGTTACACCATGCAGATCAAGGTTACCGAAGACGAAAATCCTAAAGATTGGAGAAGACCATTCTTTGCATACCTCAATTCTAACACCCTCCTGGAAAATAAAGAAGAAGTTTGATCACTCTTGGCCAAATGCCCATAATTCAAAGTCCAATATAGGGTCCTGTAACGAATCACGGGGGGAGGACCGCTTATCGAGTGTATCTAGCAGAAATAAGAATAGGTCAAAATCAAAGAACTTTACGAAGGAAACTGCTTAGCTCACGTCTCAGGAAGTTCACTGGCACAAAGGGCATTTACACAAGGGTTATACTGGCCAAAAATGAGACAAGACTACAAAAAATTTGTTAAAAAATGTTATAAGTGCTAAATCCATGCTCAAGACATCAAAAGCCCAGCCCTCGACCTTCACGTTAGTAATGTCCTCTGGTCATTTAAAAGATGGATAATTGACATCATTAGTCCATTCCACCCATTGTCGGGTAGCAGAAAGTTTATTCTTGTGGCAGCAGACTACTTCACCAAGTAGGTCGAAGCACTACCACTATGTCACACTGACAAGAATGAAATAATCAAGTTTCTGTGGGAACACATCATAACCAGATTTGGTTGTCCACAAATGATACGATCTAATAACGGCAAGCAATTCATCAGCAACAAAATCCATAATTTCCTCTACAAATATAAAATTCAGTTGTCTACTTCAAGACCATACTACCCTCAGGGAAATGGCCAAGCTTAAGCTATTAACAAAAACATCAAGTCAGGATTACACAAGCGCCTTAAGGAAAAGAGGGGTCAATGGGTTGACAAACTACTTTGCGTGATATGAGCATATATAATAACTCCTTTAACGTCCACTGGCTGCACCCCATTCATGATGGCCTGTGGAACTGAAGCAGTGATCCCCTCAAAGCATGTTCTCCCAAGTACCAGAAGAAAAGTCACAGACGAATAAAATAAACTTAAACTTCTTTGAAACCTCAATTATATCGAAGAAACTCGATACTACGCCATCGCAAACTTTGGGCAATACCATGACACTCTCAAGAAAGCTTATAACAAGAAGGTTAGAAAACGTACATTCGGCATTGGTGAAGTTGTCTTTCAACGAATCCAAGACAGTACTCAACCTAAAAACTTTGGCAAATTATCTAAAAACTGGGAAGGACCTTACATTATCAACAACAAGAATGACAGTGGAACATATTGGTTAATGACTTTAGATAAACTTCAACTCGAGTATCCAGGGAATACAGCCTATCTGAAAATGTTCTATAGATAGCAGTTGTAATCTCTTTCAAATTACTTCAAATAAAGGCATCTTTGTTATCATTACATCGTTAATTTACAATTCTTAGTATCCATAAATACTTGTCAAGTATTTTTTAAAACTAAGTTCATTTCTTCGACAAACATCTATCTAATTACAGGATAAATTTGTTTACAATTTATTAGTTATCGAACAAAACATGTCATGTTTTGTCCTTTTTTCTCCAACACCCAGATATCCCATAGAGGAATAACATCTAGTCATCATCCTTCATTTGGCAATGCCATCGCATGGCCCTCTTTATATCAACTCAGATACTTGCACAAAGCAACACTCTAAATATTCATCTACAATATTATGCAATACTATCAATCATGTCGAATCAAACAATTAGCATGTTTTATTCTAAAAATCTATGCATCTCTATTGACTACTTAATAATTTCATATAATCATTCGATAAAACTATTACCACAAAATTTTCATTAAAAAACAAGAAATTGTTTCAGGTCCCATCAACCACTTGTACATAAATAAAAACTCAAGCAAACATCTTTTAAAATACTTTCTATTTTGCATGAGGAGAGATAGGAGTAACATCATTCACTGGCAGACCCAGAGTAAGGTCATCTAGTACTTCCTCGGGAGCAATACCCTCAGGAATAGCAAGAGCAGGTACCTCAAGAACTTCCTCCTCAGCATCCGAATCAGAGAAGATGGCCCCAACAGCAGTAGGAAATCCCTTGTAAAAGTCTTTTCTCTCCTCCATCTCACGAAATTCCTCTCCAAAGTAGGCCTTAATACGCTTGAGATCGGAAAGATTCACTCACTCCGCTTTTGCTCTTTGTTCCTCGAGAAACTTGGCGTGCTCCTTCACCATCGACCTCCGCTTAGCTAAAAGCTATTTGTAGACTTCATTCTCAAAGTTGGCCTTTTGCAGAGCTAGAGCCCATTTCCTCTCCTTCGCCGAATCAGCCTTGAGCTGGGCGGTCTCCTTCTTATTTTCTCCCAGACACATCTTTATAGTGTCTACAATGGCCACCTTCGTCAACTTGGCCGCCCCCCACTTAATCTTCCCAAGCTTTTCCTTTAGCTCCTCCTCTCAACTGTAAGATCCTTCTCAATGTTCTTCGAGACCAGGAGCTCATTGGCCAGACTCTACTCGCCCAGCATTTGAGACTTCACATCGAGAAGTAGTTTCTTAATCTATATCAGAGTACAACAGTAAGACCACGATGAAGGCACCAAAGTTATTAAACGAGACAGAGCATGAAAATTTTAAAATTGGTTTACTGTGCGGTGACTTTCGATGAAGAAGGTCGACAAGCTCTCAACCCCAATAATGCAGTGGGCAAAGTCCTCTTCCAAAGAGCCCTTTCCAGCAGCGAAGGCATTGATGGTTTGTTGAGTCTCCTCATAAGACCCACCCAACCCCCCACCAACCTTCGCCTTGTTCGACTCTATGGAGTCCTTTTTCATAGCTAAATCAACCTTAGCCTTGATCGACTCTATGGAGTCCTTTGTCATAGCCAAAGCAGGCTTCGCCTTGGCCGACTTAGGTGGAAATCCAATAGAATCAACTTTTTCTCCCTCCTCGATAGGAAATTGTCGAGATGATATCTTCGCCAAGGGAGCAGGGGCACCAGAAGGGTTGGCAGCCCACTTTCTCTTATACTTGGCAAAGGACTCGCTCAGCAGGGCTTCCTTCTCTGTCGTAGTATTAGTGGTATACCGACTCAGTACAGGGTTCTCGAGGGGTAGACTCGATTTAGCAGCCCTCGTGCTCTTAGCAGACATTTTACCATCGATAAGGGGAATATCAACTCCTTTAGTTTGAGTTCTTTTTATTCCAGCATCTTGGAAAAACCCTTCAAACTTCTCTTAATCAAAAACCAGAGAGTCGATCCAACCAAAGTAATTTGTCTTGATATTGTATAACCTTTCTTGAACAGTAGACATTCTATCGACCTCCTTCAAAGCTGCATGAAGCCAATACAATAAACAGTTAAGCACCAATTTCAATACAGCAATCAAGTCAAAAACTTGACATACAAGTTACCTAAACACACACCTAGGTGGAAGCTTTTTCTTTTCTGAGGCTCCCCTAGATCATTCTAGTCGAATTAATAATTCCCCAAGACAAAGAGACAATCAGCAAAGTACTACCCTCTGTTGACACCATTTCATTAAAGAGAGGTCTCCTCAAGAACCGCGCTAAGTACCTGTACCCTAGCTTCTGTGGATTCTGCTTGAGTGTGAAATACACACACATATTATTCACAGTGATTAACTCCTCCCCCCTTTCCTTTAATCGTCCATTTATCACTCCCACCACCCTGAAGAGGTCATAGACGCTCGGATTGAACTGACCAGGGCAATATAAAAGAAATTTAAAAACTTCTTCTGGTAAGCTCAAAGAGGCAGCTTTAACCCCTTCCTTATCTGTTCTTGATGGACGAAAATACCATCCAAGGGGACCTCCTAATGTATTTAGGGATACCATACTTTTCCTTGAAGCTCAATATTTTACTGGTTTCTGGAGCCTCCCTAAAGTACTCCCCTTCACAGCTTCTGCCTCCTCTCCTTCACAACCACCATCATCGCCACCATCTCGATCACTTTCTTACAGCTCAAGATCAACACATGTATCTGTCTTCACCCCATCCGAGAGTTTGATAACCCTAACCTCAATACTGTTTTGCCCCACCCTATATCTACCACCCAGTTCTTGGACACAAGTAGTCACGTCAATTTCAGGTGGTTCTACGTCCATAAGGTTATCGAAGATTCCTTCTCTATCAACAGCATAATAGTTAGGGTTTTACACTGGTTCAGTAGGGGGGGTTTTTAACCTAAAAATTAGATTCCCTTTTTTAAGTTAGTATAATATCATATATGATACATTATATACATTAATATGTCAGTCTCGATACTGTTGTCGAGTTTAATCTCCAACCCATCATTCTTCCTATTAATATCTAGTTCGACATTATTTTATTGGTTATCGATACAAATCTTACATCAAATTTTACTAAGTCCTAACATCGAGAACTATTTTACGTCCCTAACATTTTTTACTAGAGTGTACACAAACTATGAAACTTCTCGAGGACGTTTCATAAGCCACACGATTTCCTACCAAAATGAACCCGAGTCTATAAATTTAGATTTTGCGTCCTCTCCGACGTCAATTCTGGCCCAAATCAGCAGGAAATCACTATAACCACAAATACCCAAATCCTAATACACCGTCACTCTGATAATAATCAGAAAGAGACCCAAATCCTACTGTAACTCCGACGATAGCCAAAAAACATTCTCTCCCCAAATCACCATCAATTACTTCATGTCCTTCTATCCCAACACTCCAATGTCCTTTACGATACCATCTACACATCATGCACATCCCCATATCGTCACACAACAGCAGATTTATAGAAAAACCCTAGAAGTGTTTTTTCTTGATTTCTTCCAAAATATTAATTATTACTCAAATTCCTTCATATATTACATTCCTCAAGTTCATAGCTACAATGGGTTTCAACAGAATCGCGATAATACAAATAAATATTGCATCTCAAAAGCTTCTCAAATTAGAAAACTAACCTTGAGTCGTGATGCTTCCAAATCCCTTTCTTTCGCATGCTTGGCCCTCTTGATCAACACGCCAATCTCCTCGCTACCAATGGTGGACAAAGATACAGGAGAGGAACGCAGCGAATTAGAGCTTCAAGAAAAAAAATTAAAATCAGTGGTGTATGAACAGTCCCTGACCACGGGGCTATTTATAGGCCCCACGCGATTGTTCATCGCACCCCTACATAAACGTTCGAGTACCCGAGCACAATGCCTCGCACATCTCTTCCCAAAATCTTTACTCTCTCGCCTCCTGAACCCCAATAAGCCTATACATTGCTGCTCCAAGCCATCCATATACCCCTCTATCTCCTCTGTTATATCCATCTTCACCAAGGCAGCTCTTATGTTATTACACAGAAATTGTACCTCCAATTCCTTATGCCTCAAAAAATCACCTATAGGAGCGCACCTAGCCATTGTTCTACAACTACCCACAATACATCTTTCCTTTTTTATTCCCCTCCTATATTCTGGTGACAATTATAACCATAATTTAAAATTCAAATAATATTCGACAATACAACTACCCACACATCGTACTAAAATCACAATTCACATATTCAACATAATAATTTTTATCAATCATAATTCAAATCATATTCGAGAAGATAAAGGAAATATATACAACAGTACTTTGAGACCATTTTAACCTTGTGAAGGTTGACAACACAATCTGACAAATATATAAAGTAATTTATTTCAGTCAACACCAAAGTACAAGGTTATTCACTTATTATGGCCATGACAGCCAAAAGGACAGCCTTTCAGTCGTCCCGAGCTGTGAGAGCATCTTCCTTCCTCACCAATGCCTTGGCATGGTTTATTAGACTGCTGACACGCTCCAGAGGACTTGGAATTACATATTAAAACTGACAATAATACAGGTAGTTCTCTTCAGCCACCTTTGCCTCCATGTCACCCATCCCCTCATAGTTGGGCTCCACTGGTACCAACGTCCACCCATTTACACAATTTTCCAAAATACTGATTCAATAGCTCCCAATACTTGTCGTGTACATGATTGCAAAAAACATCCTCCCGATCCTGTGTCCTAGTCCTCACTATATCAGCAAATTGAAAATGACTTCCTCAAGCAAACAAGGGGTATTTATATGAATAACTCAATGTATCACAACTCCTAAGAGTCAAAGACAGTAATTACTATCCATTGAAACTTTGATAACCCATTCAACCAAACTCCTTGAGAAATGCTTAAGGGCCCTGCACAGTCAACACATACCACTTTGATAACTCATCGTGCAACTATTTACCATTCCATTCGAGAAGACATAGATTTACACGATTTATGTCAATACAAAATACATCGATACAAAATTAGAAGAATGAGCAACAATTTATTTTACAAAAATACTGATACAAATTACATTTCACATTCACCACTCATTACTTTGACAATATTACAGATCGACCTATAAGTTACTTTACATCAGTTAAACCTAATATCAAGTCCTCCACACATCCAGCTTGAAACACTCCTTCATGAAGAAAAGTGATGATTGTGCCAAAGAAGTTTCTAGCCTTTGTCTCCTCCTCTGTAACCCCTACCACCTCATACATCATAGGAATTGCATAGACAACATCGGCCGGAATAACCCCCACAGCTAGCCTTGCCTGCCAAAGCATTTTCATATTCCACATGCATATAGTCAAACTCATGAAGACTGTTAATGCGCTCTGCAGCCGTCAGCAACATGTAGTGATACAAACACTAAAAGAAAAACTCCACTTTAGTACACCCCATCTCCAATTCCATCATTCCTTCATATGATGGTTCAACAGGTTTTGACATCCACGATGACAATGATAGCGGGCAGAAATATAACTCCTTCAACTCTAAATATTTGGCGTTTGCATGCCTCACAAACTCGCTATGCAGTGTTTAAAATCGTGTCATCACCATCTTTGACTACCTTCACCTTCATTATCTACCAAAGAATACCTTCCCAGCGTTCTCCAATACTATTTCTAGTTTGTCACTCTCAATATCGCATTTACACAGTCAAACATTCTGCCATTAATACGCATTGGGGCCATGCAACGACCAGGTCCATTTGACTTTCTAGCCTTGGAAATGACAAGCACAGAGTTTGCACACCAAAGTTCAAGAAACATTTCACATTCAGATAGTCTTCTTAATGCAATAAGTAATTGTGTCGAGAATGGGGTGATAGTAGTATATTTCCAAAATTCAACAAGGAGAAGCTAACAGAACTTAGTCGAAGATACTTTGTCATTCGAGAAGATGTCTTATCTATGACTACAGAGCTCGACCCACTATAGTAGTCGTTACGCTTGGTAAAATAGAGCCGTTACAGGAAGATCTGCAAAGTTCACCCAATGCCCACCAAAATAAGAAACCGTTTATTTTTATAACTGCCTGTATCTACTATAAATATAGGTAGAGAATATGTTAATCCAATCCGCAACTCTATTATTTTTTTACAATTTTACGTCCTTACTGTTTATCAATTGTAATAACTAGCACCTATTGGATTTTATACCTAAACATTCCTCGATTTTTCTAAGGTTTTATTGCATTTCCATGTAAAATCTAGCGTGTTCAGGTTTACAATTATAATTTCCTTACTAAAGTATTGGTGAAGTTTACCTTTCAGAAAACACACCATTATAGGGTCAACAGAACACTGAACTGTCTGGACAGAGGCTTGCACAACCCATTATGGTTGGATAGCTATCGGGGTTAGAGAATCAAAAAATTTCCAAGAACAGTCTTTGACTACTCTCTCTTCTTTGTGGATTGCCAGGCCATCCCAAAACCTTGCAATATACCCTTTAGATACCTTCAAGCATGGAACACTTATGCAAACTTTGAGGACGTGGTTCGCAGCAGTTGGAACAACAAACTAGTAGTAGAACCTCTATTCTATTTAATGCTTAAACTCCAAAGACTAAATAATGATATCAAGCAGTGGAAACGAACAGGACTAGACACGATGCAAGAGACCAAAAAAGCCTTAGAGGAAGACTTGTTATAATTGCAACTTAATCAAGAAACAAATTGGCAAAGTACTACAATCGACCAGGAAATCATTGCAAAGGCAACATAAATATCTCATATTGAAAAGAGAGAGGAAATGAAATGGCGTCAAAAATCTTGAATAAAGTGGCTTATAGAAGGTGATCGCGACACCCAATTCTTCCACAGCATGACAAGAGTTAGAAATGAAAATAACATCATCACGGAGATTGTAACAGAGGAAGGAATTATCTTGACAAACCAATCCCAGATAAAGACGCACATACTCTAGTTTTACACAAACAAATTCGCAGCGAACCCGGTCAACTTGAATAATAGTATTTTGGATGTAACCAATTTTAGAGTGGAGCAACCTGAAAATGAAATGCTGATTGCACTCCCAAATGAGGAAGAAATCAAACTCACGGTGTTTAGTCTCAGCAAGAATAGCTCACCAGGTCCAGATTGTTTCCCATGGGCCTTCTTCATAACATTTTAGGAGGTGGTTAAACAGAACTTTTGCCAAGAAATCTCCTCCTTTTTCATACACAGACGGCTCCTGGACAACTTCAACTCTAATATTATTATGCTTATACCCAAAATCAAAAAACCTCAGAGGGTGACTCACTACAGACCAATATGCCTGAGCAACTTTATAGTTAAGGCAATCATAAAGATACTGACTACTAGACTATCACCAATAGCAGAACGAGTGGTGTCCCAGGTGCAAAGTATTTTCATCAAGGGTAGGAGCATTCTCAAAAATATATGGATGGCATCCGAGCTTGTCAATGAAATGAATGGTAAGAAAAAAGGAGGCAACGTGGGACTTAAGCTGGATATAACGCAAGCCTATGATACACTTAGCTGGAACTTTCTCACGGCAACTCTCCATGTTTTTTGTTTCTCCCATAACTTTTGTGAGTTGATTATGACCATTATCAAGAGCGGGAAGATATCGATCACAATTGACGGTAGTCCAACAGGGTACTTCAGCCCCGGAAGAGGTCTTAAACAAGGAGACCCTCTTTCTCTGCTTTTATTTGCACTCGCTGAAGATATTCTGGGCATTAACCTACAAAAATTGAGGGATCAAGGCAACATCCACAAAATGGTCGGCAACAGGCACATACAAGCCCTAACATACCCTTTTTCACAGATGACATCTTTATATTCCTTAACGGGGATACTAGAGACCTCAAACACCTTAAACATCTACTCCTTAATTACCAAGAAGCTTCTAGACAAGTTGTAAGCCAAGAGAAGAGCAAGACTTTTATGGGGGGCATTCCACTCACTAGAAGACAGATAATTTTTGACATTTTTGAGTTTCAGGAAGGAAGACTGCCCAAAACGTACTTGGGAATATACCTCTTCTAGGGGAGGGCTACAAAGAATATTCTGAGACCTTTGGTAGAGAAAATCACAAAGTGGGCGAATTAATGGGTAGGGAAACTTCTGCCTTTCCAAGGAAGAGTAGTATTGGCAAGATCGGTCCTAAGCAATACACCTATTTACAACATGGCAGTCTACAAATGGTCTTAATCTCTTATCAAAGAAGGTGAAACTATTGTTCAAAATTTAGTTTGGTCCGGTGACCCATCAAAAAGAAAAGGCATTACCCTTAAATGGGATACGGTGTATAAACCCATACAGGAGGGCAGCCTCGACATACAAAAATTGGAGGAAGTTAACAATGTGCTTCTCTGCTTCTCTGTAAGCTATACTAGACAATCACCTAACAAAGAGAAGACTGGGCACGATTCACGTATGCTAAATTTAATAATAAACATGGAGAGGCGATCACTTACTACAAGAGATCATCCATTTGGAGGGGGATCCAAGATGTAGAACAACTAGTAGGCTAGCACATGGATTGTGTGATTGGAAATGGAGACACAATTGATTTCTAGAGAGACTGTTGGACAACGAACATTCTCCTTAGAGAGTATATTAACCTTCCAGCTCAGGTATGGAGAAACAATACATTAAAACTTAGCAGTTTTATTAGCAGTGAAGGATGGAAGAAACCCAAAGAT
Source organism: Kingdonia uniflora (assembly GCA_014058105.1). Taxonomy (NCBI): domain Eukaryota; kingdom Viridiplantae; phylum Streptophyta; class Magnoliopsida; order Ranunculales; family Circaeasteraceae; genus Kingdonia; species Kingdonia uniflora. Next base: position 246,231 of record JACGCM010000843.1, read on the forward strand.
ATACTTATGCACTTTATGGTGTTGGGAATCAATCTAGAGAGAATCGAATGCGACCCTTAAGCTCAATTACAACAAATCTGGAAGCCAGACATTCACAAAAAATTCACAGTCAAGAATGCATTTACATTATTCGTAAAACCTAAGATACAGCATGGTGGAGGAGAAGGGCTTGGAATAACTGCCTATACTCTCGGCTAAGCTTGCTTGCGTGGAGAATCCTTAATCGAACACTATCATTCGATGACAGAGTTGTGAATTGAGGCATGTACACCTCTGTCTGCTCCCTCTACCAACACGACTTCAAAACCAAACAATATTTTTACTTTGAATGAGAATATACTCTAAAAATCTAGAAATGGATAGCTAGTATATTTAATGTTACACCGGTGACAGAGTTGGACAATTAGAAAATAGTCCTAGCCTGAAATAATCACACAAGCTCATATGTGCAAGATCCGTGGGTCTCAGCAACATTCGCTACTTACAGCGATCTATGGACAAAGCGTAACGACATAAGATACGATAACCAGAAAACATCCAACCAACAGCTGAAACAAGACATCCTAAAATACATCATCCTAAAATACATCAAGGACACATCCTAACTCTCTAAAAAAAAACATGTACAACAACGACACCAACCTCTAAATTATCAAGGCCTTGAATGTCTAGTATAGACAGCGAAACACAACAATGATAATGAGCTACTGGTGGGAACTACCACTACCAGGGCAGATAAAGGCGTATTGTGATGGATCCGCTTTAGGTAACCCTGGACCAACTGGCATTGGGGTAGTATACAGGAATACGGTAGGGGAGGTGTTGGGTACGTTCTACAAAGTTATAGGCAATATTAACAATTATGTCGCAGAGATACAAGACATTATACAAGGAGCTCAACAGGCAATAGCAAAAGAATGGAAAAAATTATGGATTGTCTTAGACTCTTAACCAATAGTTCAAGCATTCTTGACAAATACACTTCCATGGACAATGGTTAATGAATGGGGATGAACTAAGCAAAAACTAGACTCGTTCAGAATATCACAAGTTTAGAGAAAAGCAAAAATTTCAGCAGATACAACAGCCAAATGTGGGTCCACAAATGCAAAACCCTTTGAAGAATGGTGTCCAGGGTGGCCAGCTTTTCTCACACGCATAGAGAACCCAGATACATAATACTTTAGATTCCCCAAATAGTACTTGAAGGAAAAATAATAGCAAGTTGTGCGAACGACATTAAAGGTCATTCCAACAAACTGACGTTCCAACTGACCAATTCAAGCTGAGGTATTTCGAAGGCTTTTTTCAATAGGTTATTTGAACGACCTTGGAAGTCGTTCGAGAGAATTGTAGGTTATTGTCAACAAGTTGTTCGAACGACATATGACGTCGTTCGATCGGACTAACGCTTCAGAAGCCCAATTCAAGCTGAGGCGTTTCGAAAGCTATTTACAACAATTCGTTCGAATGACATTGGACTTGCGCTCCAGAAGGCCAATTCTAGCTGAGGTGTTTCGAAGGCTATTTTCAGCTAGTCGTTCACGTGAGACTGGCATCGCTCGAACGAAATGGCGCGGAGGCATACCCCTTACCTATTTTAGAGGTTTCGGGTTTGTTTTTTTTAATTTCTTTTTAATTTTTGTAGAAAGCCCTTTGCATATGCACTAGTGACATGTAATAGTGTGTGGCATGTTTGGTTCACCCTCCTCTTGTACTCTATTTTTTGGATATCTATTACTAAATGTTTTGCAAAAAAAAAAAAAAAGAATTCGGTTTTAAAAAGAAATCATTTTCACCATCGCCCTCCGATAATGGGGCCATTTGAAAAGAGGCTTATCGGTCCTACAGCAAAATACCTGCTCAAATATAGTTGTCAAGTTATAATAATAATGAGTGGTATTGAATCCATAAGGAGATTGGGAAAATAAACACTTTTTAGGCCAAATTAAGACTTTGTAGATTAATGAAAAGGAACTAAAAATAAGAAAACTTATTATGTGAAGAATCTGTAGTACTATTGCCCCCTACCTTTCAAAAGACTAATCGATATAACAATAAGTCTTAATATTTCCACCCATTTTATATTTGTATTAAAACACATGCGATGATATTAAATGAACCACTAAATCTATGATTAAACATTTAGTGGTTATGTTTTTTAGTACTGCTGAAGAGTGTCTTAGAGAATTATCAACTCAACCATGGCTAGGCTCGAGGAATTTATTCCCTAATGTTCCCTCTTTCTAGATCTTCAAATAAAGTCTACGGTTAGTAGCACTTGGTTGCATCCAAAGTTATCGTACACCAAACCGAAGCATGATCAAGCCTTCGATGTGATGCACTAACTTATTAATCATAAAAACTAAGAAAAAACTAATTAGAATCTTATGAAAATCAACTATTGCCCATCTTAGGAGATTAGTCGTTCATCTTGAACTTTATCGCATTAACAACTAATAAAACCGTTAACAAAATAAATGAAAGAGAAGAAGACCAAGAGATAAACTAATTACGTTCTTCAACAATCCTTAAAAAAACAAGATGAAAATTACAATGGGTGAGGGTTCCTTTTATAGAATAAGGAACCCAAAATTTTAAAACAATTACACATATTGAGAATATTGGAATATAATCTTATTACAATCAATTGTTAAGATATATGATAATATATTTATATCTTTTCCTTATTAAGTGTAGAAATTTTCTAACTATAGAAATTCTTGAATATATCTTTCTTGTAGAATACATCTTCAATATAATTCTTGGATCATGAATGGAATCTCCCTCTATATTATACTCCAAATATATTTGTATAAATATTTTTTGTCTCTTGGATATCCCTCGCTAAAAAATTGTTAAAGATACTTTTATCTGACGTTAAGTGCACGGCTTTCAATATCCATTTCCATTAGCTACAATCAAACAAACACACAGAAGTACCAAAAATTAAATATAATAGATGACTAAAATACATGTTTGGGCATATTAAAAATGTCATAATTATACGCTCATCAAATGGCTTATTTTCCAAGAATATACAAACATTATAAAATCTATAGGGCTTAGAACACCCTAATAGTTAGATAAGTATCACAACATCGAGTAGTTTTGAATAACTGTATTGGCTAATATTTTATTAAAATTCATTTAAAAATTAAGATCATCATTTTACTAGGTAAAGTTAGGATTTGATGCTTAATAAGATCTATGAGTATAAAGCCATGAATATGGTTCCCCTACAAATAAGGATTGGGAATCATGTACTTCATTGCGCTGTATAATATGAACCAATAGTAATGATTGAGAATCATATACTTAATAGGATTTCATGAGTAATAGGACATGAACAAGGTTCACCTACAAGTAATTTGAAAATCATTTCCTTGAACAATATGAATTGCTTTTATGCTTGAAATGTTTGTCGAGTACTACTACTGGTATTTATTTACATGCGTCACAGATGTTAAAGAAACTAAGAATATTGAATACCTCTTATAGTGTAACTCTATTTTGGTGCCAACAAACTTAACCTGCATGAATACCGAGATCCATCTCCTATTACAGAATCTAGACAAGTGTATTGTTGGGAATAATGAGTCACCAATGGACAAAATAAGGGCTTTGTTTGCACCCTCACCCATATATTCAAGAAGACCTCATAATGGATTACCCTCTTATTGTAGTAACATATCACTATGTCAGAATTATAATTCAGTAGTGCAACTTCAATCTGATATTATGTGGAAAAACAGTTGAGGAAGAAGACACAGATATTGAGAATATTCTACTAATTTCCCGCACTTCAAATATTACGTTTCCAAGGTCATATTTGATATTAAAAGTTTATTGTGCACGCAGACCTGATTTAAGTTCTACTCATTTTGAGCAAAACAATAAGCTGCTAGTTAAAAACCACAACTTCATGCCTACTAAGAGTAAGCATGTACCTGAGTTAAGCACAATGCTAGGTTTAGTGATAGGAAAAGTAACGGGCAAGGTCACAGCCGTAAATAGGCGAGATAGGTGGTTACAACGGTAAGAAGATCACTAATGGACCAGAATGGACAAGGAAGAATTATAATTTAGATATGAGAGAGTCGGGCACTGGGCACGGGATTGCAAACCACCCGATAGAATTTAAGGAGATCATCCCCAAACTTATCACATGATCGTAGCTGACGCAGACCCCGCTATGGCATTGTCTATATCTTAAATTTTTCTCATGATACCAATGCACCTTTAAATCTAGCTCTAAGAGTGATCAGTAGCAGAGTCTCAGTAGATGAGTAATGTCATTTAAAAAAAATTACCATGTATTTACTTTGCTTATTGTATAGTAGTAGTAATACTTTATTAGTACTATCATTGATTGAGTTGGAAACATTCACTAGTAAGTTTAGAACGCTTGTGACATGCACAAATTTAGTATCATATCTATGAAATTGTTCTTTGATTTTAATTGAATTTATTTCTTTAGAGTAGTTAAATTAAATGTAGATATTCTATCTGCTATATAAAATGTGCCCAATGGATCTTTCTGCTCATAGAGCATGATGAGCGCATAATTATGACATATTTATATACTAGAACATGTATTTTGGTCGTTTATTATATTTAATTATGTGTACTTAGACACTTATCTATTTATTATAAACATTGGAGATGGAGATTTGAAACCAAGCACTTATGAGCATCTCCAGCAGTTCTTAGCAAGTGATATCAAAGTGACAAGGAAGATATACACAAATATATTTTGGAGTATAATATATATGAAGATTGCTCTCAAGATCCAAGAATATGCTAAGAAGATATTTTATGACCAAGAGATATTCAACAATTTCCATGGTTAAAAGATTCTAACACTCAAGAAAGAAAGGATATGCAAATATTTTCAATATATTTATGTGGTAGATTGTGATAATATTTTATTGCAATATTCTAATTATATGTAATATTCATAAAGATTTGGGTTCCTTCTCCTATAAAAGGAACCCTCCCCCATTGTAATTTACATCTCATTTTGGAACAAGTTTTTTTTTTTTTTTTTGAAGTGTAAGCTGGGGTTAAGTGCAAGTTTAGAAGAAATAAAGTTTATTTTATCTTATTTTTTCTTTTTCTTTTGTAAATAATTAACCTAGTTCGTGCAATGATCTTGGGAAAGATAGAAAGCTAATCCCTTCTAGCTATGACTAGAAGAAAACCCTTACTTGAGTAGAAATAGTTATGTTGTAGTTCTAGGATTGGTTCTCTTTTATAATCTTCTAAAATAGTTATAATCTACTTTTAGGCTTAACCATAGCTACTACGTGATTTAGACTATTTAGCCAAAATCTGGTGTTATAACCATTAAATGTATTTTTTGGCAAACACGAAGATAACTCATAGGATAAATTTTACCAATCTTATCCGTAGTTGAAATAATTCCTCCTTCACATCGGATTAAGTAAAACTAATATGACCAAACCCTAGATATCTAACCATGGATCTAGGGTTGACATTTACATCAAAAATGTCATATCCAGGATTTTTAACATGAATAATCTGCCTACTAAAGCTACATTATTGCTATTATACTTTGGTTTGGCCAAATTCTTAGTCTCAGCTATTCTCTTATTATTTTTTTCTTTTAGATTTATCTCTTAAAAAATCCTAATTTGGCATAGAAAGTATTCATTTTCTTAAACCTCCCAGTGGATTCGATCCCACTCATTCATGCTATATTTTGACAATCATATACTGAGCGAGTATTTTGTTGAAAGGCCCAAAAAAATCTTTTATCAGAGCATTCACTAGTATTCAGATGAGTGGCACGACACGTGACTGAGAAGCTATGGTACCATACACTCAATCCTTTTGAAATTTGAAAATAGTTTTTGCCACTGACCTTGTGCATCGGGGATGTCATGACTGTCATTGGCACGACCAACATAATAAAAGATACTGGGAGTATCACACTATTACTCCCTAACGATATAATATGAGGTATCTAGTCCGCTCTATACACTAGTATATCCAACCAAAATTTGCTAAGTGTTAAAGATATACATGATAATAGTTATCAAGTAGAGACTATCAGAAAAAATGACAACTAGGTTTTGTGCATTCATGGAGACATATGTGGACATATCTATCCACATAGTTATACATTTGAGTATTTTATGATCATAATAGGCGTATCTTGGTGATGGTACATTTTCCTGCTGTTATATATTAACTAAGAACTCAACGTTGACACAACTTCTCACTTAGATCATTCGATTGTAGGCCCAATTCCTTGATTGACCAATCAAGTCGATGTGACTTGACAAAGCTAGTAAGTTTAGCTCGCAGGCTTTTGATAATTTTTATACCGTAAATAAGATAAATAATTGAGCATCGAGAGTACCCCATTCCATACCCAACTCGGGTTAGCGCAGAAACTTATTAAGCGAATAGAGTTAATCGTTTGGCCATTGATACTATGATCACGGCTTCCAACTAGTGTGCAGGCCATGAAAAACTATTTCCCACAATACTTATTAGGGTTCATCGGTAGGAAATCATCAAAGCTTTCCCAAAGTAACAAGTAACTAAGTGGGTTCCCTATGACGCCCATCTTTATAAACTTAAATAGGTAGTGTATGTGTCGAGGTCACCTTTGCAATGCACTAGTATTATGTAGGTTACGATTCATTATCTACAATTAGATATTTGGAACCCACTGGAGAACGTCAAGGCAGATTAACACTTTGATGTGACGATATTTCCTAATATTAGGGGGAGATATATATGACAGATAATGCCTTAAAAGATCCCACAAATTATTGGGATACACCATCATTGCCTTATCTAGATCCCTTTACACAAGATATTGATGATATGGTCCAGCTGATTCTACACTTACAACAAGTCACAAATTATTTAAAGGTCGAGGACTTTTCAAATAGTCTTCGATAAGTGCTAAAATCTTTCATTTTAAGGCACCTAAACTAAATCATTTTAGTCATCCTGAATTGCTAATAAGTGTGACTAATGACTATGTTCTCTATTTTCAGGATTCTGCACCTCCTAAGAGAACTTGGTGTAAAACAAAAGTTAAAAGCCTTAAGAAGTCTTCTTTATGCATTCCTTAGTCTAGAGACAATCTGAGGAACTAAGGCACTGCTGTACATTAAATCCAGCTGAAGCTATACCAAGTGTCAAAGACAAGCTCCAACATATCAGACAGTTCCCCAGTCTCCAAAAAATGACCATAATACATTCTACACATTCCAGAACAACGGTGCCAGATCTAATCCTATTTCTACATCTAAAAGAGTCCCAAAGGAGGACTATTCAAAAATTAAGCCTGAAGGCCACCATAGACCGATGAATTGTGGGTCTTATAGATATAGAGGACCAACATTCATGGGTCCACATGATGGCTTGCTCCCCAAGTTTTGACATAAATTCCCTTATACCCTTTGTACGTGAAAAATATAACAAAAAACTCAGCTTTGTTTAGTCCCACATATTTTTATGCAATAAAAGGGCATTGGTTTCTTCTAATATAAAAGAAACCCCCTCAATTAAAATTATCATCTCTCAAAGGAATAAAATTCAAGAAAGAGCTTTTTGTTTAAGAGTAAGAGTTTTAGACTTGCTTGGGCGCAGACCCAGGTATTGCCAACTAAACTCCTTAGTTATAAGAGGAAACTAGCCTACCTGAGTAGCCATTAGCAGAGTCAAGCGGTTGGGTCACCTTCGGGTCTCCCCCTCAACGGTGTGAGGGAGAGTCTAGGAGGATTAGCACTATTTATTTAACCTAGCCCCTATTCCTGATGTCCTTACTTAAGAACGTAGAGACATAGGAGTACACCTTTCTATGAAAGGGTACACTTAGAGACCTAGAAAGTCACCCTCCTTAGAGGTTTGAGAGAAAGACTAGGTGGATTAACGCTCCTAAGTGAATCTAATCCATATTCCTATCCCCTCCTAAGAACTAGCAAGGGATATATAGGAGTACACCTCTCAAAGAGGGTACACTGATAGACTATTGCTAGTCTAATCAAAATCCTACTTAACAAATTAATATAGTAAATGGAAAGTAGGGTGTCAATCCATCTACGGAGATGCACAATATTATTTTAGGGTAAACCAAAATCTAGGGGAAATAGGGCTTTGTTTGGCCAAAAATCTACGCAAAATTAGGTATTGCAATTCCAATATTAAGGTTAACTTGACATTTAGATTCTACCATATATCAACATATAAGGGTTTAGCTTAATAAGTTTTTGGTCTTCTCCACGAATTCTTTCCTTTGAATCAAATTCGAGGGGTTTAGAATTCTTTTATGGTATTTCTGTGTAGAATGAATCAGAGAGCCTAATCCGTCAAAATTTAAACTTAAATTCTAGGTTGCTTACCTAGGACTTCTTCCTATTTTTTATAAAACAATAATAATCCATAGGCCTAGAGGTCACTAAGTGAATTGAGAAACTTATTACTTATTCAGGACATCACTTTCTCTCTCGGTTTGAATTGCTTTCCTCTTACCCTAACTTTTCCAGTTTAAAAGAGTTGAAGAACACCCTCATGAGTGATCAAAAACCTCTAGGTCAGACCTATTACCTACAAGAAAATCCTTTAGGGCTTCATCCTCTGATTTAGTCTTTAAGGATTTGCCCTCATGATTAAATCAAACCAATAAATTGATATAAATTGACAAATCGAATCATAAAATTCATATAAAAGTTAAGAGTGATGCAAACTCGGTTTTTAGCCTCCAAAATAACCTAAAAGCAAAAAAAAAATTGGTTTGGAGAAGACGAACAAAAATTAAATAAAGAAAGTCTAATTCTAAAATGTCCTAACTACACCCGAATCTTCTCCAGCAGTGAAGTTTTAGTGTTCGATAAAGTCATCTTATTGGATCTTCAAGGGATGTGTGTTGATGTGTCTTCAAAATGTACTCTCAAGTGCACGATTCGATTGAAACGTATAAAGGGCAAGTAAGGTCGAACCCACAAGGACTATACAAATTTTATTATCCTAGTTTGGTTGTTAGATTACAAGTGATTATCTAAAAAAAGTCTCCAAATAACAAAGGTTTTAATCCGAATAGTAAAAGGCTAAGGGACTTGGAATTCACCACCAATAGCATATATTAATTAAGGATATACTCATGGAATGCTCAATTCGAATAATGAGTTTTAATGACCTTGATGATGATTTGTTATGCCTTTTTAAAATGTAGATTTGTTATGCCTTCCTTTTGTAAGGGAAGGGAAAGGCATCAAAAGTCCAAACACAAATGTGAAAACATTCCAAAGAGTAAGGCCACAAGTAGCATTAATGGCATCATCTCAATTTTTTCAAAATTACGGCTTTGAACTCTTCTTTCCTTTCAACAAATTTGACCAATGATAAACACATGTCTCCAGATCTACACGACCCCACATCACTATTGGTAAAATAGTTGAAAACATCGCTTTTAAGCCATAATGTACTTTAATTATGGAAAACCTGCATTAATAAAATAAAACATTTAGATATTACTAATTAAGTTAAATAATGACTTAACTAAATATAAATTCAAGGGAAAAATGGTCAATAATCCTTACCCATCAAATACCCTCAAACTTTTATTTTGCTAGTCACCGAGCAAAACAAATATAGGATAATACTTTTGTAGTTTACACAATTGCATTGCAACAAGCCTTTAAACAACCAAGTTCCCCTTAGTGGACGAGTTGAGTTTCGTGAGGGCTTGCAGTAAATTTACTCACAAAATTTAAACTAAGCAAATTTTAGTAATTTAACAGTTTATTTTTATCTTGGAAACTTGTATTTCCATATGATTTAGTAGAGAGTTTTCTTTAGATAATATTAAACTCTCATTCTTAATAGTGTTTGGCAGATGGCAAGGTATAAATTTTGAAAGTAAAATATGTTACTCCAATATTAAAAATAAATTAACATGTAGACATATGAGTGTGTGACAATATAATCTCAGTAATAACTTGATTGTTTTAATAAAAAAAATTAAGGTCATTCTCAGAAGTACATGATTGAGGCAAAAATAATTCTAAAATTCACTTGCTTCAAAAAGTATGGATTACAAATTTACAAACATAGAAACTCACATATTTTCTAAGCTAATAATACTTCTCTCTTCTTCTTCTTTTTGCAATTTTGATTTTGTAACTCAAATATATAAGGATTCCCTGTATCTATTGGTCGATAATCCTTGTCAGTTTGCTAAAGGGAGCTGGGATGTAGGTTCCTTAATGACCTAGACTTCGAGCTCATACCATATTTTTCCTCTCTTGTTATACTTTTAATTGAGATAGTAGTATTACCTCTACTTTTATTTTGTATCTATATATGTACATATGCAATCCATTTTTTTATACTGAAGGAAGTGAAATTAATCATGTTCTGATCAAATTTGCTAAATTGTCGTTTATTAATTCAATATGTACCATACTTAGCTATCGTGAAGGATAAATATTTTATAAGGTATCATGCTTGATTGCTTTCTTAACACTAGAGTATAAGATCAAACTCAAAAAAATTTAACTTGCCACCTGGTAATCAGATTAAATTTTGAAGTATAATTTATTTAAGAAAATTTTCTACCAAATTCTTGATATTAAGTTTAATTCATTTATGACAAAAAGTTTGTAGATTACTGGAATTACTAAGTTATGGTTTTCTCTAAAAGCTTTTAAAAGTTTCTCCCACCCCAAAACTTGAGAAAAAAAAAACTATGTCCTCAATGTTTTGAGAATTAAAGTAGTTGAGTAGAAAATAGGGAGAATTAAAACATATTATCTTCAACTATAATGGGTTACCTCCCAGTAAGTGTCAAGCTTAGCGTCGCTAGCTCGGCAAAGTGAGATACCCCCAAACTTGATTAGGACAATGTCAAGGAATGCATATTACTCATGAACAGACTTTAAAAGTGTCTCTTCAAATATTGGGCTTCGTAGTTCAAAAAATGGTTTTAAACATTGATTATTTACTTTAAAACATTCCCATTTTTTAGATCTTGAACTTTTAGAGACCCATGAGGGAAAACTGTTTTGACAATAAAAGGTCTAATCCATCGTGATTGCAACTTTGTAGGAAATAAATGCAACCGAAACTTATAAAGTAAGAGTTTCTAAGAAGGTGAAAAGGCTTTTCGAAGAATATTTTTATCATGGAAAACTTTCATTAGCTCCTTATAAGTTTTTAATGTCTCATATGCAACATTTCGAAGTTCAACCAATTCATTTAATTGGAGCATACAATATGGGCCAGATTTTTCTGGATCAAAATTCAAGCCTTAATAGCCCAATAAGCCTTATGTTCTAACTCAACTAGTAGATGACAAACTTTTCCGTAGACAAGCATGTATGGTGACATACAAATAGGGGAATGATGGGGTAAGCACAAAGAGCATCTATTAAGCGTAAAAACCAATCTTTTTGGCTTCGATTCACTATTTCATGCAAAATGTTTTTAATTTCCCTATTGGACACTTCCACTTGCCCACTAGTTTGAGGATAATATGAAGTGGCTACCCTATGAGTAATGTCATATATCTTCATTAAAGCATGGAATGGTCTATTGTTGAAATGTGAGTCTCCATCGCTAATGATGGCTCTTGGTGTGACAAAATGACATAAGATGTTCTTTGTGAGGAACTCGAGCATGACCTTGTGATCGTTCATTTTGCACGCATTGACCTCTACCTACTTAGAAACATAATCGACTCCAACAAAGATATAAATGTTGCCAAATGAGGAAGGAATAGTCCCAGGAAATCAATACCCCATACATCGAAGAGCTTAATAATAAAGATAGGGTTCAGAGGACCCATAATATGTCGAGAGATAGCTCCTAGTTTTTGGAAATGATCACAAGCCTTATAGAAGCTATGAGTATCACAAAAAAGTATAGGCGACTAAAAGCCACATTGCAAAATCTTTACTGTGATCTTCTTCAAACTGAAGTGTCCACCACATGCATGTGTATGGAAAAAATTTAGGACTCGGGTATGCTCAGAATCAGGGACGCATCTCCTAATAATTTGATCGATAAAATACTTGAACAAATAGCGATCATCCCAAAAGAAATGTCAGTATTCGCTCAGAAATGTGAACCTATCTTTTTTGGTCCAATGAATAGGAAGATGCCCCGTGGCGTGGTAATTGACTATGTCAACAAGCCATGGCAAAGGAGTCATAGTCTAGATTGACATATGTTGTTCATCCGGAAAGGAATCTCTAATTGGTAAAGACTCTCCAGTGGACTCAATGATTAGTCGAGAAAGGTGATATGGTATTACATTTTCAGAACCCTTTTAATCTCAAATTTCTTAGTCAAATTCTTAAAGCAAAAGAATCCATCTAATCAAACGGGCTGCAACATTTATCTTTGAGAGAAGATGTTTAAGTGCCAACACTACAAGAAAAAGCACATATAATAGCATCCAAAAACCGCTATAAGAAACTACGATAGCATTTTTCATCCAATCTATTATGTGATGCTATCCTTTTTTCAATAACGTTTTTACGAATACTATGAAAGCATAGCATTCTAAGAATGTTATTGAAAACTTTTTAATAGCAGTTGTTGAAAGCTATTATTTTCTTATAATAGCAGTTAAAAACTGCCATGGAAAGGTTAAGCTAGCATTTTTCGTATGCTGTAATATGTAATGCTATCCTTTTTATAAAAGCTTTTTTTTTCACTCTATTAAAAGTGTTTTTAACAGTGTTTACTGGTTGTTATTGTTTACTTAACTTAATATTTACTGAATGTTATTACAAATCGACAATAGATAGCATTTCCTTTGTGCTATTGAAACTCTTTCAATAGCGTTTAGTAAATGTAATCGTCAACTTATAATAGCATTTGTAAACACCATCATATATCTCCTGCATTAATATTTTCCATTTTATAAGTATTTTACAATATATTATGCCAAAAATAATAATCAATACAAAAATTTATAATACTTTTATTTCTACTATAATAATCAAGCGGATCCAGATGGATTAAAACCATCATCTTCTCAAACTATGAGTGCTCTTACCGAATTAAGCTATAGATCCATCAACATACAAGTACAACTCATATAAGTACTTAACATTGTAGAAGATAACTAATAACTCAAAAAACTTCCATAACTAATACTTAATAAAATCCCAAACTCTCTATTTACATGAAGTAACCAAAAAATAGACAGATGTACACATACAATGAAAAAATACCCAACTATCTAAAGAAGATCTTGTTAAACCGGTTCACCACATATTATCACAATCAACTATGAAAAAGCACTATAATCAACATTAATCGATATTTGTTATACGTATAAAAATAAAACTACAAACAGAAGTGAAGGTACTTTTATGAATGCAAATATAACAATATCTGGATCAAATTGGTTATTACAATAACGATTGTCCAACCTACACAAAAACAAAGAATGTCAAAAAGACTTGTGTATTAGTTGTAAAAATACATAAAAAGATGAGATGAAAAAATTACACCTTTGGACAACATATCTAAATTTTCTTAAAGGGCTGCAATACAATCTCTTGACTACTCAACAAGGTATATTTTGTAGATAGTTCAAAAGCTACAAAATATATTTACATACACATACAATATTAGTCACTGGCTCTACCTCAGAATTGTTGTTGAAGAATTCTAATAGTCTGGCTAAAACGACTCTGTGCTGCAACCCCAATCCAGATGGACCCTTTAGGAAAATAATTTTCAAATCCAGCATCATACACGGCAGTTTCTCATCATGTATCAGGATCTTCTGAAATTGAATGGCTTCTGGAAGCATGTACTTCATCCATAATACTACCAAGGCTAGAAACAGTAAAATAATGATGACAAAAATTACTGATGAGAGGGGTATCAAGCTTACTGATATTAAGGCTAAAAAAATGTACTTCTTGAAAATCTAAATTTGGTAACCCACTTCAGTACTGTGTGATCCAAATCTTTTTACTGAATGTGTGATTCCATCTGATAATAAAAAATATATATACATATTAGAAGCTACACATGAAAAGTGAGAAAAAATATCAAACAATAGCAAAGAGACTCCTTGTATTGGTGATTCTACTGTACCATTAAAAGGTAACAGTGGCATTTCCTTTCAAACCTTACTATAATCTTTAAAAAATGATTATTTTAGAGGACAAGATATTTGCGTCTTACCATCAAAAAGATTTGCGCCTAAACAAAAAGATTTGCGTCTTATCATCAACATTGAGGTGTTTCAAGTACTCATTGGGCCTGCAAAAAAAATTATAATTATCATATTTGAGCTAGCTTGAAATGTTTATAGCCAATAAAGCAACCAGGTAATTAAAACTAAGATGTGACAGTGAAAGATTAACGAACCAAAATAATCGTGTAAATAATACAACCAATTATCGATCGCTCATAGTCAATAAATGTCTTGTTATTAATATCAATGTTACTGAGGAGATAATATGGTTATGTAAAAATATAGTTGAGCATTTAAACTGATTATGGCTATTACAAGTGGTTCCTCCCAATCCTTGAACTTGTAATTCATCAGTGATTCACTAAATCACAAAAAAATCATCAGAATTGAGGCAAGTGAACCTCAGTTTTAACCAAATTAATGTTACCAATAATCAAACTAAAAAAAATTGATATGACATGTCAGGTGGATATAAACAGCATGGCAAATGATCTAAAGAAAGTTAAGTTGTACATCTTTCACTTACCTAGATTAAAAAATCCTTGGCGGCTCCAACATGTAAAGCCAGAATTCCTCAAAGATCAGCAACATTTGTAATGAAACATAAACCTGAAAGGTTGCATATACAAAAAAACTTTTCAAGTTAGTCAATAGAAGCTTAGTTACTAATTTTGTGTTGGTTATAAGAATGGGGTATTGTGATTACATGGACTATTATTGGATTCTTGTAATCATCGATGGATTTAAGTACTGTAAGTCTTGCATAACAATTTATGCTTTCAAGCATTTGGCAATGTTTACTTATATTTTTTTTCGGTAACAATTCAAAACTTCTTAGGCAGATTATTATATCTAATGAAGAACAGGTGGCATAGTCATTTGTACTGCAATTACTGTTATATAACAGCTTTAGATCCTAAAATATGAGATTCGCAAAAATACTCAAAATAACAACTATGTTGATTGAGTAAATAATCAAATTAACGTGTACCTAAATGGTCTGAAGATAATCAATATGTATAAGTTTAATGCCATATAAGATGTAATCAAGACGTTTAGTAGGTACGATAAGGGATTCTTTCATAAACTACTGAAGTTGCAAGGAAAGTATGCATCAAAACTTAATAGAGTACAATTCATAACCATGATCAGTCACATGAAGTCCATTTATCATGTCAAAAAGTAGTCTTGTAAATCTTGGAATAATTATTGATTTTGTGAGCGACTTGCATTCGATTGCACTACTTATCAACAATAAACAGAGTATACTCTAAAAACAGTTGTTTAGATTATTTGCTCTTTCGCCATTACCCTTTTTTAAGACATCATCCCATCTACATGCGATTGCACTACTTATCAACAATAAACAGAGTATACTCTAAAAACAGTTGTTTAGATTATTTGCTCTTTCGTAATTACCCTTTTTTAAGACATCATCCCATCTACATGCGTATGCATATAGGTTAGGCAATATGATATAAGCTACACTATTATGTGGATTAAAGAAAAATATTGAAGCATATAACAAAAATAACTAAAGCCTAGATATCACCAAACATGTACTGAATCACAGCTAGGATTCCTACTTAATTGAATTATAGTTCTTTAAGGTTACTAATTCAGGATAATATCGTCTAACTTTGATGTAAAGAAGATGTTTGGGATTCTTTCTGCATTAATACGAATTCTGCACATTACTGATTTTGATGGCTTCAGTAATAGAGATACAATCAAGTTGCAAGTTAAAGGGCGACCAAGTATTTTTTAGCCGTATGGAAAGATCTATAGTTGCACCATGTGTAGTAATATCCTATAACAAAGTTCAACTAAGTTAGTTTCTCTTAGCAGTAGTCAAGCAAACCAATGGTTGAAATTAACTTTACGGAAGATGGCAAATAACAACTTACTCCATATGCATTTTACTTAGTTTATGGGTTTATCTTATTTCTCTTACACTCCATCTCTCAAATCCTCTTTCATAGCATCACTCTTTTTATGCCTTCGTACATGATCTGTGATCAGCTGATCGCACATTTACTCTCCCTACCTATCATAAGCCCAACCTTTGACGTGTATTGCTGGACAAACCTAGAGATTGTCAGATGGTTTGATGCAAATAACAAATCATTATAGATAATCACTAAGGGCATTCAGCCAACAATCAAAATTTTACAAACATAGAAACCCTTACCATGACTAAAAATAAACCTAATTCTAAAAATCAAAGAATAACAACAAATAAATAAGAAGGCGTAGATTAAAAAAAAGTATGAATTGAAGAATAAAAAACATAAAATCCGACCTTCGTTTACTTGAATTCTTCCAAATACATTTCAGCAGCTATACAATTGAGAAACCATCGGCACTAGATCAAAAATCAGATAACTGTAATCTGTAATTTCATTTTACATCCAAGGTTTGAGAGAGGACCGAGCCCTAATTTTATAAGAAAAAACAAGTAGAAATGTAGATCAAAATGTGATGAGGAAAAGAGGGAGAGAGGAAGACAAACCTTATTGATTCAAAACATTCATTAGAAGGAAGGAAGATAATCGTGGAAGGGAGAAAGCCAAAGAAAGTAAAAGCCTAACTGCAGGAATGAGATAAATAAGATGAAAACATAAACCCCGCAACAAAATACAGAGATACGACGGTAACCTTGGAAAACTATTGAGTAGATCGTGGTTTACAAACGACAAATATTTTAGTCGTAAGGTTAAGTCGTAATTTTATGTTTTTGTTGTAGAGTTGTAGTGACCCGAATTTTTATTTTTATTTTTTATTATTATTCATTATTATCATTATGCATTTCATTGCCAAACATCATGCATCCTCATATTATTTCTTTTATCAGGTCTTGTGTTTTCTTCATCTTCTATGTTTTGATGGTTTCGGTGGTTGTTGGGCGGAGGAGGTTGAGTTGTGGCTTGGTGAATCCCGTGGTTGGCTCGGTGGTGGGTGTGATTGTTGTTGTGGTTACTGTGTTTTTGGGGTGCCCGTGGTTGGCTTAGTGGAGGGGGTGCATTGTTGTTGGTTATTGTGTGGTGTGTGATCCGGGGGGATCTGTGTTAGGATTCTTGAGTTTTTTTTTAGTTTTCGCTCGAGGGAATCTTTTTGGTTTTCTGAGTTTTTACCAGTTTTTGCCTGTTGTATTCGAACAGACTTGTTTCTGTTCGAATATGTTTCTATCTGTTTCAATTTATTCGAACAACATCCTTTCTGTTCGAATAGATTTCTATCTACTTCATTTTATTCGAACAAACATTTTCTTATTTGAATAGATTCCTACCTGTTTTATTTTATTCGAACAAGCCCTTTCCTGTTCGAATAGACTTCTACCTACTTTGTTTTGTCCGAATAGAACTATCTTCTGTTCGAACAGAGGCATGTTTTGATGACCAGGTTGGGCCTTTTCACGCGATTCTTGGTCGCTGGTTTTTCTCGAGATGAGTGTTAGAGATTAGGGTTTTAATTACCCATTTCATTCTCTCTCTCACTTACACTCACTCTCACTCTCTCACTCTCTCTCCAAATTGGAATCCATTGCTCCTCTATCGCTCATTCGCGAGTTGTGATTTGATTGTTGGGATTGATCTTTGCCACTCCTTCGGTGAGTAATTTCCCATATTCCTCTTGCTTTGTGGCTGATTCGATTTCAATTTTGGTGAAATCCTTTGTATTTAGGGTTTGTGATTGTGGGTTGATTTTAGGGTTTCGTTGTGTTTGTGGTGTTGTGTCTTTTTACAGGTGTTGGTGTTGGGTTGTGGTTGTTGCAAGTGTTGGGTTGGTTATGTTGGCCGTGGTGTTGAGGTCGGGTTGTCCGTTGCTTATTGGATTGCGGTTTGTCTTTGGTGTTGAGGTTAAATTATCCTTTATCAGGCGAGTTTCCCTTCATTGCTAAATTCTTTTACTAATTTAATCTGTGTTGATTAAGAGTGTTACTCTAGACACAGAGAGGCGTTATATTATTTGGTTATAGTTTATGCTTCGTATTATCCTTTATGTAGTTGTTTAGCTTTTATGCATCTTAGTCTTCAGGTTTGTCTTGGACTTCGAGGTTTTGTTAAGATGTGTTTTCTTTGTGTTCTTGTGGCCTTGTCCTGGAGTACTGTCATGATTCGGTAGCGATACGTGAACGTTGGGTTCCGTTATCGAGTGTGGTTTATATTGATCGTTTAGCCATTTGTGGTGAATTGGCAGTTATCCTTAGTAGATGTTTGTGGGCGATGAGCATCTGCTGGTTTGCTTCGGACTGTGTTCCCTTCCGTCATCTAGGAAGTGGTGCTTCACGGTAACATTCTCGTGGCTTTACCCTTGGGAATCAAGGGGTTTCTGCTACGTTTATACTATCACCAGTGATGTTGGGACCTAGTGGGTTTCATGTCCATCTGTTGTGAAGACTTAAGTACATCGTAGTTAGAGAGTGGGTTGCAACTCTGCTATTGGTGTTTGTCGGCTTCTTGTTGGATATTGTTTCGCATGTTGAGATGTGTTTCTCCTTGTCTTTTAGGAAGTTGTGCATTCGTGTGGTCCTCGTGGCTTTGTCCTTGATTTTTGTTTCAGTCTTTTATAAATTGATGTGTTTTGATGTTACGATTGGTTAATTAGTCACTGTTCATTTGTGGTTTGATGTTGTGACGATTAAGTTGTTGTTTCATCTATATTTAGATGGTGTGACTGGGTTGCTGTTCATCTGGGTTAGGATTGTTTACCATTCTTGTTGGCAGACTTGGTTATTCTATGTGTGTGTGTGCGCTGGCCGTATTGACAGTTGTTGGGTTTTGATCCTTGGGATCTGTTTGCATCTGTGGCTTTTGTGCTATTTTACCTTAACGGTGTCAGATACATAATAAAGCTCTACGTCGGCTGACCCTCGATAGGACCTAGGATTCCTATATCAGGTTAAAATAGTAGGTGAGTCATTGGCGACAGGTAATATCATACCTATTCACCCATTTGGGAGTGTGGGATGGTATGAGACAATTCCTCAGGTACCGGTCTTATCCTCCGTGAGGTTAAAATTCCTTGGAATAAGTTAACATTGTTCAGACGCTGGCTCCGTGTGTTGAAATCCTTCAGCGTGGTCGAGCTGGTAACCCAATCGTACCCATTATATCCAATTGAGATCTCTTTATCTTGAGCTAGCAGTTGATTAACCCATATGTAATTTCAATTGTGGTCTAGTTAGGTGATTTTAAACATTATATCACATTTTTAAACTTCAAATCTTTCAACATTAGGACCATAGTAGATCATATCATATCATCCAGCATTTGGGATAATTATGGGATTATCCTAGTTCATCATATCATATCATCCAGCAATTGGGATAATTATGGGATTATCCTATTTCATCATATCATTAGCATATCATTATAATTCCCTCCTCAAATCATAATTCCACTTCCATATCCTTCTCTTATATATATTATTGTACCTTTAATATTCCTTATCTCACGCACCTCTCATCTTTCTCTACAATAGTTTTATTAGTAGGTTATTTAGCATTGTTGGGTTATTTAGTGAGCTGTGGTTTTGCTCACACTCGTATTTCCCCCTTTCAGAGGCAGAGTAGTTACTGGTATTGCTGAGGATTTTAGCTGAGTTGGAGCCTGGTTGGCTGTTGTAGATTTTCCCTGTATAGTTACTCTTGTATGAAATTTCAGTTTTGGTCGTTGTATATTATTCGAGATATTATATACATTTTCAGTTTGTTATATATATATATTTTGCTTCCGCTTTATTCTTTTTACTCTGATGATATTGCTAGAGTGAATGGCTGGGCTATTTCCTATTAGCATGGTTATTTATGGGGGCGAATCTTTGGATTCCCCGACCTGCACACCCCGGATGACAATGTTTTAGGTATTCCCTAATATTTGGATTTTGGGGCGTGACAAGATTGATCAGGCTTTGGCATCATTTTTGAAAAATCGGGGGAGGAGAGTACTATGGCTGAGAGAAGATGTGTAAAGAGTCATGGAAGCGTAAGATACAAAGGAGTTTGTTTTAGACATGAATACAAATGTTTTTTTTAAATATCAATTATAGTAATCACAAACGCCGTTAAAAGTGCCCATTAATGGTTACCCAGCTGTAAATATGATTTTAGTGGGAAAAAAATAGGCTAAGATAGTATTCATGTAAAATATGTTATAAATATTAATTTTTAATAGTATTCAATATATATACTATAAAATTTGTGCTATTAAAAATACTTTTTCTTGTAGTGCAAGTGGTCAGAATAGATTCGATCACCCTAAACTCAATGAGGTAAGATCTAAATTTCTCAAGTGCGTAAACGATAGCCAAAAGTTCCTTCTTCGTAGTAGTGTAGTTTAGTTGAGCATCATTCAAGGTCTTACTAGCATAATATATCACATGTGGTAATTTTTTGACATGTTGCCCTATTACAGCATCAATCGCATAATTTGATTCGTCGTACATGATCTCAAAGGGAGGTGTGCAGTCTGGTGGTCTAATGATGGGTATAAAAGTTAACAGGGTCTTAAGATTCTCAAAGGCTTTAAGTCAATCATCATCAAAAATGAAGGAGGTATCCTTTGTAAGTAAATTGCATAAGGGCCTAGAGATTTTGCTAAAAAAATTAATGAAACATCAATAAAAGCCTGCATGACCCAAAAAGGAATGGATGTCATTTAGAGTTTGTGGAGGCGAAAGGCTTTATTATATCAAATTTTGCCTTGTCAACCTCGATAGCCTTACTTGATATGACGTGTTTGAAAACTATTCCCTTAGTAACCATAAAGTGGCATTTCTCTCAATTCAGTATGAGGTTTTCATCCTTACACCAAACTAGAACAAGCGTTAAGTGATGCAAGCAGTGATCAAATGAATCCCCAAATACTGAAAAGTCATCCTTAAAAACCTTCTAGAATCGTTCTATCATGTCAAAAAAAAATATTAAGCATACACCGTTGGAACGTGGCAGGCGCATTACAAAGGCCAAATTGCATGCGTCTATAAGCATATGTTCCAAAAGGGCAAGTAAAAGTGGTACTGTCACGCCGCAAAATCCAGTAATCGGTAGCTAGACCAATTACTGAGATTCGAGGATATGCAGGTCAGGGAATCCAATGATTCGCCCCATGAACAACCGAGCCGTAGACAAGTTATGGCCCAGTCATTCACAATAGTATCACAACAGAGTAATAAGGAAAACAGAAATAGTGGAAGACTAAGATAACAAAATCTAAATGTAAGATTCTACAAACCTCTACGCAGCAAGCCCAACTGCAATAACAGGAGATTGAGCCTCCATCTCAGCTCCCCAAAGATCACCACAGCAGCAACTAAAACCTGAAACAACCTGCCACTGAAGGGGGGGATGCGAGAGTGAGCAAACAACGAGCTCACTAACTCCTAAGAATAGCTAAACGATAATACTAGCCAATGAGATGGATATAAATATTAATGATAATAAGATATAATGATATCTAACGATAAGCAATATATATGTATCAATATATATAGGATGACTAATAAATCTATCTATAAATATACCTCGTGCAAAGGAGTGTTAATCTACACTCCAGTCACAAGGACCACTAACTACACTCTAATCACTACCGTGGCTCTCAGCGCCACGTGCAACTAATCTATCTCAAGGATGCAATCGCACACATGGGTAAACAACCCTCGGCCAACTACAAACCGATCGGGTCATCCAAACCCCAACCAGGCACAATCCCGAAGCTACCACAAGCTGAATGAGATCGCCCACAACCAAATACCAGCCTAAAGCTCACAACAACCAACCAGACTAATCAACCTAATAACTTAAATGGATACAGAAGAGAGAGGAATAGATGCAGAGAGGAGAGGAATATGCAGAAGGAAGAGGAATCTAATTACACAGTAAATCAAATTAGGAGAAGAGGAATTTGAGTAAGAGTATGAGAAATATGATGAACTAGGATAATCCCATAATTATCCCAATGTAGTGATATGTTATGATGATGATATGATGGAGTGAGATAATCCCATAATTATCTCAAGTGCAGAAGATTCTATATAAAACGTAATGCAGAAAGGGTTAAGGATTTCTATCAGAAGAACCTACTAATTAAGGAAGTGTGCAGAGATGCAATGATTTGTTTGATGATGATGATGATGATGATACAGAATGATTTATGATGAAGTGGGATAGTCCCATACCTATCCCAATACAATGATTTAGCGATGTCAACCCAAAGGGCTAGCCCCCATGACTAAAGTGGGCTGACAACTGCTAAAGAAGGATTACCTTATCGGATATTGTTGGATACAAGGGTACGATGTACTACACTAGCTCGACAAGACTATGAGGATATTACATTAATCTATCAAATCCCGCGGAGCCAACGTCCGAACTACAAATACATTCTGAGGCAATTCAATCACCAGGATAAGCCCTGTACCGGATCGCAAATACTGTCTCATACCATCCCACTCTTTCAAATGGGTGACTAGGTATAATAGTATCCATCCTGGACCCACCTTCTATTTTAACCCGATTGAGGAATCCCAGAACCTCTCGAGGGTCAGCCGATGCAGAGTTATTTATGTATCCGATCGCAGTAAGATAAGGAGAGAATATATTATCTAAGGATGTGAGCATGATCCTAGAGACTGAAATACAACTGCTGTAACACAGCCAGTACATAATAATATAACCGCCTGCCTGAGAGTGAGGCAACCAAAACCAACACAGATGCCCTCCTATGACTCAGTTGCACCATCTAAACCAAGATGAAACAACTTAACCGTCACGACATCTAAACAACATCAGTCTCTAAGATTCCTCATAGCAATATGATCACCATCAAGTACAATAGTACTCTAGCTGTCAACACAGACTAGCACTCATGGGGTGACCTATAAGAGTCCAACCAGTAGTCAACAATCCCCAATAACATAACAGCTCACAATCCTCCTAATCATGTACATAAGTCACCAACACGGATGTACAGGAACCGGATTCAGCAGGGGGCTTCGGCCGCATTTCAACATCTCGGGTGACGTACAACTTCATAAACCACCTGGCTTAGCCGCGGATCACACTGAGCCATGCTGTCTCACGTGCCTCCTAAATGACGGAAGAGAACACAGCCCTAACAGCCTCATCCCGGGGAAAGAAGCCTTACGGGTAAGCTCTATTAGCTCTAAGAATCATGAGGACAATAAACGTCACAACACGATAAGCAAACAATCCTAAGGTAAACTATCAGAAGTTCAACATTCACAACCAACCACCACGGACAAGCCGTCTGCCCACCATCAACAACTAACAGTCCAGGAGATACTACACTCCCACATGGAATCCAACATTCTAAACAACCACCGATCGCAATGACAGTACTCAAGGACCAGGCCTCGAGAACACAGAGCACACCTAGACTAGTCCTAAGACTAATCAAAACAATAGCAGGCAAGAGGACGAGCTCCGAATCGAAGACCAAGTCTTACTGAAGCTATGCCGCCCCAAGACTACCCTGGACCCAAGTCCAGCAACCCAAACTAACCAAGGTACCATACTATAAGGTGAGAACTATAGTCTCAGAACTACACTATCTCAAAGAAATGGCGACTAGACCACAAGCCGACCATAAGTCTCTACTAAAAGCCAAACCTAGTTACTAGTGCCCTGAAACAAGCTGGGCACCCTAATAACTAACCAACAATACCGTACTCAATATATATATATATATATAGGGACGCTGAGGCATTGCAACACACTGAGAAATGCATTTGTTCTCAACCTCAACGAAGAAAAGATTCGTGAGAACCACCCTCAATGAAATTGGTCTAAGAGGAATCTCAGGAGTCATCGTTACATCAACGACAACAGAGAATAACCTCCCCTGGTTAATCACAACCTACAGTTTCTATCTAATAACTAAACTCACCTTATTGCGTGTTTTACTAATATATCAAACCCTTAGGTACCCTCGTCTAAGGTATGTTAACGGATAATCGGTAAAGTACCCTAGGCAATTAACCCAATACTAACCTAATCACAGATGTAATATACTAACTAAGCATTTCTATAATTCATGAATCAGCATTTTAATCAAGTTATTTTGGAAGATAAACTCGCCTAATAAAACAACGCTCGGAACGACAATCTTGGCAAAACTGTCCAAACAGCACCCTGACGGAAATGTGTTCCACGAATCGACTTCCGGAACTCCAAATCAATCACGGAAAGGACCATGAATACCACAACATCAACCACTATCAAGGCCCGGGGCCCAATCGCAATTCTAACAAAGGATACCCGCCCGAAACTGCATTTCAGATCAGCACCAAAACTGAATCAGCAACTGAACCTCACTCCCCATCACACTAAACCCCAATCACCACCACCGAACAGCTGTAAGGAAAACCCAATAATCAATGTCACAATAACCAACTCAAATCCACCACTCTCAGGGCTCCAAAAGGACGGAAAATCAGTTATCCAAATTAGATTATCAGGGGGAAAAAATAGTTCATAAAAGGAGAAAAACAGTTTACCAAAGGGGAAAAAACAGTTAGGTTATACGAACTGATTTCAGAACTCCGGGACACAACAACGATCTCCGTAATCCTTCCACTAACCCCAAACAATAAACAACTCTTAAAATCTTCTCTAATCAATTACAAAGCAAGCAAGAGAGTTATACTGAACTGAAAATCAGATTACAAAGTTGGAACAGCAACAGGGAATTACTCACAGAAAACGGGCAGCTGCGATCGGAAATGGATGACGATTAGACGGAGGTTGAAGATGGTTAAAATAGCCCTCTCTCTACACTTCAAAATAGTAGTAACAAAGGCGGCAACGACTAAAACAGATCAGCCACAAGGGCAGCAGCAACTGAGCCGTAACAGCTGCCTCTACTCCTTCTAACAATAGCAGCTCTTCCCTCTCCAATTCGAATCAAAACAAAGACCCCAAAAGCAACACAACAATCACAAACCCTAAATCAATTCAAGCCACAAGGGTTCTGCCAAAACCGAAATCAACCCAAAGATACAAGAGAGAGAGAGAGGAATTACTCACCAAGAGAAACGGCGAAGAATCGTGCCGAATTCGACGAGCAAGGCGAGGAGAGAATTCGGTTTGGAGAGGAGAGGATTCGGTTAGGAGAAGATAGAGAGAGTGAAAGGGAAATGTAAGGAGAGAGAATAGATAATGATATAAATATAACCGACCAGTCGTTCGAACGATCGTTCGAACGGGAACTAGAAGAATCCAAAAATGTCACTTTGAGGTCCTCCTGAACCACACACAACGCCAAGACCCTCAGAAGACTGGAACAACCCAAACAACCATCACAACCCTAACAAAGGGTTTTCAAGGCCTAAACACCACCTCTACTGCTTCACGACCACCAAAACGCCTAAACCCCCGAAAAAGAATCTTTGCTCGAAAAACTCCGAAAGCCTATCGACCAAACCCCGGAACCACACTAAGCCACAAACACATCAAACAAACATCACCACCAACCCATCTAGGGGTTCCCAAGGTCACCATATAATCTAATCCGCCCTAAACCACTGAAACCACCAGAAGGAAACAACACAGAACCTGCCAATAGAAATAATACGAATGCATAACAAATAACATATAGGAATAACAATACTAATACTTAATAATAAATAATAATAAAATTAACCTGAAAAATCCAGGACATTACAGGTACCCTCTTGGTGCTCTGGGGCAATTGGTATCTGATTATAACCAGAATATCCATCGAGAAAGCAGTAGAAAGAATGACCTACTAACCTCTCAAGCATCTAATCAATGAATGGGAGGGGAAAGTAGTCATTTCTTGTAATAAAGTTCAATTTTTGGAAGTCAATATAGACTCACCATCCTGTGGTCATTCGGGTGGGAATTAGTTCATTATTTTTATTCTAGATCACAGTGATCCCTGATTTCTTGGGTACCACTTGCACTGGGCTTACCCATAGACTATCAGAGATGGGGTATATGATACCTGCATCTAGTAGCTTCAAAACCTCTTTCCTTACTATCTTAGTCATGGTAGGGTTCAATCTTTGCTAATGTTTGCGAGATTTTTTAGCAATATCCCCGAGATTTATGCGATGCATACTTATGGATGTGAGCCCTTAATATCATAAATGGTCTACCCAATGGTTTTTTATGTTTTCTAAACACCTCAAGTAATTTAACTTCCCATTCCAGAGTTAAGTCGGAAGCGATGATAACGGGGAGCGTCGCACTTAGGCATAGATAAACATATTTTAGATTCAAAGGTAGTGGTTTAAGGTCCAGTTTTTGTAAAGATTTTCTTGGATCACAAATAGGTTCCTCTAGCTTCAGAGGAGTGTCTCTCCACTCAATAGCATCTCCATCAGGTTTAACATTTAACAAGGTGTTAACTTCTTTAAGAGTACGATCGTCATCAACGTCCACCCCAAAACGAGTTAAACACGATTCAAATGGGTCTTTTGTGCTATGAAACTTAAAGTTACTATGTACTAGACTTTCTATCATGTGGCATTCTTCTATTTTACCATAGTTAGAAGGGTTCTTGCTTGTATTGTAGATATTAAGATCCGCAGTCATGTTGCCAAATGTCAATTTCATTTGCCCATTTCTACAATGTACAATAGCATCTAATGTAGCCAAGAAAGGGCACCCTAGGATAACAAGGATTTGGGTACGATAATCTTCGACCGGATGTGTGTCTAGCACGATGAAGTTCATAGGATAATATAACATGTCAATCAGAATAATGACATTTTCAAGAATACCACGAGGTACTCTTTCTTATCGATCCGCAAGTTATAAAGTCGCCCTAGTAGGTTTAAGAATTTCAAGGCCAATTTTCTCGTAAACCTTGTAAGATAAAAGGTTCACACTCGTACCTAAATCTAACAGGGCTCCTCCAATACAATAGTTGCCTATAATATAGAGATGTTAGGATAACTAGGATCTTTAAACTTGGGTATAATTCCATTGACAACCTGACTAACATTAGCATCAAGACGGATGGAACTCTAAATTGCATCTATGGAAAATGCTTTCTTGTATACACTTAAGCGACGCTTGACTATACACAAATCCTTAAGGAATTTTGCATACGAGGGAACTTGGTGAATAGCACCGAGAACTGGAATATTAATTTTCACATTCTTGAAAGTTTCCATTATCTCGTTGAAATTGTTTCCCTTCTTAGCGGGTACAAGCCTTTGTAGAAAATGGGGCAGGTGTAATGATAGGACTAATGGGTTCACTTCCCTTCTCACTTATTTGCATGGAGACTTTCTCATTCTCTTCTTCATTCTCAAGGGCATCCTAGGGAGCTTTGGATGGATGGTTTTCTTTAGGTTCAGGAAATCTAACTTTGTTTTCCACCTTTCTACCACTTCTCAGAGTTTGTATAGCATAGGCTTACTCTGAGATTTCATCTAAATCAGATAGAGGGCTACTAGGAACATTATGAGGGTTGTAACATGGAACAGCCTTGTGTTATGCGAGTGCTCAAATAATGTTAGCATGTTCCTTAAACTTATTCCTTTAATTACTTCTTGGATTTAGATTGGTTTGGCTAGGAAAAGTTCATTTCTCTCTATGAGTCAATTGGGTAGCAAGCTTTCCTACTTGGGTCTCTAATCTTGCAATAGATTGCGAATTGGATGCAGTAGCCTGGCAGTAGATGTATTGTTTTTCTTGCTCTGTTCTATATATAAAGGACTGAAGAGACTCCTCGATAGATGTTTATCTATTATGAGGTGGGACATAGGAAGGATTTTGGAACTGGGGAGTTTGGTGTGGTTGATTTGAAGATGAACACCCCCCCCCCCCCCCCCCCCCTTGGTTGGAGCTTTTTCCCCAAGTTGGGTTAAAAGTATTCTTCCACCCTAATTATAAATTTGGTAACGGTAAGGCTCATTAGGCTTGTTGTACAAAGTATTGGCTTGTCCTATCCTAAGCTCCTAGAATTATATAACCTGAGGGTAATGGTCAAACCATACCCCATTGCTGGATTTTCTCGACAATATCCTCCAAAAGGCAATACATTAAGTTAGACCTTTTTCAATAAATTGCCCATTGTACATAGACTCTACCATGACCATGGTGTTGGTTTTGAGTCTATCATACAAAATTGCTACCAACATATAAGGATTTATTCCATGGTGTTGATTGTCCAAGAGAGGGACATAAAATCTCTCCAAATAGGCCCTCATGGATTCCTGATTTCTTTACACAAAATTGTTCCAAAGTTGTCTAATGCCTGCAGTTTTATTGTTTGGGAAGAATTTTCTTAAAAAAATTATGCATAATTTGTCAAAAGTGACGGTGGAATTGGGCCTTGGAGCATGGAGCCAGGCCTTAGCTTTTTCCTTGAGTAAAAAAGGAAATTGGCAAAGTTGCATTTTTTCATGAGAGACTTGGGGATGTAATAATGTGATAGAAATTTCCTCAAAGTCTCACAAATAGTGATAGGGATTTTTATCTTTAGTCCTTCAGAATTGTGGTATCATGGAGTAAATGTTGTGCTTTATTTTGAATTATCCAACAACAGGTTGTAAAATGATTCAAGAAGTATGATTTATCCTACTTGGATACATGTAGTCCTTCAAACTCAATGCGGCTCGTGGAGCCTCAGCCACCACTGGGGCTGGATGTTCTTATTGTGTAGCCGCATCTGTAAAAAAAATTTGGAGTTCCCATTTGGTTGGAGCTTGAATTGAAACTTTCTCTAATCGATTATTAACTCGTTTCCACTCGTTCATGAAATTCGGCACCCAAATAGTAAATAAACAATCCCTAGAATAATTCAAGAAGCACACAATTTTTTTCATATGGTTACAACTATGGTCAATCTCAAGTGAACCTGGTCTCAAGGTCAATTGCTCCTAATCAATTGTGATTGGTTGTGCCTAATCAATTTTTAAAACTAATTTATTTTAGGTATGGGCTTGTGATCAAACTAATTTAAGCGGGATATGAAATCTCGAGGTCCTAAGCGTAGGCACGCACAGACGTTGAAATCCCCTTATTGTTCACCCTTCACTAATGAGATTACACAAAATTAAACAATCAACAATCAAAATAATCCTAGAAAGCACGGGCCGATGTGGGGTTTTGAATTATACCTTCGGCACGAGCTTTTTAGGGCCTTTTGGTTACGCCGGTGAAGTTCTTTGAAGATGATCACCCCGGGATAGCCACTAAGTCAGCGATGAGGTGATGTCCAACCTAAAAAGTACAACACTGCAAGCAAATCATCTAAAAAAATTTTTTTTTTTTTTTGTAAAAATGAATATTTTCCAAAGTTCAACCAAAAACATGAACAAACAAAGACGACAAGCTGCAAATTAAAAAACAGTAAAAGTGAATAATCTAAATGAATAGTATGATGGAAAAGTATAAATGAATAGAAAAGATGAATAGTGAATAGTAAAGAGTGAGATGGGGATAGTAGAAGTGAATAGTGATATGGAATAGTATATGTGAATAGTGATATAGAATAAATAGTAGTGATACTAATGACTAGTAATAACTAGTACTACCCGTGGCTCGCCACGGTGAATACATCGACCCGCCTTCAGCACTATATAATTTTCTAGTAACGCACCTTCGGCGCTAAAACTACCGCTCATAAAATAATTGGAAAAAACCCCAAGTAATCTTATAGGAATTACTTAGACAAAGTAAGGTATTATTTACCTGGCAACCAATAGTATTTTGGACTATAATATGTAGTTGGTGAGACCATCTGATATGACTTGTACGAAGAATGTGTCTTTAAGGTACCTTGCTTACAAAAGGGAGAGATGAAACCAACAGTAAACATGAACCTCTAACTCAACCAAACAAAAAAGGCCTCAATCTCTCTCTCTCTGAATCTGGAAAAAAAAAAAAAAAAGCTCCAACTTCCTGTAAACTCTAAAGCTCTATAGAGTTTCTAGTGGGTCTTTATCTTTGAGACAATGGCAAACTTGTCTTTACAAAAAACACCATTGTGTAATGTAATATAGATATTTGGTTTCATCAATGAACAATGTATTTCACAAAAACAGTAAATATAATGACAATAATAACCAGCTATTGAAGCTGGAAAGTGGGACTATGGTACAAGCTCACATAAGTTAAAAGTGGAATACTTTTAGTGAAATTCAAGTTACAAAAGGATGATCCCAATCTGAAATTTTCCATGTAAAATAATGTCAAGATATCGGTCCTTAAAAATCTCAACATAGTACAAATTTGGCCCTAAGCTCTTATTTGCTTCCTGTCCTCTTTCTTCATCTTCGGAAGCGTCTATAATGTGCATTTCTAAGTTTCTCATGTAAGACTACATACATGAATTCATGCTTGAAAAGTTTTAAGCCCCATACTTGCATAGTAAAGTTCAAACCTTCACTCTTCTTTGGTGTTTATGGTGTTCCAACCTTCCTGTATCCCTGGTATCCTACCCTGCCCCTTCCATATCTTCGTCCCCGACGTGCAGAGTTGTTTCCCCAAAATTGAACATTGTTTGACGCAGGCAACGATGCACTCCCAGAAGGCCGCATAGCATGATTCTTCATCATAAGCTCATCGTTTTGCTCAGAGATGAGCAGTGCCTGAATCAAGACTGCATAAGTCTTCAAGTTCTCTTGCCGATATTTCCTATGAATCACAATATTGTTAGCATGGAAGGTTAATAGAGTCTTATCTATCATTTCAGCATCAATGATTTTCTTCTCACACAGCTCAAGTGTAGAAATGATTATATGAACTGCTGAGTTGTAATCAGCAACCCTCCTAAAATCTTAAAACCTAAGGGTGTTCTATTGGTGCATCGCTTTTGGGAGCATAATGGTCTTATGATGACCATAACGCCCCTAGAAGCTTGCCCATAAGTCAGCTAGCTCAACCTTGTTGAGGTATTCAGTCTTCAGGTCATCCTGAATATGATGACGGAGAATAAACAAAGCCCTTGCTTTGTCCATGGGATCTTCCTTGTTGCCAATGACGATAGTCTTCTGCAGACCAAATGACCTCAAGAATAAGTCAACGTCAATGCACTAAGTGTAATTAACTCCAGTGAGCAATAATGGTGGAAATTTAACATTTCTGAGCGTCGCAAACATCTGTAATGCAAGATATAGATTATAATAAGAGACAATTCTTGATAAATATATCAATTGCATTAAAGACATATAATCGTACTTGGAATAAAGATAAATAAATGATTCTTAATCATCTTATAGTTGAACTCTGTTCATATTCTAAAACTCATGAAAAAAATTTATAATAATTAAATCCCAAATTTACCCTATAAAATGGCTTTCTTAATCTTAGATGCGCGTTTTAA
The DNA here is from genome assembly GCA_014058105.1 of Kingdonia uniflora. NCBI lineage: Eukaryota > Viridiplantae > Streptophyta > Magnoliopsida > Ranunculales > Circaeasteraceae > Kingdonia > Kingdonia uniflora. The sequence continues at coordinate 277,761 of JACGCM010000843.1, forward strand.
TAGAATCTTAGCCAAGATTGATATTCAAAACCACCAGATGTGTACGTTCCTTATGAAATCCTTTTGAAGTACATGATCTCCAATCATTACCAAAGGCAATTCATAGTATAGAATTCAGTGATTCTCGATCATTATTTATAGGTAAACCGTGTTCATATCCTATGAAGCGTTAAATCACAAATTTACCCCGTAAAATGGTGATCTTAACCTTTAACGTGCATTTTAATAGAGTCTTAGCCAAAATATATATTCAAAACTACTAAATGTGTGTTTTCCTTATTATGAGAACTAGGGTGTTCTAAGCCTTCAAGTTCTATAAAGGTATGTATATTCTAGCCAAATGACCCTATTTGCTATGAATATGATGGGTATTAGATGTTTAACTAATAAGTGGTCCCATCCCGAAGTCAGCTGAGTTTACAAGATAGGTTGATTATTGCCTATCTTTGAATTAATATTCTAGGGTACTATAGGTTGTTTATTAATGTCTATATACCTCTAAATTTAATTATATAACATCTAATTGCACCTAGATACGAAAAATTGGTTCCTCAGACACCAAGTTTTTAGAAATAAGACTAAGTCAATTCTCAATCGAGCTCTAGTTATTTGTCCTTGACAATTAACTGTGATTTAGATATGACTCACAGTCGTATGCAAAATTAGTCTTGGTTTCGCATTATCTGTGATCCTCGATCATGATAATTTATATCCGAGGAGAATACCAGCAATATCCTATTAGCTATCATAAGATACTTAAATAAGTATTACACGATTTACTTATATCACATATAAGTGACCCAATGTCCCTATACGAGGCACCTATTCCCAAAAATTTTAAGAAAATATTTTACATAAAAAAAATCCATAATAGGTCCCCCACGGGGTAGGTCCAGTCAATAGGAATTTTGCAAAAAAAATTGGGCTCAACTTGACCAAAAATTGGGTTATTAATAGCAGTTTCAGTGTCTGGACCGGTCTGACTCGGTCTGGGTCAAGGCCTGGATCGGGTTGACTGGTCAGACCCGATCTGCCCACGTGATACGCTCACACGGTCATACGCGCCACACGCATGGGATGCACACGTGCCACGTACGTACTTGCCACGTCACTGCCACGTGTCACCGCCGGGAAAATATTCTGGTGACCGTCTGGCAGCCGGTCCCCGGTGACAGTCCAACGACTGCCACGTGCCGCACACGTATCAGGCATACCATACGTGTCGTGCCACGTCATACGTTCCACGCACGTGTCGCATGTCCTCGACACGTGTCACTGTTGACGTCATTGTGGATGGATGACGTCATATAGGATAATAATAATTATTATTATTATGACGTCATCGACCAAAAAATGTCGTTTTTGGCCGTGAAACTGCGTAGTTTCAACATACTATTTTTGGCGATTGGGATATCTTCCAGAGACATGCCATATATCGTTGGAAAGCTCTCAGAGTAGGCTATCCAACCGAAGTTGTATCACCTCTATCCAATCTTCGTAAAGAAAAATATATGAGTTTGAAAACAGCCATTTATCAAGGGTAAAACAACACCAAAAACCCTCATTTTTAATCCGACAAAAATAAGATAAAATAGGTTTTCGAAACATGATGTATCATATAGAATAGATTTGAAAATAGGTATACAAAAAAACGTAAAATACATCTTCTCCTGATCGCTTAGTTTCCGTGAAAACTCTTATTTGAGGGTTATTTCTGCTCTTCTCGTTCCTAGAGTGTGCGTGCTGATAACGTGTTGGAAGATGATAAATCTAGAGCAATCTTATGTAATAGCTTATGAACAAGAGAGAGAAAGAGAGATTTATTGATTCATCATAATTGTGTTCTATGTACATAGGGCAGTGATATATATACAACCCAAAGAGTTACCTAATCTACTCAAACTCTCCCCATAACCCTCTCGGGCCTATGGGTTTTTTAGGAGTCTGTATAGGGCACCCCAACCCTGTTGGGTTCCTAGCTTGGGCTTTGACCCAACTCTTAACATTATATACAAAAACACACATAACTTTTTTTAGTTTTGTAAGTTATAATAATAATAGAAAATTGAGTATTTGAGCAAAGAGGTACAAAACCAATGTACATGTTCAATATTAGTCCAGCTGTAGTCGTTTCACATGCAGTCTCTGACAATGAATAACTACGAGATAGTGTTTGACACTTACTCGTCTAGACACGAAATGAAAACAATACCAAATATGAATATTTCACCCTTCCTCGTCTCCCTCTCTAGAGTTTTTCTTTAGTTGGCCCGGTCTTTATTAGTGTAAAAAACATTTTATTTCTTCAAATAAATAGTGTTTTTTATGTGAAATCCATAACTTTACATAAATTGACCCCAAGAATGGAGCAGCTCTTCCCAACGAAACACATACCAAAGAGGCTCGAGACCTACGCGCTAGCCAACTGCGCCACCACCCCTTGATGCATTCTTTTGGCAGATAAAGATAAATTAATTAAAATATTTTCTAAGCAAGATTACACAGTGCCCCCGACGATAGCAATTCCTCACTCAATAATATAATCAGCTTCTCATAACCCATGCTATTGAACGTTAATGGATTCAGTGTTGTAAAAGGAAAAGATGCATAGGAGACCTACTTCCTATTTTAGGCGTGCTGTAAAATATCTGAAGTTGATGTTCCGTTGTTCTCAGGTTTTAGCATAAACAAGAAAATACCACCGGCAACAGAAACATTAAGCGACTCAAACTCTCCTTCCATCGAAATGCTTACTAGCTCATTACAAGCATGTTTGGATTTCTCCGAAAGCCCTTGCCCTTCACTACCCAGTATCAAACACACTGGTTTATCTACTAACGAATCTGCAAGATTTCGAGAGAGTGAAGAAGAAATCTTCTTGAGTTGCTGGTTTTCGCAGTCTGGGTGACCTGCCAGCATCTTCATATGAAATTCCTTTCTGAGAATTTCTAGTTGGGCCCAATCACCCGAAAGTATTGGGAGTTGAAATGAAGCTCCTCGAGATGCTCGGAGTGCTTTATCATTGAAAGGATCACAGCAGCCAGGGAGTAGAAATACGCCATCCTGTGGGCATTACCAAATTTATCAAATATTTTTTAGAAGGGGGAAAAAGAAGAAACAACACGTGAATTCTTGTTTAAACATTTTCAGAGACAAAACACAGTGAAGGACTACTTACCCATCTGAATGCCATTGCAGATCTCAATAATGTACCAAGATTGCCAGGATCCTGCAATGAACAACTTCAAATGAATTAATCACAAAGCAATAACAATTTGAAAGTTCCAACAAAATAAGCAAAAGAATGAAAGATTCAGAGGTTGGAAATTTTTATGAAGACAGTGATTTTCAGATAACCCGTAACGGTTTAAAGCAAAGTTCTTTATAACTTGGAGGGTTTTGAGAGTCCAACCCAAGTTGCTTCAAATTAAACCCTGATCCTAAACCTAAAAGCAACCTCTGGCTTATTTTATTTTGTATCAACCCAAAACCAAACCGGAGTATCAACAGTACCTAGAGTTGGGTTGACCTGGACCCTGATTCGGAACAAACTACATGGACTTTTTCTTCTTCAATTATCTCTTGTTTTAATTTCGATACTGAAGTTTCTACAATCATGGTCAATGCTACATTTGCCTGAAATGGGTCAACATATTTCTTGGTATGGGATTACTATGTTTGGGACAGGTAAATGAACTGCAGTCTACAGAATTAAACTAATTAACTCGGGATTAAATGCCAACAAATACACTATTGCCAGAAATGAGAATGCTTAGTACAAAAGAAAAGAACATGAGTTTGATTTTACTGACAGTATTAAACTCGTGACATGAGCTAAAACCAAGGAGTGTTGAGAGAGTGACTGATGATGGTCGAACCCATCTACCGTCCTTTGTTTTAACTCGTCACAGTGACATAAATTTTTAAGTATCAGCAAAATCTAAATCTAGAAGAAGCCTTCTCAAGAATTTTCACTATAGAACAAGTGTGGAAGATACCTGGATCCCATCAAGGACTAAAATTCGATGAGGAGAAGGGAACAAACTTTGAAAGTTCGCTCTTACTTGGTCATCGTTCACATCGTGGAAACTGGTAGGAATTTTCATGACAGCAATTGCTTCAATGGAATCAGTGCAATGCACCCCAGAAAGTTTCCTCATCACCATAGAGCTCACACGCACAACTCGATCAGAGGAATCACCAAGATATTTTGGCATTCCAGCATCATCAAGTAAAAGTAAACAATCCAGTATAGCCGATTTTTCTTGTCTCGACTCTTGAAACCTGGTTATTTCCCTGCCCGATTTTCAAAATCAGAAACTTTACTGCATAAAGTTTTTACAAATAATAGAATTACTTTTTTTTGAGAATATATAAGTAGTTTATTAATTAAACGAAAAAAAACATTTTGAGGTGGAACTATACAACCCGAAAGCAAAGTAGAAAAGAAAAAATGAAAACAATACAATGCACTCAACATCACACGGGATCCGCAATAATTAAATCCTTCCACCGAGTCACTAGGTCTTGAAATGTAACCCCAGAGGAAGAGAACCAATACAAGATAGTCACATAGATGTCGAAGATGATCTCTTCCACAGTCTTAACCTTCTCATTAAAGTGTCTTTCGTTCCTATCTTTCCACAATACTCATCCTATGACATACGGAGTAAGACCCCATAGAAATTATCCAATCTTTCTCCTAAAAGGCTTACACCACGTCCTTAAAGAAGAAATAGAACCCCGTTGAAATATCCAAGAGACACCAAAAAATTTATGGAAATGATTCCACACCTCTACTAAAATGATCGATAGTCTTGTCCGCAACACCGCAAAAATATAAAAAAAAAATAAACACAGGTTCCACATCTATACATTTTCGTCGAAGTTGCTCATCAGTTGTAGCTCGCCCCTAATCCACCCCTAATAAAAAAAATGTTGCTTTAGACGGGATATGCTTCCTCCAAACCAAGTGTTTTGCAAAATACATCGAACGATACCCACCTCTTGTGCTTTTAACTTCTACCAAGTGGCTGCAAATCAATCTTACCGTGAACTTCCCACTATCAACCCACTTCCATTTCCATTTGTCGTCACCCATCCGAATTGTAACCGAGGTAACTTTTTGGATCACAAGGCCAAGATCATCTAACTCTTTATCAAAAAGGACTCTCCGTTTATGGAAATTCCAACTCGCCGTGTCCCTCTCCAATTCGCAGAACTCCTTCACTCTCCCAAAATTTAGATAACAAGCATCATAGAGATGAGATGTAATGTCCCGGATTTTCAGGGCATATTTTTTATTTTATTTTTTTTATTAAGTGTTATTATTATTATGCATATATTGTTATTCGTTGAACTTCTGCATATACTCCTACGCGTTACACATTTGCATATTATCCTTTCTATCCATTCCGCATCCATTTATTCCTTTCGGTTAAGTTTCTGGTAGTTAGATTCCTCTTCTAGGCTTTAGGAGTTTCGGCGGCCGTCAGGCGGTGGAGGTGGTGTATAGACCTCGGGAACCCCTAGATAGTTTGGTAGTGGTGTTTTATTAGTGTGTCTATAGTTTGGGGTGGTTCCGGTGAGCCGTTAGGTTGACTGCTAGGATTCCGGGGCTTTCCAGGAGAAAGATTCCTTTATTTTCTTCATCTGTTTCGGATCTGAAAATTTATGTTCGAACATTGACTCATTTTCAGCTACATATTGGGTCGTTTTCCCTCATATCTTTTTGGACCAAAACTCTCTCTCTCTCCTCTCCCAAAACCGAATCCTCTCCTCCCTCGCTTGCCGATTTCTTCGTGGATTCTTCGCCGTGATCTCCGCCGTTTTCTCTCGGTGAAAATTCCCCTCTCTCTCTCTTTCTCTCTTGTATCATTGGTTGATTTCGGTTTTGGTGAGAACCCTTGTGATGTTGGACTGATTTTAGGGTTTATGATTATTGGGTGTATTGTTGATTTGAGTGTGATCATTGCAGGTGTTGGCCGGTGGAGGTGATTGCTTGGGTTGGATTGTTGTTGTTTAGGTGGCTGAAATGGGTTGGTTAAGAGTTGATATATTTTTGTATGATTGTGCTCTTTAGGGTGGTGATTGGGGTTTGGTGTAGTTGGAAAGAGGAGGTGTGGTGGGTTCTAGATAGTGGTTGTTGTTGTTCCGGAGAGGGCTGCCTGAACCGGCGATTGTTGCCGTTTTGATTCAGATATTACCGCCCAAATTACTGTTGTTCTAGAGGAAGAGATAGGATTGTTTTTACCCTCTTGGAACACCGGGTTCGTGATTATTAGGCGCCTGATTCGGTGGGCTTAAAGTGGTATATCTTAATGCGTTGTGGGTGATTAGAGTAGCGTAGCATAGCGTGGTGGATTGGGGATTTTACTGCAGTTTGTGGTGCTGATTCGAATGTGGCGCTAATTTGAAACTCAGTTTCGGGCGGGTATCCTTTGTTGAAATTGCGATTGGGCTCCGGACCTTGATAGTGGTTGATGTTGTGGTGTTCCTGGTCCTTTCCGTGACTGATTTGGAGTTCCGGAAGTCGATTCGCGGAGCACATTTCCGTTGGGGTGCGGTTTGGACAGTTTCGCCGAGATTGTTGTTCCGAGCGTGGTTTTAATGGTTTTATCAGGCGAGTTTTATCTTCCTTAATAATAACTAGACCATTATATTGATTTGTGAGTTATTGTATCACATAGTTTATCATGTTTATTATCTGTGATTATGTTAGTATTGGGTTAATTGCTTAGGACACTTTACTGGTTATCCGTTAGCATACCTTAGACGAGAGTATTCATGGGTTTGATAAGTTAGTAAAACCCGCAATAATGTGCGTTTAGCTACTAGATAGAACCTGTAGGTTATGATTAGCCAGAGGAGGTTATTCTCTGTTGTCGTCGATGTGACGATGACTCCTGAGATTCCTCTTAGACCGATTCATTGAAGGTGGTTATCCCGAATCTTTTCTTCGTTGAGGTTGAGAACAAAGGCATTTCTCAGTATGTGGCAACGCCTCAGCGTCGCTATATATATTATATATATAAATATATATATATAATATATTGAGTATGGTATTGTTGGTTAGTTATTAGGGTGCCCAGCTTGTTTCAGGGCACTAATAACTTGGTTTGACGATTTGTAGAGACTTATGGACGGCTTGTGGTTTAGCCGTCATTTCTTTGAGATAGTGTAGTTCAGAGACTATAGTTCTCATCTTATAGTATAGCACCTTAGTTGTTTAGGTTGCTGGACTTGGTTCCAGGGTAGTCTTGGGGCGACATAGCTTCAGTAAGACATAGTCTTCGATTCGGAGCTCGTCCTCTTGCCTGCTATTGTTTTGATTAGTCTTAGGACTAGTCTAGGTGTACTCTGTGTTCTCGAGGCCTGGTCCTTGAGCACTGTCATTGTGATTGGTGGTTGTTTGGAATGTTGGATTCCATGTGGGAGTGTGCTATCTCCTGGACTGTTAGTTGTTGGTGGTGAGCAGACGGCTTGTCCGTGGTGGTTGATTGTGGAGGTTGAACTTCTGATAGTTTGCCTTAAGATTGTTTGTTTATCGTGTGGTGACACTTATTGTCCTCATGATTCTTAGAGCTAATAGAGTTTACCCATAAGCCTTATTTCCCCGGGATGAGGCCGCTAGGGCTGTGTTCCCTTCCGTCATCTAGAAGGCAGCGAGACAGCATGGCGCAGTGAGGTACGCGGCTGAGCCAGGTGGTTTATGAAGTTGTACGTCACCCGAGATGTTGGAATGCGGCTGAAACCTCTGGTTGAATCCGGTCCCTGTACATCCGTGTTGGAGACTTACGTATATGATTAGGAGGATTGTGAGGCAGTTCTGTTATTGGGGATTGTTAACTACTTGTTGGACACTTGTAGGTCACCCCGTGAGTACTAGTCTGTGTTGACAGCCAGAGTACTGTTGTACTTGATGGTAATCATATTGCTTTGAGGAATCTTAGAGACTGATGTTGTTTAGATGTCGTGACGGTTAAGTTGCTGTTTCATCTAGGTTCAGATGGTGCAACTGAGTTACAGGAGGGCATCTGTGTTAGTTTTGGTTGTCACGCTCTCAGGCAGGTGGTTATCTTATTGTGTGCTGGCTGTGTTAACAGCAGTTGTGTTTCAGTCTTTAGGATTTTTGCTCACATCCATAGATAATATATTCTCTCATTATCTTACTGCGATTGGATACATAAATAACTCCGCATCGGCTGACCCTCGAGAGGTTCAGGGATTCCTTAAATCGGGTTAAAATAGAAGGTGGGCCCAGGATGGATACTATTATACCTAGTCACCCATTCGGGAGCGTGGGATGGTATGAGACAGTATTAACTATCCGGTACAGGGATTATCCGGGAGGTTGAAATGCCCCGGAATGTATATATAGTTCGGACGTTGGCTCCGTGGGATTTGATAGATTGAGGTAATATCTTTTAGTCTGGTCGAGCTAGTGCAGTACATCGTACCCTTGTATCCAACAATATCTGGTAAGGTAAATCCCTTTTCAGCAGTTGTCAACCCACTTTAGTCAGGGGCGCTAGCCCTTTGGGTTGACATCGCTAAATCATTCTGCATCATCATCATCATCATCAAGCATATCATTGCATCTCTGCATACTTCCTTTTCGTAGGTTCTTCTGATAGAAATCCTTAACCCTGTTTAAAATAGAATCTTCTGTACTTGGGATAATCATAAGATTATCTCATTCCATCATAACATATCATTGCATTGGGATAATTATGAGATTATCCTAGTTCCTCATATTCTTCTCCGCTTATTAAATTCCTCTTCTCCTAATTGTTTTGCGGTGCAATTAGATTCCTCTTCCTTCTGCATAATCATCTCCTCTCTGCATCTATTCCTCCCTCTTTTGCATCTAATTTAATTTATTAGGTTGATTGGTCTGGTTGGTTGTTGTGAGCTTTAGGCTGGTATTGGTTGTGGGCGATCTCGTTTAGCTTGTGATAGCTTCGGGGTTGTGTCTGGTTGGGGTTTGGGTAAACCCTGTTGGATTATTGTGGCCGAGGGTGGTTTACCCTTGTGTGTTATTGTATTCCTGAGGTAGGTTAGTTGTTTGTGGCACTGAGGGTCACGGTAGTGATTAGAGTGTAGTTAGTAGTCCTTGGTACTAGAGTGCAGTTATAGTCTTAGCACTCCTTTACTCGAGATATGTATGTATATATTTATAGTATAGTTTGATATAAATAATCATTAGGCTAGTTATATACCTATTAGATACCTATTAGTCATCCTATATAAATTTATACATATACATTGTTTATCGTTAGATATTATTATATCTTATTATCATTAATATTTGTATCCATCTCATTGGTTAGTATAATCGTTTAGTTATTCTTGGGAGTTAGTGAGCTCGTTGTTTGCTCACTCTCGCATCCCCCTTTCAGTGGCAGGTTGTTTCAAGTCTTAGTTGTTGTTGTGGTGATCTTTGGGGAGCTGAGCTGGAGGCTCATACTTCAGTTACTACCGTTGGGTTTGTTGCGTAGAGGTTTGTAGAATCTTACGTTTAGATATTGTTATCTTAGTCTTCCGCTATTTCTGTTCTTCCTTATTACTCTGTTGTGATACTATTGTGAATGACTGAGCCAGAATTTGTCTACAGCTCGGTTGTTCTTGGGGCGAATCTTTGGATTCCCCGATCTACACATCCTCGATTCTCAGTAATTGGTCTAGCTACCGATTACTGGATTTTGGGGCGTGACATGAGACCCAAAAGCAAATTGTCACGACTCAAACCATACATCATGCCAACAACTAGCCTTCTCCCCATTCCCAATGTTAACTTTGATGTTTTCTTTAAACGAGTCCCACGTATTGAATATCGACTTCCATAACCCTACTCTATATACACTGTTAGGCCAATTTGGAAGCCAAACATGCTCCTTAATCCCAATGTCTAAATTCCTATAGTATCAACCAAACCCTCTACAAGACTCGTCTTACAACACTAATCCTAATTGTATGCAACTCTGTAATGTCCATCTATGAGATACTATCGATATTTGACCAAAGCCATAATTCACCAAATCTTAATTTCGCACAATAGACTATGAGGCTATGCAATCACAATTACAAAGACTCTAACGAACATTTTTAATATATAAATCTAAATTATATTAATACTACGGTCAAAAACTTCTACGGTCTCTTGTGTGGGTTGCATGCAACACACCTACCTCGAAAAGCATAATCTAGTTGCTCGTACTTTGAACTTCCTGAATTCACGTTCTAACACCCTCTCAAGTCTAATAACACTATAAAACCCCTAAAATATAGGCTAAGAATGAGTATTAGAATTTTCCCACGTTTTCTCATTATGCGCGCGCACGCGGGCAGTTCAGATACATGCTAAAATATAACGTTGTATAAATCCAAACCCACACAAGAGAGTCTGAATTACATGGGCATTTAAACCCATATATTGTCCTTAGAGTGCATTTTTCTCGAAATACGGACCAGAATCGCATTTCCGTGAAATTGGGTGATCCAACGGCTCGATTTGGACAAAATACATATTAAATCGAAGCTCTCGACAAGACCTACGACCCTCTTGGTTTGGCCAAGGTCCAATTCCCAACAAATCATTCACATAATGCAAAATGGTGCTGTCAGCATATAAGCCGGAAAATGGTGGGGGTATCAACGCGAAAAGCGAACCCCAAAGGTTCAAAAAGAAGGAAAAATGTGTACTTACAGAAGGGGAATGTGTTTTGATACTCACACGAAGGTTTGCAGAAATTTGATCGCTGTTCACCATTGAACACCTAAATTTCGTCGGAGCTTTCTTTTGGCCATTGATAGCTTCTCGAGCAATCTTCTTCGCCGAACGCCCTTCTCCCGCTCCTAATCAGTCCTTAAAGTCGGGCTTCATCTTCATTGATAACAACTTCAAGGTCCATTTGTCGCAAATCGATGTTGGAGCCGAGTTATCACCATCAAAAGGTCGAAAACTATGGTGCCGATGATGGCCGCGAAGGAGAAGAGAGGAGAGTTTCTCTCTCTGGAAGTTGCTGCAAACTCATCCCGATGTGCCCTTCAATATCATACCTCATACTTGTCTTAACTATGCTCCGATTAATAGAATCCATGTTTGTGCAAATATCGATGAAATCGTCTAACAAGTCAAAACTCTTATAAAACTTCCCAAATGTTCATTGAACACTAGTAAAATGTCAAGTAGATGAATTTGGTTCGTTACATATAGTTTTTATTCACAATTTTAAACAACATCGAGTATTTTAGCCCAAAATTGGTACCAATATAATCACGAAATTGGTATTAATGTATTTTATATTGGTCCTACCAATATTAAACCCAAAGGACGAACACAACCCGAGTTTTGGCTCGTATTTTTTAGATTTACTCAACTCATAATTCCACAATTTTTCTATATACAAATCATAAAGTACAAGTTAAATACGGACGGATTTTCTCTTAAGAAACTAAACCAAAATTCTATCTCTTGACAGAGAAATGGAGAAACGCGATATTGCTTGGGCATACGAAACTGAGGTTGGGAACGAGGAGTTAGAGTGTAACTTTTGTAAACATAGAATTACGGCCATAACCATATTTAGAATAAATGAACATTTAATTAAAACTCATAATAACGCCGCAACATACATGTAAGTCCCACAAGATGTAATTGTACGTATTCGAACCCAAATGCATTCCATAAAAGGGGGGTAAAAACAAAATTAGATGCGACTCAATGTAGAGATGATTTTATTTCCCCACCATTTAACGTTTCATCACCGGATGAAGAGAAAGACCTGGATGTTCTTATGGAAAGATGTGTGTAGAAGCCTATTGAAGAAACCAATTTGGTGGATCAATGTGAAAAGGAGAATTTGAATTATCATCAGATATTCCACGACTAAAGGAGATGTATAAATTATCTTTGCCAGGTATTTTTAGTAATTTTGGTAGTGCAAAGAGATTAAAAACTATGCATTAAACCAGACTCGATCCAGTGTTAAGTCGAGATGACAATTGGAAGTCATCCCCCAAAAACACACAAAAAATGAAAAACATGAAACAAAAGCTTGGAAAACTTGCTTCAAAGTTGGTGCATTATCAAACCAGTGACCATAATTTTTTATTCTTAAGTTCGATCAACAAACAGTCTAACTTCGAAGCCAAGAAAGAAACCTACGTCTTTCATTCTTGAACATTTTCCATCCAATGTATTGTTTGATCTCCACAATTAGATTTATCCGTTTTCCACGAAGGATTTCGAGACAACTCCAAAAATATCCACCTTGGATCAAGTACTCCACGACTCACCCTCTTGGGATAATTTTGGCGGTTTCCCAAATCATAAATCTCGCCCCAAATTTTTAGCACCCAAAGTTTCAACAAACTTCACCACAGATCAAGTTCCAATGACTTACCCACTCAGGATAAAATGAAGCTCAGTGGTATCACATAGCCCCTCACATGAGGTCTTCGATTGTTAATTACTAACAAACTCCACTTCGGATCAAGTTTAAACGACTCACCCACTTAGGACCGAATATATCTCTATCAGATCACATAAAACCTTGTCATGAGACCTTCGATACTCCAGGAATACCAAACTCCACTTGGGATCAAGTTTAAATGACCCACTTACTTAGGATTGACTGCAACTCTATTCAAACATATAACACCTCACCATAAGGTCTTTGATACTCAAGTAATAATAAACTCTTCTTCTGATTGAGCTCTAAACAAGGTTCTTTTAATCGAGATCTGAGTTTTTTCATAATAAATTTTATTGTTGAAGAAAAATAATTAATATAGTCGTTAGCCATAAATTTGCATAGTAAATTGCTAAAGAAATCTATTTTAAAAAAACTACATTTAGAGTTTTTTTTTTGCTAAGTAAGCTGGGGTTAGGTATCCCATGGACCATGTATAAATAAAATAAAAGTTGCACCTAAAAACTACATTTAGTTTGATGATCTTCAATAGAAAATAATAAAATTGATAGACTAGACATTTACGTAACGATTAAATTATTTTTGTGTGGCACAAGTTGAAAAACTAACAATAATTCGAGTGCATTCTTAGTTCATAAATATTTGTTTTTTCTTGATTTTCTATATGGGAAACATATTGAGCCCACATCACATTTATTACAATGTATTTATGCATGTATTAACGTATATGTTCCTCCTCGTACACTACTAGCGGAACGTATTGTACTGAAAAATTCCGAGCGGTGGACAACCCAATATTGATATGTTCTCTTGCAACCTCTCGTACCTTATAGCGTCGGGACCTTAGCTACGCGTTGTACCCTTCGATATTCATCAACACCACACCAACTTTTAAGAAATTTGACCCATTGTCCTATTTATTGGAAGCAAATCTCATAAAAGGTCGTGTGAACGAGTTCCTCAAAAGAGCTCCCCCCCCCCCCTATGGTCGCATAATATACCAACCTTAAAACAATTTTTCCAAGCTCTTGTTTCATGCTTTTTCCTTTCTCTGTGTTTTTAAGGGACAATTTCAAACTGCCATCTCGGTTCTCTCCGGATCGAGTCTAGTTTGATGAGTAATTTTTGAATCCCTTTGCACTCCCAAAATTACTACAAAGACAAGATACTTTATTCCTCATCTTTGGTCGAGGAATAGTTAATGAAGATCCAGATCATCCTTCACGTTTCGATCTACCAAACTGGTGGTTTCCATAATAGGCTTTCCGCACGACTCTCCTTCCGAGCACATTTTTCCATAAGAACATCCGGGTCATCTTCTTCATCCGATGATGGAACATTAAATGATAGTGAAATAAAATCAACTTTGCGTTGAGTCAAATCTACTTTTTTTTCTCTCTTCCGCGAAATTCATTTAGGTTTGAATACGTTCAACTACATCTTATGGGACTTTATTGCAAACTGCAGTGTTATTATGAGTTTTTGTTAAATGTTCATTCATCTCAAATATGGTTGTAGCTTTAATTTTATGTTTACAAAAGTTATACTCCAACTCCCCATTCCCGACCTTTGTTATATATGCCTAAGCAATATTATCATGTTTCACCATTATCTGTCAAAATATAGAATTTTAGTTTAGTTTTTTAATGAGAAAAGTCGTCCGTATTTAACTTGTATATTATAATTTGTATATAGAAGATTTGTGAAATTACAGGTTGAGTAAACCTGAAAATACGAACCAAAACTCGGGATAGGTTAGGTCCTCCTCAGGTTTTATATTGGTAATACCAATATAATCGAGTATTTATTTAATCGAGCATTCAAGTATGCAAATGTAGTGGTACCAATTTGCAGACTAAACACTCGATGTTGTTTAGAATAGTGAAGAAAAACAATACTACAAAAACCAGTAGGGGTGGATTATCCATAAAAAGATGAACTCATGATCGATAAGTTTGAACTTCTATGAACCTACTAAATTAGACTCTCTTCACATCTCACTGTATTTCTCTTTAAGCTTTTATTTTTTATATTTTTTTTTTCTTCATCTCTTTCTTTGCCTCTTGTGGATTACTCTACATTTTATGAAGTTTTATATAGACATAGCAAAACAAGTATGTAATAAATTAATGCCCATGACCCATAGAAAACAAGTAACTAATAAATTAATGCCCATGACACATAAAAATACAATTTAAAAAATATTTCTTGTTTTATTATATTTATGATGACCCATAACAAAACAAGTAGACAGGACAATACAATTTGAGAAGGATTATCTATATACTTTTGAGGGATAATGATAAAATGGGAGCCTATCTACATGTTTTTTATAGAAAAAATAATAATACAATAAGGTACACTACAAATTAAAACAATACAAATAAACTTATGTACATGTCTTGTCCCGTGGAACGGAAGCGAGACCGATGCAGGAGCGGAATTACGGAATATCCCAATCTTGGAGCGTGTTTCGATCATATCCTCTAATAAATGTACTCGCTTAGGATTAATTGGGATTCAATCCCCACTTATCAGGATTAAATAGAATTTTACTCCATTTGAATGAGATTTAGTAAAGAATTTTAGTGTGGATTAATTGCATGACTAAAACAAGATTAGCCGGGCCTTAATTCTTAAATGTACGAGAAAAAAATCTCAAAAAATTGGGATTTTTAATAATTAAAAGTTCGGAGGGATTCTCCTTGAATTAATCGGTTTGTTAATATATTTTTGGGGGATTAATTGAGATTAATCCTAGATTAGTCCAGATTAAAGAATCTTAAATCCAACGACTCACTTAGGATCGAATGTAGCTCTATCGGATCACATAACATCTTTTGATTAGGTTTTCAAGAAACCATAAAACTTCAACAACCCCGACTCTGGTCAAAATTTCTCAACCTCTTAGCATAACTTGAAGTTTTATCGGAACTCACATCACCCTTCTATCACAAGCTTAACGAAGATCGAGCCTTAATCTCACACGTATCTACTTGGCCTGAAGTCTTCAAGCCAAAATATGAAATCCGCATCAAGGACCTTCATATACAAGGTGAACCATCCTAAAGGAACTACCGAGTCCAACTCGACTGCCAAGCCATACTCTTTGAACATGCCACTGAAATATTAACTAAGATTGCAAACAAACACATATTTTGATAGTCTCTAGCGCTTGGTTACTGAGTGACTAGTTGCTCCAGCAGATTAATATCAAACTGTTATTACCAATATATACATACCCATCTAATGTACATCTATACTGCCTAATGAACAAGCACTCTCATCAACCACTATTTCAATAAAATAGATTTTGCAATCCAAGCCAACATACCAAAAAGAAATATCCAATAAACACTTCTATCCCCATAAACACAGTATGATGTGCGAGTCGCGCCTCTGTACGGGTTCAAGTTCTACCAACGAGATACCTCATTGTATCTCAACAGCCATGATGAATGTCACTGATCCCAAACCCGGAATCACATCATAACAGTATACCACTAAAGTTATCTCCCAAGCACTATCACCATGCTCCAAAACTCCAACAAACCAACAGCTGACATCATCATGTAACCATCTTGCTACATACATACCAACAAGGCTCTACAAGCTATGAAGTCGTACTCACTTGACGGTGTAAGAGAGAAATTGAGTCGCCGCAACTAGGAATTCTGCATTAACATCCAAAGTAACACTCAATACAGTGAAGTACCAACTGTACCATATCTGATCGCATACAATCCCATTTAACTAGACCACAAAACCAAAAGACATTCTTCATTTCAACACATGTATAACTGAACTCCAAACTCACCACCAAGTTTACTCCAACGAAAATAGATGTCCTTATAAATATTAGAAATATCATCAACAAATACCTGAGGATAGATATCGAATCTCCAAAGCTCCCAAATAGATGCATGAATCTAATGCTCTCAGAATACACTCATATCACCACAAAAGTGCCAAGACGCTCGTACAAAATTATATAGGCGACACTACTGCAATAACATACAGACTTCTCCTACTTGACAGCATCCTCTAACTAGCTGCTACTACGACATGAATCCCAAATGAGTCTAACAAATCCAACTATGAAGTCGCCTCACCATCACTGATCACGGAGTTGACTCCTCCTGAATGAATTACCTGGAGTCAAGATAACAACATATCCACAAATGTGTACATAAAGCACCTCCATAAACATATTAGCTAGGTATGTCGTAACCATAGAATGAAAACCCACTGCCAGTGTTGTCAGAATCTTACAATTTTCAATTTAAATCCTAGATTCAAGTCGAATCCCACCAACGATTTGAACCCTGCGGCTAAATTCTATTTTATCTGAATCTTACGATTCATAATCTAACTCCCACTGATTCGCATGAATCTTACGATTCATATTGAATCCTACGATTCAATTACCAAACAACATTTTGTCATCTATTGCCCCCTAACTTAAAATAACAGTGTTTTTTTCTTTCCCAAATCTACAATTTTAAGTCTTCATAATGTTCATCCATTTTTTTGATATGGTGGTTGTAAATGCAGGAAAAAGAAAGATAAATTTTTCCTTTGATACAGTCATCGTGAGCACCAATTTCAGGATGGCATTTTCTCAGTTATTTAATTATAGCTGTCGGTTTAGGCTTTTACTTAGGTTTTAATTTGGTGTATGATGAGTTCATTGACTATTTTATAGAAGTTCATGTATAGATAAAATGTTCTTAATAATTTTATCATTTCTTATAATATGTTAACAAAATTCACTTAAATCTTACAATTGATTCGATTTTTCCTCCCTAGAATTCACGATACGATGTATGATCTGACAACCTTATCCAGTGCGCTCACCAATGATATGAAATCCCCGAAAACAACACGGTTCAAACTCTAGAGTGGTCATCTCCACTCACTGACTAAACTACCAGGAGATCCTGCAATACCCACCTTCAGAGTACCATATATGAAGATATGCCCACATGAATTTCAATTTGCATTATGTGCTGGTAGCTTGATGCAATACGCCTTTTAAATTCAATGGCTCAATTTCACACCTCGACCAATATATCATATAGCCGTTTTTGATCCCTTCTTACTCGTCTAACAAGGTACAAATGCCACGACCGAGTAGAATTCACATCAAGCATGTCAAAAAACAAATCTGCGGCCTAAAAATTAACACACAAACTAACAAGTCACAATCATAAAACGAGCAAACCCACCGAAAACTCCACCTCGAGCTATGAAGCTTATACCAAGAGACTCTGGTATCTTTGAAACACACCATGAGCTAACCGCCCACAACCATCTCTCCTGTCCTACCACTACTTTTGAATCACCGCAACTTATCGCATCAGTAGCCATTGTCGTTTTCAACCCAACGCATCATTATATCACATACAACACAAGGGGAAAAGTAACAAAACAATACTTAGGTCTCCCTCCATATTCAATAATTTTCTAACACAAAATTTTGTGGCATAAAGTATTAAGGAATTTAAAACCTTGCCTCTCAAGATCTAGCTTAAGGTTGCAATGACTCGCTTAAGAACGTTTCATGTGGCTGAAGATCACACTCCACTACTACATTAGTCCATATTCAATGCTTTGCCCAAGGAACCTTTCACTTGTTGTGAAAAACCCATAAATGCAGGGTCACCAAATTTCGTCCAGTAAGCCCAACTCATGGGTTTCAACTAACTTGAACCTTATCTTTACACCATCACCAATTTCAAAAGAACTAATCTAATTTTGAAACTTTGCCTTTGTTTGTATCACATATATAAAGTACCATCAATATTCAATCAAGACATTTGCGAGCTTCAACACTAGTTTTTGCAAACATCATCAAGGTCTCATTGCCCAAACACCGTAAAGAACCATCATCACCCTTTGCGAACCAATTAAATACCCAAATAACATTTACATTTCACTTAGTTATTTGCTCAAACACAATGTGATCAAATATAACATCTTTGTGAAACCTAACAATAACAACCCTTTGCAAAATCGATTTCTCTACAAAAAGAGATGAACGGATAAACCTCAAATTCCATCCCTTCAAGATAAAATTGGAATAAACCAAAGTTCTCAAAACCATAGTTCTCATACTACTTGTCGGCGCGGAAGACCCATACATTCATCGTTAACGTCGGAGTATATTCGTCGGAGAACAAGCGGCTCCGCACATACCCGATGTCTATACATCATGCCAAATGGGAATCAGCAACAATGATAAAAGCACATACACAACAACGAGATTCTACCCAGTTTCACTACTAAGAGCTAGTCCCCGCCTCAAATTTACTATCGCGAAAGTGGCAACTCACATAAGATAATCTACAATCTCTACACTTCGTCTTCACCTTCGTATAGCTCCCAATCGACTTCTAAAAGAAAAGCTCTATGATTTCACTCTTCTCTCGATCCATGAGGTTCTCCTCTCAAACCCTTACGGGTTCTATTGAGGCCTTAACCTCTTGCAAAATAGACTCTCAAAACCCCTCCTTCAAGCCCTCTTAAACTTGGATCTCTCTCTTCAAGCTTTCTTGAACGTGGATCTCTCTTTTGTTAGATTTCTAGCACTATTACCTTATAATGCTGAGAATGAGGTTCACAACCATCAAATACAATCCTCGAGGCAAGATCGGCAAACCACAAAAGGTAGAAACAAAACAGTTCGCAACATGGTAATGTACCACCATTAATAACCTAACTACATCAAACCAGGGAACTATTATGACCATATCTTTTGATTCTTAAGTCCAATCAACAAACAGTGGCTTCATAACCAAGAAACCTGCGACTTGTTTTTTTTACTTTTTTTCCATCCGATGTGCCGTTTGATCAACACAATTACATTTATCCGCTCTCCGCCTCTCCACAGAGCACTTCGAGACAACTCACACACAATAGACCAAGAATACCCTTCAAAAAATTACAGAAAGAAACCTGCCTTGTTCTTCCCTGTCTTGCTTTTACGTTATCTTCAAAAACAACATAATTAACAGGCTGATCGTCACTTATATGTCTCCAGTGGTCAGCTGGTGCCTCATATATTCGACATGTAGATTGTGTTTGATTCACCAAAAGAAAGAAAATAAAAACCAATTCCTAGAAGACCAACTTCCTTCTGTTTGGTCCGTGAGGAAATTGAGGAAAAGAATATAATTTCTACTATCTTCCACATCTACTAAAAAATGGAGAAACATCAATTTTAGTTCTGGAAGTTAAGAAAAATTGTTTACACGGCAATATTTTGCTAGAATATATATACTTTATAAAGTTAAGCCATAATGAACTATATTCAGGTGAGAAGTATGCCATATTGAAAAAGAAAATTGCAAAAGATAAATCTTGGGATAGAATCCAGAGATTAAAGTTGAAGAGAATATAATGAGAAAAATATGAAATGAAAGAATCTAGAGAGTCTAAGAGAATATAGAGAGAAAAGCTGAGAGGGGCAGAATTTAGAAAGAGAGAGAGAGAGAGAGAGAGAACTTTTTTCTTTAATAAGATTAATAGATATCATAGAATCACTACAGATTCTAATCTTCATTACATTGTACTCAAGAGCCATTGTCAGACTATACTCACTATCTTGCAATTCATGCACATCAATGTATTGGGCATGGACTATACCAGCACAAGTGTAAATAAACCCCCTTCATATTCCCTGATCATAGCTCCACAGACCCCAATATCCGTCAAAGAAACATCTTTATTCAGCATTAACACATGTAACTGCAATACTGGTACTCCACAACGCATCAATACCATCATGGCAATCTAGCTATATGATGGCAGTCTATATTACAGTCTTGATTGCCATAATACAGCTCCCCCAGCAAAAGTCAAAAGACATTCCAAAATGGATTTCTTAGAATCTACTTCACCGGCAAGCCCGAATCTTTGTAGCCAACCAACATGGGTTCATCATGAGAAAAACATTCACACGAGTTCAATGTACCTCTTAGGTACTGCAAAATCCATTTCATTACTTCCCAATGTTCTTTACCGAGGTTCGTGAGGAACCTACTATTTACACCAACTGGAAATTCAATATCTGGTCTAGTGCACAGCATTGCCTACATTAAACTTCCTACCGCCGAGACATAGAGAAGTTTTTTCCAATTCTTTCTTACCGAGCACTAAATGGACATTGAAACGAACTTAGCTTAAGCCAGGGAAGAAATGTACCAACCGCTTCAGACTTTATCATGTTGAAATGATGCAACACTCGCTTCAGGTGTGTTAGAATTCAAACCCAAGTTTCCCTCCATTTAATGTACTTAATTTCTTGTCTGAGTTTGGAAACTAGAAAATGGCACTGGGTGGTACCATTGACTGAAGGTACAGAGTTAGTATAAATTGTTTTACCGAGTTGTTTGGAGCAATAACAAGAAGTCACACCGAGTCCGTATTGGTGTCTGAAGGTGTGTGGACAAAACTTGCCAAAGCATTATTAGAGTGATGGCGTCGTGCTCTGGGTTTTCCGTAATCAACTATATCTTTTGTTTAAAACTCATTTATAGCTTTATATTATTGATTCAATTCAGGAGTTATAATCTTTACTCGAGCAGTATGGCCCATATTTTTACATCCATAGTTTACGAGGTTTTCCACATAAAGATCATGGCTAATGTTTTGGTTCTCTTCTTCCTATCTCTATATCCTCTACTTCTTTGAATTAGCCATTGCGCGCAACATCAAATTTCACTTCTAGAACAAACTTGAATAACCTTAAGTTCAACTAGATGACTCTAAATCAAAATTCCTAGGAACCCCTTTATCAAACTTTTCCAACATTTGAATTAGGGTGAACTCATACATGAATCACAATCCAAAAAAACAAACCCCATTTTCCATTTTCAAAATAAACATAACTATTTAGCTAAACCCACCTAAATGAAGCAAAAAAAAAAAAAAAACAGACAAATTTGGCAAAACAAGAGATACCCATTTGAAATCTTACAGTACAGAGATTGAAATTGTACTTGATGGGTGTGGTTCCAACGACGAGAACAGAGCCGTGAGAGTGGCGATATGAGGAGCTTTGTCGAAGCTTTAAGCAGTGTTTGACAAATGGGTTAGATGGGCTTGAGATAAATTTGATGTGAGATGGTAAATGGGCTGAAGAAACAACATCATCGATTACTAATTCTTTTCTTTGAGTCAAAGAAGAACTCGATTGTAACGATGAAATTTGGAAGCCAGTTGGTAAGGCTGATATGTTCATTCTTTCTCACAAATCTCAAGCTCTGAACAAGTCCAGAGATTCAATAAATGCAGTAATAGTATACGACGGTGGCGTGAAAACGACCAGAGTTTGTGTTGCAACTGCCTGCTACTAGTGCTAGACTTGAAGGAGGAAAGAAACTTGCAAAAGAAGTTTTTGTTTGGCCTCTTTGGTAGATCAGTTGATCGAGGAAAAGAAAAATGATTTCCTTAGATACTGGAGGAAGCAAATCTGTGTTGTAAGAAATTCAGGGAGAAGAAATTCTGATTTCCTCGTTCTTTTTCGACATTGGGTCTGGAGAAATTCTCTGTTCTACAATTTGAAAGATAATCTAGAGAAAACAATGTCAAAGATAAACCTAAGAGGGAAATTGAGATACCCCTCTTCGTCTGAGAGGTAAGACACAATCATAGAGAACCTTGCGTAAAAGAAAAAGAAAAAAAACAAAAAAAGGTTGATGTGAGGGAAGAAATATTAAGAGATACTGAAGCAAGTATGATGTGAGGGAAGAAATATTAAGAGATACTGAAGCAAGTATATAGTTGCAGGCGTATTTCAGACACAAAATAACTCCAATGCCAAAAATATTTTTGTTTTTTTTCACACGAGTGAACAATATTACAAAAAAAGTGTTTGCTTTCTTTTCAGGCTAGCATGTTTTTGTTCTTCTGCTACTAGAACTAGGATATATATATTCACATTGTATATTTTACCAAATACTCCTAGTCTGAGTCCAGATTGATTTCAGACTTGCATTAATGTGCTCTTTCTTCAATAGAATTTGTTAGTTAGCTATAAAGCCTCACCAGCTCCTCCCACGATGAAGCTGTTTTCCATTTCAATGCCACAAGGTTCAAGGAGATGTTGACTACAGTGTTGGCCTTGATCATATTCGTTAGGTGACCTTTCATAACGATCATATTCGTTAGGTGACCTTTCATACTTGACCAGTTAATTGGTTGTACTCTGCAGCTTTGCATGTACTGATGCCTTCTTTCTCCTTCGCGCTCTTTCTCTTCTGTCATTCGTGCTCGGCGTCTGCGTTAGTAGATGCGATTTATTTCACGCATCTGCTCCCTTAAATCGGAACTGTCATCTATTTTGAACAGAATAAACAAACTAAGAACAAGGCTTATATAGTTAATAAGAAAAATTAAGGAAATACTTGAGAACACCTAGATAGAGGACGCAAGCCGTGCAACATTACCATGCTAATCGGTGTAAAGGAAAATCCTTAAACAGTGAGTAAATAGCTTTCATTCATCAGATGTTAGCTATATGAGATAAATACCTTGAACAGTGATCTGTCTAAAGTAAAATCCGTGTAAACGCTCCCTTCCCATCCCTTATAGGACTTAAACTTGCACAAGTGCACTTCAGAAAATGCACCAGCACTAGGCCACTAGCATCTAGGCCAACCCTATTTTACTAGGTTCTGGCTTGGAAGATCAGTGGTGAATTTGTAACGCTTAATATTTCAGCTCAATTTCTGCAGACAAGTTTATTTTCGAGAATTAGGGTATCAAATATCATGTATTTTTGTTGCTATTTGACGGGAGCAAATATGATGAATAATGATTTTTCCTATGCTCTAACGAAGAATGTTCTAGTTAGTGAAAAGTGGAGAATACTTGGGCCACAGTCATGAAGTACGTATTGGATGATCGCCATGCATGCTAGGGGTTTTCTTTTGGAATTAACGAAATGGATTATAGTATCTCTAAGAACTCCTGAGGTATACTGGAAAGATCTTTTTGGGAGTTATATTTTTATTGGAATCTTGGGAGCATTCATGGGATCAAATTTTAAAATTGGGAGTCTGGAGGGAGCAGCTACATGAGAATGATGTTTGAAGTTGGGGTACTGCTCTGTGAGGGGCTCCAATAAAAGTTATTTCATTGGAATCTTGGGAGCATTAAGCCTATATCACAGGATCAAATTTTAAAATTGGTAGTTTGGAGGGAGCGGCTTATATCTTCTATTCTATGAGAATGATGTTTGAAATTGTGGTACTGCTCAGGGGCTCCAATTACCCCTCATGTTTCTCTTTTTTTTTCTGTTTGATGATGAAAAGAAAACAATAAGAATGGCTTGGTTGGATTCATACATCCCTTAAGTCACCTGTGCCAAGGATAGATCACCCGAAAGTTTGATACCCACCTCTTAAATGGGGTGAGATATGATACAAAAGCGCCACACAAGCATTGGAGGCAACAGAAGATGTAAATATGTTATTCA
Organism: Kingdonia uniflora; assembly: GCA_014058105.1. Taxonomy (NCBI): domain Eukaryota; kingdom Viridiplantae; phylum Streptophyta; class Magnoliopsida; order Ranunculales; family Circaeasteraceae; genus Kingdonia; species Kingdonia uniflora. Next base: position 301,680 of record JACGCM010000843.1, read on the forward strand.
GGCCCCTCAGTAGGGCTCTAGATGGGTTTCAAATAATGAATGTTGGAGTATATAGTGTGTCTACACATATACTCCTCCTTTAGTCTCATAGAAGTAGTTTAGTGACCCATGTTATATAAAGAGCAGTAAAGCTTGTAATAATTAGAATCTTCGAATATCAATATTTTCCTCTACTTCTTATTTCAGCATGGTATAAGAGCCTATTCGATTTTGTAGACGACATAAAAGTTTTACGTAGGGCTATACAGAGAAACCGACGAAACCGTGAAACCGAACCGAACCGGGCTGAACCAACAATTTTTTCCAGTCTGTAACAGTGCCGGTTCGGTTTTGGTTCGAAAAGTGAGGAACCGGGCTACCCCGGTTCGGTTACAGATTACCCACCCCGGTTAACCGACCAAACCGAACTGGAGGGGTTATAACAGTAATTTAACTAGCTATGGAGAATAATGCCATTACATTAGGCATACTTTGTTTTGGGATGAATAATTGAATTATGATCTCTATTTCTAATTCTCAGTCTCTACTCTCTACACTCTACCAGATTACTCTACTACTCTCTCTCAGTCTCTACCAGATTACTTTGGGATGAATAAGCTTTGGGGATGATGAATTGATGATGATGGTCTCTACTCTCTACCAGATTACTTTCTCTCAGTCTCTCTACTCTACCAGATTACTCTCTCTCAGGATGATGAATTGATGATGATGATGATCTCTACCATTACCGCTACCACCACCACATAAGCTTTAGTGCTCTACTAAGTTCTCTCTCTCTAGTCTCTTCCACCACCACCTAAGCTCCAACCGCAGTTCCAATTCCAACCGCAATTCCAAGTTCCAACCGGCAGAGTGCAGACAGGTACTCTCTCTCTCTCTTTCTCTCTCTCTCAAATACAGTTTTGGGGATTTCTGATTTTGGTATTTAAATTTAGGGATTTCTGATTTGAGGATTTAGGGATTTCTGATTTGGGGATTTAGGGATTTCTGATTTAGGGATTTAGGGATTTCTAACTTAAGAATTTAGGGATTTCTGATTTAGGAATTTGGGGATTTCTGATTTGGGGATTTAGGGATTTTTGATTACAAATTTGGTATTGACTAATGACTTGTACTTTTTCTCAATAATGGCGAGTTCTTCTGTGTATTGAGGATTGTATTAGTTGCTATAAGCTATTGATGAGATGTGTATGTTTATGTTTTGGATGGTTATATGTAGTTTTTTTTCGGGTGGTTGAATGATTTGTAATCTTCTGTTTGTAATATATTTGAGATGTTTATTGGTTCTGAGATCTTGTTTTGAAGTTTAGAGGTTGATTGCAGTAGAATTAAGGGATGATCACCATGTTGGTTATAGTTCATCCTTTGTAATGTTGTACTCTTATGATCACCATGTTGGTTAGTTCATCCTCTAAAGAACAACTTGAGTTTGGGTCTCGCCGGTCATTGCATCTAAATGAAGAAGCTTCACAGCTTTGTGATGGTTATAGTTCATCCTCTAGGGTTTATCTTTTCATATATTTTATTACTTTCTCGTCCTTCCGTTTGTGTTGTATAATAATGTTGATGTATTATCTGAACAAGGGGATTTGATTATTTTGTGAAATCTGTAGACCAGAGGAATTATCACTTACGAGGATTACCCGCCTCTGTACTTTACAAAGTACATTGTAACATTGTTATGCTGCATAATGTCCAGTTCTGATAAAGAAGTTATTATGAATTATCAGTTAAAAGAAGTTATTATGCTGCATTGTAACATTGTTATGAATCTTATGATATAATGGCAATATGGATTTCAGCCCATGATCTTATGATGTCAAGTCCATTTTGTTTCAACTAATCCAATCCAGTAACCAGTTTTGATATTTAAATCCAGTCCAGTTCTGATATTTAAATCCACTCCAATCCAGTTCTAAAAACCGAATTGAAAAACCGAACCGAACCGGTATCCGGTTCGGCTTTGGACCGGTTATTTTATGAGGCCGGTTCGGTTCGGTTCCTGCTATGAAAAACTGGGGGTACCCGGTTCGGTTCGTGGTTTAGGTCTAAAACCGGACCGAACCGGACCGTGTACAGCGCTAGTTTTACGCTTTCGTCGACGATGGCCTTTGTCATCGTCGGGCAACTAGTATGTTGTTTTTTTTCTCCCTTTTTTCAATCTTTATAGCTACTGGATTTATTTTTTTAGGTTTGTTTTTTATTTAGCAAAACCCTAACGTTATTTCGCTTCAGAATGGCGGCCATGCCGCTTGAAGTCGACCTAACATTATTTCATTTTTCCGCTTTCGTTTCCCCCATCAACTTAGTTTGACCTGATTAACTAGTTAAGCTCTCTCTCTGTATATATCTATTATGGACTCGATTATTAACTAGTTAGGCAATTTTTTTTGTACCTGTCGTAAGATGCGATTTCTCTATTTGGATCGGATGAAGGCGTTAACTACCTTCCACCACGATCATGAGATGCTTCTTTTCCTCAAGTAATTCATCACTCATTGAGCAATTTTTATTTCCTAGAGTGATTTTCTATTTTCCTCTAGTGATTATCTTATTTCTTTTTCGTCTAGTTCACAAGCTGTAGTTCAAAAATTAAAGTTTTTTTAAAAGAGAATTGGCAAGCCTTGGTGATTTTTATCGTTTTCTCTAGTGATTTCTTTTTGAATCACTATGATTTTTTTTTTACTTCTTCTTTCATCACTAATGCGGTTTGAGGTTCATATTCCCATCACTAGATGTGATCTTTTCTATCATATTCTGTTCCGAGCTGCGATTTCTTATGTGGACCGGGTGAAGATGTTAAATTCCTTTTACCACGGTCATCTCTTCCTCAAGTGATTTTTTCCTCAAGTGCTTCTCTATTCCTCGAGTGATTCGTTCTTCCTCGAGCGATTATCTTTTATTTTTTTATTTCCCTCTCTCGAGTGATCACCTCTACCTCTAGTGATTTTCTCTTCCTCGACTGATCTTCTTTTTTACGGTCTTTTCACTTTTACCTAAGTGTCTTTATTTACTCAGTATTTATTCAAGATATTCATATTATCCTTACTTGAGAAAATTGGCAAGTCGGTAGCGGCTGTCGATTTCACAACTTTTGGTTACGAAACCACGTGTGGGAAAAATGGCAAGTTGGATATTACTGCCACCGATTTCATATGTGATGTGTGAAGTTTTAAAATGTTTTTGTTGCTGCAAAGGGAAATACTGGAAGAAGGTTTATCAGGGGGAGCTTCAATTTTTTATTAGTGAGGGTGTGACGACCTACCGAACGCCGGCCAAATCCACCCGAGCGTTTTGAGTTCTGTCCGAATGTATTTGTTCTCTATATCCTAATATAGCTCCACGCCAAGTTTCGTCGCAATCGGATCCAGTTAAGGGGGCGAAAAGGTCCAGTACGCTTCGTCTCATGTTTTAACGTTTCCTTTTGGAAATTGACTATTCACTTAGTAGCTATATTGAGGAACCTTGGTCCGATCCTCCCCATGACTAAAAAAGCTTTAATGCTTGGTCATCAAGGACCCTGGCTCATGGACTATCTACAAGGGATAGTTATGAGTTCTCCTAGGCCTAGGGAAGGCAAGGGGACATTGCCTCGCAATGCGGGCCGGTTTTCAATAAAGGGCTTCATATGGCACCGCTATGCCCCGCGGGCTATCCGAGACGCACCGCCCCTTACAGATGGACAATATAAATAGTCTGGGCTCGTCGCCCCTTGAGATATGAGTTCCTTATGTGGAAACCGGCATATTGAGCTACCCTAATCCGCTACAGGACAGGTGTGCTTTCCGTACCTCGCGCGCGTCGCGAGAGATTACGCTGTAGGGATTATTGAGGGAACCTTCAACGTTGTTGCCTATACCGAATACATATTCGATGACCCCTCACGAGTATCCAGGATTATCTGGATGTCGCTCTAGCATCCGTGGGTTGTATGCCACTGGCGCGCCGCGCCCGTGAAGATGGCTGGTACACGCCGACCGCGCGTCCGTGTACGTCGCACGGTCTCTTATTCCGCTACACTCCGGGCACTGTAGAGGCAGTCCCGGGCTGGACCGTGACAGAGGGAGTGATTATATCTTTGCGAGGGACTATCTATTTGTTCTCTTATTGTCATCCACCTTAATACGAGCATGTTCGTATCAACGTGAGGGGGAGTGTTGGAGTATATAGTGTGTCTACACATATACTCCTCTTTTAGTCCCATAGAAGTAGTTTAGTGACTCCTTGTTATATCAAAGCAGTAAAGCTTATAATAATTAAAATCTTGGAATATCAATATTTTCCTCCACTTCTTATTTCTATAATGAAGAGGGTCGGAAATGTAGAAGCTGGGTAGTGTAGAGCACCAGAAGGTTATCTCCAGAAATTGCCCACGTGTTATGTCCTTAAAGCCTGCAAAGTAAGCTTCTAGGGTTTAGAGGGACGGATTATATGTGCTCTAATATTTTTGCTTATTAATATCACTAAGTTCTTGAATGCCAATACCCATGAGCATAGCCCTTGAATTCAGCTGTGAATTGTGTAAGTGTTTTCTTGGGGCATTGTTAATTTTTCGTTTTTCCTTTCATTTGGTGTAGTTACTTTTGTTGTTTTCCCTTGTTCCCAAGTTCTTTGATATGTCACAGATCGTTTTAAGGGTCTTGCTTCCGCAAACTGGATTAACATTATTCTTCCTGTACATTCCACCCGATATATTAATATCTGATGAAAACAATATCACTTGCTAAGTATAATGCAATCACTGGTAAACCCACATTTGATGCAATCAATGTCTTGGCTAACTACACAAAGTAAACATAATTTGGTCATTTTAGTAGTTTTCATATATATCAACCTGATTAGTCTAAACATTTTAATACTCTAGATCAGCATTTTAAGGTGTAATATTTTTGTAACATAGCTCTTTTATTAACATGACAGAATCATTCCATTTTACTTCACTTTTAAAATGAAATTACAAAATAAAAGTCAAGAGGGAATACTAACGAATATTTCTGACCCTACTGTAGAGGTCAAATTAACTTACAGGGTAGTAAACCTTAGGGGGCATTTAGAGTATCTGTATGGTTAGGCTAAAATATTAAATTTAGCAGAAGTTATTCAAATGATATAAAAAAATACGTTAAATTTGATTAGAAGTTCACCATTGTTGCTTAACCTGTTGATATTTCCTTGAATAGTATCCTAATTCTTAACTAATGCATGATGAGATAACACTAAATAAATTTGTGCATTGGCCCTGAAGTATACGCTATAGGCTCAAAGAATATACTCTGAGATTTATTTATCCAAGAACATTACTTCAAGTGGACATGTAAGTGAATATGAGAAGATACAGACCTAGAGGCAACCCTATCTTCTTTGAACCTTCTTCTATCAACAAACTGTCTTCATCAATTAACTCATCTGTGTCCTCACTTTGTGTCTGAATCAAGCTACCCAAAAAAGCCGTCGAACTTTCCTCTTCGTGCATTGGTCTCTTCTGAAGAACTAAAAAACTAAAGATGGGTCTGCATCCCAAAGCCCCTTAGCTTTTATCTGTGCTGCCAAAGACATGGGATTACTAAAAAAAATATACCTAGAAGAAAAAGATTACTGAAGAAAAGAAAAGTTACTGTTTTGGTATTTAGGTAGTTACCGCAATAAGCTGGAAACTTTGAGGTGCAGAATTAACTTCTGCCGTGTGGTCAATACATTCACAAATCTCCAATGAAATGAAACCCGCAAGCAGAAGGTTACGTTCTAATGAAAATCTTGACTCCCTCGAAGCCTGAAACAAGAGCTATCAAACTCATGATGCAAACCCAAGGGAAAAAAATATAAAAAACTAACTTTTGATGCGCGGAACTTACAATTTCCTCATCTGCATCAAAGAAAAAAGGCTCTTGCAGAAATAAAGCGCAACCAGGTTTGAGCATTTTTGCTAACTCTAGTAGCCAGAGCTGGGTGTGAAAATTAGGCTTCTCAGAGATCGACATAATGGCAGACAATGGGGATGACTTGAAATAAAGATCTCCCTCTACAGCGAATTCAATTTAACTATTTAGTAAACTTCAACGACCGTCTTCACATAAGAATCTTCTTACTTACTGAAAAATTTAGTTATTTAAGTTGCATACTACTGATCAAAAAAAATAAAAATAAAAGGTGTACAACATACGAAGGTGGTCAACTTTTCCTTTCACAAAAAAAAGTACCTTGCTATATTTTTACTGAGTCGTTGGTTAGGTAAGTTGTAGGGGGCATAACTAGCTAAGCCACCAGAGGATAAGAGCAATTTTACTTTCATTGCACGTGTATAGTTACCCAATAAGATTCCAAGGGTATTTTTATACTGGAAAATATTTTATTGAAATGTGTTGATTTTATAGGAAAGAGGGGAAAGTGTGGGGATAAATGAAATATAGCCATTAGTGATCGAAGAGACTAAAACCTTAGATGCAGCTCAACTTTTATCGTGAGTTTGAGGCACCTAAGTCTTAGCTGTGCTTCATTCTTTTGTCCATCCCTAGACTGCAAAATAATGTCCCTCTGCATGAGCATGTTTTAGAGCCCAGATATATGTTTTATAACATACTTTCTACCAAAATGTGCCCCTGCATGAGATGTTCTAACTATCACACAATGGGCAAATAAATTCCTGATTGAGAAAAATGGGCTTGTTCTCTATTAAGTTGAGCTAAAACCCTAATTCCAAAAACCCATAAATCCCCAAATTTAGAAATAAAACTATAAAGTTAGAGAGTAGTAGAACTGACCCAGAAGAGAAGCTTGAGTGATGATTCTCAAATCTTTCAATCCCACCAAGAAATGCTGAAGCGCACACTCAACTACACTTGCATTTATAGAAATAGAGTCTGTTATTATCAGCACCCCATCTTCAAATCCCCCATTGTTGAGAGAGTGAAAGAGAAGGACCCACCAAGCAGACTCAATGAAGAAGAAAACTTGAATGGCTCGTGGAAAGTAGGATACATGGCATCATGGCACCGGTATGCCATCGCAGCATGCCTTTTGACCGAGGTTAAAATTAAATTACTAATTTAAAAGTTGTTATAGCATCACTATTCATATAAGTGGAACTGTCCCTTGACCTATTCCAAACACGAACTAATTATAGGAACCTGTCCCTCGACCTATTCTAAACTCGAGCTACCTCAATACCATACTCACGCATTATGCACATAACATATACAATCAGCAATGACACTTGGACCACGAACTGATAAAGAGCGTGGATCGAGCACTACAAAGAATTTGAACAAGTCAAAAACACCTGCCTCCCACGAAGTAGCAGTTACACATTCAACTACCACCTACCCCATTTTTTAAGAGAACGTGCCTCTACATGATAACGAACTGAGAGTGAGGTCTATAAAATGGATGAATTCCAGAGGAGAAATGACCAAGAATTTTTAGATTACAAGACCTAGATTTTTCAACTCAAGAGATTAAAACTTGTAATCCAATATCAACCTCAAGCAATAAAGTTACAGTTACTAAATCCTCAAATAGAGGTCATGGTTCTCACCTATTCAAAGGTTTCCACGTTAATCACACGTGTCAGTCTTTTATACTAATTCTTGTCACAAGTACATTTGGTTTAAGAGCTAATTTCGAGCTACTACAAAATTAGGCCATTACATTTGGCGCTGTCTGTGGGAAAGAAGGCATTTTCCACGATATCATAAGGCATACATTTACTCAACTATCCATTTCCAATCATGGTCACTTGCAAGCGACCGGCAACAGGAGTATAGCTTAATCTTTTAGTCAAACAAGATCAGTTTGCCAAACTACGTGCAGACCTTCACGTCGAAACAGAGAAACGTAATGAGCTCGAGCGTCAACTAGTCCTTGACCGCGAGCTCTGCGAACAGGAACTTGACGATGAGCGTCAAGCTCGTCATACGACATGAAAAATAGATGACAACAATACAGACCACATTACAAGCTTTGTAGGATACTCAATAAGCTCTCCTTGCCAGAGATCGTGCTCAGATTTCAGCGAACTCCCAAGTTTCTGCACAAGAAATATTAGGACCTCGAGAAATAACTAGCAAAGCCATTTCTAGAGGTCTTCATAACGAACCACAAGCTTCAATTCATTTGGGAAGAGAAGATCAGTCCAATATCAGTAGAGGTCCCCGGCTTTCCAAGCATCAAGAGGAAGAACAACGACCTCAACCCAGGATACCAACATGTGAACGCCTGAGCGAGGGAACCAGTACTCATAATCCCCGACCAGCTCGCCAAGTCACTCAAGCACTACGTCAGTACGTCACACAAGAACACATGAATCAACGTATCAAGGAGTTGATTAAAGCTCAAGCTCTAGGCAATAAGGACGATTTCACCAAGTTGCAAGGTAGTCCGATTGCCAAAGAGTCATTTGATAAAGAAGTACCACCAGGTTTTCATATACTCTCAAGATACGTAAATACAAAGACACTGATCCGAAGGAACACATTCAGCAATTTCGTGATTCACTGGGATTATATTCAAATCTAAACCATATTCTATGCCGTCTGTTCGCCACAAGCATACAGGGAGAACCCCTACGGTGGTTCCATTCTCTACCTGAAGATTTCATCCTCACATTCGACCAACTACATAAGATTTTCGTCAAGACATATGCTCACAATAAAGACAAGGAAGAGAATTTATACTTTCTTATTAGTCTCAAACAGTCTCAAAGAGAGAAGCTCGAGGTCTTTGCAAAGAAATTTTTGGAGCTCGCATGTAAAGTTAACAATTTTGGTCAGAAAATAGCCATTTCTACGTTTACAAATACATTAGATCGATTGTAAAGCAAAGGAGCATCTCTTCTTAAGCAAACCCTCGACCTTGGAAGACATGATTACCAAGGTGAATGGGTATGCCGACCTAGAAAGGATGATAAACGAAGGCATAAATCTACTAAATCTGTCCTAACCACGAAAGGTCAAAATACAGAGTGCAGCAGTGAACCGAAGGAGCATCAAGGTGATCAAAAGCGTGCCAAAGCGAACATAGGCAAATCTTAGAAAGACAATTTATTACCCAAACAGGTCCTCCTCAAGATGAATGTCTGGATCTCATCAATTTTTCCCGTGCTAGCGAAAAACAAGTTCTATCGTATATCTCAACCGCTAGAACCGATTAAGGACAAATCATACTGTATGCATCACAAGGTAAATCATCATGAAACTGACAACTACTATGCTTTATAGAGGTTGTTTGAATACATTTTTTAAGATGGGAGAATGCACGAGTATATCGTCGACCTGGAAAGTTACAAAAATGGGAACTACAAGAAGCAGATCGAAATAGTTCAAGTTGAAGATCAAGCCGATGAAAATCACTTATATCATATGTATCATAGCAACATGATCGAGGTCCATCAAATCAACAACTCTACCAGATTCAAAGGAAGGAAGATAACTAAGTGCTGCGATCTCAGCGCTCAAGATAAAGAAGCTAAACTCCTTCCTGAATCGAGTAATCGACGACTTAGGATTTCATTCAAAGACTGCAATGTCAGTTACGTCAAATTTCCTCATCATGACGCTCTAGTTATCATGCTGAAGATGAAGAAATTCGTAATGCATACCATGATGACTGATATTGGTAGCAAAATCAAAATTTTCTTTCGAAGCATAATCGAACAAATGGGATTGACCGACAAGTTATTCCAAGCGGCATCGACATTAGTGGCTTTAATGGCACTAAGGAAGAACGAGTAGGCAAGATCATCCTACCCATCACTGCCGAACCTGCCACAATCGACATCGTATTCTATATCATTAACGCCAAATCTCGTTACTTAGGGATTATGGGCCACTGCTGAATTCACAACATGGAAGCAATTGCTTCTACGTACCATTAAGTACTTCACTTCAAACACAACGGTAGTATCTATGAAAGCAAAGGCAGTCAAAAGCTTTCACGAGCTTGCAAAAATACCGTCTATGCCATTCTCGACACATCCGACAGATTTGCTGCATAGCAATTACAGAAAACTGATCACGCCGATGATCAGCCTTCCACAAAATAACCTACGAAGTACATCAACATTGATGGACATAACAAAAGTACCTATATTGGTACCAAGCTGGTCCAGTACGACAAGGAGGCCCTCGTTCACTTTTTACGAATGAACCGAGACATTTTCACTTTGACATTCAAAGAAATGCCAGGAGTCAACCCAGCAAAGGCATATTACAGATTGAACATCAACAGCAACGCCACGATAGTCAAAAGAAAACAAAGAAGACTATCACCTCGTCTTTGAGATGTAGTTAACAATAAAATCAATAAATTAATCAACGTCGGGTTCATTCAAGAAGCCAAGTACCTGGATTAGATCTCCAATATAGTCGCAGTTCCAAAGAAGAATGAGAAGGTTCGAGTTTGCGTGAATTTTACAGATCTAAACAAATACACTCCAAAAGACAATTTTCCTCTTCCAATCATTCATTAAATTCTCAATTCAATGGAAGGGTACGAGCTCTTATCTATGATAGATGCTACTTCCGGATACAATCAAATACCTCTCTTAGACGATGATCAGAAAAATACCACTTTAATCACTGAAAGAAGACTCTGCTGTTACAAAGTCATGTTTTTTAGCCTGAAGAACGTAGGAGTGACTTATTAAAGGTTAATGACAACGATGTTCAAAGAACACTTAGGGAAAATTATTGAAGTATACATCGATGATCTCCTCTGTAAAAGCTTATAGTCAAAAGACCATATTACCGATCTCACTACGGTCTTCCACATTTTATTCTCATACAGGATGTGGCTCAACCCTGATAAATGTCAATTTGGAGTACACTCAGGGAAGTTCCTGGGATATCTTATCATCAAGAAGGGGATTGAAGCCCACCCAGATCAAATTCGAGCTCTCCTCAACATGCCCTCTTTGAAAACAAAGAAGGATGTTCAAAAGCTCACTGGCAAGATCGCCGCTATCAATCATTTTGTCTCTAAGTCTTCAGGTCGATGTTAGTGGCTATTTTTATTACCCTGAGAATGTACCAAATGAGGAAAGGTTCAACTCAACAAAGAGATTCAGTGGACAGAAGAATGCAAAACAACTTTTTAAGAACTCAAAACCTATTTAGGGAAGCCTTCCATCATGAGTACCCCGATAGACAATGAGGAACTGATCATCTACCTCTCAGTTCGACTTGAGGGAAAGGTAAAAAAATTAGTATATTTTATTAACAAAACCCTCACTCCGACAGAAACAAGGTATTCCAAGATTGAGCGACTCCTTCTAACTCTCGTTTATACTTTACAGAAGCACTACTTCCAAGCTCATTCCGTCAAGGTTATGACAAACTAACCACTCCGGGAAGTTTTATCTTAAAAAGAAAAGTCTCGAAAAGTGCAATAATGGTCCATCATTTTGGGAGAACATGATATCAAATTTGAACAACGCCATTCAAAAAAAGATTAAGCAGTTACCGATGTTCTTGCAGAAGATCTAGATTGGGAGAAGCATGACCCTGGCCTCACAGAAGAGATACCAGAAGATTCACCTACCAAACCATTTGACAAACAAGTTGAATGGATTACAAGGAAAGGATGGAGACTTATTACAGATGGCTCAGTAGGACCCGCATGGTCAGGAATTGGAATCGTATTGATTACCCAATCAAACGACAAAATCTAGAAATCAATCCACTTAGATTTTGAAGCTTCAAATAATGTTATAGAGTACAAAACTTTGTGGCTATCCTACAAAATAAAAGAAAAATGATTAGCGAACTTACGACAACAATATTAATTCAATTTCCAAGTTTATTGTAGTCTATGATGTCCTGATTTTCAAATGCGCATATCTTTCAGCTCGGTTGAGAGAGAATAATAAATAATATCAATTTGGAAAGATATTTAAGAAAGAAAAAATATTTAAGAAAGAAGTTTTTTAAAATTTAGCTTCCCTAATGCTCAAAACAAGTGATGAATGAGCAGCGGCGTCCTTTACGAAGACTATTTACTTATTATTTTTTTCAAAAGGCTGTAACTCACAAACGATTAAACAAAAAAATACGATTTATAGCAATTCAGAAAGGGTTTTAAATTATCTAAAACTTTTGTAGAAAAAGTATTTCCCAACTGTGAAGTATAGATGGTCAAAAGCGGTGAAACATTCAGGGATAGACTTCACAGCTACTGTAGCGCCAAAAACTCGAAACAATTTTTTTTTTTTAAAATAAAACTAGAGAAACAGAAAGATAAATAATAATAATATAAATACTATATGCTATCACCGGTCCACCATACTTTTCAACGAATATTAGAAACAAAGAATTTAGAAATCATTGGCACGGTATTAGAAAGAATTAACAAAGAAAATTCGGTATTAGAGAGAATAGTTTTCAACGATGCCTCCCCGGCAACGGAGCCATTTGATAAGAGGTTTTTAGTGTCTCTGGCAAAATACCCGCTCAAAGTACGGTTGTCGAATTGTAGCACGGATGATTGGGATCGAATCCACAAGGAGGTTTGGAAAAACAAATACTTTCTAGGCCGAATAATGATTATATTCGAGATAAATCTAAGAAGAATAAATAAAAACTAATTATAAAACTTAATGAGGGAGAGAACTAAGGTTCGGACTTAGCCTCTACCTTTCAAAACACTAATCAATATATAACTAGATCCTAATATCTCCACCCATCATATGTTCGTGTTAAGACACATACGATGTTGTAAAATAAACTACTAAATCTATGGTCAAGCTTTAGTGGTTATGCTTTTAAGAGATGGTGAAGAGTGTCTTAGAGAATTATCAACTCAACCATGGCTAGGCTTGAGTGAGTTCTCTAGTATATTCTATTGTTTAGATCTCCAAATCAAGTCTACGGTTAGTAGTACTTGTTTGTATCAAAAGTTATCGTACACCAAATTAAAGCTATAGTCAAGCCTTCGATATGATGTACTAACTTATCAATTATAAAGTATTAAGAGAAACTAATTAGAACCTAATTATTATCAACTATTACTCATCCAAGAAGAGGCCTCATTCTAACCTTAACTAGGAGATTAGCCGCTCATCTCAGACTTAATCGCATTAACAATTAAAAAAGACATTAACAAAAAATTAAACTAAAATAGAAAAAGAGACAATTAAATAAAACTTATGACCTTATTTCTTCTAAACTTGTTCCAATATGAGATGCCCAATTACAATGGGGGGAGGGTTCCTTTTATAGGAGAAGGAACCTAAATTTAAAAATTATACATTAAATTCTAAAGAATATATTTGCACAATAATATCTTCGAATATTACAACCAATTACCTAATATTCTTGCATATAATTTCCTTAAGTGATGTAAAGATGTTTCTTCATGGAAACTCTTGCATATATCTTCAATATAAAATATCTTCAAGGATCTTGGATACAATATATTCTTTGATCTTATTATCCAAGAATACTTGTGTATATATTTCTTCAATCTTGAGACCAAATATGTTGTGTCTTTGACTTTTTGTGCTATGAACTGCTGGAGACACTTTTACTTGACTTTAAGAGCTTGGCTTCAAATATCCATCTCCAATAGTTATAATCAAACAAACGTGCATAAGTACTTAAAATTAAATATAATAGACGACTAAAATACATGTTCGGGTATATTAAAAATGTCATAATTACGCGTTCATCAGTATTTTATCTGCAACGCACACACAGCTTGAATATTTTGTTTTACAATATTATCTTATTTGACGGGATAATATGTTATAGCTCAATCACGTAGATTTTTTTCAGTTCGATATAATTAACCATTTCATACATGCAAAATTTTACTTTAATTTATCCATCACACAGACAATATATTTTTATTTTATTTACCATACTAATTTCTAGTTTGATCTATCAACATAGAATTACTGCAAAATTATATTTTTCATTAGCTCGATAATTACTTATAGAATACTTTAGAGAAAGTAAAATATTTCAGACACTTTATGCAGATTAATCTATAGGTTATATAGCAATTATCAACAATACTTCCAATCTAAAACAGATGTTTCTCCAGCATGAAACACTCCTTCAAGAAAACAAAAATGTTTGTAATAGAGACATGTTTCCAATCCGAAGACTAGAAGCATATTTCCAATCTGCTACCACCACCACCGTCTCTTCCTCCGTAACCTCCACCACCTTAGGAAGGCAAAGAAAGAAGAATAATTCTACTTTTACAAAACCCAATCCCTCGTTGGATAACGACAGTACTTCCTGGTACGTACACCGGCTTCTTCATTCGCCTCATTGATGACATCCTATATAAGAAGATGAGGACATACCCGGTGCTGCTCACCTAATAGAATCAGATAGTGGAACTACCACATTTGATAGTAGTTATTCTCAGCCTCCACTACTTCCTCCTCTGTCATCCCATGATACGTTGGTGGCACTGGTATGGGAGTGGGCATATTTAATGGTTGGTTACCAAAATAACGCAGCTGAAGCTTCTGCACTTCAGAAAATACCCTCGCTTCATATACTTGGCACCTAGTCATCACCATTCTCAAGACAAGGAGAGCCACATGATATTTCCAGAGATAGAGTACTTTTATAGAGATGATAAATGATACCGTATCAACAACATTTATAGCAAAGCCACATTCAATGTAATATAAGAGTTCTAAAGCAGTCATCATTCAAGACCAACAATTACTGAGAAACCCAAAAACCAAATTCATCAATCCTTTCCAGCACAATAAATGCCAAATACAGTCTTCAACACAGAAGTGACAAGTCCTAACCCAATCTAACTTAACGAATCCTTTTCCAACTTCTAACACCCAAACATTTTACATCATTTCTCAATTAAAGCCACTTGTACCTTCAGTTGCGAGAGGTCAATTGTAGGGACTTGTCCCTCGACCTATACCAAACACAAACTGATTATAAGGACCTATCCCTCAACCTATTCCAAACTCGAACTACCTCAATACCAGACTCAGGCATTATATACATGACATATGCAATCAGCAATAACACTTGGACCACGAACTGATAAAGAATGTGGATTGAGCATTACAGATAATATGAACAAGTCAAAGATACCCGTCTTCCACGAACTAGCAGTTACACATTCAGCTACCACCTACTCCATTTTCAGGAAAATGTGCCTCTACATGATAATGAACTGAGAGTAATATCTATAACAAGGATGAGTTCCAGAGGAGAAAGGACCAAGAATTTTTAGACTACAAGACCTAGATTTTCTGACTCAAGAGATCAAAACTTGTAATCAAATATCAGCCTCAAGCAATAAAGTTACAGTTACTAAATCATTAATTAGGGGTTGTGGTTTTCACCTATTTAAAGGTTTCCATGCTAATCACCTGTGTCAGTCTTTTATACTAATTCTCGTCACAGGTACATTTGGTGTAAAAGCTAATTTCGAGATACTACAAAATTAGGCCATTACAAGTTCTAAAATAGCCTTAACTCTCATCTACCGTACTCTAAAAAAGTATAGTTATGAGAATTGTGTTGAACGGCCTTTCAATGGGTGATTTTAATGCACTTAATGATGATTATGTTTTTCATGATATTTAGAATATAGAAATTAAAGTTGTTACTTTTGATGACAATGAAGCAAGAATCATGTAAGAGTGTTTTTAATTTGGATGCTTATGAACGTGATAATGACTAGAACCAAATCAAGAAGGTATTAGTGGCATGACATCTAATCAAGGCAAAGAGGAATAAAACATTGTCGATATCGTTAGACAAGCTAGTTGATTTGGTTTTTTTGTCTAGGGGTGTCCTTAGAGATTTGGGTGCGTTAGGCGCTATTAAAAAAGTAGGTCTTTTGTAGTTGATTTGGGCAATTTTTTGTTAATATATGCCTTATGGTTTATGAGAGGCCTTATATTTCTAAAAAAAATAAAATGACATTATTACCATTGAGAATTAAACTAAAGACCTCCCAAGGATAATGAAGTAGTGCAAACCAACATAACTCGTATAATGTTACTTTTTATTTCAATATGAATTGCCAACTATGCTTATGTTAGATAATGTTGAGAACTTACGTGATGTATTAATTGATTTAGTTATGTCTATGTCTTTTGATAAATTTATGGTTATTGACCAGATAAATACAAGTTATTGCACTTTTCCTCAAATCGAACCTGAGGACATTAAATTCCTGAATCAATACTTTATACTTGAGTTTCCAATTTTACCCCTATTTAACTTACGTGATGTATTAATTGATTTAGTTGTGTGTATGACTTTTGATGAATTTATGGTAATTGACCATACAAATATAAGTTATTGCACTTTTCCTCAAATTGGACCTGAGGACATTAAATTCCTGAATCGATACTTTATACTTGAGTTTCCAACTTTACCCCTATTAAAGTTCCGTTTTAGCTGAAAATACATGCCTTTGAATTTGCAGGTTGTCAGGATGTGACTTTTTTCCAACTGGATAGAGAGAAACTACATAGAAAAATATGAAGAAAAATAAGAAAGATAGAGGTTCCTAATTTTTCTTTTATCTCCAATAAAGCTTCTGAAGTTTTTTTCCAGATCTAGTTCATAGTACCGCGATATCCGGTATTCTTTGAGTTTTCTCATGAGATTTGGTATGATTTAAATCCTTCAGATTTCCATTTAGAAACCTATGGTTTTAATTTTGAGACTTTGCTCTCAGTCTATCTCTCATCTTCCTCCTCTTCACAATCTTTATTTACTTGTTGGGTGTCGAGATATACAATATTCTTCGAGTTTTCTTATGAGTTTTGGCTTGATTTAAATCTTCTAGATTTTAATTTGCAAACTTTGAGTTTCAATTTTGAGACTTTGTTCTCGGTCTATCTCTTATTTTCCTCCTCTTCATCAATCTTTATTTACTTGTTGGACGCCGAGATATCCAATATTCTTCGAGTTTTCTTCAGAGTTTTAATTTGATATAAATCTTCTAGATTTTAATTTGGAAACCTAGGGCCTTAATTTTGAGACTTTACTCTCGGTATATTTCTTGTTTTCCTCATCTTCCTCAATCCTTATTTACTTGTTGAGCATCGAGATTATTGGGGGAACCGGGCGGAATACATTCCCCTATCGCAAATTTGTTTTATCCGATTATCTCCATGACATACAAAATCATCTAAGAAACATTGAAACAATCATTCATGCACACATAACACAAGATTTACCGGAGGTTCACCCTAAGGCTATTCCCCACTACTAAGCAAGAAATCCACTATGTATCAAAGTTCAATTACAAGCCCTCAAGAAATTCCAATGAACATGGAATTCTTTAATCTCATAATACCCTCACATACATTTACAAGAGATAAAGAAACATAAGATATCCATCAAGAACCCAAAGATTACCTCAACAAAGACTGATGAATTTGAAGTTTATATGATATATTTGTTTTGTTATTATAATGTTATATCATTATGACGTTAATACATTGAAGTCACTCGACTTTTGATTTTTGATTTTTGATTTTAAAAATAAGAAAGAAAGGCATGCCTTTTAGGTTTGGCATATTATGGCTTGGAATGCTAGAAAAATGCATGTCAGGTACCATACACAAAATGGACAGTTCGTAGAGTGCACTAAGCCGACCCAAGTTGAAGAACGCTATCGAAGCAAACCAGAGACCTACACGTAAGAGTATCTTCAACAGACCCCGATGGGAATTCATATTTGGAATAATTACTAAAAGTAGCCTCCAATAGTGGGTTTGGAATCCAGATTCAGAGCTGCAGCCTTGGTTCAACGCTTCAAATACGGAGTGGGGGCGAAGTGCTCCAAAAAAAATCTAGATGCTTAATGATCTTTGCCTACAATCTTCAATAATTTAAAACCAGACGTTTAACTTAAAAGCCAGGCACTTAATGATTAAACGTCTGGCTTAAATCACCAAATCATTAGGCATTTTAAGCTAGGCGCTTAATCATTAAATGCCTTGCACTCATCATTTGGATCACTTGGAAAATGTTGTTGGCCTCCACACCCTTACTCCAAATTTGGATATGGATTATTGCCTAGATTTGGAGTATCAACTGTTGGAGATGCTCTAACTACCTCTCTCATTTTTAGTCTACCACTCCAACATGTGCCTAGGGTCATGGCAACCTAAGCTACTGCAACTAAGCATTTTGGCCTTATTGGAAGGTAAAAAGGATGGATGAATTTTAGAGCATTTTCAACAGTGCAAAGATAAGGCTTGCGAATTAATAGTACTCAGCTTATAAACGGCTCTAACAACACATCATACTGAGGAGACCCGGAATCAGACTGCCAAGAGTTTCAAAGTTCAAAGACTCTTTGTTGGTCTATTAAAGTCGGTTGCACGCTATTTCTTTTGACGTTCAGGACTCCTAGACCACGTGTCTAAGTGTGCTTTTTTTCACTCGATTGTACTTTTTTTTTTCTTTTGGCATGCGATTGTTGTAAATTACCCATACCAGGGGTGGAACTAGTAGAGAGTTGTAGCCCAGGGTAGATTTGATGCGAGAAAAAAATATAGGATATATGGTAAGATAAAATTTTGTGATTAAAAGACTCTTTCCCTATCTCTTTTAGATTTTATGGGTTCTCTCCCTCTATCTTCTAGGGTTTCACTCCACCTAAAAATCCTCTTCCCCTATATTTGAAGATTTTGTGAACTCTAACTTCACTATGTTATACTTTTTCCTAAGAAACCTACAGTAGAATGTTTACAATCATAGGTTTTCTGTACATGATCAACCAACCATTCTTAGTTAGTGTTTAGTTTTTTAGTTATGATATTTATGGGTTTATTCCGCCTCTTAAAATTCCATATATTAGGAGTTGGGTCTAGCCCAAGGTGGGAGCCCAACTAGGCTGGGGTGCCCAACTGGACTCCTAACAAACCTGCCTTTAAGGTTTATGGGGAGAGTGTTGAGTAGGATAGATAACCTCATATATTCGGTTATCCTTTATATTATGTAACAACATAGATCCTCTAAGGATACAGAAAGATTATCTCATCAATAAAGATATCCCCACTCTTTACTCATTATTGCTTTTGATCATTTGATAGAGTAGATTATATTATTATCCAATACGTTATCAGCACATAGAGCTAGTGGATCAGAAGGGTGAAATAACTCTCCAAATCAGTGTTTTTCTAAAACAATTGCGTTGCAGAGATGTATTTTTACCTATTTTTTGAATTTATACATAATTTTTTACTTGAGCTATGATATAGGATATCAAAATATGGATTGGAGTATTTTTATCTATTTTTTCGGATTAAAATAGCCTATTTTGGTGATTTTTAACCCTTGATAAAGGGTTGTTTTCAAATCAATATAACATTTTCTATGTGCATTGGATTGATGCACAATCAATTTTGATGCGTAGCCTATTCTATAAGAATTCTAATGGTATATGGCACGTCTTCGAAAGATGTCCCAATTGCCAGGAAATTATCGCTGAAATTAGGCAATTCACGGCCAAAAATGGCATTTTTAGGTCATGATGACTTCAACAATATTTAATAATTATTTATTTTAAAAAATATATTATTTTATTATTTGTGATGACGTCAGCTTTATACATTTAATGACGTAGGAGTGATACGAGTCAAGGAATGTGGCATGCTGATGTGGCAGTGGGGTTCACCGTACTAACGTGGTAGTGACACGTGGCATGCCATGTGGCACATACATTGGCACGCCAATGGCATGTCATGTGGTATATGTAGTAGCATGCCATGGGCATGCCGTGTTGCACACAGTAGCATACCATGGGCATGACATGTGGCAAAGGTTTGACTTGGTCAAATCGGTCTAGATCGGTCAACCCGGTCGAGGACCGGTTCAGGCACTAAATTGGCTCTAGAGAGCTCAATTTTTTTATCAAATTGAGTTAAATTTTTTTTAAAAATTCCTATTGACTGGGCCTACCCCGTGAGGGGCCCATTTTAAAAAAAAAATTATTAAATTTTTTGGGAACGGGTGCTTCGTATAGGGAAACTAACTCACTTATATAGGAGATAAGTAAATAGATTAATACCTATTTAAGTATCTTTCGATAACTAATATGATATTAATAATATGCCCCTAGTATACTAATTATCATGATCAGGGATCACAGATAATATGAAACCAAGACTAATTTAGAATACGACTAAGAGTCATATCTTAATCACAGTTATTTGTCAAAGACAAATAATTAGAGCTCAATTGGGAATTGACTGTCTTATTTCTAAAAAATTGGTGTCTGAGGAACCAATTTTTGGTATCAAGGTGCAATTAGATATTATATGATAATATTTAGAGGTATATAGGCACTGATAGTAACCTATAATACCCTAGAATATTAGTTCAAAAATAGGCATAATCTACCTATCTTGTGAACCCAACAGACTTCGGGGTGGGACCACTTGTCAGCTAAACATCTAATACACCTTATATTCGTAGCAAATAGGATTATTTGGCTAGAATATATAGACCTTATAGAACTTTAGGGCTTATAACACCCTAGTTGTCAGAATTAGGAATGCACACATCTAGTGGTTTTTGAATAACAATCTTAGCTAAAATTTTATTAAAACGCACACCTAAGATTAAGATCGCCATTTTTATAGGGTAAAATTTAGGATTTAATTATTATAAAAGAATTTAATGGGTTTTAGAATATAAACATGGTTCAACTATAATATGATTAGGAATGATTTATTTCTAGTTATTCTAAGTTCTATGATTTGTCCTTAATGCATTTAATATGTTTTGTCACTAATTACAATCTATATTTTACATAAATTGATGCCTGCGAAACTCCAAAATGATGAATTTCCAACATTGTTGCTTACTGGAGTCAATTACCTCACTTGGTGCATTGACGCGGACTTGTTCTTGAAGTTTTTCAGTCTGCAGGAGACCATCGTCGTTGGCAACAACAAAAAATCCCATCAATAAAGAAAAGGCTTTGTTTATCTTTCGTCATTATATTCAGGATGACCTGAAGACTAAATACCTCAAGAAGGTTGAGCCAGCTGACTTATAGGCAAGCATGAATGGGCGTTATGGTCAACAAAAGACTACTATGCTCCCAAAAGTGATGCACAAATAGAACACCCTTCAATTCTAAGATTTTAGGACCGTCGTTGATTATATAACTTAGCAGTCCACAAAATCACTTTTATACTTGAGCTGTGTGAGAAGAAAGTCACTGATGCTGAAATGGTAGAAAAGACTCTATCAAATTTTTATTACTAGTAATATTCGCTTCAGAGGCAATATCGATGAGAGAATATTGCAACTCGCAAAGTCTTGATTCCGGCACTACTCATTTCTAAGTAGAACGATGAACTTATAATGAAGAATCGTGTAATGCGGCCTTCTGGGAGTGCGTCGCTGCCCGCATCACACAATGTTCAGTTTTAGGGAAATAATTATGCAAGTTATAGACGCAAATATGAAAAAGGCAGGGGAGGATACAAAGGAAATTGGAAGGGCGGGAACCTAAAACCTATTGGCCCTAGGAAAGGTAAAGGATTTCAAAAATCTGGCAAACCAAGAAATGTGAAGAAGGAAAAGAAGCCATCTCCTTTCTTTAACTACAGTGGCACCGAACACTGGGCACGGGAATGTCAGGCACCACGGGTGGCTAGATATAACAGATTTTAGACCCACCATGCAGTTATTAACACTAATTCTGCCCCTGTGGAGTTTATAGTATCAAACTTCTTCGGCGACACTAATGCCAGCATGCATCAACATACAGAGTAATTTGTAATGATATCTCAGTAGACATGTAATGCCAGAGTAGAGAGTACTAGTAGTTTCTTTTCTCACAGAGACTTAATTTACTTTTTGTCAGTATTTTAGATTATGTTAGGAACAAATCATTTATGTTTCAATAAAGTGCTCGTAACTTACATGAAATTTTCATTTTGTTATAAATTGTGATTATTCGAATTTATTGGTTGCGAAGTAGTTAAATTCTATGTATGATAGTTAATCTACTATATATAACCCGCCTATAGATCTATCTTCTCATTGAGTATGACCAATAATTGAATAAGTGGCGACATATGTCTAAGAGATATTAGTATTACGCACTCGATCCTTTTAAGATATGAACATATTTCTTGTTTTAACCTAGTGCATCGGGGATGTCACAAATATCATTGGCACGCCCAACATGATAGAATGCACTGAGTATGTTACACTATTACTCTCTAATGGTACAATACATGATATCTAGTATGCTTTATATATTAGTAAATCCAGGCGGATATTACTGAGTTTAGGGAGATGCATGATAATGCTTATCACGTAATAACTATAGAATAAAATGACAGACAAGGTTCTGTATGTTTCCTCTATGTCTAAAGGTTAGAACACGCTATTAGAATGGTTTCCAATACACTCCTCAAGGCTTGGATAGTGAGAGGGATTATCAAGATTGCATCTCAACTTTCTTAAAAGAAGAAAAGACCCAGGGAGTGTGCGTGTAATGATTGCTTTCAAGCAAAGTCTATTATTTCAACTTAGTATGACCAAGGTGGAGTGAGATCTCTCGCCTTTGCTCTAAATGTATCCATAGAGATACATGTGGACCTATCCATCCACATTGAGGCCCACTTGAATATTTATGGTCATAATAGACTCATCTAGGTGATGGTCTTACATTTATCTATTATTAAAATCTAAGAATATAATGTTAGCACGACTTCTCACTTAGATCATTCGATTGTAGGCTCAGTTCCTGGATTAACCGATCAAAGTTGATCGATGCAACTTGACGGGGGTTTGGGAGTATAACTTACAGGCTTTTGATGATTATTTTACTACTAAATAGGATAAATGATTAAGCATCGTGAGTACCCCATACCATACCCAACTCAGGATTTGCGGAGAACCTAATTAAGTAAATTAGGATAATTACTAGGCCACTGTTATTGCGATCACAGCTTTTGGCTAGTATGTGGGATATGTATTCTTGCTCCTACATCACTGATTAGGGTTCGTCCCACAGCAAATCATAAAAAAAATCCCAAACATGAGTTGTAACTGGGTCAGAGCCCAATATCGCCCATCGATGAACATTTAGATGTTTTGTATATGTACCAATCCCACCACCACAATGTATAAAGATGGGACCCTCAACGTCGGCCTGGTATTATGTGGGTTATGATTTGCATTTATCACTAGATATTTGAAACCCACTGGCGACGTATATACTGTAGGGTAGATAATTGTCACTTTGATGAGACGATATTCTCAATATTGGGGGGAGATAGGACAGTCAATGCTGAGGATGTTTTCACGATTAATTTGAAAATACTATCGTTGTCTCATCTAGATCCCTATACATATGTTAAGTGACAATAAGGTTTAACGGATTGGAAACCTCTAATAGTTTGCAAATAAATTGCCAGACACATTTATAAGCACTATTAAAGTACCATAAGTGTATGTACCTGCAAGTAATATTCCAGCACAGCTAAACGTTCTGGGAGAATTAGTATAATGACTAAATGTTCCAGGAGAATTAGTACTGCAAACGAATCTGAGGCTCGCGCTTAGTATGAAGCACCATTAGAAGAAAATATTATGAGTTAGGGAGCTGCAGAATATGGGACAAATATGACTAATGGTGTAGTCGGTTCATCAAGGATGAAACCACCCATCGACGAGGCAATAGTAATTACCCGACCAGTTGATGCATTACAAGACTAGCCCGGGGTGGCACATACGCGTATGATAATAAAAAGATATCGATCTATTAAAAGTCTGTAATTACTCAACGTAAGATCGTTCAGTAGAGATTTGTCTATAAGGTATTCATATTCGATGCTGTGCTCGCCATCAAGGATAAGGATTCAGAACCACTTACTGTAAACAACTGTGTGTTGTTGTACATTAGCCAAAGTGGGCATCTAGAATCCAAGCAGAGCTTAGCTTATTAGCATAATGTGAAGTGATACTATTGAACCTATCGGTTACAAATGGGAAAGGTACAGAAACATGATTAACTTGGAGAGATAATTTGGTCAAGACAAGACTAGTTGCCTTGGAAATCTTTAAGAAATCTAGCATTGATTACAATTTGACCTATTACCTGGTTATGGATGCTATATCATTTTAGTACTGATCAGTCTGTCAAGTTATTGAGGACAAGCTAGACATACGTCTGATGTAAATACCATGTATTTATATGGGAAACTACATACAAATATATGCATGAAGCCACCTAGGGAGGTATAAGGTTCTGGAAGTAATTAAGCCCGACATACGAAGTGTGTACGTAATAAAACTGGAAAAGTTATTATTAACTTGAAGCAATCAGGGCCCATGAGACATAGTAAGTTGACTGAGTATTTAAAGGTCGTGGACTTTACAAATATCCTTATCTATCCATGCATTATTATTTAGAACATAGAAATTAGCTTTAATATCATCATAACAATGTACTAAATGATTTGGATATTATTAGACCTCCAGGGGAGATCGCGAGAGCCGCCGAATACCTTGGGAAAGAATTTAAAATAAAAGACCTTGGGAAATCAAGTATTATCTCGATTTGTAGATTGAACATCTTGGTAGCGGCATACTCGCATACCAAGCAATATATATCAGAAGAGTTATCTAACACTTCGGTATGGATGTCGTATACGGTGCTAAGTTGTTTATTATGCGTCCAACATTTGGGTGTGGACAATGACATATTTCACCATCTTAATGAGGGGAGAAACTCCTAAGGCCGTGATGCCATAGCTAGGAGGTGCTTTGCTATAGTTAGCTCAGTATACCAGACTCGATGACTCATTCATAGTAAACTATTTGGCTTGCCATAGTTTTGTTCTTACCCAAAGATACTGGAGTGAGATCAAGCACATTCTGAGGTATCTGATCGGTATGAAAGACTGGGGTCTATTCTACTCAAAATGGTTAACGTATAAGTATGGTGTACGTCGATACAAAATATTTCTCAGATGGATTATGTGTTTATGTACGGGGATACATAAAGATTCTTGGAGATCGATGAAGCAGACGGTGATAGCTACATCCTCGAACCACGAGGATATTCTTGTACATCATGAAGCTAACAGAGAATGATGGTTGCGCTCCGAGATATATTACATCAACAAAAGATTATGACATGTTCTATCCAAGATAAAGTATCGACTATGTATGAAGACAACTTGGTTTGCATCATTCAAGTCAATGGCAATTTTATCAATGGCGATAGAACGAAGCGCATTTCACAGAAGTCATTCCATCCTTATTAATTACGAAAGACAAATAAAATTGGTACTATTCAAGATATTTTAGAATACCACTTTGCAAACCTATTCACGAAGACTCTTGCACCACTTAAGTTCAAGCAATTGGTACATGGAATCGGCATGCAAAACTCTTATTTATCAATATCTCAGGGAAATATATCTCAAAGAGATAGATCTTGAGGGAGATTGACGTTAGGAGGAGTAGTCCTAACCTGACGTTGACGCATGCGTGTTATACTTTTTTTTCTAATAGTATAATTTTTATCCTAGGAGGTTTTACTGACTAGAGGTTTTGATGAGGCAACGTATACGCGTCCATAACCCATACGAGGCATAGGATTATACTATTTCCTTGCATAACTTTTTTCCTAATGGAGTTTTGCTAGGTAAAGGTTTTGATGAGACAAGATATCCTGGAATGGAACACCCCAAGGGGGAGTATTAGAAGTTGGGTCCAGCCCAAGGTGGGTGCCCAACTGGGTTGGGGTGTCTTACTGGACTCCTAACAAACCCATAAGCCTTTAGGGTTTATGGAGAACGTTTTGAGTAGGATAGATAACCTCATATATTAGGTTATCCTTTGTATTATGTAACAATACAGAATCTCTGAGGATACAAAGATATTATCTCATCAATAAAGATAATTCTACTATTCTCTTATTATTGTTTTTGATCATTTGATAGAGTAGATTCTATAATTATCCAACACCATCAAATTTATGTCAAGATCAGCTATATAACCTCTATTTTTTTTATTTTTTTTGGGGGGGCTTTGCCCTTAAACCCCCAATTGAGCTTAGCCCCTATAAATTAAATTCTTGGTTCTGCCCCTAACCCATACCACTTAATATTGTTGAAGAAATCCTGCGTGTTGTCTAAGACCGTTTTCATTTTTTCGTTGCATCGACACCTATTTTCATAAGATGGGCATGTAATGATTCACCTTATACTCATGCAATGATGCAGTCCCTACTTAGCCACTGCGGATCTCCAAGTGTTTGGTTTTATTCGGCAGGGGAACAACTTCTCGGTGGGTCACACATTCTTGAATTACTCCCGTCCAAGCACGCCTAACTATGAAAGTATATGGTAGACAAGTATCATTGCGTGACCCACTTCTCGGTGGGTCACACATTCTTGAATTACTCCCGTCCAAGCACGCCTAACTATGAAAGTATATGGTAGACAAGTATCATTGCGTGACCCACTTCTCGGTGGGTCACACATTCTTGAATCAACTCTCATAGCCAAACATAGTAAAAAGAATCGATGATAGTATATGGTAGACAAGTATCTTTGCTCCTAGAATCTGTATTGATTGTTCTTCAGATGTGGGGATGTTGCATATCAACTCATTGACATACAAATGCAAGATCTCATCAACTCATTAGTATGCAATAAAATGTTAAGGATTAGATGGCCACAAACTTTGATATCTCGGCCATTATTTCCACATCTTCCATATGAAATGAAATTATCATATGATATTTAAGTGAGTAGTACTACCCGTGAGCCAGTCACGACAACAATGTCGACGCGCCTTCGGCGCTACCTATTTTGCTGAAATGGTAAATAAGTCAACGCGCCTTCGGTGCTGCCTATTTAATCAATATGGAACTATAATGCAATCAAAGACTCATGTTAAAAAACAATCAAAGGAAAAAGGCAAATTTCCATAACTAATTAACTACCCTCCCGTGTTTATTATTTCAATTTAACTGAGTTTATGATAAATCAATTAGAGCCCAATTTCAAAGCCTAACATGGGGCCTGTAATAGAGAGTACAAATATAATACAACCTCACACCTTCAGAACTTTTAATAGTAGATCTTGTCCTTCTTGCAAACCACAACTATGAGCAAATAACACCTTTGTTTATTGTGGAAATCAACAAAACTATTTCTACTACTTAATCAAACATCTTGGATTCCAAATCTAATCTCATGTCAACCAAATAAATTATAACTAAGAACTAATACAATCAAAACCTATAGTAAATCCTAAGAATTAAAGTAAAAAAGAATGAAGCTTTCATACAATACCCAGATCATGTTGTTTCATAGTGTTTAATTTTTTCTTCTTCTATTCAGTCAACTTCAATCTCCATTAACCTAAATAACCAACCTATCAGATCAAAGCTAGCACTAAATGGCAGAAACATTATTTGATTTGATGGAAAAGTAGCCGAGATGATTCAAAACTCACCTTTAATGCTAAATGCAAAATAATTTAAGAATTTAGATAGCCCACATCTCTTCTTCCTCATCACCGAATCCGAATTACACCTAACAACCCCACCACCTCTCTTCTTCTTCTTGATTCAGAAGGATCGAGTATTTTTTGAAGATTTGACAAAGTCGTTTAAACGATTTTGAGTATCGTTCGAACGAGTTGACAAGTTCACTGAAATTTTGGCCCAGAGCCATATTTCGTTCGAACAAATTTTAGTATCGTTCGAACGAGTTGTCTTGTCCTCTAGAATTTTGACCTAGAGCCATATTTTCGTTCGAACGAGTTTGGCTTCATTCGAAAGACCAGACAACATTTTTAGGGTTTTAGACCAATTAGTCGTAAATTCGTTCGAACGACTTTGGCGCTGCTTTGAAATCTTAGGCGTTGTTTTGCCTCGAGATCCGTTCTTTTATGATTTTCGAGTTCCCTAGTATATAAAGGGAACTTAGGTTATTTTCTAGGTTATGTTAGATCTGAAAGAGTTCTGAGAGAAACCTAGGGTTTGAGAATTTTTCTTCTTGTAATTACTTCGTTTTGAGTAATCGAATTTTCTATTTTTCCAAACCGATTGGTGTTCTTCGTATTTTTCTACTAACACAAGCTTCTCAATCATATTATAGATTAAGTGGTATCAGTTTTCCAGTTACGATCTTTGGGGATTGATTGTGGTTTATGGTCCTTACACGTGACCGTCTCAAGCAAATAAAGGAGAATCTAGTGAGTCCGTTGACGATTCATCACAAACCTAATTTGAAGAAGAATGACGATTTGGAGATGGACGAGGCTAATAATCGACTCACACTTTTGGAAACGACAGTTTCCGACCTAACTTCTACTGCAGGGGAGTTGGTCAACCAATTGCGTCTCACAAACCTCGTAAAGGCTTCCACATCGGTGACATGGTGAGGCCACTCTCATCGGCGAGGCCGCTCGAGGATAAAAGGAGTTTTGGAGGGGGATGGAGACATCAATAATGCGGGGATAGCCAGCAATTCTAGTGATGCCGATTCCGCCAAGGAGTGCCCAGGTTTTGGTAAGTCAATGGATCTTATGCGAAATCTTTGTATTGGTTTTAAAATTGAGATTCCAGTTTTTAATGGTTTCGTCGATGCCGAGAAATTAGATAATTGGTTAGATAGGTTGGAGACCTATTTTTCTATTGATGAATATTCAGCGCTCAGAAGATTTGCTTATCTTTTTTGAAATTTACAGGTCACTCACTAACGTAGTAGAAATCCTATCGAAAACGACATGATGTCAAAAGTCTGAGTTAGATGGAATTCAAGGTTTTGGTGAGGAAACAATTCTATCCCATTGGGTATGAATAGGTACAGTGGTATAAATGATACAATTTGTGCCAAAAGTTTGGGCAATCCGTACAACAATTCACTACGGAATTTTATAACTAAGCGTCAGTTTTGGATATTAACGTGGATGAGTACGACGTATTCATGAAGTATACGGGGGGTTTGTCAGAGTCCATTAGAAGAGAATTAAAGCTCTTCAAAGTGGAAAATATCGAGGACGCTACCGTTAAAGAAATTTCCATTGAAGGCAAGTACTTGAAGAACGACAAGAAAGACGGCAAGAGCAAGTCAGGGTACAAGGCTAATTGGAAGTTTAATCAGAAAGGGGAGTCCAAAGGAGAGGGGTCTTCATTCAAGGGAACTATTAGCGTTCATTACAAGGCTAATAGGCATAATTTTGATAGATGCTGGTAACTTTACCCGGAGCTTCGGCCGAAGGAGGAGAAGGGCAAAAAAGAGAAACGTGCACTAGCCGCAGCGATTGTGGATCTTCTAGGTTTAGATAAGCCAAATCCTAAGCTTGCTCTAATGTTCAGGCAACCTCTAGTTATCGACGAGGTGAGTCGGGAAGAACTTTTCTATGCCAGCATTCAGGTGAAGTAGAGCTTAGTTGAGGCCATCATTGATCCAGGTAGTCAAAAAAATTCAATTTCTAAGGCGGTGGTGAAGAAGATGAGTTTGGCTACTGTGGCTCACCCTAAGCCGTATGGTTTGGGCTAGATTTAGAAAAATGTAGAGTTGGAGATCACTAAGCAGTGTACGTTCAAGTTTGCGATTGCTGAGTTTATTGACGAAGTTACATGTGAGGTGGTTCCGTTGGACATGTGTCAAGTAATTTTGGGTAGCCCTTATTATTGGGATCGAGATGCAATCCTTTACCGTCGTGCTCACAAGTATCGCTTGGTGAAGGATGGGACTGAGTTTCATATTAATGTGTGTAAGGAGCATATCAATACTAATAATTTGGAAATGGCGACTCAGGCAAAATGGTTGGTTAATACGAACGACAAATTTATTTTATTGTTGGTACGACAGGTTCAAGAGGGTCCACCGGCTACAGTATTGTTTACTTTGGCAATGTCTCCTAAGCAACAAACCGATATAGTAGAGTTACAAGAGGAGTATGAGGACTTGTTTCTAGGCATAGGAGGGATGCCGTATAGGAGGGATGTGGAGCATGATATCACCTTGGTAAATGGTGAGCCACTACCCAATATTGGGTTATATTGGACTTCTGTTACATAGTCTGATGAGATCAAGAAACAGGTACATGAACTCCTGAAGCAAAGAGTTATTCATCCAAGTTCCTCGCCTTGTGGTTCTCCGGTTTTACTAGGGCCGAAGAAGGATGGGTCTTGGAGGATATGTGTAGATTATCAGGCGTTGAACAAGATCACGGTGAAGAATCGTTATCCGCTTCTACAGATTGACGAGCTTTTAGATGAGTTGCAGACGGCTAGGTTTTTCACCAAGTTGGATCTTAAGTCGGGTTACCATCAAGTTCGAATCTGGGAGGAGGATACTTCGAAGACAGTGTTCAAAACCAAACAGGGCTTATTTGAGTGGTTAATGACGCCTTTTGGGTTATGGAATGCTCCGACGACATTTATGTGGCTAATGAATGAGGTACTATGTGCGTTTATTGATGATTTTATGATTGTATATTTGGATGATATCTATATATATAGTCGTATGTGGGAGGAGCATCTTGGGCATTTACGTAAAGTGTTGGGCGTGTTACGATCACAACAGCTATTTCTGAACGGGAAGAAGTGTGAGTTTGGGAAACGGGAGCTAGTCTATTTAGGTTTTATTGTTGGTGGCGACGAGCTTAAAGTCGATCCAGAGAAGGTCTCGGTCATTAGTAATTGGCCTAGACCCCGTACAGTGACGGAAGTGAGGAGTTTTATGGGTTCTTGTCAGTACTTAAGGAAATTTATTTGACATTTTTCACAAATAGCCGCACCGTTGCATTCTTTGACGAAGACCGGGGTACAGTTTGTGTGGGAAAATCACCATGAGAAGACCTTTTTGTTACTGAAGTGGAAGATTACGGATGTACCAATATTAGTATTGCCTAATTTGCAATGGCCTTTGGAGGTCGAGACAGATGCGTCAAACTATGCATTGGGGGCAATCCTTTTACAGGATGGAGAGCCGGTTGCTTACCATTCTGAGATGTTTACAGGAGCAGTACGCAACTATCCTACCTACGATAAGGAGTTTTACGCACTATATCAATCAGTTAAGCATTGGCAAAGTTACTTATTGGGGAAGGAGGTTGTGGTACATTCCAATCACAAACCGTTACAGTTCTTATCTGCGTAGTCCAAGCTTCAACAAGCTCGCCGTATGAAGTGGATATCGTACCTTCAGTAGTTTACCTTATTGATCAAGTATAAGAAAGGAGTGGACAACAAGATGGCTGATATGTTTTTTTGACCCCCATTACCAACTATTTCTGCTTTGTTGGTAGCTATGCAGATCCAGCCAGTTGTTCCTTCTTAGTATGTTTCAGGGTATGATGACGACAAGGAGCTCAGTGTGATTCACGAGAAGTTATTGTAGGGCAAGACGTGAGAGTATGTCTTGAAGGATGGTTTGATTTACAGGGGCAGTCTACTATGTATTCCTGAAGGTAGAGACAGTGGATTCGAGAGGCACATTGTTCCCGGGTGGCAAGTTATTTCAGGGTTGAGAAGACTCTTTTGAATTTGTGGCGTTATGTCTATTAGCCTAAGATACAGGTCGATATTACTCGTGTGGTTCGTGGTTACATGCTATGCAACACATTAAAACCTTCCAATAGGAAGATAGGATTGTACTTACCATTGCCAGTTCCTAGTCGACCTTGGAAGAGTATTTCGATGGATTTTATGGGTGGTTTTCCCATTACCAGGTGTAAGAATGACTATTTTTTGTGGTGGTGGATCGATTCAGCAAGATGATTGTTCTTATTCCATGCCAGAAGATGGTCACAGGGGAAGGAGCAGCACGATTATTTTTTAGAGACGTTTGGAGGTATTTCGGGCTCCCTTCTTCTATTATTTCTGATAGGGATAGCTACTTTTTAGGGCATTTTGGAGATCATTATGGGAGATGATGGACACTAAGTTGAAGAGAATTACTGCTATTTATCCGCAGACAGACGGGCAAACAGAGGTCGTTAACCGCACTTTGGTACATTTATTACGGGGATTCCATTCTAAGCATCCTAAGACCTGGGATAAGAGTTTATCGTATCTTTAGTTTGTATTCAACCGGGCGATTCACGGTTCCACGTTAAAGTTTCCTTTTGAAGTTTGTTTGGGGTACTTGCCGCAAAGCCCTTTTGATTTGGCATTTAGTCTTGACGATAAGACGGTGTCAGGGAAGGAAGAAGAGGAGCAGGTTGAAGCTCAGTGTTTTATTGAGAAGATCAACAAGGTTCAAGGTTCTTCTTCTTCTTCTTCTTCTTCTTCTTCTTCTTCTTCTTCTTCTTCTTCTTCTTCTTCTCCTTTGTCATTACCAAAAAAAAATCTTTTTAACACCCCCGAGATTTGATCCATAGGTTTGAAGATGGGGTTTTGGGGAAGTTTTATAAGAGAAGAAAAGTCATCATAATTGTAGTCATTGATCCAAAGCCCAAAGGAATCAAAATAGATGAAATTGGTGGTTAAAGATGGGGTTTTAGGGTAGTTTTATAGGAGAAGAAAATGCATCATAATTGCAGTCATTGATTAACACATAAAAACCATTAAATCCGAGATCAAGTACCTTGAGAGAGGTGAGAAGTTAAACACAATCAAAAGCCTGAAATTAAGAAAACAAAGTTGATTAGAACTTACTCAAAATTAGGGAAACTAATCTCAAATAGGGGATAAAGATGTACCAAGAGTGAAAAACATTTTTTCGCTAAGCGAGACGGAGAGAGATGTGTAGGCACTACCAAAAAAATGACCTTTGGCAATTCACATGTTCAACTTTTGGCAAGAGACTATGTCTGTTATAAGTTTTCAACACTACAAGTTCGTTGTACTTGGCCCAATTGTTTTGCGTTATAGTTTACTAAAAATTAAACCCCAATACTTTTCTCTCAAATCTAACTAAATTCCCTACCGAAGCTTTCCTCTCTTTCTCAAGTTTTCCCCCTAAAAATTACTTTTGTCCCATAATTCGGGAACAAATTTGTAATGAATAACCTCCAACTCCCCACTTTTCTATCGAAATTCCCCTTTTCCCACTCTGTAATTTGTGGCATCTCTTTCTACGATTAAAGTTTTGTTGGTAGTTCTCGCACTCCTACTATCAAAGGTAGCTTTCTCTACCTTTCCTTGTTATTCTCCAACCAACAATCAATTTTATTTGATAATTGTTTTGTGGTGGTTTTTCAATTTTGGTAAAGTGCATAATTAGGGTTCCAATTTAACTTATTTTCTGAAATTAGGGGTTTTGAGTAACCCACTTCTGGTTTTCAAATTATAGGGTAATTTAAAGTCTATGGAAATAAAATTCCACAAATTTATGTTTAAGGGTTTTCTTCCATAGATTTTGGTTTAAGATTCCAGTCAATTATAAAAAATCTGGCCTTCTTCCATGCTTTTGAATTCACAAATATACCAAAAATGTTGTTGTTGATTAGATGTAGCGTGGGATTACTCATTACTGCCCTACTTTGTCATTCTTGTTGGCAATGTTTCACAATTCCACACTTGATAAAGGTCTCTCATAAAAGACATGGTACTATATTCTTTGGTAAGATGTCTAGAGATAGTGGGTAAAGGGGGGCATCCAAAAGAAGCTCAACAAAAATTGGTGTGGCGATTTTTACACTGTAGCAATCTTCTTCCCACCTTAAGGGTATTTGTGTCTTGTATCAATTAGTTTTTTGAATTGATGGGGTGTTAGGTGGTTTTAGGCCTTGTTGTTCTCATCCTAGCCGTTCATCTTGTTGTGGGATGGGCAACTAGGTGGTTGTGCATTTATTAGGTGTAGTTGGGTACACTGTAGCATCTTCATCTTCCTCGTTGTTACCCCTACTCTCTTCTGCTCTTCTGGGAAACCTTTGTGAAGACCACCATCATGGTGGGCCGAGGAGGCACCTCGCCTCAGCTTTCTCCTCTGGAGGTCTCCCCTCACCCTTCCACCCTGCCTCAGGTTTCTTCTCTTGGAGTTAATGAACTTTCGATTATGGACCTCTACAGCCTTTCTCTTAGCCGACCCTTGACGAAGGGAAAGAAACCTTTGGTTATCACTGAAGATGAATTGGGTGTCTACAAGACGATCTTCAACCTCAAGTTTCAAGCCCTTGATACATAAGCTCAGAAACTGTTTCAAGAGGTTCTTAAGCAGCAACAACTACAACCTCTAAATACGAAAGTCAAGAGGCATCACTCTACATTCAGAGATCAGCAAATGGCTCGTGGTAACGAAAAAGATGAGGACTTTACTTCGGCATCCTCGATGGGTCCAATTTCTCAGTAGACAGACTCTGAAGCACGGATTGAACAATTAATCATCGATACTAATACATTGATTGCTCAAGGAAAGAATGAGAGAATTCATGTTCCTCGACTGTCTGAAGATATGAGGCAAGCAATGATCAATTTCAGCCATAGGCATCAGGGGACTGACTTTGATGCTAGCTGGTCAACAGAACCAAGAAAGAATAATCCCACAGACCTGGTGGAATGCAATTATGAGAGTTGTGACCTAGCTAGTTGCAGTGTCCACTGTGTGAATGGCACTCTTAAATGGGGTATGTGTCTTGATAGATGCCATGGGAACAAGGACTCAATACTTGCTCTACCAACTCAGCTTAACAGTGCTCCACAAGGACCAATTGCAGAGGCTACATAAGGTACACAATCTAACTGTCCTACTGAATTTAATATGGGGTGTCCAAATGCAGATGAACTACCACCTGAAATC
The DNA here is from genome assembly GCA_014058105.1 of Kingdonia uniflora. Lineage (NCBI taxonomy): Eukaryota > Viridiplantae > Streptophyta > Magnoliopsida > Ranunculales > Circaeasteraceae > Kingdonia > Kingdonia uniflora. Next base: position 336,373 of record JACGCM010000843.1, read on the forward strand.
CATCCAGCCAGTTCATGGGCATCACTTATGAAAGGCCCTTCAAAGAATAAAGGGTTTGCAAACTTGGTCTACACACCACCTATTGTTGTTGAAGGGAAGAAAATTCTTAATATCAACTCAAGTGACTTTGAAGAAGACAATAGTATCCATGAGCAACTACTGGTAGGTCACTTCATTGGCAGGAAATTGGCTTATAGTTATGTAAAAGCTACTCTATCTGCTCTATGGGCCCTTAAGGGAGACCTTGAAATGACTGTTAGAAGAAGCCACTTCTTCTTCAAATTCTCTAACTGGGAAGATAGGCAGAATGCTTTGGAGCATGGGAGCTAACATATTGCTAGCAGAATGTTCATCTTGAGAGAATGACATCCCTTCATTGAGTATGAACCTATTGAAGAAAAATCCTTGCCTATTTGGGTTATGATTCATGATTTGCCCACTCAATGCTGGAATCAGGATGGGATTGGGAAAATTGCAAGTTTGATAGGCAGGCCCATGTACACAGATAAAGCTACAGAAAGTAAAAGAAGGCCCTTTGTGAGAGTTTGTGTGGAAGTCATGGCTACAGATGAGCTTCCTGAACAAGTTTAAATGATTGTGGATGGTAATTATACTATAGACCTCGCTGTTGAATACAACTGGGTCCCTATTAGATGCCTTCACTGCAAGTTGTTTGGCCATAGTGACTCTCACTGTGTTGACTTGGAAAAGGATCTAGCACCAGAATCCCCAAGAGCACATACTACACCACTGAACACTACAACTCAGAAGAAAGTTTGGAGAGAAACACAAAGCCACCAGGCAAGCAAACCAGTCAGGGAAAAAGTAATTGATACAACTCAGCTCCCACAGCAGGTCACTGAATCAGCCCAGTGTACTGAAGCAGTTATAACTAACAACAATAAAGTGAGTTCAACAGACACCTTGAATATGAACAGTAAATTTGCTCCTATTGGAGGTGACTACTTGGAAGAGGGATTCCAACTCTCTAAAAGTATTATGAAGAGGCTCAGAAAGAGCAAAAGGAAATCAGAAAATGAAATGAGAGAGGCAAAAGTTAGGGAACCACCCTCAAAGGAGAAGTATTCTTATTCAGTTAGAGGGCAAACTGTAGCTCTTTTAATTCAATCAAACCCAAAGCCATCACTCATCAAGATGGAGGGCATGGGAGCAAAGCCAAAAAGCTCAATGTGTAATACACCATCAATTTTCTGTGGGGTTAAGCGCCTTTTACCTGGTGCTTTGAACTTCAATTGGGATTTGAGAAAGAGAGTTAAAGTAGAATCAGAGTTTGCTATATATATCCTTATGAGCGAGTGCAGGGAGGTGGTGAGGGAGCCAGTCAAACTTACACCCCAAACTTGGTCATTTGCAAATAAAAATGAGTTTGCCATTTCTATTAACTTGTTTATTGATTGTATAGGTACTCGTTACTCTTTTTGGGAAGACCTCCAGGAATAGTTTTCTGGGAGGGATAACATGAGTGAGTGGAGAGTTATTCAATGTTACTGTTGGAGGGTAAGAGTGAGAGTTGAGGCTTGCTCTTCCAAGAGCCTGACCAATGGGTGGATTATAAAGCATGCTATCTGTAATGGCTACTGGAATTTGAGTAGGCTTGGCCTTCATTCCAGGTGTTTTATTGATAGATACAATGTTTTCAGCACCCCAACAAGTCATGGATGGAATGTAAAACATGGTAGCTCTCATGGCCATTGGAATTTGAGTGGGCTTGTCCTTCAATCCAAGTATTTCATAGTGAGCTTAAATGGTTTCATTACTACCACAAGTCACGGATGGATTGTTAACCCTGGTAACTGTAATGGCCACTGGAATTTGAGTGGGCTTGGCCTTCATTCCAGGTGCTTCATTATTATCTTAAAAGTTTTCAACACTCGCACATTGTCCTCCTCTTACCTTTCCATCACCCTTTTTTGTGTGGGTTTTGTTGAACTTAGGAACTCCATTTGGTATATAACCCATAAGGGTGGAGATAGCTGGGCAAGGCTCCTTATCTACCTCTATAAGGTTAGAACTATCTGTGAGTCCTTTATTCATACTCACTCCCATTGTTGTATACATTATAGTGACTTAAGTAAAGGTATTCCCAATGAGTGGGAAGAGGGTAGCTAGGCTAGGCTCCTTCCTCTTTCATACTTACTAGGTCTTAATCTTTCTTACTACATTGTAATGGAATATAGAATGGAGAACTTTGTCTACCATCTTGTAAATACTGTCTCATACCATCCCACACTCCCGAATGGGTGACTAGGTATAATAGTATCCATTCTGGACCCACCTTCTATTTTAACCCGATTTAAGGAATCCCTGAACCTCTCAAGGGTCAGCCGATGCAGAGTTATTTATGTATCCAATCGCAGTAAGATAAGGAGAGAATATATTATCCATGGATGTGAGCAAAAATCCTAAAGACTGAAACACAACTGCTGTAAACACAACCAGAACACAATAGGATAACCACCTGCCTGAGAGCGTGGTAACCAAAACTAGCACAGATGCCCACCTGTGACTCAGTTGTACCATCTAAACCTAGATGAAACAATAACTTAACTGTCATGACATCTAAACAACATCAGTCTCTAAGATTCCTCAAAGCAATATGATTACCAATCAAGTATAACAGTACTCTAGCTGTCAACACAGACTAGTACTCATGGAGTGACCTACAAGTAGTCAACAATCTCCAATAACAGAACTGCCTCACAATCCTCCTAATCATGTACATAAGTCTCCAACACGAATGTACAGGAACCGGATTCAACAGGAGGTTTCAGCAGCATTCCAACATCTCGGGTGACATACAACTTCATAAACCACTTGGCTCAGCCGCGGACCTTACTGAGCCACGCTGTCTCGCTGCCTCCTAGATGACAGAAGGGAATACAGCCCTAACAGCCTCATCCCAGGGAAAGAAGGCTTACGGGTAAGCTCTATTAGCTCTAAGAATCATGAGGACAATAAGTATCACAACACGATAAGAAAACAATCCTAAGGCAAACTATCATAAGTTTAACATCCATGACCAACCACTACAGATAAGCCGTCTGTTCACCACCAATAACTAACAGTCCAGGATATACTACACTCCCACATGGAATCCAACATTCCAAATAACCACCAATCACAACGATAGTGCTCAAGGACCAGGCCTCGAGAACACAAAGCACACCTAGACTAGTCATAAGACTCATTAAAACAATAGGAGGCAAGAGGACGAGCTCTAAATCGAAGACCATGTCTTACTGAAGCTATGTCGCCCCTAGACTACCTTGGAACCAAGTCCAGTAACCTAAACAACCAAGGTGTTATACTATAAGGTGAGAACTATACTATCTCAGAGAAATGACGGCTAAACCACAAGCCGTCCATACATCTCCACTAATCGTCAAACCAAGTTACTAGTGCCCTGAAACAAGCGGGGCACCCTAATAACTAAATAGCAATACCATACTTAATATATTATATATATATATAAATATAGCGACATTGAGGCGTCGCAATACACTGAGAAATACCTTTGTTCTCAACCTCAACGAAAAAAAGATATGTGATAACTACACTAAATGAAATCTGTCTAAGAGGAATTTCATGAGTTATCATCCCATCGACAACAACTGAGAACAACTACCTATGACTAAACATAACCTACAGGTTTTATCAAGTAACTAAACTTACAACTAACTCGGGTTTTACTAACTTATCAAACCATTAAGTACTCTCGCCTAAGGTATGCCAAACGGATAACCCGTGAATGTGTCCTAAGCAATTAACCCATATACTAAAATAATCATGGTAATAAACATGATAAACTATGTGATACAATAACTCACAAATCAATATAATGGTCTAGTTATTAAGGAAGATAAAACTCGCCTGACAAAACAACTCCCGGAACGGCAATCTCGGCGAAACTGTCCAAACAGCACCCCAACAGAAATGTACTCCTCGAATCGACTTCCGGAACTCCAAATCAATCATGGAAAGGACTAGAAACACCACAACATCAACCATTATCAAGGCCCAGAACCAAATCGTAATTCCAACAAAGGATACCTCGCCCGAAACTATTTTTCATATCAGCACCACACCTGAATTCAACAACAAAACTGTATCGAAACCCACGGTCCACCACGCTACGCTGCGCTACTCCGATCACCCACAATCACATGAAGATATGCCACTTTTATCCCACCGAATCAGCCACCCAGCATTCACTCTCCCGGCGTTCGAATAGGGTAAAAACAACCCTTACTCTTCCTCTAGAACAACAATAATCTGGGCAGTAATATCTGAACCAAAATGACAACAATCGTCGGCTCAGGCAGCCCTCTCTGGAACAGCAACAACTACTATCTAGAACAACCACCACACCTCCTCTTTCTAACTACACCAAACCCCAATCACCACCCTAATGGGTACAATCATACAAGGATACATCAATTCTTAACCAACCAATTCAGCCACCCAAACACCAACAATCCAACCCAAGAAATCACCGCCACCAGCCAACACCTGTAATAAACCCAAATCAAGCACCCCACCATCACAACAATGGTCAAAACCCATCAAACATCTCACTATTACAAGCCCCAAAACTGAAATCAGCCACCAAGCCCGAATCGTCACAAACCACGGCTCAATCGAGAGAGAGAGTACGAACCTCGAAGGCGAGAGAGAGCTAAGTTCAAAGTGGTGGCTATGGTCCGTAAAGAAACGACGACCCACCGACGAATCCGAATCTGAAAATGGCAGCCCTCTCTTTCACGAGAGTCAAGGGCTGAAATTCAGTAGAAGAAGGTGATTCCCCCAAGTTCTAATCGAACCAAGGAAGGAGAAGGGTTGAAGAATTGAAGGGAGGAGAGATTGAGAAGTTAGGGTTAAGTTGGTGAAGGAAAGAGAAGAAAAAATGAGAAGAGAGAATAAAGAAATATATATATAGTAACGCCAAGTCGTTCGAACGACCACTGGGAAAATCTCCAAAAATCATTCTGAGATCCTCTTGAGCCACCCACAACACCGCACAATACCAAGATCCTCAAAAGACAAGAACAACCCAAAACAACAACAACACCCAATCAACATCCAACCACGGGCTCCTAACATCAAAACTCTACCTCTTCTGATCAAACAACCACCGAAACACCTAAACCACATAAAAGGAATCTAACACCAAACCTGACAAAAGAAATAATACGGATGCATAACGAGTAACATATAGGAATAATAATAATAATACTTAATAAAATAAATAAATAACCTAAAAATCTGGGACATTACATGTGTTGCTTAAAAAAATGCAGTGGATTCTTTCGTAAGTTACTCATTTTTCCTAAAAATACTGAAGCTTAAACTCTGCATCTTTCAGTTTTTTCCTCGAGGGAATGCACCTTTTCTTGCAAACTGAAATTCTCAGAGCTAGTAAGAATATTTTATTTTTTTCAACTCAATCAGATGAATGCATTGAGGTTACTTTTCTTTTTAACACTAAGGGGGAAAGTGAAACATAATTATATGTTACATCTATCACAAATAAAATCTGGCAGCCACTTTAGCTATACAATTGCAACATCTTCTTTATCTCCTTTTTGCTAATTGAAAAGTTGTTTTCAAGAAGCGATTTGCTACGATATCATTCCTATAACACAAAACTCTCAAGATGGTATTTGCGTCCGCCCTATTCCATCTTCTTGTTGTTGGTGGCATAGGGAGCTTTTGTCTAGTACCGATCATCCCCATCCCACTTGCTTCACATGCTGCAATGCTAAAATCTTCCACTAGTTGATCTGTAGGTTGACCCATTAGTTCCACTACTCCCTCAACTATTTTTGCCTCCTTATCCACAACTTCCTCGGCTACCAATCCTTCTCCATATAAACAAAAGATGCGCTTCAGGCTCTCAAAGTCTTCTAAAATCATTTCATGATCTAACTTTAGAAAGATCCTTGTGCTACCCTCAGCGAGTAGTATCATAAATAGGGCCGGTGCTAGGGTTTGGGTGGCCTGAAGCAAACTCAAAGTGAGGCCCTATATATGGATTCATGGGAAATCAATTTCTAATTGCACTTTCTTAAATGATAGATTTGTAATTGTAGTTGCATCCTAATGCGCCAACGAATTAGTTGCAAGTGTAAGCGAGGAAAAGATCGTTGCAAGGTTAAGCATGGCAAAAACAATAGAAGGGGATAGGCATTTAGAGTGGCTTAGCTAGAGATGGAGTAGAGAAACATCATCAACTATTATCACATAAAATTTTATAACTGGGAATCCTTTTTTTTCCCAAGAGTTAAAATAACTCTGGACTCTTTGTTTTCTTTAAGAGAGAGAAGTTTAGATCTCTTGGATAAGTGGTGCCCAAAGCGATAGCTTTGGTTGCTTTACCCCAACACCGGCCCAGATCGTAAGGAAAGCTTTGGAACTAGCCTTCATCACTTCTTTTACGGCTAAGGGTTGAGCTCAATTTGTGATGATCGCAGCTAAGAAAGTAAGATTTTGTTTGAGATTGTGCAATACAGGGCGGATTCTAGCATTGGTGACATCACATACATAGAGGCTATCGTAGAAGGCAGTGTTTGAATCAAGGAATATAAGACAAAATACAACTACCTCTTTGACGTGTTGTGAAGCTATTTGGATTGAGGAACGAGCAAGGTCAAAGTAGGAAGGGGAAGCGGAAAGGTGTTTACGGCTGCTAGAATATTGATTATGGGGTGAGGGGTTCTGACAAGGGCATTGTGAGAGGTATTTATCAAGGGAGTGGAGTTTGAAGAGGATATGATGGAGTGTGTTAAGGTGAATGTAGAGACGTTGTGTACCACGGCTTGTGAATGGACGAGGATGATGATCATTTGCTGATCCACCTTTATGTGATTCTTCTGTTCCAACTCTGCAATGACTTTCTTTCCTCCATAACTTGAGAAACTTCGAGTCCTTATTGCATCTAGTTAAAGGAGGGATCGTAAGGATGTAACTTTGTTTTGATCTGCATAATGAAACTAAGGATATGTAGTCTTGGAACAAACTTTCTAAGCCATCTGCAAGTTCTTGAACTAAGTCGTCAGAGATGCCAATTGGGATCTCAAAGAAATCACCCACTGCTTCCTCGACTAGCATCAACATCTCCACTGAGGACTGTGTATATGGCCCAGTTTTGGACTTTGGGTTCCACGTCTCCATTTCCTTAGCTCTATCAACAAAATCCTTAACCTTCTTCAGCCTCTCATCAATCCATGTTTTCAAAAGGTTGAAGATAATGGAATCAACTTCATAAGGCATCATCTCTCTTACGACCTCCTTTCCCCCATCTTCACAATCAATGGAGTCCTCAGCCACCATCTGAATCAAAACCTTCTCTAGCCTTCCTTCTCTCTGTAAAACTTCAATCACTTCATTCGATAATGTGGAAACCCCAGTTAAGTATTCTTTCAACACGGTCCCATAGTAATTATGGATTGTCATTGCAGCAACTCCTGCTGTAATTGGATGTTATCTATTGAGTATGGGACTAAAGTTTTCCTTTTCCTTTGTTGCTTATTCTTCTGTTTCTTTAGCTAATCGAAGAAGCCCTACACTTGCTTCTTCATCTTATGCTTCAACAATCTTGCTATTCCTTCAGATTTCTAACATCTTGGAAAATGCATTCCTCACGGACGACTTTATGAAGTAATCCACCCTACTCCCTGCCGAGTCCTTCACTCCATCGCCTCTCTCAAGATTTGATATGTCTTCGTCTAATCTTTGCAACTGATTAAGCAAAAGGAAGAAGGTTCTCCATCAAGCCAACAGTTCCCTTGGGAAAACTCTTATGATAATCTAGCAATCTCGTCTCTGACCACACTTGCATCGAAGTCAAAACTGAAGACAATACTTTGGAGTACATAATTTCTAGATCAGCTCTCTTTGCATCATTTGCAATATCAGCCAAGACAGCAAGAGAAGCGCATAATAAAGCTTGTTTTGTCTGTGCCGTTGCAACATATTGTTGAAAGAATATCCAAGAAAAACATATATTATGTATCAACTTATCAATTCCTAGTGTGGACCATGTTACTTATCCTCAACTTCTTTTAGTTTGTCCCTTAAATTGCTTACTTGCATTAGAAGTAAATCGTTCTGAGTTGCTTTGCTCAAGCTTTTTAGTCTTGTCCATCAAGTTTTGAAGCTAAACTTTCATCTCTTCTTCTCATCTAATTGAACCCCTTAAAGTGAATTGTACAGAGTAGAGTTATCCCATTACCTCTTTTGATATTCCCATTAATCTAATATAAGAATTTTCTGCTTCTAATAATCTCCCAAAAATAGCCTTTGTTGCTATTCCTCAACACAGTATAAAAGTTCCACTGATTTAGTACAATGTATCTTTTCTTTCTGCTGTACTGTCCCACGCAATATAGTAGTTACAGGAGAATAGTTTATGTGTAACTTATAGAACTTCTTCATCTAGACTTGTGAATTCTTCAATTTGTCAGGTATGCATTACATATTTGTAATTATGTACTAATAAATAAGTTGAAACTGGTAATCCATGTTCGCTTACAAACATTTATAAAGGTAGTATTTCTTAGCTCTTCTTGTTCAAGGCTATTATATTTAGTTATGAGCATACTTAATAATGTCTACTGTATCTAAGAATTTATTGGATATCCATGATATGCTTATTAGCTATCCATGTTGTGTTTATTCTACGAACTACTTTTGCTTAGTTCTGACTCTTATTTTTGCATTTGTCAACTTGCAGATTCTATGAGTGGAACATTTCCATCCTTTGGAGAAGCCACAAAAAAGACAAAAGAGACTGAAAACGTTTTCCATCCTTCAGCTGGCACTTCATGTTTGAACCTTCTTCGTTACACATTTTTTTATTATGTTCCTTTTTTGTTTTAGCCATTGTCTGACTATTATATAGATTCTAAAGTTACTTCTGCAACCTTAAGTTTATTTTGTGTATCATGTTTTTATTATATAGAAACATGCTTATAATTTTTTTTTTATATTTTTGAAATAATTTTTTGTATCAAGTTTACTTCTGCAGCCTTTTCTATATATTTTTGAAATAATTTTTTTTATTATTATATCTTTTTGCCATGGATTTTGTAGTGGTGAAAGTAGGCTTTTGCTACTGATTTTGTAGTGGGGAAAGCAGGCTTTTGCCACAGATTCTGTAGTGCTGAAAGTAGGCTTTTTCCACAAATTTTGTATTGGGGAAAGCAGGCTTTTGCCACGGATTCTGTAGTGGTAAAAGTAGGTTTTTGCCATGGATTTTGTAGTGGGGAAAACAGGCTTTTGTTACGGATTCTACAGTGGTGAAAATAGGTTTTTGCCACGGATGTTGCAGTGGTTAAAACAGGCTTTTGCCATGGATTTTTCAATGGCAAAAAATAACTTTTTTCCACGGTAAAAATAATGCCAAAACATTAGCCACCCCATCTACGCCCACGACCCTAGCCACGGTAAAAACTGTGGCAAAAGCTCTTTTACCACAGGCTTTTCAGTGGCTAATACTCTTTATTCTTGTAGTGGAAGAAACGTCATCTTTGGGGAGGGGAAACGAGTGTAGTGTAATGGAGAAAATTGTTAATGGTGTGGGGCCGACGATAGAGGTGGTGGGGCCCAGTAAATCTGAGGGTATGAAAGAGAAGGAGATCAAAAGGGAGGAAGAGAGACTTTTTATCATATACCCAAAGGGGGTGGATATAGGGAAAGAGTACTAGAGATATAAATGGAAATGTCCTGGAGAGTGGGATAAGTATGGAGAGGACCAAGGTCTTTGGTTCAGAGCCTATGTTTCCGAAAAAAAGAGGGAAACAATGCATTATCAAATTCCCTGTTTAGAAAAGTGGAAGAAAAATAGAGGTATTAATGAGGAGGTGAGCCTCTCGTATCACAATGGGCTTGGGTTATCAGGCCCAAGTCGGGGTTTTTATGTTTCTTGAATCAGGTCATATATGGCCTTAAAATTCTGTTGACTTTCTTTCATAAAGGGGCTATGAATACGTTACTGTGATGCATTGTCCAATTGAATGGGAATGTTTACGATATGATGAGGGTGTGTGAGGTGCTGAACGAAAAATAGATGAGGGAAGGGATTGTGAAGCAGTTCACAGCTGAAGATGTTTTAAAATTTTATAAATTGAAGTATATGGAGGGTCGAAACAGTGGTTACCTATATAGTGACTCGGCGAGGCCGAAATTCTTTAGTTTTGAGTCTGCGGGTAGACCATGGAACGACCATCTTGTGTGGGCTGAGGGCAGCTGTTTGCAGGTTTCAGATGAACTAGCGCTCGAGCTGAGCCATAGATATTATAATTCGAGTAAGTAATGTTGACCGAACTTCGAATAGTTGATAGCTATGTTCTCATGTCAGTATGACTGATATTTTATTCTTTTGTATTGACAGAGCCCAAACCGTTGGCTATTCCGGATAAGACTAGTCTGGTCGATTGTGTTGCTCGTGACCAGGATGAGCTAACGGAGGTACTCAGTGAATAGGGTATCCGAAGACATAAACGAGTAAATTTGATAGTGCTAAAAGTTCGGCAAGCTTACAAAAAACAAGCTATGGTCGAGGGGAAAGTTATAGAGACCATTGCAAACTTGCTTAGTCCATCACCTTTTGTCCCTCATACTACCCAGTGGCTTACCCATAAAGCCCGCAAGCTAGTGCAGCTCAGTGGTTCGGTTGTTAGGGTTGTGCCCATAGAATAAGAGATCGCAAAGCCTGCTGCTGGTGGCATACAAGAAAAATTTGAAGTGGGCGTGTCCGGGCTTGGGGACGTTGAGAAGAATCTAAAGAGGGAACAACCTATGGAAGAAAATAGTAACTGAACTAACCCTCATGCTGCTGCCAAGATGAGAGAGATGGAGCAGCGGTATTGTCATATGGCCGGGAGTGACTCGCAGAAGCTCGAAGATGAGTATCTTGAGCACACATTCGCGATATGTGGTTTGAAAAACTATTTACTTGATGTTGCTTGTTAACTGAATGAAACTCTTAAACTGACTCTTCTATTTTGTTATATTGGCAGTTGTCTACGATGCTGAAGGGGGCCAGGCAATGTTTGGACAAGAGAGGCCAATTATTTGAGGCTCTGACGCTGAACTTTGAGGCTCAGTCAGCTCGTGTGAAGGAGCTCAAGGTTGACCTTCAGTTGGATAGAGAAAGACCTGTGGATGTTACCGCAGCTGTAGAAAAGTACAGTGAGTTGTCAAAGTATGATAAGCTCATGTCTGAAGCGGTTACGACAGCCTTAGTAGAAAGGGATCACTTCATCAATTCGTACTACTATTTTGGGTTGAGTGTTGATGATGTAGCTTTGGCTCGGAATGATAGGTATATGGAGATTGAGCTCCCTGCTGAGGAGGATCAGATGGGTGGTAATGCAACTGATGTGGCTGAGAAAGTTTTAAATCTTTCTTCAGACAGTGCGGAGGTAGTCCGTACTATTGAGCAGACAGTGGACATTCTGTTGGAACTTGCTGAAACAGTTTTCTCTCTGGGGAAAACACAGAAATCTCCTTCCGAGGTAGACATTAGCAAGCCTCTTTAAACATTTTGTGGTACCTTGTCTTCTCTTTTTCAGTTCATGTGTCTTAGATTGTGATAGTACTCTATATAATGTATACTATTTTTCTTTTGAGTGATATTTCGAAATATGATGTTCATGAATGTTGGAATTGAAATAAGATATCTGTAATCTATGTAGGAGATAAAGCGTTTGAGAAAAATGAACTCTAAGTTGGGGAAGTCGCTAAGTAAAGCGAGGGACTTCGTGGCCCGTATTCAATAGGTACTTAACAAAACTGAATACGAGAAAAGGCAATTTAAGTTAAATTCAGAGAAAACTTTTAAAGAGTTATATGATCTGCAATGTAAATATTCTATGATAAAAGTAGAAAGAGATGAAGTGTTAAAAAAGGAAGAGGAAAGGGGAGGATTAGTTCACAAGCTGAGAGAGTTGGTCTGTTTTAACAACCCAAGTGATAAGGTGAGGTGTTATAGCATTTTATTAGCTCTGGCCATGTACTTTGAGGTCAAAATAGATAGTGAACGAGGGCTAAAAGAGGCTTATGTAGAACTGTTGAGGTAGAGAAGTATAGTTCCGGACTTAGCTCGAGTTATGTTTTTAGCTCATGAAGCACGCAATCATCATAGTTTAGAAGCGAAAGAGCAAATAGAGGCTTAATCGCAATTAGAGGGTGTGGTGAAGGGGTTACAGGATGAGCTATCGCAGCACGTAGAACACAAGATATCTTTAACAACACGGCTGTCAAAAGAAGTGGTTGCTCGAATGAAGGTGGAGGCGGAAATGAGGGCTTTAGGTGTGCTCCTAAAAAATACGCGTCAACAGTTGCACAAAGTGCAAATGATATTGAAGGAGCATCTGCACCCATTACGAGCAAAAGTCGCAGCTCGAACGAAGTATGAGCGCCACATAGACAGTATTACTGAGTTTTATGGAGGAGAATTTTTTAGGGTAGAGAACGTTTCTAGGAAGTTCGTCGAGGAATGTGGGAAGGATTTAGAAGTGGAGAATGCCAAAGTAGAAAACTTATGGTTTATCCGAGGCGAAGGAGGAATTGTTGGTGACCACCCCCTTCCAAGGTCGCGGGAGGGGGCTGTCAAAAGAAGATGAAGTCGAGTGTTTGATACCCCAAACGCAGCACAAACCACGCCAATAGAAGGTTGTGACCTTTATCACGCTGGTAGACGTGTAGGTGTCGGATGGGAAGGCAGTGAGAGGCAAGCTACGGTCGTCTCCTATTCAGAAGCGTCGTAAATAGAGTAGTTTTTTCTTTTTATGACTAGTCCTTTGTACTGTTTGATGATAAATGTAATCTGTCTTTTGTGAGAACAAAATGGTGTATCTAACTTGCTCATATACTATGTTCTTGATGTAGTTTTTTTAACTGTTATATGTGCTCTGTTATTATGAAAAAAAAACTATTGTAAATGTAATTTGTTATGCATAGGTAGACCTATCTGCTATACAAGGTCAGTGCGACGCATTACTTATCGAGAATAAATGAATACGTGTTGAGCTAAGATCGAGTTAGTGTGTCATAAAAGGTGCTATTGAAGTAGAAGAAATGTTGAGGGGCAGAAATGACTGAAAAGCATCACGAGAAAGAAACAGTATTGTCTGATAGTTTGAGAAGAATAGAGAGCTTAAAAGAAGAGATAAGGGGAAAGTGTGTCAAGGTTGGAAGTGGCTCGAGATGAGCTGGTCAGGAAAGTGTTGAATTGTTGTCGGTGCAAACACAAATTGTAGAACTACTAGTTGCATTAGAGGCTGAAGGAAATAATGAGGAGTTACAGTTTCAAGTGAATATGCATAGAGTGAAGCTAAATGATGTTAAAGCTCGTGCTCGCAAATAAAAAGCGTTGTGGTTGGTTTACTGGGTTACAGGAAAGAAGATGGAGGAGGTTTTTGTCGAACAGAATGAAGCCATAAAAAAGGACTGGAATAAAATATGCAATCTAGAGCAGCTTTCGCAAAAGCGGCACTTGGATATCTTGGAATATCAGTCCGAAAATGACAGACTTCGAAGCACGAATACAAAGCTGGAGGAGGATCTATTGCGGTTGGAGATAAGTTATGATATGAAGAGGGTAGAGTGTGCAGGTTATGTAAATTCAAAGTCTTTGATTTACCATATGAACGATTTCGTGACGGTACTGGAAGCTCGGAATTCGGAATTCGGATGTGCGTCGTGCAAAACAATGAGTAGACGATCGTTACAAACAATTAGAAGATGCTTTGAAGGAAGCGCAGCATAAGTTAAGCAAACATCTTCTTAGTAAGCAAGTAAAAAATGAGGTGGGTGGAAGTCATGAGAGGGAGATGGTCGCAGAGTATCGTTCTTCGCGACAAGATTGAAGAGACTGGAAGCGGAAAGCTGGAGGGTATATGATGGTTTGACTTCCCAAGGTGTTGAATACGAGATGGATGTAATCCGAACTGCATATTTAGAACCCATAATCTCCCGGATTGGATGGTTTAAACAGAGAATGATTAGAGAGGTAAAGAACATTGTTATGGGGATGATGCCAAAATTCATGTGTCAGAGCTTACATAAATGTGGTGTAAAGGTCATGGCAAGACCTTCTAATGTGGATAATGAGTTAAGTGATAACTCTAGTAAAGAATGAGTAATGAGTTGTATATGTACGCACAATGGATAAAAATAGATATGTATGTGTAAAGAAATTTCTAAAGATGAACAGTAAACTGTACTAACCGTGTAAGGTACCAACGATAATGTATGTAAAGCAGTGCGATATGTGATCGAGTCAGCCAAAGTGGCAAACAATCTGTGATGCATGAGATGATCTATTTGGCTGGAGCGACGAACGATCCGTGATGTAGTTTAGGTTATTAATTTCGCCGAAGCAACAAATGACCTGTAATGTAGGTTAAATGGTTGATTCGGCCGAAGCCACGAATTACCTGCAATCTGTGTATAGAAATTTTGTAGGGTAATCGAACACAAGTATTTCATTGGTCTAAGATTGATGTACAGTGCATGTGTTAGATAGATCAATTTGGCCGAAGCAACAAATAATCTGCAATCTGTGTATAAAAATTTTGTAGGGCAATCAAACACAAGTATTTCATTGGTGTAAGATTGACGTACAACGAATGTATTAGATAGATTGGTTTGGCCAAAATAACAAATGATCTGTTATGTACTAGATGATCAATTTGGCCAAAACAACAAATGATCTGTAATCTGTGTATAAAAATTTTGTAGGGCAATCGAACACAAGTATTAAATTGGTGTAAGATTGACGTACAGCGAATGTATTAGATAGTTCGATTTACCGAAGCAACAAACAATCTATAATGTATTAGATGATCAATTTGGCAAAAGCAATAAATAATCTGTAATCTGTGTATCGAAGTTTTTGTATGGCATAATAGAAAGTACTCAGTTGTAGTGATCAAATAGTAATCTTTATTGATGTGAGCTCGTCATACAAAATGATAAACTGATTTAAGGAAAATTACACAATGATGGATACGTTATCTACGATACAACTTCAGTATCCTGGTATTCCAAGGATTAGGTATGTACTCACCATGTTCAGTGGCGAGGTCGTAAGAGCCGAGGCCACTTTTCCCGGCGATGACAAAAGGACCTTCCCAGTTTTCGGATAATTTTCCTGCGCTGAGCTCTTTGTGATGTTTGGGAATCTCCCAGAGGACTAGATCTTTGATTTCAAACTCTCTATGCCGAACGCATTTGTTATAAGATCGGGCTAAAGTTTGGTAATATCTTCTCAAATTCATGACTGCTTTATCCTGAGTCTCCTCGATCCAGTTCATATTGCATGCTAACTGGAATTTGTTTTCTTTATCAGTCATGGTATGGTCGCGAATAGGGTGATGATACTGAGTAGGGATGATTGCATTGATATCATAAGCCAGAAGGAACGGTGTGCATCCAGTTAAAACTCGGGGGGTAGTTCGATAAGCCCATAACACATGCGGTAACTCCATGGCCCAATTTCCTTTCTTGTTTGTTAGGCGCTTTTTGATTCCATCGACGATAGTGCGATTAGTAATCTCGGCATGGCCATTCCCTTGCGGGTAATACGGATTCGAAGGGGAATGTATGATTTTGTGCTGATTTAGAAATTTGACAACCTTGGAGCCAACAAACTGAGGTCCATTGTCGATCTTGATGAGATGGGGGTAGCCAAAATGAATGATAATGTTTTCTCAGATAAACCTGATGACTTCATCTTCTCGTGTGTGGTACAGGGAAACTACTTTTATCCACATAGTAAAGTAATCTATTGCAACTAAAAGGTGTTTTCATTTTCCTGGTGCAGTAGGAAACTTGCCGAAAAGGTCGAGGGCCCATCTTTTAAATGGCCAAACGAGATTGCTGGAATGTAGTTATAAAGCTGGGGCTCAAATTTGGGGACCATGATAATGACATGCATCACATTTGATTACGAGCTCGATTGCTTGAGCTTTCATTTTAGGCCAGTAGATTCCTTGGGTAAGAGCTCTGCTGGCTAGAGATCTTCCTGCTGCGTGGGAACCACAAGTGCCTTCATGTAGTTCGTGTATGAATTTTTGAGCTTTTTTGTAAGATAAGCATTCAAGATACGGCCCTGTGACCGAAATCATGTATAAAAGACAATTTTTGATAATGTAGCATTTGGCGTTATCAAGTACGCATCTTTTTTCAGTGGGGTCTTGAGGGAGCTCGCCATCGAATGTGTTCTTATCACCGATATACTTAAGGAAAGGTTGCCTCCAATCATCCTCATCCTCTTCACCGCCCCCAGTATTAATATAATTCGAACTTATAATGTTAATGTTGGGGGTTGATATTACTTCGATCTTGAGATAGCGAGCTTCTGAGCCAAAGACTCATGTGAGATATGCGAGGGAATTAGAACGTCTATTTTCTCCTCGCGACTAATTTTTGATAGAATTTTTTTTGAATCTACTCATTCTGTTGGCTACTGCGGCTGTGTAATTGATAATTTTCCCATTCTTCTAGAATTTTTCTGTGTAGTGGTTGACTATGAGCAAAGAGCCTGTATATACGGACAGTCCGGACACTCCAATCTCTAAAGCCATGTCTAAACCGTGAATCATTGTCTCGTATTCTACTACATTGTTGGTAGCTTTAAAATTTAATTGGATTGCTTTCTCAATTCTGTTATTAGAAGGTGTGATCAGGCCGATTCCGATACCTGATCCTGTAGGTCCGGAGGATCCATCAGTTAGGAGACGCCAACCCCTTTGCGTTATCCAGTCTGTCTTTCCTTCGAGTTGTTCTTCATGAATGCCCATACTATCTTCTTCCTAGTCAGGATCTTTCACGGGGAAGTCCCCAAGGAAATCTGCTACAGCTTGACCCTTTTCTGAATGTCTAGGCTCAAATCTGATGTCGTGCTCGCCAAGAGTAACTAACCATTGCTGGATTCGTCTAGATTTTCTCGTTTCGATAATATTTCACGTAGAGGGTAGTTGGTCACTACTCGTACTGAATGGGCTTGGAAGTATTGTCTTAATTTTTGCGAGGTATAGACGAGAGCCAAAAACAATTTTTTAACCTTGTTGTATCGGGATTCTGCCGGAGTAAGAGTTTTACTGATAAAGTAGACTAGTTTTTTTATATTCTTATCAAGCCAAATAAGAACATAAATTATTAATTCTTCAGTAACCGCAAGATAGATGGTGAGTTCTTCTTCTTCGCTAGGTGTACTCATCACCGGTGGTGAACCCAAGTAAAGTTTTATCTGCCAGAAAGCTACTTCACACTCCGGTATCCATTCAATCTTGTGGTCTTTAATAGGCTTATGTTTTGTTGTCCCCTCATGCAATAAATTGAACAACCATTGACAATGATCGGATGATTTTAAAATAAAGCGGTTTATTGTGGCAATCTTCCCTGCTAACTTTTGGACGTCTTTCTTCGTTATGGGGGACGACATAGATAATAGTGTGTGAATGCTATCCGGATCGGCTTCTATACTACGTTTGCTGATTAAGTGGCCCATGAATTTCCCTGATTGAACTCTTAACTGGTATTTGTCAGGGTTGAGTCTCATCCTGTAGAGGCAGAGGAAATCAAAGGCCGTGTGTAAATCTGTGATATGGTTTTCTTTCTTAAGACTTTTGCATAACATATTATCTATATAAACCTCCAGTATTTTCCTAAGGTGATCCTTGAACATTTGGGTCGTCAATCGCTGGAAAGTAACTCCGACGTTCTTGAGATCGAATAACATGACTTTATAGCAGTATAGGTCGTGCCCCTGTAATTAAGGTTGTTTTCTCTTGGTCGTCAGGTAGCATAGGTATCTGGTTGTAGCCTGACGTGGCATTCATTATATGCAGGAGCTCATGTCCTGATGTAGAGTCGAGCAAGTTATTTATGATAAGGAGTGGGAAACTATCTTTTGGAGTATGCCTGTTCTGGTCTGTGAAATCCATGCAAACCCTAATCTTCCCACTCTTCTTGGGTACCGCTACGATATTTGATATCCACTCTGGATAATTGGCCTAGAAGATAAAACTGACTTCGATGAGTTTTTTAATTTCCATGTTGAATTCATCGTGAAGTCTAAGTGCTAAAGTCCTTTATCTATGTTTGACAGCTACGACTTTTTCCTTCAAGTTGAGTTGGTGATAGGCCAAGTTCGTATTGATACCTGGCATCTCGTGAAACATCCAAGCGAAGACGTCAATGTTTTCTTTGAGGAACTGGATGAGACTGTCGCGCTCTACTGGGGGAAAATGGGTGCCAATATATGTCTCACGCTTGGGTCTACTAATTTCAACGAATTATGTGGTCTCCGCGGTGGGCAGATGTTGCCCCGCAGTGTTAATGGTATTGTTCTCTGTAATGTTTCCTATTGTCTTCTATAATTGTTATGCGAGTTGATGTTCGAAAGGTTTTGGTATAATGACGATAAGATTTCCGCAAGCTTGTACTAATTTTTGGCTTCCTTTTATCTCTTAAACGCTACCCTCCCACTCAAAATGTAATGCCAAGTGGTAGATTAATGGAATAGCGTACATATTGTGTATCCAGCTACATCCCATGATCACCAGATAATGAGATTTTATATTGACGGCGTAAAAGACATCGTCGAGTATTACTGGCCCTGCGGTGATAGGAAGCACGATCTTTCCTATGCGCTCCTCCTTGGACCCATTAAAACCACAGATATCAGCATCGCTAGGTTGGACCTTATCGGCTAGACCCATCTGGTCGATTGTGCTTTGGAAAAATAGTTCGATAGTACTACCGGTGTCTACCATCATTGTATAAAGCACCACATTCTGCATTTTCAACATGATCACTAAGGCATCATGGTGGGGGTAGTTGACATGCCGAACGTCGCAATCATCGAAAGCGATTCTAGTTCGCTGAGAGTTGGATATCGGGATTAAGCGAGCTTCTTTATCTTGCATGGATAATTTACGACATTGGGCGACACACCTTCGCTTGCTTCTATTCGACTCTTTGATGACCTGGGTCTCCACGAGATGGCTGAGCAAAATATGGTGCTTCTCGGCTGTGGGCTCTTCGACTGGTGCAGCTTCAGTGGGGTTTTTGTAACTCTTGCTCTTATAACCCTCCACGTCTACTATATACTCGTGCATTCGTCCATCTGCCAAGATGTACTCTAAAAAATGTTATAAGGCAAAGCACTACTTTGTCTCATGATGTCGAACCATATGGTGGATGCAGTATGGTTTGTTCTCGATCGGCTGAAGATACTGTGCGTTTTGGAAGAATCTATCTTTATGTAAGATAGGATATATGTTGGCTATAGTCACATTCAACTTTGGAAGGTAAGGTCGAGGCAAGTTACTCCCCTTTCGAGGTCGCTCGTCGTTGGACTTGGTACATTTTCTGTCTCCTCCTTGATCTGATGTCTGATTAAAATTAGAATGGTTTGACTGATCTCGGGCTATCAGTGTTGATTTATGAGTTTTCTGTTTGTCGGACACCATCCGCTCCAGGTCGATGTATCCATTGACCTTTTCGATCATGTCTTCTAGCGTTGTTGGTTTGTTGAGGAGAAGGTACTCCTTCGCCTGGCCATCAACGAGTAAGACATTGATAAAAGCAGAAATAGTTATATTTTGGTCGAGTCAATCTACTTTTCGGGCTAACTCCAAGAATTTTTTGATAAATATCTTAAGTTTTTCTCTAGGCATCTGTTTGAGGCTGAAAAGAGAATATAAGTTATCTTCTTTATCTCTGTTGTACGAGTAATTCTTGACGAATAGTTAGCATGACTATTTGAAAGTTGTGATGGATCCTTCAGGCAGTGTGTGGAACCATCGTAAAGGCTCGCCCGACAATCAGGAAGGAAAGAGCTGGCATAAAATATAGTTAGATGTGGAACGTAGACCTAGAGCGTCCTGGAACTCTTGAACATGTTCTACTAAATTAGTCCCTTTGTACTTTCAGATCTTCAGGGTGTGGAACCCGGTGGGGACTTCACCATCTAAGAGCTCTTGGGCGATCGGGCTCTTCTGTAAACTATTGTAGATCCCTTTAGTCGACGTATGGGCTTCGAGCAATTCTTTGATCCGTTTTTCGACATATTCCTGCGTGATATATTATCGAGCTGTGGCAGTTGGTCGTGTGACGCGCCCATCTGCATGGTTGTGGTCACCATTCCCCTCGCTTAGACCTTCTTTTGCCAGGATTCGAACTCTTCGAGGAAGATTTTCAGTCTGTCTGGCCCCAGCCGAGCCGCCATCTACTTCCTATTGGATCTCTTGGATCGGGATGGGATCCATATCCTGTTGTTGACAGTTAGATCAAAGCGCACCTCCTGCGTGAATGCCCTTCGGAGGAGGCCCTATCCTGTCATGAATAAAAATTCACGAGCCCTCGGGTTGTACGGCTTTGTTCTTTTGGGCAGCGACCTACTGACCCTGTAAGACCTTTAGCGTGTCTTGTACACTCGTGAGTTGTTCTAGGGCTATACGCCTTTCTGTTTGAGACAATGGGTTTGAGAACTTCGGTTCCCACAGACGGCGCCAAATGTAATAGCCTAGTTCTGGGATACAGACTTAGCCTTTTACACCAAATGTATTTAGAGCATTCAAGAATAATGGATAATAAACAACAAGATTGTTTAGCGTAGAAATTTTTTGAATAGGTTAAAAACCACGACCTCTCATAAGGATTTTGAGAAAGTGATGATCTTATTGAGATTGCTATTGTATTACAATGAACGGTTAGAGAGTGTAGGATCATAAAGTAGGAACTTTCTATGGTGATCGTTTTGTCCCTCATTTGCAGTCCTCCGGGTCTTTTTATAGGTTCTCTAATATGACCGTTTGATGACCATAAAGTTCCATAATGATGGATGTTACAAAGTGAGTGTGAGATATTCTTTGACCAGGTTGTGAAACGTTCTGACTTTTACTGTAGTTTAACGGCTTTATTGCTGACTGTGTGCTTTGTGTAGGTCAAACTGTTGGTGCAGAGGTCGAAAGTGACGTCTTGAACTAAGTAAAGTTGATTACGTCTTTGGTCATACTTCCTGTATGCTAATGAGATCGAGGATGAAGTCTGAGTCTGAGATACGAAATAAGCTATTATATGACGATACTCAGCCAATAGCATGAGGGTTGTTTTGGGTGAGTGGTGTTGGTTGAGAAGTTCGTGTTGTATGTGCCACGTGATCTATTTGTTGGGGTCGAAAGTTCGTCTATAGTTGGAAGATGAAGCATGAGCTCGAGATGCGGAATAAGCCACTACATATACGACCTATTAACATGTGTGTTCTTGAACCGGAAGAGTAGTGTCGGTATAGATGAAAATCCAACAAAAATATCTTGTGCATAAATACAAAGCAAAATATTTAAACTTTATATTCTTAGGTTGATTATATATCATAAATTATACTTTGATGATCATCCTCCTACTATCTCTTAATGTATAATAGACTTTTTATGAACTTGTTGTTCTTTTCCATTGTGGTCATTTACTTATCTGTTCATATGGCCGGACTATGTAAATTATCTGAACTTATTTAAGAGCTATTTTCTTAGAGCTATCGTGAGGTAGCCTCACCGGCATAGAGGTTCAGATACGAAGCATTATCAAATGGTTCTTAAGTTAAATTTTTAAGTCAAATTATCTAGGGGAGAGGATGTGACCACCTTCATTTATTTGTTCAATTGAGGTGATGTGGAGTACCTGGACTTGTTTATAATTGAAGTTACTTGTGCTCCCATAATCGACCAAAACAGTGTAAATCCAAGACATGGTGAAGTCTAGGGGGTGAGGATATCGCATCCCTGCACACTTATGCATTCAACATGGTAGGACAATTACAATTTCATCAACTCTTGGCTATAATCGGTTAGCGGGGTGAAGCGCATCACCACCCCACCCACAAATTCATCTGTAGCCCTCCAGAAACTTTAACTCTATTTATTCTAAGAAAAACAATTCATATTGAGGAAGGAAATGTGAAGTTAATAGTAAAAAATAACTTGGACATTTTTGTTTATTAGAAAATCGAGAAGAAAATGATCTGCCCTCAATAAAAACAAGTAGTTACAATTAACATGACACTTAGGCTTAAACAAAATTAAGGTTGGACAACCAAAAGAAAATTTATAAAGGACCATTATCATGCATCTTCACCAATAGTGTATATAGTCAGTTTAAAAATTGGCAGAGTATTTTTGACAACATACATAGTCTTTATCAGCAAGGTTTTGGTTATAAGAAAAATTAGTAAAGTATTATCAGCATGGTTTTGGTTATAAAAAGGAAACAGTGAAGTATAATTCATACCAATTGAGCAACAACAAAATTGATAATATAGAATCGTACATAAGCAACCTGAAATTAAAAAATTAGAAACAACTTGAAAGTAATAATCGATTTCAGAAGCAACTTGTAAGTGGGGGATAAGAATGATCAATTTCAAAAGCAACTTGCATAGTTACCCATTAACAATGATCAATTCCAGAAGATGCAAGATTCATCAGCTTTTGTAAACGTACCTTTAGAGGCAAACGCATAAAAAAAATTCCTTTGAGCAGTCAATTTTTTTCCTTTGGAGGTAATATAAATTTATGAATTTGGAGGATAATTTATACCCATACTGAGAGATATTAGAGGTAGAATTGTTGAGATACTGAAAGAGATCCAGGTGAGGTAAAATCAGATATAGAGAAGAGAGTCGGGAGAGATTAGGGTTGAGGTAAACAAAATATTAAAGAATATCGTATCCATGGAGAGAGTATATCCGGGGAGAGGCTAGGGGAGAGTTATAGAGAGCGAGAGACCTGAGAGAGGGAAAGATGGAGAGAAAGAGAGTTGCGATTTTTTTTTCTCAAAATTGTAGTTGTCAAAATTACCCCTAATGAAATATGAGAGAGAAATCTCATCTACTCAAGTTATGGGAAAAAAATAATCTCAATGCGCTTAGACTCCATCCCAACCCTTATTTTTCTCTTAGATAAAACTTTTCTCTCGTGGGCAAACTTGTCCCTGAGCAAAAATCCCTCTTTGGATTTTTTAATTTTTCTCACAATCAACTTTGATGGATTTTTAGAAACATTGGATTAGTGCACCGGAAGTAGTAACAGCAAGTATAAACAGAACCCATAGTGACAATAACTTTATCCATGGCGAAAAACTTGCGAAAGAACAGCAATGGCGTCCCTTACCATTTGGGATTGACAATAGTAAATTAAGATAATTATATTTCCTAAAACTTATTAAGGAGCAGCCCCTTTCCTCACAATAGCCACACACCCACTCACATTCACCCCCCAACGCCTCCAACACCCTATAATCCTCTTTCCTGCCATAATTCACAAAAACCACCTTCCCAAAAACTGACCCAGACGATGAATAGGCATGATAAGGTACTACAACTCTCCCCAAATAACCCAACTCACTTAACTCCAATTTCCTCCCAATCCCGTCACTCAAATGTACATCTAACGAAATTAGGGCTGACAATGTAGAACCGATTACCCAAACCTGAACCGAAGTCATTTAGGTCGGGTTTGGATCCTCTTTTCTACTACCCATTTAAATTAGGGTCTTTTATGACCCGACCTGATAGGACCCTAACCCGATGGGTATTTTGGGTCGACCCGATTAAAACCCAAGTTTAAGTGTTTAACTTTAAGAAGATGGTGAATATTAATATTATTATGAGGTAATTTCTTTAAGTCATAAGTATTTTATTTTGTTTATTGTATTTGTCTATCTTGAATCTTGATTTTGTTTGTTTGGTTAATATCATGAGTGAAACAATTTTTCCAAGTTGGAAGCACAATAAAAGATGAACCTACATCTTGTAGATTTTGTACCATTTATTTATGATGCTGAACTTTTTAAACCGATTTGCTTATTTTCTATTATTGTAGTAAGACTTAATTTTTTTATGTAAATTTAATTTCATCTACTTTAGCAAGATATGAGGTGTTTTATTGGGAATATGTTTTTTAAATTATGTTTTTGATATGAGTTTGTATATTTGTGTGTGAATTCTTCTAGCTTGTAGATGAATTTTGTTATCAAGTCAGAGTATTATTATATGATATATAATTACAAGGTTCTGCAAGAAGTATTTACCAAACTGATGTAAAAAGTAAAATATGTCAAAGGTCAAACCCGACACTCGGACCCGAACACAACTAAAAACTCAAAATTTAAATGGATCCGAGTCTGGGACGGTCTTGTTAGGACCCAAACCCGATATACCCAGCTTAAATGGTTATGGGTCCTCAAGTAGGAAGACCCGACCCGAACCTAACTCGTTGCCATCTTTAAACGAAATTTCCCCAGGGTAAGATAACAAAGCCTCAAATTCAGCATTATGGGTCTCTAAGTTTAGTCCTTTAAAATGATTTTCGACGTATTTTACAGTCTCTAACGATGTTTTGGTCTCGGCTAAGTGTGGGTGAAGGGTAAGGTCACAAAGGTAAGATGAGATGGTGTAGTTGTTAGAAGAGGCGAGGAAGAGTATTGTTGTTGGGGTATTTGAAGTTGGATGGTAAACTATATACAGACCTAAAACGCAGAGAAAGGTTATGAAAGCTATAATGGGCAAAGATGATGGTAGAGCTGTGAAGATAGGTTAGGGTGTTGAGTGAGGCTGTGCCATTAGAGACAGATAAAGAAAGAAAGAAAGAGATGTTTACTTGCTTTGGTGAAGCATTTCCATGATGAAGGAGAGAGAAAGATAGAGATAACTTAATAACAACAGCAATCGAAGAGAGAGAGAGAGAGAACTTAATAGCAACAACAATCAAGACTAACAGCAACAAAAATCAAAACCAACTAGTATTTTATAACAAGAAGTAAATCTACCAATAACAGTAGCAGCAACAACAACAGAGAGAGAAAAAAAAAACTTAACAGCAACAGTAATCGAAACAACAACAGAGTAAAGAAAGAGGGAAAAAGATAGTGTAAAAGATAAGTACCTTGGTTAGTGTAATAGCTTAATTCCGGGATACAAACTTAGCCTTTACACCAAATGTATTTAGAGCGTTCAAGAATAATAGACAATAAACAACAAGGCAGTTAAGCGTGGAAAACCTTTTCATAGGTTAAAAACCACGACCTCTCATAAGGATTTTGATAAAGTGATGATCTTATTAAGATTTTTATTGTATTACAATGAACGGTTAGAGAGTGTAGGATCACAAAGTAGGAACTTTCTATGGTGATCGTTTCGTCTCTCATTTGCAATCCTCCAGGTCTTTTTATAGGTTCTCTAATATGACTGTTTGATGACCATAAAGTTCTTTAATGATGGACATTATAAAGTGAGTGTGAGATATTCTTTGACCAGGTTGTGTAACGTTCTGACTTTTACTGTTATTCAACGGCTCTATTGCTAATTGTGTACTTCGTGCAGGTCAAACCATTGGTACAGAGGTCAAAAGTCACGTCTCAAACTGAGTAGAGTTGGTTACGTCTTTGGTCATACTTTCTGTATGTTGATGAGATCAAGGACGAAGCCTGAGTTCAAGATACAAAATAAGCTATTACAAGACGACTATCAACTAATAGCATGAGGGCTGTCCGGGGTGAGTGGTGTTGGTTGAGAAGTTCGTTCTGTATGTGCCATGTGCTCTGTTTGTTGGGTTTGAAAGTTCGTCTGTAGTTCAAAGATGAAGCATGAGCTCAAGATGTGGAATAAGCTACTACAATTAGAAAGATAGAGGGATGCGCTAATGGGAGAGATGGAGAGACGGAGAGATGGAGAGACATGACAGGAGATAGAAGAAGAAGAGTTAGGCTTAGGAGATAGATATTAAACTACCCATTTTATGTGTATATCCAAAGTACCCATAAGCTAAAGAGTTGAATAAATCTAGGCCATCCATCTCTCTCTCTTTTCCACAAATCTCAGCCCCTCTTTATCTTTGAGATAATGGCAAATTTGTTTATTTGATAAATACCACCTAATGTATAATAGACTAGTTGTACCTGTGGTATACCACGATAACACTCATCTCATAGTCAATTTGGGTGGGTGTTACAGACTCGATTCAAAAATGTAGAATTGCGATCCTTCGGATATGATACAACACACCTAAGTTTCACTGCTCAAAGATATATTTGTTCCCTACACTCATCTCCTCCCTAGACTACAGTTAACTGAGAATCAACGTCGCCAGACTCTTCTTTACTTTAAAGGGGCTAAGCATTGTTATCGGGGTAATATTGTTCTAAATTAGTTTTGAGTAAATTTCATAAATTTGTATCAAGCAAACATGCAAAGTCTAGATAAATAAGAGTGCTCTTAGTCTAACTCTTATATCTATTGTTTTGCTGCTAATTGTTTTTAAGCTCCTTGCTATACTACCTTCAATTGCAAGTATTTGATTGATTACTTCCATACTTTCATACTTCTGTACTCAATTTTTTTAGCCTATCATGTTCTAGGAAGGTCTGGTGCGAGAGAAATTATGAGACATCTTACTTAATGAACCTGACATTATCATGGATTATGGTTTTCCTAATGTCGCTGGAATGGAGCAGTCAATAAATGGAATGAGGAGCTCAAAAATCTGTTTACACCCAGCTGGAGATACACCCACATCAGTCGACTCTTTGATGTTATCTTAAGTCTCTGTCTACCAGTGATTTTTAGTGACAGCATTGAGCTACCATTTGAAGACATGGTAGATTACTCAGATCTCTTATTTTTTGTGCCAGTTAGTGATGCCTTGCAACCCAACTAGTTACTAAAAAACCTAAAAACTTCTCTAGAAGGAAGCAGGAATTACTTCGATAGAATATGGCTTGTACTCAGTCCATTACACTATGTATTTTAAGCTACATGCCTTCGGTACTATCCTGTGCCACGGCATGAACACTCTAAGGATTTGATGTAACTATCCTTGTCATGGGTCTATATAATATAGTTTACATTCATTATTATTGGCGGCATATTATGATAGGTGCCTTCAGCACCTCACATACTCGGGTTGATTTCAAATTTCACAAAATAATGCTTTAACTGCAAAAGAGCATCTTGACAGCAACCACCATCTTAAAAACAAACGACAGTGATCTCCACACAATAATAGGTGCGTTTGAAGATCTCAATACAAGCATTCAATATAAGTATCAATAACTTGCCACCCATTGTAGATATAATGCACACTGAGGAAAACCATAAAAATGCTTAAGTAAGCTTGACTTGTAAATAATTAATTCTACATTTAAAAATTTTTACAGTTAGAAAAAATAATTCCTCAGTTAACTATCTAGCGGAAACCCATGTCACGCCGTGGTCAACGTTTTTTCTTCATAATTTCTTGATTTTGCATTGACGTGCCTTCATCACTATCTCATGTCTACGTCTAAAATCTCTTTGATGAAAATACTATTGGCTTTTAAAACTCGACCGGAATCCATTTGTCAATATAGAAGGCCATCATATGCACTTATGAATGCTTAACAAAAACTTCCTTATAAATGCGAGGTGAACCCCCATTTCTCAACTTTGAAGTTGTACCTACCAATCCCGTTCTCAATGTATTTGTTTAAAATCAACACCTTTATAATGCATTATGTTAGGGGTGTACCAGAACTGATCCACTGTGGTTCCTTGAACCTCCTCGTGTGCTAATATTTGAAATATTCGAAATATATCAATAGCTCACAGTAAGTCTCTAGCAAATCATACGATTCCCTTTGGCTTTGATCCTCTGAGATCCTCTCAACATATAAAATTAAACAAAACCAAGCAGTTTAAGGAATGCGTTTATCATAAATTAGTACTGAACTCAAAATAAGGTTTTATTTACTAAACCATTATACTATTGCCAAGGTATTTCTATCCAGTTGAAAACTAATTGCGTGCTTTAATACAAAACATCCAACAACAACAAAAACCTCTTCTCTAAATATTGATGACATATTTTCATTGATATTATTGATAGTTTGGCAGACAATTAGGTATGACCAGAAACTCAAAATATCAACACATAATTTTAGAATATGTGTTCTATGTGTGCACAAACATATAAATTATGCATGCAGAGTTAATCCATCTCTGAGACATAAGAACAATATAATTAATGCAAAGTCTTTACATCTTTAAAGACGTGAAATTTTATTTACATTCAACGCAGTTTGAGAACGATGTACAGTATTGGCAAAAATGTCTTAAGATAGTACGTGTATACGCTTAAAATCATTATGTATGTTCTCAAAAATTCATATCAAGCAAAAATCTTATCTTCATAAAAACAACATAAAATTTACTAGAGTTATAGCGATATAGTCTTGCTCATTCTTAATTAACTCAACAATGACTTTCTGTGAGTGACGTATCATCGAATCTTTCTTGTTTTTCAAGAACTTTATACCACCTTGAACAAATCTAATACTTTTCTCGCTGCAAAAAACATATACAAACACAAACATTTATTACAATTCAACCAAAGAAAACATAAAACAAACACAAACTTGTTATAGTTGTAACCATCATACTACTCACAAAGTGTTATGGAGAATGTATACAACTCAATTGCATTTGAATTCAATTTTCCCTGCATGGCATTGTTAAGTGTTAACGTGTGATTTAAATGTGAACTATATCAAGTGGAAAGAAATAAACAACCTCAGAACTTATATTAAAAGTTAGATACCTGCAAGAAAGATGCCACCAATGCAAGATAATTTCTTACTTTGAAGTACTAATATATCTTAAAAGCTAAATTACCAAGAAATATCCTTTTAATCCGTGAACTTTGAATCAACATCCATGAACTTTGTCGCTAACACTTCATATGCTTATGTGCAATGTGTTCCAAAATGTGCATTTGTCAATGAAAAGCCCGACTTTAATTTTCCCGCATATGATTGGCATTATAAATATACCCACGATATTATGCATCATCGACACTACCACCAAAATATCAAGGTTGAAATGTGGTGTTCTAGTGTAAGAAAGTCAATCTGGTCCGTCGATGTCCTCGAAAAATGTGTCGAAGTACTAATTTTCATCGGGCGACTCATTATCTTAGTAAGAGGGAGTAATGGGCGGCTGGAAAATATCAAGATTTAAATGTGTGTACACCGTTGTGTTTTATATAATAGATAGAAAATACATGTGTCACTCCACGGATTACGTTTTACTTAATCGGTCTTAGTACTAATGCAAGAGACGTGCCTTCGGTACTACCAATGTACTTCGACATCTCTATATTTAGTTCCCCACAACCTTAATTTTATGATTATTTTATTTTTTTCATTCATTTATTTAAGAAAACATGCAATTGGCACTACTAATATTTGGTGGCGTGCCTACGATACTATTAAATAAGTTTTGTGTAGAATAATACATGTGATCACATTATTAAAGAGGCCTACCTTCAGCCTACCTATATTCATATATTGGGGAAGTATATGAATATTGATCGGTCTTTGGTGGCATTGCTACTAAATTAAGTTTATATACTTCCCCAATATATAAACATTAAAATAAAAATAGTTATGTAACTTTGGGATTACAATAGTGAACATAGCAAATAGATAGTGTTATATGCAAAAGAACCATTGAAAACCACTGAAGAAAAGCAAACTATAAAAAAAGGAAATAAAGAAGAAGAAAGACCTCAGTGATTTCTTAGTAGCATATTCCATGTCGCTCAAGATCGGGCTGGGGCACATCATATTATGTATAGAACGAACCATATCAAACCCAAATGAAGTGAAAAAAATATCCATGATGCTAAAATACAAAAGATCTGTCATCAAAAATAGGACAAACAACACATAAGCATACACATAAGTCACTTTATGGGATGAATTACCTATAGAGCATATTAAGCTGCAACCTTTTCAAAAAAAGATCAAAAAAAGAAAAAAAATACTTACATGGATGAAACAACCCATTCCTGTTAAGTTGCTTAATAGCTGAAAGCTGATGAAAATAAACCAAAACTCGGTAAAAACTTTTGACTGAACAGAAGTCCCTGATGGAGTAAAATTTTGTAACATAAGGTTTGGACCTCATTTACCTGTCCACCATTCTCAAGACAGCCTTTATAGCCTCTTCCAAATCCACCTTCTCCTAATAGACATTCTTCTCGAAAGTTCTTGGTTACTGAAGCAAGCTCACGGAAGGTAAAGGTCTATGCTGAAACATTTCCATTTCCATCTTTTTCAGCACCATGTTTTTTGTTTGTTGCGTCCCCGCAGTTCTTAGTTTTATGATTATCTAAAAAATGATAAAAGGTCTTTCAATTTCTTTACGTATAATTTCCATTCCGGTACCAAAAGGCCAATGTCCCTCCCCCATGCCCACAATTTTAACATGTCCCTATGTGAATGCATGTCACGCCTGATATGGCACCTATCGTACCCTCCCTTGTTCTGGAGCAAAGCTTCACTTCTACGCTTCGAAGGTAAGAACATGATGCCATGGCATGATATGAACATGATACCATGTTTGATCACAGGGTCCCCGCATTAGCTTTAGATGGGAAAATTTCTATAACGGGGTGCAGGGGCGGATTTAGGGGGGGCGGTCGCCCCACCTGGTATATAAATTATTATTTATAAAAAATATGTACATTTTTCTTTGTCATAATGACATTAAGAAAAGTTGGTTCAACTGGTAAAGTGAGGAGCTCCTAATCCAAGTGTCTAAGGTTCAATTCTTAATGTCATCAAATAAGAACCTTATTTTGATAATTTTTTCACCTTAAGCAGATCATGTCATTGCCATAAAAAATTTAGATTTTAGGACGAGAGGAGAAGTGAATCCGTATAATTTGCTAGACAAATATAATGTTATA
This sequence comes from Kingdonia uniflora, assembly GCA_014058105.1. Taxonomy (NCBI): domain Eukaryota; kingdom Viridiplantae; phylum Streptophyta; class Magnoliopsida; order Ranunculales; family Circaeasteraceae; genus Kingdonia; species Kingdonia uniflora. Next base: position 367,188 of record JACGCM010000843.1, read on the forward strand.
TTTGATTAATTTTTAAGCATAAAATACCGTTAAATGGCAAAAAAAAATTGGGGGCAAACTCCCCCGCCCCAAACATGAAATCCTGGCTCTACCCCTGACGGGGGAGATTTAGTTTGGAAACTGAGGCTGAGTTTTGTTTGTGGAAACGAACAAAAATAAATATCGTTATCCACGTAAAGTTATTATCATAAAATTATCAAAAACTGAAATCATGGAAATATGTCTTCCTGACTATACATGTATTTGGTTCCAGACCGTAAAGGATAGTAAAATACAGACCATGATGTCTTCAAGGGGATTTTTTCGGGTATGTTGGAATATTATTCACCCTCCTCAATGATTTTTGTCATGAAATAAAATTTATTTTTTGCAACTCATGGTTGCATCTTCAAAAAGCTCTAATGACAATAATATATTCTTCATCTTTAAATATAATTTGCCTGTAAAGCCCAGTTCATATCAATCACGGGAACAATATAGTTGTAGCTTTACTTCACGGACGGTATCGATTCATACTTTTATGTAGAATAATCTATCACAAATTCTGATTAAAATGCTCTCAGATAATTAAAACTTACTTTATAATACCGCAAGCTTAAAAAGGGAAAAGTGGTAAAAAGATATGGAAACATGGACATGCAATAGAGAGATAAATATGAACCCTAAACCTTCCTTGAAATTACAACCAGAACGCTTGTAAAAGTGGTAAAGAAAGTCTAGAAATTAAGATTCAAATACATAAAACAAACCTCCATGTAAAAAATTATAGGAGATTGAAAATTCATACCAATTCAAAGCAACTCCTAAAGCTGAATGCACAACTGAAAATGCAAAACTGAGAAACACATAAAAGAACTTTCATGACAAATATTGAGAGGAGATTGGAAGTTTGTACCGATTAAAAGTAACTTCTAGATCATAATGGGAAAAAATTGGTAATCCTTTCAATGGCCATCTCAGTTCAAATCAAATTTGAATCCTTCACCATCGTCTTCGCCGAAGTGACTATTTTAGTTGCTTAAATATCAATAATAAACCCATGTCAATCCCAATTTGAATAAGCAATTCAAAATTTGCTACAATTTTTGCATGAAAATCAAGAAGAAGATGCCAAAAGAAAGTTAAGACTGCTACAATTAAAAGAAAATGAAGTTGAGGAAATGCAAAATCTATACAGTCTTACTGTAAACCTTAAATGAAATAAACTCTAAGCAAATGAAATCAGTAAGCAATTGGATGCCAATCATAATTCAAATGAATAACCCAACAAAGATTCATTTCCCCAAATCCATTAAGAAACTGAAAATCATAAAAGACATTATACTCAAGAAGTGATTAAGAATGAGACGCATAACCATGCTATCCAAAATCCAAGAAAGAGAGGCATTTCCAAACATTTTTTTACGCCAATCCAAGAATATCGTTATAAGTAGTAACAAAAAACCTAAAAACATAAAATAAACAAAAAAAAAAGAAACTTACACCATGTGAAACAACAACTTGACTAAGAAGGACCACAACAATCACATAAATGTTAATAAAGTAGATATGTTTTAAATTGAAGCTTGCAAAATTTCATAAAAGAGAGTGATCAAACTCCTTCCGAGGCTTACTATTTATGTTACAAGGCAATACCTATAACATAGTTGAAATTATCCGCCCATCCAAGTATATTACACCATCAAGAAAAAGTCAATACCTACCAATAATGCACAAATATACTCAGAGGTCCAGATTTAATCCCCTTTGTACTTCCTACATCTTTAATACATTGATATTACACCATCAAGAATGCCTTCACCACTTGAGTTTCTGAAAAAGAAAACCATATCAACAAACCACAACATCAATCATAGCTAGCTAAGAGGACACCATCAATATTTAGCACATGAACACCATAAGGGGGTTTAGTCAAAGATCACATAATAATTCCCATCTGAAGAAAGAACGGTTGAGGTCCCAAGGGCTGTATATGGATATGTTTCTAGTAGTATATGAATACCATATAAAATGTTTTCCTATATACAAAGATCAAAGGTTGAGATACAATATAATTTTAAACATCACTTAACTGATATACAAAGACCAAAAGCCAGCAATAGTAAATCTTAGAGTCTTACCAACTCAGTAAGTAAATCAATGAACCTTGTCACTAAATTCTCAATTTTCCTATATGATCTAACGTTTTTGAAGCAGTTTAGCTAAACTCCTTAGGCAAAATGTAATCCATGAACATGAGGACCGTGGTCTAAATACTGGAATTCCAATACCAAAGTTTTTTAAGTATTACCATTTTAAAGTTGCCAAATTAGCAAAGCTTCAATAACCCTTACAAAAAGGCTAAGAACCCAGTGATCTTTGATTATCATTACAAAAGTAATTGCCTTGGATATTTATCAGTTAAGAGAAGTATTATCAGTTTCAACCCCTCTTATATACTTTCTACTAAGATTATAGGTAAATTAAACAAAGAACTGCAAGGGGGTAGACTCATGATCAGTTGGAAAGTGCATAAACTTTCATCTAAGCAAGCAATAAAACCTTAATCCATAAATTTAAGGGGATTACTCTTGACTACCTGTAGAAGATTTCAAGGTGAAGATAGTATCCAAACGAAACCAACGAACATAGCTTCAGATAACCAAATTGCTCCTCAGAAGTTGTATGGAGAGAATTATGAGTTTCTTGTTAATCACCATGTTAGGCAGTTTTAAGAGGAGTACATGATTAGCCTTAATGAAATTAACTTTTGAAACTTTATCTTCAGGTGTGAATTGGGCAACTTTATAATAAGAACAAACCACAAAATCAGAGCAAGAAAAGGGGGAATAATCCTTTGTCAAGTACTTACCATTTTCAAAACATAAATAAAAATCATAGAGAAGAGAAGAAAGAACTTGAAAGAAATCATGTTAGATTCTAAAATAAAATACCTGAATCAAAGCATATTTAAGGATTCCTTCAAATACAATATTTTGTGAAAACATTGATCTACAAAACCAAAAATAATCCCAGCTTATCAATATAAAATAGTTAGAATGTTACCTCAAAATATTATTCACATTCAATATCAGCTTACTTAGCAGGGAAAAAAAAATTGGAGAGAAAAATATCTCAATGGCAAAAAAAAAAAATATACAGCAACTTGAGTTTTTCTCTTCTCCCTTTATCAACATCTAGAGTTTGAGCACAATATTTTGGAAATGTAGAGAGAGAGCATACCAGACATTTGTTTAGTTGATTGCTAGTGAGGAGGCGAATTGAAGTGATCAAGTCATCGAACCTCATCACTATTAAGTACTCCAATTTGTTTTTAATTTTGTGCATCCCATAAATAGGTGGGCAATGTTCTTATCATTGGTCTTGAAAGGCAACATAGAGTCTAGATGGGAATCTTTGTCTCCATCAACCTATTTTGCATAATTCTCGTACCTGTTAAAAGTTGCAAAAGCACGCAATGAACCTTTAATAAACCTTATTGAAGAACTAAGAACTTAATTTTGATATCTATTAATTGAGAGGAGCACATCAACATCTCAAGATAACATAAACAAATGAATTAAGAATTAATTACATTTAAAAATTCCATGAGACAGAAGAGATGCAATTTCTCCTCTTGATCCAAGATTCAAGTATAGCTTTCCAACATGTTAGTTTCAAAATCATAAGACAATTTGTATCACATTCATTATATTCTCCTTATGCCTCTTCAAATGGTCCAAGTTCCCAAGCAAATGCAGCAAAGTCTAAGTACCAAGAAAGAAAGAAATTGAGAGCTTTTAATAAGGACTGCTAGACAGAGAATGCTCTAGTCCTTCCATAATGCTTATAAGTTCATAATAGTGAATGAGCTAAACGGTGACCAAAATTTCTTAATTAGTCTTTAGCCATATTTTTGAGAAAACAGTCAATAACAAACAAAGACTGCTATAATTGTCTATGTTTACATATGTAGAAGATGTGTTAGATGTACATCATTAGAACAATAAATGCCTTGGTTTTCTCTCATTTAAATAATCTAGGACTTGATTTAATAGATATTGGTTGAGAGGTGGGTGCCAAGAAATTAGGCACAATAGTTTTAGTTAAATAGGTCGATGTTCGAATTAAATTTTGGTGGTGAAATCAAAGATTAAGAAGGCAAGCTTTAGGGTCATTAAATCAAGAACATAAAAAACTGAAAAATCCTAATGATTAGCATTTCAATGTAGTCTTCAAATGGAACCCAAAATCCAAATGCTTAAAAGACAATGTTGTAATTAAATTCCAAACGCAACAAACTCACCATAGTATACAAAACCCAATAAATTAAACCTCTAATAAACTAAATTCAAAGAAGTAATTAAGCAAATTACCAACCAATACCACCCTCCAAGTCAAACAGACTTCTTCACAGTACCATGAGCTTCTCATCACTTCTCTCTCCATAGTTGTAATGACCCAGATTTTTCTTAGTATTATTGATATCTGCTATTAAGCATCCTTATTTTATTTTATATTATCGTGTGTGGTGTTCCATTAGTTCTGTGGTTTCGGTGGTTGTTTGGCAGAGGAGGTGAGTTGTGTTTGGGAGCCCGTAGTTGGCTTGGAGTGTTGTTGTTCTTGTAGTTGTGTGGTGTGTGATCCGGGAGGGATCTGTGTTGTGATTCTTGGATTTTCTCCAGTTTTCATTGGAGGGAATCTTCTTGTTATATGGAGTTTTTAGCCAACTGTTTCATTCTGCTCAAACAAAGTTGTTCCTATTCGAACAAGATCCATCCTGATTCATTTTAATCGAACAATCTTTTTCCTGTTCGAATAACATTGTTTTCTGTTCGAATATACTTCTTATTGTCTCATTTTATTCAAATAGAACATTTTCTGTTCGAATAGATTCTAGAGTGAATAGTATTTTCAACACTATCTCGCTTTATTCAAATAGATAGTTTCTGTTTGAATAACTTCTATTTTCTGTTCGAACAACTTGTCTTCTGTTCGAACAGAGGCGTGTTTCGGCGACCAAGTTGGGTTTTCTGGCATTTCTTGGCCGTTAATTCTTCCTCGAGATGTGTGTTAGCCTTTTTAGGGTTTTATAACCCATTTCCTTTTCATTTCTCCTCACTCTCTCTCTCGATTGGATTCTCTCTCTCTCTCTCGATTGGAACCCTTGCCCCTTTGCGATTTGCGATTCGTCAAGGAATTGATCTTGCCACTTCTCCGGTGAGTAATTCCCTCTCCCTTTCCTTTGGTTGATTTGATTGCAGCTTTGGTGGAACCCTTGTGATTTTAGGGTTTGTGATTGGGGTTTTGTTGAAGATTGGAGTTGTGATTTCTTGAAGGTGTTAGGTTGTTTGTTGTTGGCCGCGGTGTTGAGGCGGGTTGTTCTGTTGTTCATTGGTTGGCGGTTTGTCTTTGGCGTTGAGGTTGAGGTTGGCTGTTTCGCTGATTATTTGGGTTGCGGTTATCCTTTATTAGGCAAGTTTTATCTTCCTGAATAACTAGATCATTACGTTGTTTTGTGAGTTATAGAAATGCTTAGTTTATTATGTCTATGTTATGATTAGGTTAGTATATGGTTGATTTTCTTAGGGCACCTTTGGGTTAATCGTTTAGTCTTAGAATTATCCTAGGTGTTCTTTGTGCTCTCGAGGCTTGTCCTTGAGCACTGTTGTTGATTTGGCGGTTGTTTGGAATGTTAGATTCCCTGTGGGAGTGTGGTATCCCTTGGTTTGGTTAGCTGTTGGTGGTGAATAAATAGTTTATCCGTAGTAGTTGATTGTGGACTATCTGGTTAAAGGATGGTAGGTTATCCTATGTGTACTAGTCTGTGTTGACAGCTATGGTACTCTAGCACTTGATGGTATTCATGTTGGTTAGGAGATCTTAGAGATTGATGTGGTTTGATGTTGTGACTGGTCAATTAGTCACTGTTCATCTGGGTTAGGATTGTTTGTCACTCTCCTTGGTAGGCGGTTATCCTATGTATGCTTACCGTGTTAGCGGCCATTGTGTTTCAGTCTTTTAGGATATGTTCGCATCTGTTGATCATAATCTATTCTTCTTATCTTGATGAGGTCAGGATACATAACAAAGCTCTACATCGTCTGACCCTCGATAGAACCTAGGATTCCTACATCGGATTGAAATAGTAGGGTGATTATTTGGTGACAGGTACTATCACATTTATTACCCATCCAGGAGTGTGGGATGGTGTGAGACAGTCCTCAGGTATCGGGCTACATCCTCGATGTGGTTGAAATACCTTGGAATTATAAACACTGTTTCAGACGCTGACTCCAGTGTGTAAATCCTTCAGCATGGTCGAGCTGGTAACCCAATCGTACCCATTGTATCCAACTAAGATCCCTTTAAGGTAAGCTTCATTTCTTCGGTTATCCGTTCTCAACATTCAGCATTAGGGCTTTAGTTCACAATTTCATATCATCCAGCATTTGGGATAATTATGGGTTTATCCCAATTCAATTCATTTCATCATATCATATCATATCATATCATATCATATCATGGCACTTCTGCATATTCTCAATTCATCATATTTTACTATTACCGTAGCTTCCGCATTCCTCATCTCCTTCTTCCTTTCCTCTTCTTTATAGAATCAGGTTTATTAGTATGGTTGTTTAGCCTGGTTGGGTTAGAGGGGGGGCGTGGTTTGCTCACTCTTGTGTATTATGCTTTCTGAGATCAGATGGTTAGCAAGTTGTGGTTCCTCATGAGTTTCATAGTATTTTTGAGGTCATCGGTTTGTGCTTAGTCTCTGTAGATGGAGATGTTTATGGATTATTTTATCTATTGGTTTAGTGGTTGCGTGTGGCGTTGTAGGCTTCAGCAGTGTTTGAATTGTAGTTTATAGTATTGGTATTACTCGTGGCTTCTGGCTTGTAGCCTGATTGATTTATTAGGGTTATTGTACTTCTCTATTAGTATATCTTATTTTTATTATTCATCTCATTGGTTGGTATAATTGTTTAGCTATTTTTGGGAGTTAGTGAGCCGTGGTTTTGCCCACTCTCGCGCATCCCCCTTTCAGTGGCAGGTTGTTACAGGTTTTACTGAGGGCTTCAGCTGTGTTGGTGCCAGTTTTAGCTATTGCAGATCTGATCTGGTTGTAGTATCTCTTGTGAGATCTTAGATTTTGGCGCTGTATATTATTCGAGATATTGAATTGATATTCTCAGTTGATATTTATATATCTTTTGCTTCTGTTGTATTCTTTTTTTGCTCTGTTGATGCTAATTTGAATGACTGGGCCTGAACTTGTCTATGGCTCGGTCGTTTGTAGGGCGAATCGGTTGGATTCCCCGACCTGTGCACCCTGTTTGTCCATGTTTTAATCATTATTCTGATTATTAGATTTTGGGGAGTGACAATAGTATAGAAATCTACCATTAATAGATTTCTTCATTGCAAAAGATTAACCGAGAGAGAAACACCATAATTAGAAACCCAACTTCTAAAATCCCAAAATCACTGCTAGGGTTTGTGATAAAATTATGAAATTGAAGAAGAATTTTTGCTTAATTGAAACAATTTCAAGCTCTTCTCCCAAATCAAACACCAAAGGTTTAAATAAAGCCCTCAATTAAAATCTTTTATCATGAACTTGAGATCAAAACCCTCCAAGTCCAACAGACTTCTTCACAACACTGTGAGCTCCTCATCACTTCTCTCCCCACAGTATAGAAATCCGCCATTAATAGATTTCTTCATTGCAAAATATTGACCGAGAGAGAAACACCATAATCATAAGCCCAACTTCTAAAATCCCAAAATCACAGCTAGGATTTTGGGATAAAATTATGAAATTGAAGAAGAATCTTAACTTAATTGAAACAGTTTCAAGCTCTTCTCCCAAATCAAACACCAAAGGTTTAAATAAAACCCTCAATTGAAATCTTTGATCATGAACTTGAGATCAAAACCTTCGAGTTCGTAGAGGTTTGAAGAAATCGCAGATGATATATTCTTGAATTATATATATATATAGAGAGAGTCGATTTTGATTGAGAAAAGGTTTTTTTTTTTTGTGCGTGGAGAAGAAACTGTTTTTTTAATTTATTTTTTTGTGAGAGGGAGGAGAATATTAGTTTTCAGTCGGGTTTTTTTTTTAGGCTTTGGTTTAAAATATAAAGTTCCAAAACTGCCCTTGTTTATCTTAATCTCGAAGCGTCAACAGGGCATCCCGACCCCTCTTTGTCTTTGGCCATAAGGCAAACTTGTCCAAAGTGGCAAAAACACCGCCCTTTATAAAGAGATAGAAAATTTTGTTAGCCTTTCGCCAAAAGGTAAAGTACCAAAGTTAGCTGGCCTTTTGATTTGAGGCACCCTCATAAAACCTAATTGAACAAGCCTTAGGGGCTATTTGGGAACATCAAAAAACCTGTCTAGTCTAGTTTAGAACTGAACTGCACCATAAAACTTGTGTTTGGCAAAACTGTTTCTGGTTTTATCTTATCCAAAGCTGCTATTTTTTAGCTTAAAAACTAGTTTTATCTTGAAATAACTCAAAGACGTTTCAAGGTGGAACAAGTTCTCAAATAACTTAAAATGCGACTTTTTGTAGCGAGGACTCTCTCTCTCCCCTCTGGAATCTAAACTCTCTCTCTCCCCCCTATTTTTCTCCTCTAGAATCCAAACTCTCTCTCTCACCCCCTATCTCTCTCCTCTAGAATCCAAACTCTCTCTCTCTCTCCCTCTCTCTTTATACAATCTCTATCCTCTCTCTATCTCTGTATACAATCTCTATCCTCTCTCTATCTCTGTATACAATCTCTATCTTCTCTCTTTGCATTGTCGTCTTCAATCGAATTACCCACCTTTAATTCCCAATCCCCATTTTTGAAGTTCAAAGCTCCATGGATTTTGAACTGTAATAATAGAGGATATTGTTTCCCCATATCACCCACCTTCAATGGATTTTGCCCACCTTTTATTTATAATTAATTAACCAATTGATTTTCTTATGAAAACTCCATGAATTTTTTTAGCAAATGTACAAAGGGGGTGATCATCTCTGTTACACCACATCGGTATTCCATTTCAATTATTTGTCCTGATTCTTTTTAAACTTATGATGAGCAAGATGGACATGAAATGTGTTCTTGGAAAAACCAAGTTCAAGAGTTATGAGTTACCAAAACTAAAAAAATGTAAAACTAGAAAACAAAATAATAGTTTACCAAACACTGTATGAACGAGTTCTTGTTTAAATTTATCTATAATGTGCTAGCCAGATTTTATGATTCCCAAACAGGCCCTTAAATGAGGAGCAACAGTAAATTCTCAACGGTCGCATAAATTTAAAATTCGAAGTTCTGAAAGTAGACGAAAACAAAGAAACAAGATATCAAAGAAAAGGAAAAAAATCGCGATCTTCAAATCCTAGTAATCTCTCAGTGAAAGAGCTCAACCGCGTTTGTTTCTTCAAGATCTTGGGGTTATCATGGAGGAGAATCAGAGCAGCATTGGAAAAAATTTAGTCTTAGATTCAATGGATTTAAAGATGCCGAACCAAGATAAATCTTTGGGAGTTTCCGACGAAGACGATGGAGATGCAGCTTCAATGGATTCAATGCTTTGTGTTTCGGGTTCGAGACTTGTTCCGATGGGGTTTGTGCAAAGTGATTGCACAGGTTAGCAGTTCTTTTGCATTTGTTTGTCCCCAATTTTCAGATCTTCGCATGTGAATTTGCATTTATTAGACAAAGGGGAATTGGATTTTGGGCTAATTTGCTTGGTAACATAGTCTCAAAATTTTAATACTTTTGTCTCAAATTTAAGTTGGGATTCGAATTGAGGTTGATCATTTTAAGTTAGGAATAATGGGTTTTGCGCATTAATTAAAGAGGTGTTGGAAAGGCCTGGTGGGTATAATCAGTGAATTTGAGACTATGTTAACTCCTGGGGAGTATAGTTGTTCTTGACGATTAACTCAAATTCCGTTTGACATTTTCAAAATATGCATTTGGCATGCATTTCATAAACTGATTAGAAGCAGCCTTAGAAGATTGCTTTTCTTTGCCATGCCTTAGACAATTACTTCCCCTTGTCCTGGCTTCGATTTCCATGTGTTTGAACTTAAAGGAAAAAGTGCAATAATAGCAAGTATAACAACAAATGAATCATAGGAATCACTTGTGTTTAGCAAACGAAATTAGAAATATCTTTTTTAAAGTGTATCAAAGTAATTTATTATATGGATATTGAACTTTGCATCCATAGGTCCTCTCTTCCAAACAAAACCTACGCTAGGTAAACCAAAACACTGGCTTAAACTACTAATGCTCAATGTTAAAGAAAAGGATTTCAAAAAAATGTTCTATGTATAAGAGCAAAAATGCTGTACTTTGCATATCTCCTTTCCAAGTACATTTATTAATGAAGAACATTTAAATCACCTTCAAGTCTAAAATCTACTCAAAACAACTTTCTCACCTCTTCTATCTCCTCTGCATCCTATAAAGTGTAATATAATAAAGTCTAATACAAATTTGTGAAAATCAGGAATTCACTAATGAGAGTAAGAGGATCAGAAAGTCACTGATGAGACCAACTTCAGTAGCACTGAAATCTTACCTTCACTCTCATTGAAACCCAGATTTATTTTAAATACGGCTAGGTTAGGTCCAAATCACAATTTATCATCTTCAATGTATATCTACAGTCTTAATCTTTAGGTTCAATAAACTTTAGCGAGAATAAAAAAACATGTTCAAAAACCAGGTCCACTTCCAGGATACTGAACGTTTACTGTTTATTTTCCCCATGTTTTCAAAGTCTTAGGAGATTTACACCTTGAGGTGATTCATATTTAGATATTAGGAATGTGCTTCACCTAAATGATGATTGTCCCTTTGTTGAGAGTCAAAGTTCTTGCAAATCAAAAGTTAATATGCCTTCCGAAGCCTTGTAGAAATGCCAGATAGGGCTGTCAACAGACCCACATTAAGTCCATTATCCAATCTGTTAGTTAAGAATCAGGATCAGGATTTTTGATCATTTAGAGTATCCAATCCAATATCTAAACGAATCGGATTAGGATTCACCTGGTCTTCATGGGCTAAGGCTCCGATTCGTCAAGGACTTTATAATCAGTGAGGAACTCAGGATATCAGGATAAATCGTCATACTTATAAAAGAAAACCCTAAGCTGTTCTATATCAGTTACTCACCATGCTTGTTTTCTTTCTCTCAACTTCACATACTTGAAGAACTAATGAACTTCAGATCTTATCACGAGGATGAAGAAAAACTGACAAAAGAGTAGAGGAAAACATAATTTAGTCTTCGTTGTCTTTTTTGAGATGAATGATAAATATTTGATGCTTTAAGATCTATGAATTTCCACACCTTCATTTCAGATTTGAGATGAGATTTTGGTGTTGTTTTTTTGTTATGATTTATATGGTTCCTCAAAGATCAATGAATATTGCTGGAGAAACATCTTGAGGCTTATGTTAAATAGATTGAGATAAATCAAATCCCTCATCTCTCTGCTTCATATCAATTTCAAACTTGAAACTCAAAATCAATGGAGTGATATCTCTTCAAACCTTTAAACTTGAAACATTTTCTTTTATCTTTTTTCTTTTTTTTTCTCTCTCAAGAGAAAATGTCTCTTTTTTAGCTCGACTGAAAGGGCGTTCATTGTAGAAACAACCACGTACATAAACCGTTCTTGCTCTAGATGTCAAAGCCTCATAATTAAATCGAAACCTTAAAGACAATAAAAACCTTATCCAAATGGATGTAATTGTGCTAATGAGTTCATATGTAAACATTGTATTAGAATTTAAAGATTCGGAGTCTAAAAAATAGTGGAAGACAGAGTAACTTTTTTTGCTCTCTATAATCGTCTCATTCTCTCTCTAGAAAATCCTTTCTCAAAACATCGTCATTCTCGTCTTAAAGTCATTGTGCTTCTATCTAACTGCAGCTACTTCGATCATTCAACAAAGCATGTAAAGATCATTCTAAAAAATAGTGGAAGACAGAGTAACTTTTTTCGCTCTCTATAATCGTCTCATTCTCTCTCTAGAAAATCCTTTCTCAGAACATCGTCATTCTCGTCTTAAAGTCATTGTGCTTCTATCTAACTGCAGCTACTTCGATCATTCAACAAAGCATGTATAGATCATTCTAAGATTAATGAATGTAACGATTGTATCTATATTTATGACTGCTCATTGAGTCTGCACTTTCTTTATTGTTCTTTTCCTTTTTAGATTTAAGTTTCTTAGCATTTCTATCTGCACTTTTATTTTTTGCAGCAGAGGACTGTGTGATGCTTGTTAATGCTGGAGATACGACTATAAGAGAAAATGATTCAAACTTGAAATTGAAACCGGATACTTGTTTTCAAGGAGGAGATGTGATAGGAACAGAGAGTAATATAATAAATGGTGGTGAATATCCGTTCATTTATCAGTCGGCACGGTACGGAAACTTTTGTTACCTGTTTGAGAATTTCCTACCAGGAGATTATTTTGTCGATCTTCATTTTGCGGAAATCATACATGTGAATGGGCCTAAAGCAATGAGAGTAGTTAATGTTTTTGTTCAAGAAGAGAAGGCAAGACAAATTCAAACATAAGCTTTTTCTTACTCTAATTTTCTTGTACTAAAACATGTTTCTCTGTATTTATTTATCAACAATGGCAGGTTTTATCTGAGCTTGATATCTACTCTATTGTTGGAGCCAATAAGCCTTTGCAGCTGGTTGATGTTAGGGTCTTAGTTGGGCAGGATAGAAAGATTGCACTGCGGTTCGAAGGGGTACATGGAAGTCCAGTTATTAGTGGAATTTGCATCAGGAAAGCATCAAATCCAGTTCCAGAGGCGAAACCCGTGTTTCTCATCTGTAAAAGCTGTACCGCTGAAATAGAAGTCCCTTCAAGTCAGGTTAGAAAGAAGATGAAGAAAAAAACTCCCAAGTGTCAAGATAGTATAAAAGATCTTGTATAATTCTGCTAGGTCCACTGAAAATTTATAGTGATTAATCAGTGATGGATGTATCATAGTATATAGAGATATATGGTATATGTCACTGAAAATTTGTAGTGATTACTCAATGATGGACGTATCGTAGTATATGGAGGTATATTGTACCTTTTATGCCATGATATTTACAATAAAATATATTAGTTAAACTCAACGTTTTTCTTCTTAGTCTCACTTTGAGTATGAAATGGTGAATTTTCAGTTTGATTTAAATGCTTGCAGAATAAACTTATGCAGCTGAAATCCATCGCCAAGTACGAGCAGAAGATACAAGAATTAACTAACCAATGCCAGCTTAAGACGAACGAGTGCTATGAAGCTTGGATGTCTCTTAAGCGAGCAAACGAGCAGCTTGATAAGGTCAGGATGGAACTGTGTGATAAAATACGGCAAGCACGCTCTCTAGGTAAGTTGATGAAAGACTAAATTTAATTATCTCACACCCCAAATAGATTTTTTTTCCTCAACCTACTCTCTGTTCATTTAGATCAAACGCTGGAGAAACAAACGGCAGAGTTGGGAAATGTTACAAGCAGGTATGAGCACGATAAAGGATACTGGGTTGCAGCAGTTAATGACTTGGAACAAAAGATCAAGGTATATAATATTGTCATGATACAAAAAATTAATCTTTCGGTTGATGTAATATGTATAAATTTGATTCATAATTGCAGATTATGAAAAGAGAGCAATCTCAGTTGTCTCGTGAAGCACATGAGTGTGCTGATTCAGTTCCTGACCTGAACAAAATGGTCTTTGCGGTGCAAGAGTTGGGTAAGTTTGATTGTCATCTTTTTTGCAAATAGTTGTTGTGATGTACCCATTTGTGGCTCGTAAATTATCTATATGTTGTTGTAGTTACGCAATATGAAGATCTTAAATTGAAGTACAATGAAGAACAGGCCAAGAGAAAGAAGCTCCACAACCAAGTTGAAGAAGCTAAAGGCATGTGTCATTAATTAACTAATTCCAGTTGGTATGACCTATTATAAACTGACTCGTCCTTCCATACTTTTCATATTTCAGGAAATATTAGGGTTTTCTGTCGATGCCGCCCATTAAACATGGAAGAGGTCTCAGCTGGGTATCCAACAGTTGTCGACTTCGATGCAGCTAAAGATGGAGACCTCGGGGTGCTAACTGGTGGATCCACAAAGAAAACCTTCAAATTTGACCGAGTGTATTCCCCAAAGGATGATCAAGGTACACACATTTTTGTATATGTAAGTCATTATGCTTTTAGTGCGACTCTAGTAAAGCTTGTAATTATTCCAAGTTGAGTCGGAAATTTTTTAAAATTTGATCGAATTTATTCCCCAAAAGATGACCAAGGTACATTCATATTTATATTTGTAAATCATTTTAGAGGGGTCCAGTAGTGCTGCAAATACTTCAAGTAGAGTCGGAAAACTTCAAAAATATATTGCAATTAGCATCTGGAGTCGTAAAACCTAAAAAATGAAATAAGGCATTTGGAATCATAAATCGCATTATACCAACGAACTTTTAGCGTAGCTTATTCCACGTGAATAATCTATCTTTTTTCCTTCTATTTTGTTGTTGTTATACCCTCGTATTGGAATTTCTTTATAGCACTACTTAGCAAAGCACCGAAAATTAGATATCAAATACAAGGATAAGTTTTTGCCACTTGTAGAATACCACTGCTGGAAGAAAATTAGATATCAAATACAAGGATAAGTTTAATTTGGATATTCTTTATCACTTTTACCTGTAACAGTTGACGTTTTTGTGGATGCATCGCCAATGGTGGTCTCAGTATTAGATGGGTACAACGTATGTATATTTGCCTATGGGCAAACTGGAACAGGAAAGACTTTCACAATGGAGGGCACTGAGAAGAACCGAGGATTTAATTATAGGACTCTAGAGGAGTTGTTCAAAATTGCTAAAGACAGAAGCGAGTTCTTTATCTACAATATATCTGTTAGTGTACTAGAAGTCTACAATGAACAGATCAGAGACTTGCTTGCGACTTCACCAACGTCCAAAAAGTAACATACTATGAACGAAAACGTATATACTTATCCATGTTTTTAGTATATTTTCTTCTTATAAATAATCTTGGATATGGTTCGAACTTGTTAGGTTGGAAATAAGGCAAGCTTCTGAAGGGGTTCATCCTGTTCCGGGAATTGTAGAAGCCAAAGTGGAAAATATAAAAAAGGTATGGGATGTGTTGCAAGCTGGAAGCAATGCAAGGGCTGTTGGATCCAACAATGTTAATGAGCATAGTAGCCGGTCTCACTGGTATGTGGCAACTTAAAATTTTTTGTGCAAATATTAACATGTCCGTTCTTTTCCAATAATAGGTGTTTTAATTATTTCTTAAAATGTTCTCTTTTCCTGGCTACTGATTTTCCTGTTTTTTCTCTTTCAACATTTTTTTCCAGCTTGCTTTCTATAATGGTGAGAGCGAAGAACTTGATAAGCGGGGAGTCTACAAATAGCAAGCTTTGGCTTGTGGATTTAGCCGGCAGTGAGAGGCTTGGAAAGACTGATGTACAAGGGGAACGGCTCAAGGAAGCTCAATATATTAATAAATCACTTTCAGCTCTTGGAGATGTCATTTCTGCATTAGCAAGCAAAACCAGTCATATCCCATATAGGTTTGGTTGCACATAGCCTCGTCGTTTTATTGAACTATTTTAGATTTCCATTTCCATATTTTGATTTAATCTTCGTTATCCACCAGGAATTCCAAACTGACGCATTTACTTCAGGATTCGCTAGGTAATTTCAAGGCTGAAACATATTGTTTGTATTTATAGGTTGGAACCCCCAGGTAGTAACCAGGAGTAGGGAAAAAAATTTAATCCGCCATTTATTTTGCATCAACTATTCTTTTCTTAAATGCTTTACTTTATTATTATATCTAATTATTTCCTGCTTCTTTTCTCTCCACATGATAACAAAATTAATCATTATAGTTTTCATGTTAAAGCATTTCACGGGGAAAAAGTGGGAGGGATAAAAGTTTTCTCCTTCTGGGAGTAGAGGATCCTAACAATTTCATTTTGCCTGGCCACTTTTTACCATCTAAATAATTTAATAGTACCCCCATGCCTGCTCTAGTCACATTAAGTTGGTTTAAAATATAAAATTCGGACTTTTTTTGTTGATCACAGAAATAATTTGTAGATTATGTATTGCAGGCGGTGACTCTAAAACTCTGATGTTTGTGCAAATCAGCCCTTTAGAAAATGATCTGGGTGAGACAATAAGTTCATTGAATTTTGCCACTCGCGTTCGAGGAGTTGAGTTGGGTCCCGCAAAGAAGAAGATTGACTCAGGGGAGATGCAAAAGATGAAGATCATGGTAAGTCACATTGGGAAGTATTCTCATAATTTTATTCTTCTTAATTCATTGCTGACTAGCTTACAATTTCACTAATAAACAACTCTTTTGTGAAGCTTGATAAAGTAAAGCAGGAATCTAGATTTAAAGAGGAGTCCATACGCAAGTTAGAGGAGAACTTTCAAATCTTGGAAAGCAAGGCCAAGTCGAAAGATCAATTTTGTAAAAACCAGCAGGAAAAGGTCAAAGAACTCGAGGGGCAGTTAGATTCGGAGATGGAGTTACATAGAAAACAACTCCATCAACTTACCGAGAAGTTGATGGGCAGGGAAGAGAGTTACACCAGTCTTCAGTATAAGGTTTATCTTTAGTTAATTGGGGTTTGCCTTCTTTTTTTCCTTTTCAAGTAAACACGTACAATATTTTGATATCTTTAAATTTCATTTGTTCTAAGGTTAAGGAGCTTGAGAACAAGTTCAAAGAGCGGGAAAATGCAGAGACCATGCAACTACAACTGAAGGTTTGTGCTAGACACTGTCCTTTTTATTTTGTAGAATAGAAATTACTGAAGGACTAAACACAAGATTTCTATTGACGACCCCTGTTGTGTTTGTGAAATTGACATTTTCTGCTTCTTTTAGAATGTTTTTCCTAAGTTCTTTCGGACTTAGGATAGTACCGAATTACCCAACAAGCAGTCTCCGATTTTGAGTTAAAACAAATTAAATGGCAAGTGCATTTTTATATTCGTTTTTGTGATCAACATTTTCCCGCTGCCTCTCCCATTTATAATGTTTTGCATGACGGATTATGCATGTCATTGCATTATCTCCTATTCCTGTTTAGACTGGAACTAATATATTTCTTCTTTATATGGTTTTAATCGAAATTTTCCAGTATATCCAGATTTAGTTGAATTGTCCTGTTGCCGAATTTTTAAATTGTGAAATATACTTGGCTAGAAGGATTTTGACGATAGTACGCACTTTACAGGTTAAAGACCTTGAAAGAGAGCGAGCTCAACAACAGTCAGATATCTTGATCATGCGACAAAAGGTTGCAACTAAGACTAGTTTATCTCTCTCTCTCTCTCTCTCTCTCTCTCTCTCTCTCTTTTCACCAGGAAAATACAGATATTTACTTATCATTCTCTACGCTGTACACAGGTTAAAGAGCTTAAATACAAGCTCCAAGAGAAAGAACAGAACTCGGAGCTTCTAATACTTCATCGTAAAGTTAAGGAGCTTGAAGAAAAATTGAGAGAGCGAGAGCAACAATCAGATTGTATGCTACTACTGCATTCTGCCGAAGAGTCAGTAAAATCGGCACCAAATGAACAGAACTCGGAGCTTCTAATACTTCATCGTAAAGTTAAGGAGCTTGAAGAAAAATTGAGAGAGCGAGAGCAACAATCAGATTGTATGCTACTACTGCATTCTGCCGAAGAGTCAGTAAAATCGGCACCAAATGAAAGAGAACGTGATGAACCTATGCGCGAAAACAGTGATCCACAGATTTTAAGGTGCTCCACCCCGTTCAAACGGTTGAAAAGCCAGGAGTCGTCTTTGCTAAGAGAGCCCGACTCACTTCGGGAGATAAGAAGGAAAAGAGAAATTATAAGTATTGAGAGTGAGAACGGTTGTGGTGTATCTACTTCTTTGTTCGAGAAGAAAATGGCCCCAACTGACTTGAAGAAAGCTAGGCAAGTTCCGAATGAAATCGAAAAAACAAAGCAAATTGACTCATCCAAGGCATTAGCAAGGTTTGCAAGGACAACAAAATCAGTTACGGTGCAGAGGCTATCTTCTCAAAGCAGAATCAATAAAGATCAACTCGTAGGAGTCAAGGACAGAGATAAATGTACAAAAGGTTGGACAAGATAAAAAGGAAGCGAGACGAGGAGTATGCAAGTTTCTTTTTTCTTCCATAGTGTTTGTTACAATTGTGCATATTGTTTTCCCCCCCCCCCCCCCCCCCCCCCCCCCCCCCCCCTTTACACACTTAAATGGAAACTAGATTGTTTCCGGGGGGAGATTTCATTTTGTATGTGCCTTAGTTCGGCTGCAATAGTTCCTCAGTCTTGTATGTGCCTTTAGGTTTTTCTTTTCAAATATAAGCTTTGCCTTAGGTTTCTACACTTGCATATTTATCTCTATAGGCAGCTATGATTTTAAGTGTATGTATTGTATAAGTTGGGACATGGGGTGTCCAAGTATTTTGAGAGTCGGGCAGGCCGAGATGTACAGAGTCACAATCTGAAACCGGCTTGAAGTTGAGAATAGCCGCCCCTTCGATGTAGTACTGTAGCTCTGTTCCATGAGAATATAACTAAATCCCTTTGTAGATGACCTTAGGTTCTTGGGGTTTGATTTGCACATGTCCTTTAGGCGTGAGTCAACTATGGTAAAGTAACTAAAGTTCACAAAGCCCATCATTGGAAGCATTGGTTTCATGTACAGTAGTAATAAACAATCAGCTGAGTTTTAAGAGTGTAATTAACTTTGTAGCAACTAACAAAGTTAACATTCGGCACTAATGTGGGGTGGGTTTATAAGTTAAGACAATTTGGGATGTTCGGAGAATTTTCTGAAAGTTGGCCTAAATCAAAGATCCAACTTTCCCAGGTGATTAGGCGAATGGTCACAATGACAATTCAGAGGGAAAATACATGGACACAGGATGCGGGAGTGCATTGGGTGGAAGGCGTGGCCTGTGTAATTTGGAAGAAAGAACAAAATGTGATGAGACGTAAATGCATTTATCTTGTTTCGGAAGCTCTCTTTGACCGTTAAAAACTTGTCGTCACCAAACACCACAAAGAACAAAAAGGGGAACAATTTCTTGCTGTTTTGTGTCTTGATAGTACCTCGGACGAAACGTAAGCTCGTTACGTGATGTGGCACTTGATTACATGACATAAATGAGATTCCTCCCCTACTGTCTTCTTTTCATATGTAACTGTCTTTCTTCCATACTACAAAGAGACAAGGTTTCAAGCATACATTGTAGTAGGCTCTTTTGATCCTACTCGTTTTTCATAGATAACAATTTTATATTCAAATTGAGTCGATAAGATAGTCTAAACTCGATGAGTCATACTCACTGCAAAGCGCCCATGAAAATTCAGAAGACATAGTTGTAATTGTCACGCCCCAAAATCCGATTTCTGATAAAAATCATAAAGCAAATCCTAAGGCATAACAAGTCGGGCATCAGACGGATGAAACCCCACAGATGTAATATATTTTTAAAGAAATTAACTACATCTACTTATCAAAGAAACGCAGCGAAAAAATAACTCAATTATTTAATAAAAAAAATAATATTCTCAACAAAATAAACTAACAAAAAAATAGATTACGACAATGAAATCTGAAGTAAATATCATAAATACCCTACGACAGCTCAGCGATCCAAAGAACTCCAAAGAATCCCGAGAAATGATCAACCAAGCCTCACTAAGCAAAACCTACTGTGCTCGACCTCCTGTAAAAATATAGCGCACAGGGCGTCAAGCAAGCACAATTATTACCGGTCACTGACATGACAGACCGATCTATTATACAAAAGTACTAGTTATGATATAATATCCTATAAATATATATAAATGATGCAATGCATTGAGGAAATGAGGTTCAATTATTAATGTTGTTTTTAAAACGTCGGCGTCAACCGGTATTATAAATAGTTATAAAATATTATTAGGTGTAAGAGATACTAAGAGACGATGTACACAGGGTCACTTTTAATCAGTGGGACCACACTCTCACACCTTTCTGTCCTCAACAGAAGCGTATCCCTTATTGGCAAGCTAGGATTGGCGGATTCCTTTTTAGTGAGCCAGGATTAGCGGGAAATCACCGGATCAAGGTGGTCAAGGAGTTTCAACCTACAGGTCTAAAGCTTGATTTATTTTAACTTTTAGGGATCTATGCCCCATTCACAAAGAATAGCAAAGCCGATATGTAACTGGGAAGAGTTTTAGGGGCTTACAACCCTGGAACACTCATAAACAGTCACCGAATCTTTTGTTTAGGGAATCGAACCCAAAGACCCTGACATCATAGCCCTACTGTGTACACGACTCTAAGTTATTCTATGCATGAATGATTTATAATAGACCGACACTCAATCAAAATGACCCATCTGTCCTTGCTCTATAGGCAATGAGATTTTTTTTTAAGCTATAGGCAATGAGACTATATCATATGATTGGCATATGATTGGCGATCTTAAGCTCAATGACCTTTCTACCCTCATATATATAGGAGTGGGTCTCAATCGTTGATATTATACATTAACTATCAATGATCCTTCTACCTTAAGTTAATAAATGTTATATCAGTGAAGTCCTATAATCATGGCTAAGTTAAGCTGTATATATCACTTGACATTCACAAGGCGCAATTCTATAAATTGTTCGACAATCTATATTAGATGTTCAATAAGAATAACAAATAAGGGGTGCATGACTCATACTAGATAGTCTGTCACCAACTAAATCTTATATACCTACGTATAGTTATAACGCTACCTACCTAGAAGTTGTCCAAACATAAGCGTGTACTACTACTATGTTTAACTACTCCCTGAATTAATATACACATAGGTTTCAAATCATTCCCTAGTGTTATCAGCTCTAAACATATTAATGTATAATCAGGCCACCTCTGAAATTTTAATGAAATTCTATATCACGGATGTAATGCCGACGAATATACATAATACCCAAATCAAAACAGACACAATAAGACCTACATCATATGAATTGATGTTCAAATATTTATATCAAATCAAAATAATATGCCAATTCGATGTTAAACTTCTGGGAATAAATGTGTTTGCCTTAATTGATGAATTCGGGGAACGAGTAGTGGAGAATGAGGTTAACACCTAGATTACCAGCACTTCCTTCTCTTCCTAAGCTCCTGGAACCCTTGCTTTAAGCTTAAATTGTTGTTTCTCTTAAGCTCTCACAATCTGATTTATGGGATTGAAATTGAACTATGGGGATAAGAAACATAGTTCCTCCTGACGGCTAGCTATGGAGTAGAGAGTTGGAGAGGGGTTGAGGGTTTTTAGGGTTTTAGGGAGAGGAATAAGGGGAGTTTGTGGAGGAAGGAGGAGAATAGGGAGAAGAATAAGGAGTTACGGTGATCGGTTGAATGGTCTTCAACTCAACTCAAAAACCAAGGATAAATATTATACAACAAGGTGCAAACTAATAAAATAACATCTGTAATGATCAGACTACCAAAAATAATGGGGCGCTACAGTAATATGTGTCTTTTGTCAATCCAAGAATTGAACTGTTGATCGTGACATATGAGTGCCCTCGACTACCCGGTAAGACGGGCACAATGCATCGAAATTCTACGAAGTTATCCTATAGAAGACGTTAAGTAGAAATATATGGTCGGGACTGGCCTTTGAAACTTTCTTAGACTTGTACAAGATTATTATGTAAAACAATTCTAGCTAGTTGTGTGTAAAATCAAGTTTTAGGATACAAGGTTCGTTGAGTCATGAGATCAACAACACCCTCTCTCTATATATATATCCGTCTCATGTCATGTGATTCTTACTATTGATGATTGAGACAGGTGACATACCCCACCTTGCCCTAAACAAAATCTCATCAGTAGTCACGTGCGTAATTCACACTTCATGTTCTATGGTTGAGAGCTAGATATACTAAGCTTGTCATGTAAATTTGTGCCACTTTTCTTATGTGTAAAAATGTGTACATGTTTGTGAAGGCCCGAAGGGGGAGATGAGTGAGTGAGTACGCAGTCATGGCCTTTTTAAGTCCATGAAATCTGAGAATTCTGCAGTGAGATAGACTTGTTGAGACTCGGTAAAGTAGAGTATTTGAGAGGGACAAAAGGTATGGTGTGGTTGGATATTGTGTTTATAAAATGGATCATATGATTTTGTACTAGCACTATGGAAAGAGAGAGATTCAAAGATAGAGATAGGACTCTCTTTTCTTGCGCCCCCAACCCCATAAAAAGTGTTGCACTACTGTATGTAAACATCAAAACTGAACATAGAGCTAAAGTCACTCATGAAAATGGAGAGACCTACAAGTACAAACTAACATGAAAATGACTAAAGAAAACTCATGAGAAAAAGAAGGGATGTATCCCAAGTTTTGGTGAAAACCCATATCAACAAAAGGTGTGCTATAAATTAAAGTAACAGACATGGACTGGATACTATTCCATCTATCTGCACCCTTCAGTACTAAAGATTATTTCTAAAGATGAACATAACGGCAGCTCCAGTAGTGGTTGTACCTCTACACCTAGAGAGAGGTTGTGGGTTCGAAACCTCATGGGGTTGGAAACTCAGGGTTACGGATCCCTATATAAAATCAGCTTGCCTTACAAAAAAAAAAAACATAACGGCAGCCCGCGTAAAAGGCCTAACAAACACAAAATCAAAATAAAAGGCAACCCCAATTTTATCACTTACGGTATAAAAAATAAAACACCACACCAAAGACCTCGAGATAATAAACAGTAAAAAAAGACAAGAAAATGAAAAAAGGAAAAACAAAAGGTCACAATGCAACTCCTACTCTGCGGAAGTTGCCGGTGAATCTTACCGCCATCGAAGAAACCTCTCTCTCAGACGACAAGTGATATGTTATAATAATTGATGTATGTTAGGAACCATTTGGTATGGCCCAACCGAGCTGGGTTTGGGTTGCCTACCGACTCCTAACCTAAAGAGTTTTAAGGTTTCTATTTATAACCTTACAAGGGATCTGTATTCAGCAACCTAAGTTAACCTAATGAAGCCTACCCTTTCTCTATCTGTGCTTGCATGATTATGTTTTAGTTTTTGTTCATAGCACGTTATTAGCATCGACTCTACGAGGAACTTATTGGATTTAGTGATTAGATTTTTCTCTTTTTCGCTCTATCTTATTTTGGATAATTCGCGCGGGGCCCTCCTATGCCACGTCAGCTAGTGGCCTACCACGTCAACACATGTGGGACCAACTAGTAATCTTCTTCTAAAATGACACGTCAACACTGTGAGTCTCACCATCGTCTGATGATGTCATCAACCCTAGGGGATGACGTCAGTAAGCTATAAGCCCTAAGATGACATCATTCTTAGGTCAGCCGCCGTAAAAAAATTGACAGATTCGTCGTAGTTTTTTGTTGTTTTCACGGCCAATTTCCCGACGATCCGTTCACTTCTAGGAGGCGTGTAATAATGCTAGCGATCGTTGGAACGTAGGTTTTGCAACAAAAATACTATGTAGTCTAATGTTGACGAAAAAATACCTTTGTAATCAACCCTTGGAAAAGGGTAAACATTAGGTAAAAAAAAAGCCCAAAATCTTCGTTTTATCATCAAATCAAATTTAAAATTGTAATATACTATAAATCTAACATGTATTGAATCATAAAATGGTAGAATATAAAGTAAAGATTGATTATACCTCTCAACAAGATAGATGAAGTATCAGCACGTGGCACTGATGACGTAACACCTAGGGTCCCACATACTGTCGTGCCACTGCCACATGTTAGTAGTGACGTGGCACCAGGGGTTTCACGTGTTGACGTGCCACTTCTAAGTGGCATGCTAACGTGGCGCCTGTGGTTGTAAATCTGACGTGTCGCTAACGTGTCAGGCCACGTATCACACATACTTATTGCCACGTGTTTTGATTAGAGAAGTGTCACGTGTCACAGAGACACGGTGACACATCTCACGGTCCTGGCCCGATCAAACCTGGTCCTGACCCGACCCAAAACCCGGTCCAACTGAGTTAAACAGGTTCAGACTTGGTTCAAACCAGTTTGACTCGGCCAGACCAGGTCTGACACGTTCTAAACTCGGTTCAGAACTCAGTTCAGAATGATCAAAACCAAGTTAATACCAAACAAAATTAAAATTAAAATGGATTTTATTTTTATTTATTTTATCCGTGCTTTGACCTCTGGGAGGACCTTTTTTTTTGAAAAATAATTAGATAGGGTTAAGCACATTATAGTTTTTATTTAAAATATTTATATTATATATAAAATAACGTTTTAATTTACCTAGTCTCGTACGATAGCTAGTAGAATTTTAAAATACTGTATTCCCCTAGATACTATTTATTCTAACCAGGGGTTAGAGATATAACGAAACCTTTTACTATTTCAGATATGACTTAGAGTCATTTCCAAATACACTCTAATATCCAGGATATTATTGAGTACTCAATCACTGATTGACCTAGTAAAGTTTCTAAAAATATGGATTCTAGAAACCATTTTTTCATATCTCAGTGCAATTAGATGTTACTTAATAACATCTAGAAGTATATAGGTCATTATAACACCTTAAATACTCTATATCGTTAGTCCCAAGATAAGTTTAAATACATATCTGGGGAACCCAACAGAGTTCGGGGATAAAACCACTTATCTAAACATTTATATCCCCACATATTCGTAGCAAATTGTTCATTTATCTAGAATATACGGACCTTATAGAACTATAGAGTTAGGAAACTTGGGATAATTAATTATGCCACAACAATAAGTGGTTTTGAATATGCTATCTTGGCTAAGACCTATTAAAGTGCATTTTTCATGTTAAGATCACTCTTTTACACAGTAAATTATTGATTTAACAAATATCATGAGTATTAGATATGAACCAGATCCACATATAAGAACTTGATCGATAATCAGTTAACTTCCCTAATTTTTCTAAATTACTATGATATTCATTCATGATGAGAATGTATAGTTGAATGCTACTAAATCAAGATTTACATGTTGCATTTGAGATGGTTTGAAACTCAAGATGTTGACTTTAAATATTGCTACTTCTAGAGCCAACTGCCTTACTTGATGCTTGACTCTAGATTGCATCTCAAAGCTCTAGGACTTGAAAAAATAATCGCTGACAGGCAAAGGCCTTGATCGCTCTCCGCCACCATATCTAGGAAAATTTGAAGATGAAATACCTCATTGAGACTGAACCTAGTGACTTATGGGCCCAACTTGAAAAAATGCTTTGGAGAATAGAAAATAGTTCAACTTCCAAGAGCAGGCACCAATAGAACACACTAAGGTTCCAAGATTTTTGGACTATCTTTGACTAAAACACATCAGATTACAAAATCACCTCCACACTAGGTTGTGTGAGGCAGCAATCACTCATAAAGATATGATAGAGAAGACTCTATCTATTTCCATACCTCTTACATTAGCTTCCAAAGACAATATAGGCAAAAGGGATTCAAGAAGCATTCTAGTCTTATCCAGGCTCTACTACTCTTTGAACAAAATGATGAACTTCTCATGAAAAATCATGAGATAAGGCCAGCTATGAGCAAGCAGGTACCTAAGGTACATAACGTCAGAACTCAGGGCAACAACAATCATGGCCAGGGGCGCGGTCATGGTAGTGGACATACTCGTGGAAGATATAACAGGAGAAAGGAAAGAATCCAAATCCCTCGTCTTATAATAGGAAAGGGGAACAATGAGCTGGCAAAAAAGGGGATGGGAAGAATAAGCAGCCTAAAGAGGCTCTTCGTATTTCAACTCTAGAGGTATTGGATACTATGTGCGGGACTGTAGGTCACCTAAGATGACCAAAGTGTACGTGTCCAAACCTACTATATGACTGTTAATGTCAATTCTACGGCGATAAAATTTCAACGACAGATTATTCGGGGGGATACTGATGCAGTGATGAACTAAACTCATGAGTAGTTAGCGTAGTGCCTTTCTTAGGATGATTGATGCCACAAATGAGAGCACATAATAGTTTCTTTGCTTAGTTGTCAGTAGTAGATTTTCTTTGTTAGTACTTTTTCATATTATGTCAGAACATAGTGATTGGTTTAGTTTAAAAGTGTTATGACATATATTCAGTTCATCATCTATGAGATATTTATTTTTCGGGTTAATTATTATATGTTAAAACTGTTGTTTGGCATAGTAGTTAATTCAATTGTATGATAGTTAAATCTGCTAAATATAAGCTGCCCATATAGATCTTTCCACTCTTAGAGCATTTTTCGATAATCAGATGAGTACAAACTGTCTGATAGACAGTGGTACCACATACTTATCATACAAGATAAGAAATATTTCTCATCTCTGACCTGTGCATCGGCGATGTCACAACTATCACTAACTGACTAGCATGATAGAAGGCACTGGTAGTGCCACATTACTACTACCCAATAGTACGATATTGAGTATCTAGCCATTTATATGCACAAGTAATTCCACCAGGAATTTACTCAGTTTTGAAAAGACCATAACAATGAATATTAAGTAAAAACTAGGGAGAAGGACAAAACTAGGCTTTGGTATCACTTCGACCACTCCCCAAGGTCAGAAAATAGTATTAGAACGATGTCCAATACACCCCTCAGGGCTATATTCTATAGACATTCACCATATCGAGACCTACGCTATAATTTTTTTTCTCCCTTACAAGAGAAAATATTCAAATTATGGACACGGTCGTTTGGGACATCCAGGTTCAAGGATGATGAGGAAGATTATTGACAGTAGCTCCAAACATTCTTTAAAGAAGAAAAGATCCGCATACTGCGAGACTGCCCTTGCAATGCTTGTTCTTAGAGTAAATGATTATCCGACCTAGCATGGCCAAGGTGGAGTTGGAGTCTCCAGCCTTTCTCCAACGTATCCATAGAGATATATGCAGACATATCCATTCACATAGTGGCCTATTTAGGTACTTTTTGGTCATTATTGACGCATCTTTGAGATGGTCACATGTTTGCCTATTGTCAACTAGGAACGTGGGTTTGTAAGACTTCTTGCACAGATTATTCGGTTACGAGCTCATTCTTGGAATACCCAATCAAGTCGATTCGACCTAATGGCACAGGTGAGTTACCTCTCGCACATTTAATAATTATTGTATCGTTAATGGAATAGATGTGGAACATCCGGTGCCCCATGTTCATACCAGAATTGTAAGTCAGAGAATCTAATTAAGTGAATGCAGACATCGCTCGGTCCTGTTACTAAGATTTCAACTTCCCGCCATTGCTTGGGGTCATGCAATCTTGCATGTTAGAGCATGGTTAAGTTCATCGAGCGCGAATCACCAACTTTCCCCAAAGTAACTAGTCATGAGTTAGAACCCAATAGCCCATTTGCGCACTTTCGATGTACCATGTAGGTACCGATCGCCCCTCCACAATGCATGAAAATGGGTCCCCAATGCCGCCTTAGTATCTACGTGGGTTATAATTAACCATCAATCATCTAATATTTAAAACCACAACAGGCGACATCTTTATTGTGAGATTTGTAGACTGTCACTTTGATAATACGATTTTCCAACATTAAGGGGATATATAACATATAATGCCATGGAAGTTCTTAAGTTAACTTAGGAAACACCATCGCTATCTTATCTGGATCCCACTACTAAGCAAAGTGATAGCAAGTCCAACAGATACTTTACTTACAGCAAGTCGCAAATGAAATGCCAAATACATTTAGCAACACTGCTAAAGTGACCAAGGGGCATGTTCCTGCAAGTAATGTTCTTGTATGGTTGAAGGTCTGAAAGAAACTACCATGCCTCCCGCTAATGAATCAAGGCTCACGAGACCCGTAGAAGTCCTTCTAAGAAAATGAACCAGCTTCGAAGAAGCGACAGAATTGGAACCAGAAATGACTAATGATGTAGTTGGTTATCTAGAATGGAACCACCCATTGACAAAGATGCTATAACTATGTAACCAGTTGGTATATTACCATACATGCTTGGTGTAGCACATAACTATGATAACAAAGATATCTTGATCAATTATGTCTGTAATGATACAACCTGAGAACGTTCTAAAGTTGTTATCGATAGCGTATCATATTTACTACTGCGCTAGCCATCGAGGATGGCGATCCAGAACCTCTTACAGTTGGTGAGTGTCGTAATCGTAAAGATTGGCCAAAATGGGAATCTGCGATCCTTAGCTCAGGCCGCAAGCAAAATGCAAAGTGTTCGGACCTATCATTCATAGGCATGATGAATATCCTACATTCAAGAAATTGGTACACGGAATAGGCATGTGAAGTTTATATTCCTTAACGTCTATGGGATACACATCTTTGGGAGATAAACTTCAGTGGGAGTAGTCTCTACCTGACTTGAGCACATGTGTGTTGTATTTTTTTTCTTGATAGCGCAATTATTTCCTTGGAGGTTTACTGGCTGGAAATTTTGATGAGGCAACGTTATACCCGCCCACCACCTATCTGTGGCATAGGCTTGTACTTTTCTTTGCAAGGTAGAGGTTTTGATGAGGCATGTCATCTAGATATGGACTCCTCAAAGGAGGAGTGTTTGGAGCCATTCGGTCTGGGCCCAAACCGAACTAGGTTTGGGCTGCCCACCGACTCCTAACCTAGAGATTTTTAAGGCTTCTATGTAATCCTATAAGGGCTCTGTATTTTGTACCTAGTTAACCTAATAAAAGCCTGCCTTCTCTCTATATGTATTGCATGATTATGTTTTAGCTTTTGTTCATAACAATGTAATTGATTTCTTAATGTTTGTACGGTTATGTAACTTTTATTATTGAAAGACAAGCAATGAGATCTTTATTGAGAGTGCATGTCTTAAAATTCACATGAATAGTACCATAAGTCTTTAACTGCGGTATCTTGTTCTAACATTAAGTATTGAAAAAAGGTTGGGAGTTTGGATCCTTCTAGTTCTAGTAACAGTAGCATCTACCAATGCATATATGAATCCCATCACATAGCCTTTAATCCAAGCTGGGTTGTATACCATGACATACGAAAATTCAATTTATGATGTTTACATGATAATTAGGGTCTATGGCATTTATTGTTTTTGATCATTTTCCGGTTGTTAAGGTGCCATGCCATACTGTATGTTTGGTGTTACATTAGTCATCTTAAAGCATCTCTAGCAGCCAGTTGTAGTTTGGGTGTGGGCTCTGACAATTGGCCCACAAAAAATCTAAACCCACACCCGACCTCTCCCAGCAGCCAATTGCAGTTGGTGACGTGTATTTTTATTATTATTTGGAGTTTGGATTACCGCGCGGTGATCCTTTTACCGCCGCTTCAACTATTTGTTATTTTTGTAACCCAACTTGACTATTCTCCACATTTTACTTCTTCCTCTATTTCAAATGGAAGGTAAAAAAATTATGATTCTAATAAAATTAAAATGCAAATGCCAGAGGGAGACCCACCCCCAGTACTATCCCTGGGTTTAGAGTAACAAGAGATCCAAAGTGAGCCGTAACTCGTTCGAGGTCCGGAAAGAAGAAAAAACAAGTAGAATTTGAAGATGTCCAACAAACCCAATCTATATCAAACCCAACCCAAGAAAACTTTCCGCAGAGGTATATTACCCAACTCCCAGATGGCGTCAGTCATATCTATTATACGGGCAAGGAACTCACGGTAAGTTTTAGTATAATTGTGAATTTGTTATTTCCATAAATCAAGTGCTTGAAAAAATGCTTCAATTAACAGAATCGTGATTTGATGCGTGCGCACGGCACATTCACTACAGTGATCAAAGTTTGGAAAATATTTCCACAATTCCAGCTGTAAGGGATGCAGTAGTGAATATATTCGGGCAGTTTATGGATATACTCTTGGGCAATTTTAATAATCGCCTAACTCAGGCGCTTATAGAGTGTTGGTGGCCGATAACGTACATGCTTATGTTTCCATGTATGGAGATAGGGGTCACGTCATTGGATTTCACAATGCTCATATCATTGTCAATCGGCCGATATCTAATACAGGTGTTGTATGACGACGCATGGAGTGTATTAGCCAATGCGAGGCAATTGTTACCAACATTGAATCCAGCAGTATAATTAGTGGAAACGTTAGCATTTTATATTTGAGGACGTACGTGACCATCGCAGCTGATCGGGAGGATGATATTACTATTGCTTGTGTTTTTATCCTCCTCATGATGGGACATTTGTGGTTCTAAACGGTCAACGATACCGTCCTGCTTAGATATCTCACGGCCGTGGCCGATTTGGATGAGGCTGCCCAATATGACTGGGGTTCTGCTATTCTTTCTTCCCTGTACCATGGTTTAGATACCGCAGTCACCACCGGGGTGCCATCACTGAATTTTTCCAACTTCTTGAGGTACACTAACTTTTTTTCCATACAAGCTGCAAATCAAATATTCCAATAAACGTCTTAAATATAATTTATAATTGTTTTTTTTATGTTATTTCGAAATGCAGTATTGGTTCTACGAGTATTGTAGGGTTGGTCACCCTATAGTCAAGGAAGAGGTTAAGTTCTCAGCCTATCTGTGCCTTAGAGCATGGAAGAAGAGGAGCAGGAGGAAAACAAATAACCAGGCAACCAATCTATTTATTCTAGGCAGATACCACATTGCCACCACACTATTGAGGCGATCACCTAGGAACCTTGGTTAGAGTTTATAGTGTCTGAGATAGAGGACGTACTGACTGCAAAACTCATATCCCGTAAGAGAATGCCACTTTAAGTACCAAATGGAAACTACGAATATTACTTGGGGGATAGATGCTGGAGGTAGTTGACTGGCAAGGCGCGTATTCCTTTGGATCCTCCGCTTAGCATGTTGCCACATATTAGTCCAACGGCTTTACAGGAGAAGACATGCCAGGTTCTTTTACTGTGAGCAGTTTATGATAGGGAGGAACGAGAGACTTAAGCCTCATACTGGGTTGAACAAACTTTGGAGGTAGGCTACCTATTGACAGATTCCCAAAGGATTGGGAATATAGATATGTTCAGACATACAACACTCAGGGCTAGTATTATACCCGTGGTGGTTATGTCAGCGTTGGTTCATAGCTTGTCCCAGGACTTCATTTTTCCTGGCGAAGAGGAGAGGCCAAACCCCGGGTGGCACATGGAGTAGGCAGGGAGGCGTGAGATGTTCCCCATCCACCGCTTGAGGGACCTGCCACCCATGTCTTCCTCCTACGACGCAGAAGAGTTATGGTACCTGACTCATGGTATACGACAACTCGCCCTTTCAGAGTCTGCGCAAGATGCCCAGAAGATCTAAAATTTGACTGATAAAAACGCGACTCTGAGGAGGCACTTAGACAGTGTAGACGACCAGCTATATGCGCATGTAAGTAATTTATTTATTTAATTATTTTTTTATTAATGTCATATTTATTTTGTCAAAATATTTATAAATTTTATTTGTCATGTTCTGGACCTACATCTGAGGAGTGGGCGTGATGTACGGGTGGTGCTGCTACCACCCGGAGGTGATGTGAGGATAAGGCAGCGTAGATCTGGTCTGCGAACCAGGGAAGACGATACTAGCCGCAGGGGGTAGGGTATTGAAGATGATTATGAGTAGATATATGTGTTTTTTTATATTTTTATAGACGATGTAGAAGCTCAGCTATAACTGCTAGTACTTATTCTCTCGTATTTGTGTGATGTTTCCCTTTATTTATTTTTTGCAATCCCATGATATAGTTTAGCTAGAATGGTTTTTGGGAGAGTTTGTGTGATGTTCATTAGCCATGACTTTCTAATGTAGAAATTGACTGAAGTTTTTTGGTTTTTGGGAGAGTTTTTTTAATGTCTATTCAAACAGACTATTTGTCTGTTCGAATAAATTTGCACAATTTTGCACTGAACAATTTTATTCGAATAAATCTAAAATCTGTTCGAATAGAATTTACAATGAGTAGTTTTATTCGAATATACTTTAAGTCTATTCGAATAAAAATAGGGATTTGGCGGTGAAAAGAACACCGCGAGGAACACTGCGTGGTGTTCTTTTCACTACCAAATCCCTGATTTCTAAGACCCATATCTTCTTCCCCTTTTACACTTCTCCCTTTTACAATTTTATCTTCTATTAGAAACTTGTTCACCATCTGGTATTACACCCTTCTCTCAAGTCCACAGCCCCAAATGTCATCTTCATCATCTGATTTATCCATTGGAGATTCTCCAGGTGCATCGTCGTCCACCTCTGAGGATTTTATCTTCGATTGTGCAGCGGCAATTTGTGTTCTGCACCAAGCTGTAATGAACATAGTAGTACACGATGCAACTTTGAGTCATGGCGGGAATGTCATGGGCCGTAAGGATAAGAGAAAGAAGCGAGATCGCCAATTGGGGCATTACAGCATTATACGGGACTACGTCAAGCCGAATTGCATATATGAGGCATGGAAATTTGGGCGTTATTTTTGTATAAGTAGAGACATGTTCATACGTCTATTCGATGCAGTTGTTGCACATGATCATTACTTTGTCCAGAAACCCAATAACGTTGTACTATGGGGTTATCACCATACCAAAAAGTAGTCGTAGCACTACGTTTCCTAAGCTACAGTATTACGGTAGATCTTTCTGACGAGTATATCTGAATAGGAGAAAACACAACCTTGTTATGTGTGAAAAGGTTTTGTGTTGCGGTTATACAAATTTTTGGCGAGGAATATCTTTGAGTACCAAATGCGGCCGACGTCGAAAGGTTAAAAGCGGTCGGAGAGTCACGGGGATTTCTCACCATGTTAGGAAGCCTTGATTGCATGCATTGGATATGAAAAAATTATCCCATTCCTTGGCACGGTCAATTTACTGGTCATTACTCTAATGCGACACTAATTCTTGAAGCGGTAGCTTCACACGACCTTAGGATTTGGCATGTTATTTTTAGGTTACCAGGGTCTAACAATGATATAAATGTCTTACAATAATCACATCTTTTCACCAACCTGGCAGATGATATCGCCCCACCTTGCAATTATACAATTGCCAGAAAATATTATGATATGGGGTATTACCTAGCGGATTGAATATACCCCAAATGGGGAACACTTGTCTAAACCATATCTAATCTGGTTATAGCGAAAGAAAAATTCATTGCTCAACAACAAAAAAGTTGTCAAAAAGACGTAGAACGAGCGTTTGAGGTTTTACAATCTCAGTTCAATATTATAAAAAATCCGGTTAAATTGTGGAAACCTGAGGTTTTGAACAATGTCATGAGGCGTACGTGATAATGCATAATATCAAAACCATTCCTAATTTTACTAGGGAAGGTTCATGTCCGATAGTTTTGAACAAGTATGTCCGATAGTTTTTCACTAGGGAAGGTTCATGTCCACAAAACACCTTTTTTGATTCAAGACCATTCCTAATTTTACTCTCATCATTTTTCTTTTCAACTTTACTGTTTTCATTTAAATGTAGGGGATTGTTGGAAAAAACTCTACAAGTTTTAGTTGATTTGAATGTTTAACTTAGTGTTTATATCTAGTCCCACATTGGATAAGTAAAAAATGTATTTTAACTATATTATAGGTTGCACACTACTATCATGTATAGTATGTCTAAGTAGGTGATGCCCTCACGCGTGTGTGAGGTGAGTGTGCAAAGGCTTGCTATATGGGGACGCCCATGGGCTTGCTTGCATGACACGACCCATGACCCACCTAGACTATTTATAAGTCTATGATTCGGCCTTGGGCTCATGGGGATTTCTAGTTTATACTTAGTCTATTTTCGTATCTATTTTTGGAGTGTTTATTCAGGAGTTGGTTACTATCTCCAAGAGTTACAACTCTTCGTTGAGGTGTTTCTTGGGGCACAACCCTGCCAACAGGTACTTTGATAAGCCACCTTCTCCTCTATAAATAGCTCTTTTTTATATTGTTTCAGACACATAAAAAATAACTGAATCTCTTTGATATTTCATTACTTCCTTCTTGAGAGTAATATCAACGATACAGCTGTTTTAGGGATGGATGGAGTTCAGCTTTATACCATTGTTTATTTTGGGGGGGATATCGTACCCCCAAAAATGGGATCAATAGTTAGTTATGTTGGAGAAAGTACAAAACTTACCGCACTAAAAGCGTACACATCATATGAAGATTTTGTTAGACTCCTTGAAGAAACAAGCAAAATCCATCTTGAGGAGTGTAAACTGTATAACTTCGTCCATGGTTGTGCATGTGCAATTTCATCAGTCCCGGAATGATCAATATGCATAAAAGTAATCCTTGAACACCCTTTTACTTATGGATTGTTAATGAGCGTAGGGTACCTTCCCAGAACATCAGTTTAGGTAAAGGGTTGTCCACCACCAAATATACTGGTTCAGGTAAAGGGTTGTCCGCCACCAAAGATATTGATTCAGGTAAAGGGTTATCCATCACCAAAGATATTTGGATATTTGAAGCGGGGGGATCTTTGTGTCATAACTCATTTCCTGATTCTGAATCTGAATATAGGGATTACCATGAAACAAATGGAAGAGGGCTTGATCCACGTAGGTTTGGATCGATGATGTTTCTCATTCAAATGAACCTTTTGAAACTATCCCTACTGATGTTCCTCTCTCAAATGAACCTGATATTTCTTAATCAAATATTTATTTCTCAAATGAACTTATGTTAACGAATGTTCCTCTTTCAAATAAACCTGAGGCTATCATTAGAAAATTGAACCTTCAGGTAAGCATGCAGTATTTGTCATTTGTAATAAGGGTTTTAACATTTGTTAATATATTATTAACATGCTAAGAAGTATTTTTCTCATCTGTTCAGCTGAATTACAGTTTGAGTCACAACCCCATCAGGTAAAAGATCTCTTAGATTTCCAGTTCAAATCTCATGTATACACGAAGGATCTTTACAACTTCAGTAAAGAGTTTAATATTGGTGATCTATATTGAGATAAGATTGTACTAAAGAATCACATAAGAGTTTATTCAATTGTAAATAAGTTTAATCTTGTACAGATTCTGAGCAACGAATATAAAATTGTGGTACGTTGTAAATGTCATAATTGTTCTTAGTAGATTTGCGCGACAAGGTTGCCTGATTCTGCCCTATTTAGAGTAAGTACTATTACTTCGTGCATACATGCATTAAAGTAGAAATTAAGAGTGGGAACGCGTATAAGGCAGCGTCTGATAGATGGATTGCTTCTATTATTAATCAAAAACTACAAAAAGGCCCAAACTATAAAGCTACAAGAATTTTTGACGATATGCAAATTGATCACAATATTGATGTAATATACAATCTTGCCTAGCGTACGAAAGAAAAAGTCAACTTTGAGGTAATATTATTTTATTTGCATTTGTTCACTCATCACTCGTCATTTGTACATTCATATTTATCATTTGATCGAATGCCATTTGTTTAAAGAAATTTTTCATTTGTCCTATGATATTTATCATTTGTCTATTCCACAATTTCAATTGATCTAGCAAATTTATTTCAGATGCGAGGCAGCTTTTAGCATGCATACCAACTACTTACAAGCTACTTTACGGAAGTGAGGTTGGTTGACCCGGATTTGATGTTTGACATACAAACTACGAGTTGTAAGGATAAGTGATTCACTAGGTATTTTTGGTATTTTGGTGCTCCCAATAAAACTTATAAACTATTGAGACCCGTTGTAGTGATTGACAAAACTTTTTTGAAAGGGATATATCGTTGGACTCTACTAACAGCCATCGTCATTGACCTAAGCAATCATATTTTTTCTACTTGTATTTTTAGTAACAGACTCGAAGACCATCGAAAGTTTGACATACTTTCTGGAGTTGTTTGGGTCTAATTTCCACTGTTTTGACACTAGATTCGCCGTTATCTTTGATAGGAATCCTGGAATTATAAATTTTGTACCCAAGTTATTTCTATTTCTTGTCCATACGTTTTGTGTCTTCCACATATCGAACAACATTAAAACTACCCTTGAAAGTACTAGGAACGTATATAGATGGCAGTAGAGGCTCTAACCAACATTTATTTCGATAAGCACATGAATTATATCCAAAATACGTATCCAGTAGGTCTCCAATACATACTAGGTATTCCCAAGAAAACCTGGTCTAATCTATATATTCCAATGAGCATGTATGTTGTCAT
This sequence comes from Kingdonia uniflora, assembly GCA_014058105.1. Lineage (NCBI taxonomy): Eukaryota > Viridiplantae > Streptophyta > Magnoliopsida > Ranunculales > Circaeasteraceae > Kingdonia > Kingdonia uniflora. The sequence goes on from JACGCM010000843.1 coordinate 403,442, forward strand.
TCTCTATTGATAAACTTGTCATCAATTAATACAAGACAAATCATTATTACTCCTTTGTAATTATTATTTTTTATTCATTTGTCATTATTTCATACTCATTTGTCATTTGTTTGCCATTATTTGTCATTAATTCATTATTACTCCTATGCAGTTGCTCTTTTTTATTTTGTTATTATTTCATACTAATTTGTCATTTGCTTGTCATTATTTACCATTAGTTCAGATACGGAGTGGCTTACATTAATCATGTTAAGAGTTGGAATAACATTATTATAAAAGTGAGAGATCTCCCTATGCATGTGTTTATTGAGGAATTGCATAGAATTTGTTTAGAAATGTCCTATACGTATAAGAAGGAAGTTGAGAAGAGTCAAGCTTGTTTAACATCATGGGGTACGAATCACTGTGAGAGCAAAAAGTTTATGGCGAATTTACTAACCTGCAGGGTTCGTACAACACGTTACTATTTTCAGATGACTAGTTATGGCAGAACCGATTCAGTAAATATATATTAAAGATGGTACTTGTTCTTGTCGTTAGTGGCAAATGATAAGGATACCTTGAAAATACTAAGCACGCGTTCTTGGGCTTGCTAATGTTGATCCAGCTACACGTATCTCTGAGTACCTCACAAATAATAGATACAAGGTTATTTATGAACTGATATGGATTACTATCAGAGGAATAGAGTAGTGGGCAATATTAAAAACTGATCCACGTGTTCGTGCTTCTATACCAATAGTTCGAGCTGGTCATTCTCGCACGCAAAGGAGAAGAAGAGAAAAATGCCAGGTTTTTCACCAAAGCTAAGATTTTGCAGTAGGTACCAAAAAAATGGACACATTCGTCATTCTTGCAAGCTTTTTCCAATCCCATCTGGCGACAATACACGTCCGACAATGGTACTGTATTTTACGATGAGCACTGAGCCACCTATGATCCCAGATGAAGATATTGCAATCAGTTTATGCTTAAGATTTTGGGTACTTTATTTATCATTTAAACATATATGATGAACTGCCATTTTGGGTATTTTAAATCTATTTATCATTTGTTTGCTGATCTTCTATCATCAGTTTTGTTAAGTTCATTATTTTACTATTATTTTTCATAGAGAATTTATCATTTGTTTGTTTCCTCCATATCACTATTTTCTTCAACGGAGCTGTCATTTGTTTGTTTCCCTCATATTATATGAAAATCACTATTTGAAAGTCAAAAACAAACAGAACAAATGTTCATACAAGGGAAACAAACAGACACTACATATTATAACCAAAAACTAAATACTAAAAGATTTCACAACTCCGTACTTCAGAAATCCTGATCACGTTTCATAATCCTGATCTGCTACTTGAGATAGCTAATTTTATAAGCCGACTCTTCCCGCAGTTTCTTATGCTCATCCCGGTCCAACTTTACAGCGTAGAGCTAATCTTCCAAGAAGTGGATATGGAATTTAAACTCTTCAAAACACTTTTTTTCTTTTTTATAACTTTATCCCATTCTTCCTCCATTTCATCGAACTCTCTTAATTTCTCCTTGAACTATTCGTAATGCTCTTTCAGCAGTTGTGCCTTCTCACTGAAGTAATCCTTCTCCATTAGGCAAATTTTATTTAATTTGAAGAAACATTCGTCACCCTATTCTTCCTAAATCCCTACAGCCTCAAACCAATCTCAAGGGGTGCTCGAAGAGGCACGGTTAAATCGAGTGGAGTATAACATTTCTTGAGAACTTAAAAAAGAATTTAGGGTTTGAATAGTTAAGAAGTTGAAAAGAGTTTAGGATTTAGGGTTTGAATAGTTAAAAAGAGTTTAAGGTTTTATATACTGGGGAGAATTGAATGCATTGAGATAACTTTCTTGCATAGGGAAGAAAGCTTGAATCACACGTGGCAGGATTTAGGGTTTTGGGTGGCAGACAACACATAGATGTTTTTGATAACTTATTCTACACGTAAAGAGACTTTAAGTCGAGTTGTCTAATCAAGTATTAAAAATTTACTTGTCAAATCGACTGTAAAGGAAAGAATCTGTCAGAATTAAAATAGATTCATTGTCATTGGTTCATACATAAAGTGTCATTATAATGTAGTGAATAGTCACCATACAATAATGTCATTCTCCCTTAAGGATTTTTCATTGGTTTATCGCAATAGTTGTCATCTGTTTTTGCCATTTTAGCATTTGTAATACGCCATTTATTCTACCTCTTTCCTACATACTTGCTTCCAGTTCTTAAACATTACATACCTGCCTTATACTACCCTATCAACAATGTATTCCCTTATTTGTTGATGCTATAAAAATTGTGATCTTCATCTCTCGTGCACAAGCCTTAACCCCAGCCGCTGGTTTTGTCAATCCATGCAAAAATTTGGTGGGTGTGGTCTTTGGGCGTGGATATCAGGTAAAAAAGTATGATTGTGGTCTTATTTACAGAGTCTCTAAACCACCCAGTAGGAGATTTTACCATTGCCCACAATATCATTGTCAGTTCAAAATTTGGTTTCGAGAAGCATCTACGCCCGATGATTCTATGAGGCCTACAATCGACAACAGTGAAAAAAATCTTAAATTCTGGCCAAGGGAGAAATCAAATCTTGAAACTTATTACAAATGAAACTTACACTCAACTAAGGATCTTTGAGGTCATCACGGAGATGTAGCAAAATTTTGTGTCTAAGTTAAAATCTCTAGATCTTAAAAAGTAGTCAAATATGTAGGAGTGAAGTGTAATATTCATTATCTTAAGTGACATTTATTTATGGCTCTAGTATGATCAACTCTTTAGGAAAAAATGATAAAAAGTATACTTATAAATGATAAACAATGATAATCGAACTACAAAATCTACTGAGCATCAACATTAGATAAGTTAGGCAAATCTATGGTTCAAGACTGGGCAACCTCTCCTCAATTAGATTTAACCTCTCCTTTAGCAATTTAACTATTTCAATATTGTACTCGATATTCAAATCAATGGTTGTAAAACCAGCAGCCATCATGTTGCCAATATTGCCGACAGCTGATTGAAACTTAATAAAAAAAATCAAAAACCCTTCCTAAGAAGTCATCCTCTATAGTTTAGCATTTCTCCCTTATTGGCTAGTGGTTGTAAAGATGGCATGGTCAACCTGGATCTATTATGATTAATTCTGAAGTGGAACTTCACATATATGGAGTCTAAATCATATATAAAGCAGAAACAGAATAGCGTGACGTGTTAAACAACCTTTTGGAGTCAGAAAGACGTCACAAGATAGGATCAAAAAATCAAATTCCTTGAAAACATAGTATGAAGATGAAAGAAATGATATATGATGAAAAATGACATAAAACTCGATGAAAAATGATAAAAAATTGATACCAAATAACAAATAGTTCATGACTGAATGACAAAATTGATAACAAATGACAAATATTTCATAAACAAATGATAAATACATTCAACTAGATTCAACTAAATAGATACTACATTCAACTAGTTATAGTCTTCTTGGCTTTTGGATGTTTACCACCATCTCGGTTGCCATCACCACCAACATCTTCATTGCCACAATCACCATCATCATCAGAGTTACCATCTCCATATGTTTTATTAGAGTCCTCATCACCATTAGAGAAACCATCATCATTAGAGTCACCATCGCCATCAGAGTCAGCATCCCCATCTCCATCTGTTTCATCAGACTCATCATCCCCACTCTTCTTTTGATCAAAGTCATTATAACAACTCTTCTCTTCAGTAGAGTCATTTATGGGATAATCATTATCCCTTTACTTCATCTTCAGAGGTTATGTAATATTTTACTACTCTTGGACTATCGCTATCCATTGTAGACGATGATAACAAGGAGGTTGTGTTATAATATATTTGGGGTTACAATATAGGCTTTTATAGACTTAGCTTGAGTTTTGGGGTATAAAATTTAATTAATACTCTTTAATACTTGTGTTTCCCATAAACCATAGTCAAACAAAAAGAAATTAAATTATGAGTAGTTGAGATATTGGGAGATATAATACTTGTAAATGACAAATGACATTAAATTGAAGACAAATGACAAAAAACATATAATAAATGATAATATTTCATATACAGAAGATTATAATGTACAACAAAATGGATGTTATTTACAAATTAGCCTCCGGCTCAGCTCCTAGTCTTAATATGTCATTAACAATAGTATAACGACATTCGTCACCATTTATGGAAGCTAAAAATCTCATCCACCTTACAATACTGTCCAAAAGGACAAGTAGATTGATCCCATAGTTATTAAAATTTGGCTGCATTGGACACTCCCCAAAATAAGTTTTCCAATTAGAGTTAATACCATAACAATTTACATATGCCCCTGTAGGTGGCCTACGACCACCAAAATCATTTCATAACAATATTCTCGGGAGCACAATTAATAGCTGATCATGGATAAGCTGGTATCCAGAAGATAACTTCTTCTTCTTTTTATTTATAATTTTCGCATCAATCAGTGAAATGTAAATGCATATTTATTTTTTCTTAAAGGACATATCACAAAGGACCCAATGGTTTCTATTCAGATTCCAAGGAAGGAGTATTAATTTGGAATCCTTTACTATGAAATTTCATTGATCGAAGTAATGCGAAATTGTATAATCCCATCCTAGGAAACTGATTTGAAGCCAATTTATTCTCTGCTTCAATTTAGCAAATTCTGGAGAAGAAATATTATTCCTCTGCATATTGAAATCCCTGCCTATAATTTGCTTCGAAAACACATCCGTCAATACTAGCTGATCATGCACTTGGCAGCCACGATGTTGTAAAAAAAAATTATGTCTCAGGGCTTTAATGTAAATATTAATGACCTGAACAAAAAAAGAAAATGACAAATTATCAGCAATAAATAATAATAAAGGTTAATACAAATGAAAAATTATCATCAACAAATGATAATAGAGGTTAATATAAATAACAAAACTTCTGGAACAAATGATAAAGTTTTGAAGTTCTAAAAAAATGATTTAAGTTTAGGGAAAATAAATGATAGACTTCTGAAAAAATGACAAAGTTCAAGGAAAACAAATGACAAAGACTTCTCAACAAATGATAAAGTTTTTGGAAAACAAATAACAAAGACTTCTGAACAAATGACAAAGTAAAAACAAATAATAGAGGATACAACTATAAATGACATAAATACCTCGTTGTCCAACCATTGCTTTGGATATAAGGTGTAAAGAGATTCAAGGCAAACGGTTTCTTCACCTATCCTCCTATAAATACTCTAGCTGTAGTCTCTATCCTCATCAGATAATTCATCCATCCTAAGTGACCAAACATGGTCCACCTGATTCTTTTCAACCTGGGAGATGGGTCTTTAAATAAAATATTCAAATAATACTCTAGGAAGAAGCTGGTCAAGGTGAGCATGCAATAGGCTCATTCTACAAGCCCATGATATTGATCACTTATTAAGCTCATTGTCAGTTAGTTTATGCATCTTCTTTAAGGTCTCATTTACTTCTGACTTCATTAAAACAAGCTGGAACAGATAAATTACTTGAGTAATAAGAAAATTATTTAAATGTGCATATTACATAAGAATGAGTAATAATATATTACATCAATTCTTATTACTTAACAGGAATGAATGATAAAACTGTATTCATACATTGGTCTGCTCAACAGCCATTTCTTTCACAATTTTCTCAGGATCTAGTTTTATCATTGAAGCTTTAGTTCCAACATCCTCATCGGTCTCTTCAACCACAGATACTTCTTTACTCTGTTACTCAACTGCTACATCAGTTATTTGGTCTACACTCATCTGTAAATATACATACTACAAATGATAAGAATAATATAATATATGGTAAAATAATCATAAACAAATGATAAGTTTACCTTCTTAGCTTCATGAACATCGAAGACCACTACTTCAGTTTTTTCTTGGTCTGTAATCTCCTTAGTCTGTACAACAAATAGTAAAGAACAAACAAATGATAAATTACCATCAAACAAATGATAAGTTACCATCAGAAAAATGAGAAATAATCTAATGTTAGTTATGTACCTCCTTAGCTTCAAAAACATCTTCTTGTACCATTACATCTTTTTTTTCTTATTATAATACATCACTACAGTTGGTACCTATGAATCCTCCATCTATAAAATTGGACATACGTCCATACTATAAATGGTAAAATAGGTTATACATACTACATCTGTAAGGACTGCATTCACAAATATGATAGATAGGTTAAAACAAATGTTAGATAAATACCTCTTGAGCTTCTCTTCAGCAACAACTTGAGGTTCCTCTTCTTGATAAGATTTAGCTTTCTTATTATCAGCTTCTCATCATCACCATCTTCATCATCTTTTTCTTTTTTACGAAGAAATGATTAAAGATATACTGATAAAAGATTATTAGAACCCGCTAGATTAAATTTTCTTTAGTTGATGGAATTTCATCTGAGATTGTCATCCGTCTCTTCCTTGGCCCTCTATTACGCTTATTTCCCTCAGGGATTAAGGATTTTAAAATGATCAGTGGGACATCATCGAATTGGTCATCAGTGATAGTTTTTTTCTTGATGGTTTTAACCTAAACATCAGTTTCTTCTACCTTCTTGTTCTTCTTGTTGGCATTGGTCTTTTTGATGTATTTTTTTTCATGTTTTTCTACCTTCAACCCCAAAAAGAAAACTTCTTCCCTTTCTTTCTTAAGTGTTTTATTTTCTTCAATTTTTAGATTTTTTTGTTGAATCTCTCTTTGCCATGTTCTCAGCCCCGCCTTCTTTCTTTTCTCATCTTCTTTCACATCACCTTTTTCTTCTCGCTTTCGTTTCTCGATTTGCTTGATTTTCTCAGGAATATTGTATTGGTATTGCCCAAGGAGGAGAGTACCATCTCCAAGTGGTAGAGTACTAATGTCTTTAAGTATAGACATCAAAATATGTTTTAAAAATTTACTATGGTTCTACAACTAATGGCTTATATTAACCAAAGCAGGTTCGATTGCATGTGCTTCAAGGTAATTTCTCTAATATAGATAACATTCAAACAATTGACAAAAATTAATTTAGAAATGACAAACAAACATTATATAAATGACGACTTACACTAAACCAATGACAAAAAAAAACATAATAATGACAAATTATATTAAGGGAAATGACAGAGAAACAAATCAAATAAATGATAAGAAGGAAATAAAAAAAGGCATAATTCAAGAAAGAAATGACAAGAAGCATAAGACAAATGACAAAAAGGAACTTAATAATGACAAAAAAATATTTAGGGAAGTGTACCATGGCTTCTTGTACAAGTTCTTACTGCATGTCAGTCTCAGACGACAGTAAATCTAATGCACCCAATTTGGAATTAGCAAAAAACTTTTTCAACGTCATAATTTGGTGACGCTTAAATGATGTCATCCTCCATCCCTCTAGCTTAGGGAACAAATATTTGCTTCCCTCAATTCTTGGAAATATAAGGTCATGAATACAGAGGAAAACCCATCTCATTAACACCCAGGTACATTTGTGCAGTTATAAAACTTTATTGGATTTCTTATCCTCGGTCGATCGATAATCGACAAACTCCACTATTTGACTCAACAAAAAATTATATACTTGCTGACCCTAGGAAAATCTGCTGAACTTCTCTAGATCATCTACCAGATCATTATACTTCACCTCAATGTTTCTCCCCTTGTTCGGGAGGACAAAATATTGTAGAATGTTTAACAAATTTAATAGAAGAACACCTTCTGTAAAACAAAACCACACATGACAAAGAATAAGAATGGGAAACAAATGACAAAGACTTATAAAGTAATTATAGGAACCGTAGAGAATAATGATAAAACAACACCCAAATGGCAAATACAATACAGACAGAAATTCTTGGGGTAACAAATCCAATACAGAAAAATAAAAAAACTGCCCCAATAAATAACAAATTAGAATCTTACCATCATGTCTTTCCATTTTAGCCTATTTTAAAGCCACATCAATTTCCTTGAACCGATATGTTTTATTCTTCTTGAGGAATCACCTATTCCTGAAATCCATTACATACTTAAGATTAACAAATACGAAATCATTATAAATAGGAAATACACGTAGCCCCAAAACTAGGCAAACCTGAATTGATTTTTATCTGAATTATCATCCCCCTAAATTAAAACATCATATCACCGAGATGACGATCGAATATTTTTACAAACAACATCGACATCATCACTATTGGATCAATCAATAGTAACGGTGCAAGAGAGGTGGTACGAAGAGCACTCATCTCTTCTTCAGGCAGAGCTATAAACATGTTGTAAAGTCCCAAACCTATACTCTAAGAGGTATAAGTTTTAGCATTGGTGATGGCCTTCTTCTCACCAAATTGCTTATTACTTACTTGTTTATCAGTCTTCATTATTGTGAAAGAAAAAATAGACTTTAATCAAATACTTAATAGGCAGTAATCACACACACGATTTTCTACTAAAATCATACATACAAGGCTCGATGATTGTAAAAAAATGGTTGTGGAGTTATCAAATCACAAATAATACCATAATTCGGACGGTCGGTTGTTGCAGTTTTTGTGATCGAGATTAGAAGAAACCGTTTGAGGAATGGATTATTTTTGGCGCCAAAACCCAAGCGAACTCGCGTGAATCACACGTGATACCCTAAACAAATGGCAAATAATACAAGAAATAGTGACAAAGTCTGCCATATTATATATAGCTAATTTGGTTAAATGCGTAACAAATTCTTCTGAAACAAATGACATGGTGACAGAGTCTGCCTTATACGTCTAGAAATGGTAATGACATGTGTACATCAACGAATTAAATTTTGAAACGTGACGTGGTATATTGTTTTTAAATGATTCAAACTTTTTTATTATTTTGGAAGTGACTTGGGGAGCCCACGGCTTGCAAATCTACTGTAATATAAAAACTTTAATAAGGAGAAATTTAGAATTTTTTCTTGTCAGTATCGCACTTGATACCCTAACTAATCCTTCGCCTAAAACAAATGACAAACAATAGATGAAATGGTGACAAAGTCTTCCTTATCACATGACTAATTTTTTTGAAAACGTGACAAATTCCTCTGAAACAAATGATAAATAATATCAGACCCTGAAACAAATGAGAAATAATAGCAGAAATGGTGACAAAGTCTGCCTTATTACATGGCTAATTTCTTTAAAGGTGTGATAAATTCCCTTGAAACAAATGACAAATAATATCATAAATGGTAATGACACGAGGTGTGATATACTATTTTTAAATGATTCAAATATTTTTTATTATTTCGGAAATAAAATTCATACTTGTAGAGCCCACGTGCCTGCAAAAATTAGGTGGTTGTCTGTTGTAATATTTAAACTTCAGTAGGGGCAAAATTGGTTTTTCCTCTTGCTAGTATCGAATTTCTAATTTATTGTTTCATGGGTCCAATTTTGGAAAGTTTGCATCTTTTAGTATTTAAAATCCTAATTTTTGTTTATAGATTCATACAAGAATATAGCTTAAGTCTGAAATAGAAACTCGTAGTTATTTATGTTATTGTAAAGAGATATGTTCTCATTGTACACATTCATTGTAATCATTTATTAATTTTTATTTCTTATAGATTTTTAGGTTTATTTTTTGCTAAATAATAGTATTTATCATTTTATTCTATTTTGTCCTCCACTTTCCAGATTTTTTGGTTAAGTCAACAAGATAATTCTTCCACCATTTTGAAAACCACCAGAAAATGGAGGGGTCTTCGTCGCCTAGAAAGAAAGAAAAAAAAACATATAAAAGATGAGGGGGAAGCATAGGACGCTGACCCTGAATATATAATGCTTGTAAATTCTCTAGAAGCTTTTGGAAAAAACTTCCCAATTGGCTTTAGCCCGTGAGGTGGTGTCTGAGGCACTTGCCGTTGTCTCCGCCCCATATGACACCGAGCTTTGAGTCAACTAGTAGTAGTATATTGTTTGATATCTATTTTGCAGTCCCAATACTTAGATGAAATTTGTATAACACTTGGATTGGGATATTTAAAATCTATTTCAGCGTTTAGACATCAACTTGAAGTTAATGAAATTTCGATGTAATTTTGCAATAATTGCTTCCAGATGTCTTCTTTCCTGTTGTCTCTGTTATAGGATTTTGTAAGTTACCATAATGTCCATCTTTGGTAGTAACAACCCAATAGCTAACGGGGTCCCTATCTCTTACCGTAACTATTTGTGTTATTTACGGTATGATATCATACCGTATATTTCGAAATTACATGACCTGACATTGTGTACGGTTGGATATGTTACCGTAGATGTTTAAGTTTTTCAATTACGGTTTCTTCTATTACCATATATATTTAAACTAATTAAAAAAATTGCAATACACGTTCTGATATTTCACCGTATAGTGTTAATCTACATCTGCCTTGTGTTGAATTTCTTTCTTATTGTTGGAATACATTAATTATGAATGTTTCAGGTACCTTAAAATAAAAAAAGAATGGATCTGGATTGAAGATTGCACACTTGTTAGGTGCTGAAAATTTGTTACATATAAGGGGACTCCCAATGAAATTGAAGATAACTGGGGATTTTGGAGGATAGTTGGGCACTGTTTCGATTGTCTCCATTGGACAGTACGAGATTACGACGAAATGAAAAATTGTTTCAAAATTATTTCAGCATCGCAAATTATTTCATGATTTTAGAATATCCGCTGATAATTTTTACCTATGTGCCCCACCTGTATATGTTACAAAAAGGACAGGAAAGATTGGGCTAAATCATATGATACCCAATTCATGTTTGAAACTTGCTACAATATTCTCTACAAATATTACATTCCACCTTCAATTTCATCAGGTGGGTAAAACTATCTATTTATGGAGTTTAATAGGTTAAACACTTTTTAATTACATGAATTTGCTTTTTCTAATATACCCACCTTATTTTTCATGCAAGGTATATCGGATATGGCGGAACCAAAACCTATGCTGGCATCCAAAGATATTTCTAATTCTCTAAGCACTCAATGGAATGAAAAGATGGAGTACGCGAAACATTGGTCGTTACGTCTTCAAAATTGAAGTTGAAGATCCCAAAGAGAAGAGCAAAAATATGGGGATGGTTGACCGATGTTGGTTTGAAAATGGCTCTCGACAGGCTACCAAAAGAAATTAGGACAATGGAACGTCGTATTTATAGATCAAGAATAAGAACGCTCGACAGCAAAGCCGTAAATTATTATAGTTCAGAATCAAATGTATCAAACGAAGGGTCAACCTCATAATATGAATATGATGCTTCAAGAAAGGGACCTACTACCACAAAGGAGCCCGACGCCTATGATAGTTTTGCACGATTCATTTTGGGAGAAATTTAAGCCCAAATAGAGTTTATGTACATAATATTTATTTCCTTGCTACAAGAATGTTTAAACAAATATTTTCTATCGTTTCCAAACCATGTTTGGTTTAATATTTTGTTTTGCTAGTTATGTTTAAACAAATATTCTATACTGCTTCAAGATTAACAACTTCATCATAAGCATTCAAGTTTTTGCGTAATTTAATGTAACATCTAGAACATTAAGTTACGGTACCATAAAAAAGTATCATTGAAGTCTTGTGCTTTCTTTTTTTGTACAAACTACGGCAAGGTAAAGTACCGAATATTGCCGCAGCCCATTAATCACTTTACGGCAACTTTGCACAGTAAGATTAACTTGTACCATAATAAAATTTGAGATCAGGCAATGACAAGTAATACAATACGGTAGGTTAAAATACCGTAATGCAGCTTACATTAAAACCCTGACTTCGATGTTAGAACCCTAATGTTAAAGAGATGATAGAGAAGAGAGAGAGAGAGATCGAATTCTGGACACGATACTATGAGAGATGATAATAGAGAAAAGCCACCGGGGAGGAGAAGCTAGAGAAACGAGAGATATGACCGAAGAACTAAAGATATAAGGGAGAAACGAGGGATGACAGAGAAACAGTGAGTGGTGGTGCCGTGGGTGCCACAACCTTTTTATTTTATTTGAATTTTTTTTGGTTTTATTGTTTAAGCTCTCCTCAGAGCATCCACAGCAGCTAGGTCAATTCTGATGTGGCAGGGTGAATTTCAAATTCATCCTCAAATCCACCCCAAATGCTTCCCAGCAGCTAGGTGAATCGGTGACGTGGCATACACAAAATTCACCCTGAGAGTGGATTCTCCACCCTGTGGGTGGATTTTGGGTGAATTCATGCCGCGCCCTTCTGAACCGCGTATAGCCTATTCACCACTAGGATGTTGCCACGTGTCAACAATCCAGTGACTCTCATTACCCTCACTTCAGAACTGCACGTAGACACGTGTCAACAATCCAGTGGCTCCCATTACCCTCACTTCAGAACTGCGCATAGAAACAACGTTCAAGATTAAAACACGTGTCATTTTCTTATTGGCATGAACTTGCCGCGCGGTTTAGAAGTGCGTTGAGAGTTGGAAGGCTGAGATGTTGCCACGTGGACATATCTGGGACGTTGGTTCTTCGCACGGTTCAGAACTACGTTTGGCAAATTCACTTTGGCTTTTTTAGAGAACTGCTGTCGATGGATTTGGGGTGGATTGGATTCACCCTGCTTTTGGGCGAACCCACCCACCCAACTGCTGTGGATGCTCTCAAGGCTCAAGCTATTCACTATCAAGATTTCTAGTCAAACTGCAGTTTGACTAACTTTGACCAAGCTTGACTCAAAAGGGGTTACTAAGGCCTTCTACCGTATCTGCCATCATGTCCACCCCATTTCTAAATATGTAGAAAAGAAAGAAAAAACTAAAGTAAAGTTTAGTCAGTACGAGATGCTCCTCTCATGAAGGGCTCATTCTCCAAAGCCATTAAAAAGTAATGAACTTTGAATTGAAACCCTAAAGTATCTCTCTCTCTCGCTCGCTCTCAATATTCATGAATCATTCATCATTCAAGTGTTAATTTAACAGTACTCTACTCTTGCATTCAAATCCTCCACTTTTTTCAGACACCACCAAATCATGCTTCACTAGTGTACTTTATCTAGTGAGATAGAAAAAGACAGTGAAAGCATAGCTAGCTTCTCCTGCCAATGCAGGAGAAGGAGCTGGAGCTGCTAGACCTTGCTGATCATACTGTTGTTTTCTGCTTGTTTTCTAATCAAGTTATATTCAGTAGTTAAAAGCCTGCCTGAAACTTTATCTCTTGCTCTTCAGGTCTCTCCTGAAATCCTGTTAGAGATAGTGAGTGCTCTAAAGACTATAAAAGAAACAAAACTAAAGATATGCACATCAAGATATCTTTTCATTGTCAATCTCAATACCCATCTATATATATTTGATCCCAATGTGTGTGTGAGAGAGAGAGAGAGAAGCAATAAGAAATGAAAACAGGAAAGTTAAATTAAGAACTTTCTAAAGTAGGAAATTTGAACTTGAGATAGTGTTTCCAGTTTCCACAACTAATACAAACATTCAACTTTAATCCTAGATTTTCCTTTTACTTCTACACAAATAGATCAAGAGATTTGTCCTCTCATTTTTAAATAAAAATGTGATCAAATAGAAAAACAAGAAGAAAAAGAAAAGACAACAACACCATCATGCATCAATGATCAAACAGTATCATTACCCCAAAAAGACCTCTTCAGAAACATGTTTTGCATTTGATTTCTTTCTATCTCACTGAGATAGAGCATTGTATTGTTGAAGATCACGAGTCCAAACTTGATGATACCCATTAGTCCAATTGTTCATCACATTATCATTTCCACTCTCATTATTGTCGCTGTTGTTGCTATGAAGAAACCACTCAGTTGCACCTGAGTTATCACCACTTCCAGCCCTCTTTCCCTCCTCTTTCGACATCCCCTGGTTACCAAATGAGATGGCTTGTGGTTTTGACACCTGACGGCTTCCAACAACACTAATATGATGTTCCGCCTGATCATGGTTTTCTTCACCACCACCACCATTAAAAAGCATAGCTAATCTCTGCTGTTGTAGCTTCCAATGAAGATCTTGATTCATAGAACTCAAGGACTCCATTGAAGACATTGTTAATGATCCAATCTCTTGAACCCCACCACCACCATTAAAACCTATAGGATTCTCTCCTTGCCTAAGAACTGGGTAATTGTTGAACCCCATATGGTTGAAAGAAGGAGCTAAAGCAGCACTAGTATTGGAGGGGACATGAAACTGGTCGTTATCATAAGTACTACTACTTAGTACTCTAGAAGAGAAAGGGAGTCTCCCAAGTTGAAGTTCCATGGCTGGTGATAACCCATGAAAGAACTTAAAGCCTGCAGCGATATCAGACGACGTAGAGGAGTCCCCACCTTTCGAAGAATCATCAGAGGAGAGTCTAGAACTTGATTTACTCTTCTTGTTCTTACGACAACCGCCTCCGATGGGAACGTTGCGTAAAGCACCGCCTTTAGTCCAATACCTCCTACATGTCTTGCAGAAATATCTTGGTTGTGAGAGACTGTAGTTGTTATAGTAACAGAACTTGGTATTGGGGGATTCACAGCGAGGACAGTTTAGGGTTTGTTCTGGTGGTTTCAGTAGGGTTGGTTTTCGGGCACCAGCCGAGGAGGTTTGGGTATCCTTGGAGAGTGACTTGACAGTATCAGGAGACATCATGATCTATCTGTTGTATGTTCTTTTTCTCTCTGTTGAAAGCAAGTTAAAGAGTAAGGTCTAAAGATAGAAGAAAAAAAGGGGTTGTTGTTTAGTTAGTTTTTGTGGTGAAGAGGGAAAGAAAGTGAGAAAGGCACCGACTGAAAGGGGTTGTTTCATGCATGGGTAGGGAGGAGATATTGTTGGAGAGTGCTTGTGAACTTCATCAAAGAAGGAGAGAGTGAGAGAAAAATCGTGTTTGACATTTGGGGTTATAACTTATAAAAGTGAGAGAGAGATATTATTGAAACAGAAAGAAAAGTATAAACAGAGAGAGATGAGAGATGGTCTGATCATAATCTGACAGACAAAACAACTCACAAGTTTATAACAACAAACCAAATGTATGGATGGGTGTGTTTGGAGATGATGATTAATGTGAATTGAAGGAAGTTACATGCATGTATATCAGTAGTACATCACACGTAGCAACAATACAAATGAATTGTATTTTGTCCCATTTTGTTTTGCAACTATCTCTAGAAATGCCTGACTGTTTTGGACTCAAGTTATTCTAATATTTCGAAAATGTGCTTTTTAAATTTACTCGTAATCCAGAGTTTATATGCACTATATGATTGAGTATAGGCCTGAATTCATTTTCGAGAAGGCGTGAGACTATGACTCATGAAGAGATGCACCAAAATAAAAATAAACTCGAATCACCTATATATGCTATGCTAGAGCACTTTTTGGTGTCCAGCCTGATCCCCATTGATTATAATTATAATTATAATTAACAACTCCAAGAATCAGGATGTAATAGTTAATCAACTCAACTAAAATTTAATAAATGGTTGAAGGAAAATGCATATATGGATGTACAATTATTATGTATGCACTGAATACTCATGGAAGATATATAGAGATTGCTAGGTGCATGTGGTAGCTCAGTAGTATTAGACTAGTAGCTATAGAGAACTTAGCAAGAGAAAGAGTAGAAAGAGACAGTGACGTAATATATATGTAACTGCATCAGTGCCTCCAGATACAGCCGCAGCTTAACTTGTCTAATCCTTACCATGTTAAGTCCCTTTAGCTCATAGTTTCAGACTAAAAATCAACACCTGCTGGTGTTACAATCTTACTAATCAACATATATTACTAGTTACTACAACAACAACCTAGTGATGACAAACACAACAAAACTAGGAAACCCTAGAGTTTCAGCTACACAAACATAGGCCCTTCTTCATCACACAGCCCAAGATTTAACACTTGCACATTACTAAAAGGCACAGGCAACTCGAAATCTGTTCTTGCTTTGTATGGTAATTGTAAATCAGTCAGAGGAGAGAAGAGTACATTTGAAACAAGTCCCTTAATACAGCAAAGAAAGATGCTATCTTCTCTTCTTCTTTAATTTAAAGAAGTCAGTTACTATAACTAGACTCTTATATAGTCTTGATATAGTTTTCCCTGATGGCTCTTTTAGGTGATATTTTGGGAACCATATGAGATTTATGAGATATCTCTCACTTTGTACAAACATATATATCAGAAGATGATCAGATATCTTTTGATAAAGCTTGGGAGAGGATGACATAATGTATGGGTGTCCAAGTACTAGTGTACAAAGTTATGCCACGTGGAGCTTAATGTTCTCACTTGAGTTGAGTGTGAGAGAGTTGTAGAAGTACTAGAGATGAAAATAGAGCTGGCATGCAATGGTGAGATGACAGGAAAGAGAATGGGGAGTTGAGCACGTGAGAAAGGTGTGAGGATTCTCGTGAGTGATGGCTAGACATAGACAAGCCTCAAAACAGAAGTCTTGCCATGCTAGGAAGAGTTACCTCTTTGGAACGTTATATCTCACGTGCCCACTATGTAACTAACTAACAATATTCAGTTATAATTAAGCCCAAGCCCAAGCCCAAGACCAAGCCCAAGCCCAACAAGTTATGGACTCAGGGTGGTACATGAATGTCAACGGGTTAAGGTAATTTAAAGCCCAAACCCTATACTTGAGCACATTATTATGGGGCCTTTGAGAGCCACGAAATCCGATCCATCTTTTTTTCATTCGTTAAGGACCCGATCCAGTAAGATCCGGTCCAAATTATTAATGATTATGTATTTTACCTCTTCCCGATCTGTCCGTTAGTGTGTGGCTTACCTTTTTTTTTATTTTGTGAAGCTTGCAATAGGTGATATTTTTTGTGGTTAATTACATGAGGGATGAGTTTAACATTGCCTCCACTTATGAGAAAATCAGACCCATGAAAGAAAAAGTTTACTGAAGCATTGTTTGCTCGAATAAGATCAGTTCTCCAAAGAGCCAATTCACTATGTGGAAAGCTCTGAGGGAAGCTCTTAAGCCCCTAAGGCTTGTGCAAAACAAAGTTATGCATACTACATATTGTTGTGTTTGTGGCAACCAAGGTGAGAGTATCTCTCACTTATTTATGGAATGACATAATAGTTAATGATATTTGGTCTTTTTTTCTTACAGGTTAGTGGCACTACTAGAAATAGTGCTACTCTGGGTGTGACGCCCTAGCGTGTTATGATATGAACTCGAATCGTGTTAGAAGAAGTTCATCGGAGCTCGTGGGACGAGCGAGGATCGAAGACGGCTTGAAAAAGAATTTTTTTCAAAGTCCTGTTCGAATAGACTTTTGTCTGTTCGAACAGAAAGAGACAGTTATAAGTGTATTCGAATAGAAATCATGTTTATTCGAATAAAATGAGATAGTTAGATGTCTCTTCGAATAGACTTTTGTCTGTTCCAACAGAAACGTTCAGAACACATATTATTCGAATAGATCCAGAGTCTATTCGAATAGACTTCGTTAAGTCAGTTTTAGAAGGTGTTTGTGAGGACGTTGGTCCGTCTCATGATCCGTACTTCGAGCCTATTCTTATGTAATGACTTCCCATGTTTATAAGGGAGTCTAAGGTTAGTTGTTAGCCTTTATCTTTTGGTGAGTTTAACCTTAGAGAGACGAAGGGTTTGAAGAGACTCCATTAAAGCTTGAGAAGCTTGAGAGATCATTGTAACCTATTTGATATCATAGTGAATTGTTCGTGGGGAGTGGTTTTTCATCCGCAAGGGTTTTCCACTTCCCTCCTCTCGGAAATTATTTGTGTCCTATATTGTTCTTTGTTTGATTTACTTCTTGTGTTGGCGATTTCCGCGTTCGTTCTTCGAAGGGAAGAGAGAGTAGCTACCTCGATTCTCAACAATTGGTATCAGAGCGAGTGTTAGGGCTTGTGTGGTAAATAGCGATGGCCGATCAGGAGAAGTTGAAGATCACGAAGTTCAATGGTTCAAATTTTGGAGTGTGGAAGATGCAGATAGAAGATTACTTTTATCATAAGAATCTTGATCTACCACTGGGTGGAACTGAGATAAAGCCAGTAGATTTTGATGATGCTAAGTGGGCGCGACTGGATCGCAAAGCGCTTGGAACCATTAGGTTAGCGCTGTCATCTCAAATTCTATGCATGATCTCCAAAGTTACGACGACGAAGGGTTTAATGGAGACGTTGTCCGCTATGTACTCGGAACCGTCCGGGGAAAATAAGGTTTACCTTTTACGGCGCTTGTTTACTTTGAAGATGAAGAAGAATGGTAGTTGGAAGATGGTGGTTGGTGATAAGGTAAAATTCTTGCGCCTCTTTGAATTGATGGAGTATCTTTAGAAGATCACATCCGAATGATCGATAAAGAGATGGCCGTATTTGTAGAAGGTAGTTCAGAGACAGATAATAGCTATACTTCAAATTCAAAAGGGTTACGTTAGTATGAAGGTTGATCTCCGAGTTTGATAGCAATTGGAAGTGGTGAACCGACGAGCTAAGGATTACAGGTGCAGTGGCAATATTATGTTCCCAAGTTCTTCAACTTACTCACAAAAGAATAGTCGAAGAAATGGAGAAATACTTCAGAAGTCAATCCAGTTAGAAGTCAAGGGTTATGCCAGAGCAGTTGTAGCGCAGTTGTGTGCATATTCCAGCAGGGTCATTACCACTGAAGTGAAAGTCCTCCTTAGGATAGAGGCGATGTTTTGTTCTCTGATGCTAAGGGACATTTTGTAACGCCGATATAACGATCACTTTCCTGTAGCTGAGTTCGCTGCATATGCCTGCGATCTTATGAAAATGCCATTTTTTTGCTCAATAACTTAGATGATGGAACACCACAAAGTTTGGTAGAGCACAATGCTACTACACAAATAGATGTCTCATGGGTTTACCAAGTTCACACAATAAACCTGTATGGCTAACCTTAATCCACAATCGAATTGAGATTAACCTAAACGAATAAATGAAGAATAAACACAATTGGTGGGAAAATTTCTCTTTTGGAGGTTCAATTGCTCAAATATTTGATTACAATTGAATTACTCTCAAAACCCTAAGTCTCTCTTACAAAACTTGAATTGATCTAAGATAAGTTCACCTTGCCTACCCTTACCCTTTTATGAGGGTTACAAGTTCCTAGTTACAAGATAGGACTATTATGTCCTTGAAACGCCTAAAATATCAAAGGAAACGATAGTCGTTCGAAAAAAACCATGGGTCGTTCGAATGACTGGTCAAAATAAGCCTAAGAACAACCTCAACATGAATTGGTCTTCTAGGTCATCAGTTCGTTCAAACGACTCCAAATGTCGTTAGAACGACTTCCCTATTTTTGCCTAAAAATTGCCTCAGCTTGAATTAGTCTTCTGGGAACCCAAGTTCGTTCGATTAAACTCAAATGTTGTTCAAACAACTTGTCTATTTTTATTTTAAATAGATTCAGCTCGAAATGGCCTTCTGGGAACTCTAGCTCGAATAGACTAAGCTCGAATTGTTCAGGTCGAATGGGATCAGTTCAACTTAGTCTTTTGGGAACACCAGGTCAAATAGAATTAGCTTGAATTATCCCAAGTTGAATAGACTCAACTCAAAGTGTCTTTTGGGAACTTCAGGTCATTCCTCATATATCCCGTTCGAACGACTCCAAGGTTCGTTCGAACGAGATGGCGTCTTTCGAAGGGGTTTGATCTTCATATCCTCCTAGATCATGGCTCTCCCCATTAGGATCCTTGAGCTCCTGCTCAAGCAAGAACTGGAGATGAGGAAATGTGACCATGCCCATTTCTCTGTTGTACCACTTCAACTTGCTAGGTAGTTGACCTTTCTTCCTAACTTGGATTGACTCGTTACTACCCCGTCTTATGGTATACAATTTCCTCTCTAGAATACTAGCCTCCTGCAATAGATCTTCTCTTTCCATCCATAAGTCATCAACTGATAGTAGACGAGTGTCGATTTCAGAATATTCATCTAAAAGAGACGGCTAAAAAAGTTTTAAATTCTCGGCGTTAATCACCAAATACATCTTCATGAAAGGTGGCAAATCTAATTGGAATGCATTATTACCAATCTTTTTTAGTATAGTAAATGAACCATAGCGGTTAGGCTTGAGTTTCTTACCTTCTCCCTTTAGCCGTTCCTTACCCAAATACAACCAAACTAGGTCGCCCTCTTAAAAAGTGCACTCAACCCGATGTTTGTCGTGTCGAGCCTTATACTTTGCTTGAGTCCTTTTTAATTGCACTTCAACCACCTCATGAACCTTGTTTATCCTCTCAATGAAACGCTGAGCTTTAACTTATTTTTCTTCCTCCTTCCCTAATACTATCTTGTCGCCAAGATTAAAAGCCAAATAAAAAGGGTTTTGAGGTAAGTAACCCAAACAAACTTCAAATGGAGACTTCAAAGTGGAATCATGAATCGCCCAATTAAACACAAACTAAAAATACGGTAAACTCTCATCATAAATCTTAGGATGCTTAGAATAGAATCCCTGTAATAAGTGAACCAAAATATGATTAACTACCTCTATTTGTCTGTCAGTCTACAGATGAAAGATGGTACTTCTCTTCAACTTAATGTTCATCATCCTCTATAACGATCTCCAGAAATGCCCAAAAAGTGGTTATCCCTATCATAAATAATGGAAGAAGTGAGCCCAAAATACCTTCAGACGTCTCTGAAAAACAATTGCGTTGTTCCTTCCCCGGTGGCCGTCTTCAGGCATGGAATAAGAACAATTATCTTGCTGAATCGATCTACCGTCGTAAACAAATAGTCATTCTTACACTTAGTCATAGGAAAACTACCTATAAAATTTATCAAAATATTATCCTAAGGTTGGCTAGGAACTGGTAATGGTAAGTACAGTCCTAACTTACGATTGGAAGGCTTCGATGTATTGTATAACGCGCAACCATGAACTATACGAGCAACATCTACGTGTATATTTAGCCAATAGGCATACTGTCATAAATTTAACAGAGTCTTCTCAACCTCGAAATGACCAGCCACCTAGGAACAATGTGCCTTTCTAATCCAATGGAAACGATCTTCAACCTCTGGAATACATAATAGACTTTCCCTATTAATTAAACCATCCTTCAATACATACTCGCATATCATGCCTTATAACAACTTCTGGTGAATCACTCTGAGCTCCTTATCATCATCATACCCTGCAACATATTCAGAAGGAACAATCGGTTGTATCTACATAGCTACCAACAAAGCGGAAATAGTTTGTAATGAGGGTCGAGATAACATATTAACCATTTTGTTGTCTACTCCTTTCTTATACTTGATCATAAGGATGAACTGTTGTAGATACGACATCCACTTCATGTTGTGTGCCCGTTGTAGCTTAGACTGCATAGATAAGAACTGTAATGGTTTTTGATCATAATGTACAACAACCTCATTCCACAATAAGTAACTCCGTCAATGCTTCATTGATTGATATAATGAGTAGAACTCCTTATCATAGGTAGGATAGTTACGTATTGCTCCTGTAAGCATCTTAAAACGGTAAGCAACCGGCCTTCCATTCTATACTAAAATTACCCCTAATGCATAGTCTAACACATCTGTTTTGTCCTTAAAAGGCTACTACAAATTGGGCAACGCTAACACTAACGCATTTATAATTTTATACTTTAGTAACTGAAAAGTCTTCTCATGGTGTTCTTCCCACAAACTTCACACCGGCCTTTATCAAGACATGCAACGGTGCGACGATATGTGAAAAATGTCGAGTAAACTTCTGTAAATACTTACAAGAACCTATAAAACTTCTCACTTCTGCCACTGTACAGGGTCTAGGCCAATCAGTAATGACCGAGACCTTATCTGGATTTACCTTAAGCTCACTGCTACCAATAATAAATCCCAAGTATACTAGCTCCTTCTTCCCAAACTCGCACTTCTTCCCATTTAAGCGTATTTTTTGGATGAAAAACTTTGCCAATACTTTGGTAAGGAGACTGTAATTCGATACTAAGACACAATAAATTTTACGTGGAAACTCAGTAAAACCTAAGAAAAACTAAAACCTCGAGGAGAATTTAGTAATAAAATCTAATGTGTTAGTTATTACAAATGCTGATAAATAATAAAGATGTGAGTGATAGAGGAATAGTAAAATCTCGGATCGGATTAACATATACTCTGCCTGTATTTATAATGGATACGGGCAGTTACAAAAATAAATGGTTTCCTATTTTGGTGGGCAGTGGGCGAACTTCGCGGATCTTCTTTTAACGGCTCTATTTGACCAAGCGTAACGGCTACTGTAGTGGGCCAAAACCTGTAGTTGTAGTTATGACATCTTCTCAAATGATAAAATATCTTCTACCAAATTTTGCTAGCTTCTCATTGTCGAATCTGGGGAATATGCTACTACAATCGCCCCATTCTAGATATAATTACTTGTTGTTGTGTCGAGAAGAAAACTGTGTGAATTCGAAATAGGGTTCTCGACTTGAAATCTATAAACTGTCTAGGGCCCTGGAATGGTTCCCAAGGGAGTTGGTTGACCAGGTTGTCAAAGTTCCAATGGATAGTAATTACTGTCTTTGACTCTTGGGAGTTGTAATTCATTGAGTTGGTCATATAAATACTCCTTGTGTGTGCTTGAGGAAGTTATTTGCTCATTTTGGTAAGATAGTATAAACGAGGGCTCAGCTTCATGAGGAGGTGTTTCACAACCATGTTGAGTGCAAGTATTGGGAGCTGATGAGACGGTATTTTGGCAAATTATGTTTGTTCGGTCGGCCGCTTGCACCGATGGAGCCAAACTATGAGGAGATAAGTGAGGTGGAGGCGAAGGCGAAGGCGGCAGAAGAGGATTATGTTTGCCATTGTTAGTTATATTCTGTATTCTGAAGAGTACGGAGCGTGTGGGTAGTATGCGGAACCATGCTATTATATTGGTGAAGGAGGAAGAGGCGCTTGTGGGTCGTTGGGTGCCGCAGTTGTAACTAGTTGTAGGAAAAAAAATTGAATTTGTAATAAGTGTTTTGTGGAATAGATTACTTTATCTAGTTTTCTGATTTTGCATCGATCTGTTTCTAAGGTGTAGGTTATAGCTCGAATTATGATAGTTTCTTAAAGTTTGGTATGCTGAAAATATATATCTTCCCGAACATGTTTGGTTACTCGAATTACCCATATTTTGAAATGGAAAATATCTTCAAGTGAGTTGTCCCTACAATATCGGCAGAGTGTGATTCCCTGATTTGTGACATGATTATAAGGCGAAGATATATGTTGGTTAGGATCTTACAGATCTGGTATAATAAACAAGCAAGTATATTTTGGGGATTGGTAGAAGTGGTATGCAAATGGTGAGGACTCATTCAGGCCGTCAAAAAGATACGGAGGAAGGTCATCGGGCTATTAAGATATCTAAAGTGGAGGAACGGTACTTTGGTCATGTGTTGATAGCCGAGGAGTTACCTGATATAGGTGTACTGAACATTACAGGTATGTCTCCAGAACAAATCGAGGTTAAGACTGATCATTGGTTTTGGTACGGTATCTTCACAGAGGAAGTTTGGAAAGTGGATCATCGTCGTGATCTCTTGAGGCTCATTACAGAGGATAAAATTTAGCAAGAGGATATACTTATTGCAGGAGGAGTGTTGATCCCATGTGGTCAAGTGAACCATGTTCCTTGCTTCAAATGTAGCTACATGTGAGCTTGTGATGTAATGTTCTAAATGATTAATAAAAGGGGTTATTTAAATATTTGAATTGTGATTTCTTCTTGATATATGGGTAGTTGTATTGTCGAATATTGTTTGAATTTTGAATTATGGTTACAACTATCCCATGATAATAGGATGTAAATAAAAAAGGAAAGATGTGATGCAGGTGTTTGTAGAACAATGGTTAGGTGCGCTCATGGTGAAGTTTTGAGGTATAAGGAATTAGAGGTACAATAACTTTTTATTAATATAAAAGCTGCCTTGGTGAAGATGGATATAACAGAGGAGATAAAGGGGTATATAGACAGCTTGGAGTAGCAATGCAATGGTTTGTTGGCTCTCAGGAGGCGAAGGATTAAAGACTTTGAGAAGAGATGTGCAAGGCGTAACGCGCGACTAATTGAACGATCTCAAAGGGGTGCGATGAACAGTTGTGTAAGGCCTATAAAAACCTCTGTGGTTGGCGACTGTGCATACTTCACCGATTCATAAAAATTTTCTTTGAACTCTAATTCATTGGGTTCCTCGCTTGTTTCCTTGTCCACCATTGGTACTGAGGAGATTAGAGATTCGCAAGCTGTTCATTAATAAGGTTGTTTTATCTATTTTTAAATTTTGATTTGATTGTAATTGCTTGCAATGATAATTTTGCACAAACCCATAGTAGTTTAGGTGTCTACAAACGTGTTGGTTGAAGTAATTGTAAGGATGAATATGGTGGGAAAATTTTGACAAAAATCAATATTAAGGTTTTTCTATCGTAGTGGTGGTTTGGAGAGTAAATGGGATGGTTTGTTGATAGTGAAGGGATTATTGGTGAGAATGGGATGTTTGCGTTAATTTGGGGTGAGGTGGGGAGTAGAAGAGATTCGGGCACCGTTGGTATTACGGTGGGATTTGAGGTTATTTCCAGTGACATTTGTGTCACAGGAGTCATAGGATTTAAGGAGATTAGGTGTTCTTGATTTCCTTTCGATTGGTGCCAAATTTTACGCCGGAGATGACACAAATCAATTTTTTGGATTCGGCTCTTTTTTGGCAGAAATCGGGATGGCAGACGAAACATCTTCGAGAAGCTCTCGAATCCTGTAGAAACTTCGTTAAAAAGTAGTATAAAAAGAAAGTAGTTCTCGATAATATGAGATATCGATGTTATAACTTAACCAAATTGATAAGAAAGTTGTATTGATAACTGATGTAATGATATCGAAGGAATGATAATAACAGATAAGATGAATGGTTAGAGAGTAATACTCGACAACCGTATTTATGTTATCATATGAATATAGAATAATGTATAAGGTATGATATTTTACTAACGTAAAAAAGGGATATGATTTTTAGGTTAAAAAATGTTTGAACCAATCCAAAATGTTAACTGTCATGATACAGATAGAGAGAGAATTTTTGATAACATTGTGGACGTATAACCATTAGTGATTGATGTAACCATGTGCGTCCAAGAATTGGGCAGTAGGTATAGGGTAGGAAAAAATAGTGTAGATGTAGCCAGTATTAATTGGTATAACTTGGAGGTGCATCCCATTAAGGTTTCAAATGGGGAGACGACAAATTCTGATTTGGATTATGAGCCACAGACAAGTAATCGAGAAGGGTGTATTGGTGGGGTGGGAAAGGAGAAGTGGAAGGAGTTGTGGAAGATGAAGATATGGAGTGTTATGGGGAGGCTCCAGAAACCAGTAAGATACTGAACTTCAAGTTGAAGTATGGTATCCCCGAAGACATTAGGTTGGAGGTGAACCACTAGGAAATGATGGATCAAGATGTCTTATTGAATGGCATACTGGTGCATCGAGAATAGATTAAGAAGGGGTTAAAGCTTCCTCTTCGAGCTGATTAGAATTTTTTTTTGAATTTCTTTGATGTTGCTCCTGGGCAGTTCAACCCGAACGTATACGATCTTTTTAGGATTGTGGGAGTGATAAACGATCGGTTGAGGGAGAGGGAGAAAGATTTGATAAGTGTTGACGATCTTTATGTGTATTACACACTTAAGCAGAATCCGCAGAAAGTGGGTTATAGGTACTTGGCGAGGTTTCTGAAAAGGCCTCTATTTTATAAGATGGTGTCTACAGGGGGCAATACTTTGCCGAATGTCTCTTTATTTCTGGGAATTATGAATTCGACCAAAAAGATCCAGGGAAGCCTCTAAAAATAAAATACTTCCATCTCGATGTGTCTCTAGGTAACATGTTTGTCTAATTTTTTGACTTGCTGCTGTTTTGGGCTTGTGTTAATTTTCTTTTGTTATCTTCGTACAGCTCTGAAGGAGGTCGATAGAACTTCGAAGATCGAAGAGAAGTTGTATGACATAAAGACCAACTACTATGACCGACTTGACTCTCTGGTTACTGATCAAGAAAAGGTCGAAGGTCTATTCCGTGAGGCTAGTATTAAAAGATCTCGAACCAAAGGAGGGGATATCCCCCTTATCGAAGGAATGATGTCTGCAAATGAGCTGCAGATGCTAGTATCCCACTTGAGAATCCTGCTCTCAGTGGGTACACCACTGATTTTGTTGCGGCTGAGAGAGGGGCCCTGTTGAGTAGGAACTTCCCCAAGAAGAGAAAGAGAGCAGTCAACCCTCCTGCTCCCCCTGCATAACCATTGAAGATAGAGGTTCGCAGAAGGCTGGGATAGTTGAATTAGGGCTTCCAAGTACCCCGAAGGCCACTGCTGCGGCGCTTCAGAAGGCTGCTGCTTGGAAGAAAAATTCTTCCAGCAAGGTGAAGGCCAAGGTTGTGAAGAACCTTGAAGATTTTGATGCTGAGGCCCAACAAACCATTGAGTCCTATGCCACTGGGGTACTACTCTGGAGGAAGAGTTGTCTGACTGCTTAGGTAGAGCAGGAAGTCTGTTGACCTTCTTCATCGAAGGGCATAGAATAATGAATAAGGTTAGAAATTTCCTTGCTTTGCTTCGACTAAAGAACTTACTCCCTCACTCGAGAACTCAGATTATGACTATTATGCAGATCAAAAAGTTGTTGGACGAAGGGAAGCCTGCTCTACTGGGTTCTGGGACTTTGGAAAATTAACTTCTTGCTTACAAAAATATCGAAAAGAAGCTTATTAAGGAAAATGATGAGCTAGTCCAGGAGAAAGAAAGCTTAGAGGCGAAGCTGGAGAAGCTGAAGCTGGGGACTGCGATGGCGAGGGAGGTGGCCATTCAGGAGGCAAAGAAGGCATGGGAGATAGAGAAAAGGAAAGAGGTCAAGCTTATAAGGGCTGACCTTACTGGGGAGAGAAAGAAGACATTGACCCTTCAAAAGACCAATTTTAAAGAAGATGTTCGGGAACATATCTTATCTGCCCGTAGGTCGATGGAGGTAGAGCATGCCAAGGACCTTGACGAGATTAAAACAGAAGCTGATCGAGTCAATATTGATTCTCTCAAGCATATAAAGGCCAATTTTTTTGAAGAGTTTCAGGAGATGGAGGAAAGAAGATTTTTATAAAAGATTGGTTGTTACTCCTGGGATGATATTTTTTGATTTAGATGCTAAGGAGGAAGTACCCGAGGTACCTGCACCTGTTCTGCCTAAATGTACTATTCCAGAAGAAGTACTGGATGACCTTACTCCTGGTCTTCCAGTGAAGGATGCTAGCGTAACTCCTCTTCCCGAGAGCTAAAATAGTATAAATTAATTTATTTTTGTTTAATTGGATTTTTTTGTATAAGTGGTCGATGGGACCGTGACAATTTTTGGGATATCTGATAATTTACTTTTTTATTTATGTCTAAAGTAACTTTATTGAGTGATGTGTTTTGAAGTATAGATGTTTAACAACAAAGTAATAGATAGTAAGGCATAATATTTTTTAGAAAAATATGCTTAAGTGTTCGATTCGATATGATTGATAGTATGACATATTATCTTGTAGATGGGTGTTAGATCTTTGCTTATGCAATTTGATCTGTAGAGGTAGATTGATATGCATATAATGGCTTTATTATTTGAGAAATGTGGCCAGATGTTTTTCCTCAATAGGATATCTGGGTTAATTGAAAAGATTAGCAGGTTATGCAATTGTCAAGGTAGTAACGATTGGCAAATAGTTTGTCATGTAATTTGATACTTATTTGTCGAAGATATAAGATCTCATTTGGGCCAATACTTTAAAGTTTTGTCGATATAGAGTATGTTGGACAAATGATGTAATAATGTGGGAGAAATTTTTTCTTATTTGATAGTAAAAAATGATTATAAATTTTATCGGTAGAACATCTAAAGTTTGACTGCGTTCCATGAGAACTCGAGTTGTACTTCATTCTTATTCATCAACCAGTAGGTGCCATTGTCGGTCTTGTCGCTGACGATATAAGGTCGTTCCCAATTTTCTGATAATTTTCTAGAGTTTTTAGGTCGAGTATTGTCTTGAATTCGTCGAAGTACAAGGTCCTTGATGTCAAATCCTCATATTCTTACTTTCTTGTTGTAAGCTTTTTGCAGAGTGTCATGGTATCACCCCAAGTGTGCGATTGCTTAATCTCGAGTTCTTCGATCTAATTAAGGTTACATCAAAGTCCAAGTTCATTTTCTTCATCTGTGACTTTTCTTCTTACGATTGGGAGATCAAGGTCTGAAGGAATGACAGCTTCGGTACCGAAAGCCATCATAAATTGTGTGTAGCCTGTAGATGTTTGATTAGTTATTCTGTATGCCCACAAAATGCTAAGGAGCTCTTCTACCCATCTTCCTTTCTTTTCATCGAGGCGTTTACGTAGCCCTGATTTGATGCTTTTGTTTATAGCTTTTGCTTGGCAATTTCCTTGTGGATAATAGGGTTTCAAATTTGTTAGTTAGATCTTATATTTGTGGAGGAACTTGAGGACTTTTCTACTGATGAATTGTTTACCATTATCGGAATGTATCATTTGCGAACAGCCAAATCGAGTGATGATATGCTACCAGAGAAACTTGATTACACCATTTTCATCGGTATGGCAAAGTGGTACAGCTTCGAAAAATTTGGTGAAAATGTTTGTGGCTACAAGAATAAACTTTGTGTTGCTCGATGCTGGGTGGAATGGACCAATGATGTCGATTGCCCATCTTTTGAATGGCTACAAGACATTACTGACATATAAATCGAGGGTTGGGCCTTTGATGTCTTGAGTGTGGATTTGGCACTTATAGCATTTTCATACAAATTCTTTGTAATCTTGCCTCATCTTTGGCCAGTATAATCCTTGTGTGAATACTCTTTGTGTTAGTGATCGACCTGAGACGTGTGCGGCACAGATTCCTTCGTGAAGTTCCTTAATTTTGATATGGGCTTCTCGTTGTGAAATACATTCGATAAGTGGTCTTCCCCCAGTGATTTTGTATAGTATCCCATCATGGGCTTTGAACCGTGGGCATTTGGTCAACAAGGACTGAGCTTTTTCCTTGTCGTCTGGGGGATGTTAGAGTTGAAGTATGTAACAAATGGTTTTCTCCAATCGGCGAGATCTTCATCTTCGGGACTGGAATGTTCGAGTACCTCTATTTCTAAGGATATCTTCTCAATGTCTTCGTACATTACGGTGATATATGCTAGTACATCAGTATGACAGTTTTCGGCTCTTGGAAAATAAGAAATAATTAATGTTTTGAACTTATTCATTTTTTCTTCGACTAGCGCAGCGTAGTCGACCCTCTTGCTGGGTGTTTTGAATGTCTTGTTGTAGTGGTCGGCCACTAGTAATGAATCCTCATAAATAGTTATTTCTTTAGCTCCTAGTTCTAAGGCGAGTTCGTGGCCATGTAGGATAGCTTTGTACTCCGTTTCATTGTTGGTTGCATAAAATTTGAGTTTAATAGCTTTTTAATTCGGTGATTAGACGGTATAACGAGAATAATGTCAATGCCTGATCCTTTTGGTCCTGCTGATCAGTCTGTAAAGAGTCTCAATCCTATACTTTTGGACCACACGTCTGGTTATGCATTTGAGTCATCGGCGAGTACTTCTACGAGTTCTTCCCATTTAGGGTCTTTGACAGGAAAATCTGCCAGAAAATCTGTTATAGCTTGTCCTTTGATTGATATTTGTGGTTCAAAAGAGATATCATATTCTCCTAGGAAAATAGACCATTGTTGAACTCTTCGAGACTTCACCTTTTTGGAAAGTACGAGTTTTAGGGAGAATTTGGTGATAACTTTGATTGGGTGTGCTTGGAAATATAGTCAAAGTTTTTGAGAACTGCAAACCAAGGCTAGAAGTTGTTTTTTAGTTATTGTATATCTTTTTTTCGCAGGCATGAGAGATTTTTTTATGAAGTAGATTAAATTTTCCACTCCTCCATCTTTTTGAATAAGAACGGAATTGATTGAGTCTTTAGTTGCCGATAGGTACATTGTCAGTACTTCACCATCAACAGTGGTACTCATTATGGGATGACGCCCCAAGTATCTTTTGAAATCTTAGAAAGCCAATTCATAGTCTGGGGTCCAGATTATTTCTTTAGGTTATTTTTTCAATGTTGTAGTTGGATTCCCATGAAGAAGGAGGTAAAGAAGATTGCTTCGTTCAGATGACTTTGAGATGAACCTGTGAAGAGCTGCAATCTTGCTAGCAAGCATTTGTACATCTTTTTTGATTCGTGGTGATGGCATTTCCATAAGGGCTTTGATTTGTGCTGGGTATATTTCTATTCCCCTTTTACTAACCAGATGTCCCAAAAACTTCCCTGATGCAAAACCAAATTAACACTTTTATGGGTTTAGCTTTATTCGGTAAACACGAAGGATGTCGAAGATGGTTTATAGATTACTGCAATGATCATCTCGTTTTAAGCTTTTGCAGATCATATCGTTGATATATACCCCCATGATTTTTGTATAAGTGATCTTTAAATATTTGAGTAACAAGTCGCTGGTAAGTGGCTCCTATATTTTTTAATCCAAAAGGCATAACTGTATGACAGTAGACACCTCTTTCCATAACAAATGTTGTCTTCTCTTGGTCATCTTCAGTAAGGGAACTTGATTATATCCTGAAGATGCATCCATCATCAAAAGAAGTTCGTGCCCTGCTATGGAGTCGAAGAGATGAGGAATCAGAGGAAGGGGAAAGTTGCCTTTTAGTGTGAATTTGTTTGGTTTGATGAAATTTATATAGACCCTAATTTTCCAGTTCTTCTTTAGGACAGCAACATTATTTGAGACCTATTTCAGATATTTCGCTTCTCGAATAAATCCAACTCGAAGTTGTTTGTCTATCTCTTGGTTGACTGCTTCTCGAAGAAGAGGGGGCTAAATTGTGACACTTCTGTACAACGGCCTTACCTAAAAGGAGGTTGAACTTGTGGCATGCAATCGATGGGTCGATGCCTGACATCTCTTGAAAAGACCATACAAAGATATCGACGTTTTTCTTTAAGAGTAGCATCATGGTTTTTTTGCTTTTGATGATAGTTTTGAGCCAATAAATATATTTCTTCCTGGTCCATCGAGATCTATGGATTCAACCGCTTCAGTGTCATGTTGCTCGAACGTTGGAGGTGGTGCTCCTTCCGTAATTGCTATGCCTTTAGAAGTTTTGTTGTGTAAGAGTTTGTTGTAGTATTTTTGCACATTCGTGTTATAGATCTCTATGATTTCAAAGACACTGTGATCTGTTAAAAAATGCAAAGCCAGATGATATGTCGATGGTACTACCTTAATAGAATGAAACCAACTCCTTCCTAAGATCCATAAATATTTGGATTCAACCTCGATGATAATGAATTTGACGAAGGTGGTTTCTTTTCCTGGATGTATAGGCAGCATGATTTTACCCAAGGCTAATTTTTTGGACCTGTTTAACCCTGTGATAGTTGTTGTTGAAGCTTTAGCCGAATTCTTGAGGCTTAGAACATCAATTACTCTTTTGAATAATACGTTCGTTGCACTTCCTGTATCGACAAGAAGCGTGTGTAAGCAGTCATGTCCTATTTTGAGTATTATCATTAGTGGATCATCGTGATGGTATTTGACATGGCTGGTGTCACGGTTATCGAAGGAAATGTGATATGGATACTTGGCTTTACTGAAGCAGGGTAGAAGTTTTATAGATTTTTTGGATAACGTCATATTCTAGTAGGATATGATTCTGTCATTTTTCTCTATCTTCTTAATTTCAATCATATAAAGATGGCGAGCTTGACCTTGCCCTTGTTCTTGTTCAATTTCTTTCTTTTTTGTTTATTCTTCGAGAAACTTATGGATATCAACTACGTACTCGTGGAGTCTCCCTACGAGGAGAATGCGGTGAAAGATGTGTATCAAAGAGTAATAGTCGTTAGTCTCATAGCTATGGACATTATGATACTGGCATAAGGGTTTGTTCGGTACATCAGGAATTGCGTGTGCTTCTCGAAACAAGATATCTCTCTTTATTATTAGCAAAATGGTGGAGAGTGTGGTTATCATAGGAGGCCGGACTGGGATAAGTCTATATGTTTTCATGTCTCACTTCCAGATGTTATCGGTTGTCCGTCAATGCTGTTTAATAACAACATTACTAGCTGGCTTCGGGTGTGGCGATGAGAATGCATCATTAGTATGAATGACTGATAAGCTTTTCCATTTTATCTTTCTTGGACCGCTCGAGTTCGATGTAGTTATTGACAATATCGATCATTTTTGCTACTGTCTTAGGTTTGTGAGGGGTAAGTTCTTCTCAAACTTTAGAATCGATGTGAAGTGCGGAGGTGAATGCTGGTATGACAATTTAAGGATTTGAATTCACAATTTTCCTCGTTTCTTGAAGGAAATGCTTATAAAAGCCAGCTAAGGTTTCTTTCGCACCTTGCTCGAAAAATAATAATGAGTCGATTGTTATTTCTCGTTCCTTAGCATCCACATAGTTTGACTCAAAAAGTTGTTGTAACTAGCTAAAGCTGGTTATCGAACCTTTGGGAATAGTATAAAACCATTTGAGATGTTCTTCCTTAAGGCTTATGTTAAATAGCTGACATAATATTTGAACGAGTTTTGAGTACAAGCCAACTGCTGTTTTGATGTGGCGGATATGGGTGAGTATCAGTAAGTCCCACGTATTGATGAAACTTCAGTATGTGGAAGTTGTCTGGAATTAGCATGACTTCGAGATGATGGGAAATCAGGTTTATCTCGATTCTATTAAGAATAGATCTTTGGCTTGGATTATCAGAATGTATATCCCGAATCTTATTGTTTAGATCATCCAATGTGATAAACTTCTAAGAGTATTTGGTGCGGCTGCAACTTGAGGATCAAAGTCTCTATGTCCTTCGGGTCCCAACCACTCTCTCACTGGTCACCTCACAGGAGGTGGTGGGGTCAGGTGATATGTTTGTCAACTTCTTTGGGTGGTCGATGCAGATAAAGTAAGACCAAAGTATCAAAAAACTTTATCTGGATTCCTTGATCGAGATCTAGAAGTTTGAATTCATTCTTCTCTTGGTAAGTTGTCTCTCTGGGTAACATTAGATTGATGATCACTTCGGGCTTGGGGTGGTGATGTTTGACGGACAGTGAATCGATTCTGATATCTTTATAAAATTTCCATTTCTTTTGATGGATTCAGCTCTGCTATTTCAGGGATTTCCTCCTCTCGTCTCTTTCGACTTGAAGAGCTTAGACGTAAATTCGCTGATCTTCGAGCCGCTAGATCTTGTCAGATTTTATTTGCTTTTGAAGTTCAACCACTATATTGTGCAGATCGATGGCTTCTAGAAAGGCAGGTATGGGATTGACCTCGTGGTTCCTCTGAGTACTGGAGGAACTTCTGAGGTTCATATTTATCATGGGACTGTCTAGAAGCAATGTTGGCAAAAAAAAAGTATAGTATTCCCACAGACGGTGTCAATTGTAATGGCGTGTATTTCAGGAGAAAAACCTCGCCAATACTTTTGTAAGGAGATTGCAATTCGATACTAAGACACACTAGATTTTATGTGGAAACTCACTAAAACCTGTGAAAAACCACGAACTTGAGGAGGATTTAGTAATAAAATATAATATGTGCTAGTTATTACAATTGCTGAGAAATAATAAAGATGTGAGTGATAGGGGAATAGTAGAATCTCAGATCGGATTAACATATACTCTGCTTGTATTTATAATAGATACGGGTAGTTATAAAAATAAATGGCTTCCTATTTTAGTGGGCAGTGGGCAAACTTTGCAAATATTTTTTTAATAACTCTATTTGACCAAGCGTAATGGCTACTATAATGGGTCGAGACCTGTAGTTATTGATATGACATCTTCTCGAATGATAAAATATTTTTGACTAAGTTCTGCTAGCTTCTCCTTGTCGAATTCTGGGAATATGCTATTACACTTCCAATACTTTACAAATATGCATGAGGTGTTCCTCCCATGTTTGACTATATAATAAGATGTCATCTAAATGCGCAATCACAAAATCATTAATAAAAACACAAAGTACCTCATTCATCAACAACATAAAAGTTGTTGGAGCATTGCATAACCCAAAAGGCTTTACCAGCCATTTAAAGAGTCCTTGTTTGGTCTTGAAAGCAGTCTTCCATGTATCTTCTTCCCAGATTCTTGCTTGATGGTAACTCGACTTAAGATCCAGCTTGGTGAAAAACTGAGCTTTCTGCAACTAATCTAAAAGTACGTCAATCTGTAGAAGTGGATAACGATTCTTTACAGTAATCTTATTCAGCGCTCGATAATCCATACATTCTTTAAGACCCATCCTTCTTCGGCACTAATAACACAGGTGAACCACAAGGTGAGCAACTAAGATTAATAACCTCTTGCTCAAAGAGTTCTTATACCTGTTTCTTGATCTCATCAGACTCGGTTACTAAAGTCCGATATAACCCAATGTTGGGCAGTGGCTCACCATTCACCAATATGATATCATACTCTACATCCTTCTTACGTGGCATCCCTTCTATGCTCAGAAAGAAGTCTTTATACTCCACTTACAACTTCCCCATTTCAGTTTGTTGCTTATGAGACATTACCAAAGTAGACAACACCTAAGCCGACGGACCCTCCTGAACTGGTCATACCAATAATAAAA
This sequence comes from Kingdonia uniflora, assembly GCA_014058105.1. Lineage (NCBI taxonomy): Eukaryota > Viridiplantae > Streptophyta > Magnoliopsida > Ranunculales > Circaeasteraceae > Kingdonia > Kingdonia uniflora. The sequence continues at coordinate 438,207 of JACGCM010000843.1, forward strand.
CAAACTTATCGCTTGTATTAACTAACCTCATTGCCTGAGTCGCCATTACTAAATTATTGGTGGTGACATGTTTTTTGCAAGCATTAATATGAAACTCCTTCCCCTCCTTCACAAGATGGTACTTGTGAGCTATATGGTAAAGAATTGTATCTCAGTCTCAAAGATAAGAGCTACCCAAGATGACCTAGCACACATCTAAAGGAACTACCTCATACGTTACTTCGTCAATAAACTGTTTAATAAACGCAAACTTGAACATACACTGCTTCGTAATCTTCAACTCCATGTTTTTCTGAATCCAGCCTAAACCATGCGTCTTAGGATGAGCCATAGTAGCCAAACTGTAATGCCCCATATTTTTTAGGTTAATTTTATTATTATTTATTAATAAGCATTAGTATTGTTATTCCTATATGTTATTTGTTATGCATTCGTATTATTTCTATTGGCAGGTTCTGTGTTGTTTCATTCCGGTGGTTTCAGTGGTTTAGGACGGATTAGATTATATGGTGACCTTGGGAACCCCTAGATGGGTTGGTGCTGATGTTTGTTTGATGTGATTGTGGTTTGGTGTGGTTCCGGTGAACTGTTGGATTGACCGATAGGTTTTTGGAGTTTTCCGAGCAAAGATTCATTTTCGGGGGTTTAGGCGTTTTGGTGGCCGTGAAGCGGTAGAGGTGGTGTTTAGGCCTTGGGAACCCTTTGTTAGGGTTGTGATGGTTGTTCGGGTTATTCCAGTCTTCTGAGGGTCTTGGCGTTGTGTGTGGCTTAGGAGGACCTCAGAGTGACATTTTTGGATTCTTCCAGTTCCCGTTCGAACGATCGTTCGAACGACTGGTCGGTTATATTTATATCATTATTCATTCTCTCTCCTTACATTTCTCTTTCACTCTCTCTCTCTTCTCCTAACTGAATCCCCTCCTCTCCAAACCGAATTCTCTCCTCGCCTTGCTCGCCGAATTCGACACGATTCTTCGCCGTTTCTCTCGGTGAGTAATTCCTCTCTCTCTCTCTCTCTTGTATCTTTGGGTTGATTTCGGTTTTGGTGGAACCCTTGTGGCTTGAATTGATTTAGGGTTTGTGATTGTCGTGTTTCTTTTGGGGTCTTTGTTTTGATTCAAATTGGAGAGGGAAGAGCTGTTGATGTTAGAAGGAGTAGAGGCAGCTGTTACAGCTCAGTTCCTGCTGCCCTTGTGGCTGATCTATTTAAGTCGTTGCCACCTTTGTTGCTACTATTTTAAAGTGTAAAGAGAGGGCTATTTTAACCATCTTCAAACTCCATCTAATCGTCATCCATTTCCGATCGCAGCTGCCCGTTTTCTATGAGTAATTCCCTGTTACTGTTCCAACTTTGTAATCTGATTTTCAGTTCAGTATAACTCTCTTGCTTGCTTGGTAATTGATTAGAGAAGATTTTAAGAGTTGTTTATTGTTTGGGGTTAGTTGAACGATTACGGAGATCGTTGTTGTGTCCCGGAGTTCTGAAATCAGCTCGTATAACCTAACTATTTTTCCCCCTTTGGTAAACTGTTTTCCTCCTTTTATGAACTATTTTTCCCCCATGATAATCTAATTTGGATAGCTGATTTTCTGTCCTTTTGGAGCCCTGAGAGTGGTGGATTTGAGTTGGTTATTGTGATGTTGATTATTGGGTTTTCCTTGCAGCTGTTCGGTGGTAGTGATTGGGGTTTAGTGTGATGGGGAGTGAGGTTCAGTTGCTGATTCAGTTTTGCTGTTGATCTGAAACATAGTTTCGGGTGGGTATCCTTTGTTAGAATTGCGATTGGGCTCCTGGTCTTGATAGTGGCTGATGTTGTGGTTTTCATGGTCCTTTCCGTGATTGATTTGGAGTTCCGGAAGTCGATTCGCAGAGCACAATTCCGTCAGGGTGCTGTTTGGACAGTTTCGCCAAGATTGTCATTCCGAGCGTTGTTTTATCAGGCGATTTTTTAACTTCCTAAATAACTAGATTATTATGCTGATTCATGAGTTATATAAATGCATAGTTTAGTATATTATATTTGTGATTAGGTTAGTATATTGCTAAATTGCTTAGGGCATCTATACGGTTTATTCGCTTAGTACACTGCGTGCGTGAGTATTTAAGGAATTGTTAAGTTAGTGTAGCATTTGGGTATATTATGAGTTTAGCTACTAGATATAACCTCTAGGTTATGTTTAGTCAGAGGAGGTTATTCTCTGTTGTCGTCGATGTGACGATGACTCCTGAGATTCTTCTTAGACCAATTTCATTGTGGGTGGTTATTGCGGATCCTTTCTTCATTGAGGTTGAGAACAAAGGGATTTCTCAGTGTGTTGCGACGCCTTAGCGTCGGTATATTTTTATATATATAGTATCTTGAGTATTATATTGTTGGTTAGTTATTAGGGTGCCCCTCTTATTTTAGGGTACTAGTGACTTGGTTTGACGATTAGTAGAGACTTATGGACGGCATGTGGTTCAGGCACCATTTCTCTGAGATAGTTAGCTCAAAGACTATAGTTCTCACCTTATAGTATAGCACTTTGGTTAGTCTGGGTTGCTGGACTTGTTTCCAGTGTAGTCTTGGGGCGACATAGCTTCAGTAAGACATGGTTTTTGGCTTGGAGCTCGTCCCTCTGCCTACTATTATTTTGATTAGTCTTAAGACTAGTCTAGGTGTACTTTGTGTTCTCGAGGCCTGGTCCTTGAGCACTGTCATTGTGATTGGTGGTTGTTTGGAATGTTGGATTCCATGTGGGAATGTGGTATATCCTTGACTGTTAGTTGTTGATGGTGTGCAGACGGTTTGTCCGTGATGGTTGGTCGAGGATGTGAACTTATGATAGTTTGCCTTAGGATTGTTTGCTTATCGTGTTGTGATACTCATTGTCCTCATGATTCTTAGAGCTGATAGAGCTTACTCGTAAGCCTTCTTTCCCCGGGATGAGGCTGTTAGGGCTGTGTTCCCCTCTGTCATCTAGGAGGCAGTGAGACAACATGGCTCAATGAGATCCGCGGCTGAGCCAGGTAGTTTATGAAGTTGTACGTCACCCGTGATTTTGGAATGCGGCTGAAACCTTCTGTTGAATCCGGTTCCTGTACATCCGTGCTAGTGGCTTATGTACATGATTAGGAGGATTGTGAGTAGTTCTATTATTGGGGATTATTGACTACTTGTTGGACTCTTGTAGGTCACCTCATGAGTACTAGTCTGTGTTGACAGCCAGAGTACTGTTGTACTTGATGGTAATCATATTGCTTTGAGGAATCTTAGAGACTGATGTTGTTTAGGTGTCGTGACGGTTAAGTTGTTATTTTATCTAGGTTTAGATGGTGTAACTGTGTCGCAGGAGGGCATCTGTGTTAGTTTTGGTTACCACGCCTCAGGCAGGTGGTTATCCTATTGTGTACTGGTTGTGTTAACAGCAGTTGTGTTTCAGTCTCTAGGATCATGCTCACATCCATAGGTAATATATTATCTCCTTATCTTACTGCGATTGGATACATAAGCAACTCCGCATCGGCTGGCCCTGATAGGTTGATAGGATCCTTAAATCGGGCTAAAGTTTTAGAGGTGAAGATATGGCTGGATTAGTTTTCCTGGTGCCCAGTCTCGTCCCACTAAGAGAGACATGGTTGGATACTATATCCTGGTGCCTAGTCTTCTCCTATGAGTGAAGTTATGGTTAGAATAGTTTTCCTGGTGCCCAGTCTCATCTTGTGTGGAGAAACATGGTTGGATGCTAGTTCCTGGTGTCCAAACTCCTCAGGCGAGGTTGAAATACCTATGTTAATATCTTTTAGTCTGGTCGAGCTAGTGCAGTATATCGTACCCTTGTATCCAACAATATCTGGTAAGGTAAATCTTTTTTCAACAGTTGTCAGCCCACTTTAGTCTTGGGGGCTAGCTCTTTGGGTTGACATCACTAAATCATTCAGCATTGGGATAGGTATGGGACTATCCCACTTTATCACAAACCATTCTGTATCATAACATCATCATCAAGCATATCATTACATCTCCGCATACTTCCTTATCGTAGGTTCTTCTGATAGAAATCCTTAACCCTTTCTGCATTATGTTTAATATAGAATCTTCTGCACTTGGGATAATCATAAGATTCTCTCATTCCATCATATCATCATCATAACATATCATTACATTGGGATAATTATGAGATTATCCTAGTTCATCATATTCTTATCCGCTTATTAGATTCATCTTCTCCTAATAGAATTACGGTGTAATTAGATTCATCTTCCTTCTACATATTCCTCTCCTCTCTGCATCTATTTATATCTCTTCTGTATCTATTTAAGTTATTAGGTTGATTAGTCTGGTTGGTTGTTGTGAGCTTTAGGCTGGTATTTGGTTGTGGGCGATCTTATTCAGCTTGTGGCAGCTTCGGGATTGTGCCTGGTTGGGGTTTGGATAACCCGATCGGTTTGTAGTTGGTTGAGGGTTGTTTACCCATGTGTGCGATTGTATCCCTGAGATAGATTAGTTGAGCGTGGCGCTGAGAGCCACGGTAGTGATTAGAGTGTAGTTAGTAGTCCTTGTGACTGGAGTGTAGATTAGCACTCCTTTGCATGAGGTATATTTATAGATAGATTTATTAGTCATCCTACATATATTGATACATATATATTGCTAATCGTTAGATATCATTATATCTATCTATCATTAATATTTATATCCATCTCATTGGTTAGTATAATCGTTTAGCTATTCTTGGAAGTTAGTGAGCTCGTTGTTTGCTCACTCTCGCATCCCCCCTTTCAGTGGCAGGTTGTTTCAGGTTTTAGTTGCTACTGTGGTGATCTTTGGGGAGTTGAGCTGGAGGCTCAATCTCCTGTTATTGTAGTTGGGCTTGCTGAGTAGAGGTTTGTAGAATCTTACATTTAGATTTTGTTATCTTAGTCTTCCGCTGTTTCTATTTTCCTTATTACTCTGTTGTGATACTATTATGAATGACTGGGCCAGAACTTGTCTACAGCTCGGTTGTTCGTGGGGTGAATCTTTGGATTCCCCGACCTGTACATCCTCGAATCTCAGTAATTGGTCTAGCTACCGATTACTGGATTTTGGGGCGTGACACAAACCCATCTTTTTTACCACCGCCTTAGAGATCAAATTCTTCTGACTACCCAAATCAATGATGGCCTCTACTAAGCACTGCTTCACCTAAATACAAACATGAAAAAGTTATTCTCGATTCGTCTCCTCGATAGCCATATGTTGCTGCAACATAAGGAGAAGTTTAGGATTTGGCTTCTCTAAATTTGGAAGATCAATAATCTTTGTGGCTAGTACATATTTTTCTCTCTTGTTCCTCTCCTCCTTCGGCCTAAGCTCCGGGTGAAGTTTCTAATATTTATCTAAAATATGCCCATTTTCTTTACAATAACTGTATTAATTCCCCTTGGATGAAGACCTCTCCCCTTTTAACTCCCCATTGTGCTCATTCTTCTAACTAGACTTATACCCCGACTTGGTCTTGTCTTCTTTTTTGTCACTCTGCAAGTACTTGCCTTCAATAATAATTACTTTTACAGTAGTATCTTCGATATTTGCCACAGTAAAGAGCTTCAGCCCTCTTCTAATGGACTCCGGCAAACCCCCCATATACTTCATAAATACCTCATCCTCATCCACATCAATGTCCAAAACCAACGCTTGGTTATAAAACTTTATAGTGAACTCTTGTACGAATTGCCCATACTATTGGCACAAATTATGCCATTTGAACCATCTCTCTTGCTTATACTGAATTGAATAAAATGCTTCCTCACCAACACCTTGAACTCCTTCCAATCAAAGCTTCCTACTTCGTGACATTTTCGATAAGACTTCCACCACGTGATGATTTATAAATTTTAATGTCGAAAAGCAAATTTTTTGAGCATTGGAGTATTCATAAACAGAAAAATAGGTCTCTAACCTATCTAACCAATTATCCAACTTATCGACATCGATTGAATCGTCGGATACCAAAATTTTAATTTTAAAATCGATACGAAGATTTAAGATAGAATTCATTGACTTGCCAATAATCGGTCGCTCCTCAACGGATTTGGCATCACTAGAATCACTATCTACCTCCTCGTTAACATCGTCTCTCTCATCCTCCGCAACCCTTTTCTTCTTTGTACACTCTTACCATTTCTTCGAAGCAGAAGTTGTCGTGAGGTTCGTAAGATGTAATTGCTCTGCCAACTCTTCTAAAATAGTAGTTAGGTCAAAAACTTTAGTTTACAATTTTGCGAGTTGATCTTTAGAATTGCCCATCTCCAAATTTAAGAAAGGTTTCCAACGGACTTACTAATTTAACATTTGTTTGCTTGATTCGATCACGTGTAGAGACCATAAACAATAATCCACCTTAGAATCGTTACTAGAAATCTGATACCACTTAATCCACAATCGAATTTAGATTAACCTAAACGAAGAAATGAAATGAAGAACAAACACAATTGGTAGGAGAATTTCCTTTTTGGTGCTTTAATTGCTCAATGATTTGATTCCCATTGAATTACTCTCAAAACCTTAAGTCTCTCTTACAAAAACTTGGATTGATCTAAGATAAGTTCACCTTGCCTAGCCTTACCCCTTTATGAGGGCTACAAGTTCCTAGTTACAAGATAGGACCATTATGCCCTTGAAACGCCTAAAATATCAAAAGAAACGATAGTCGTTCGAACAAACCCATGGGTCGTTTGGACGACTGGTCAAAATAAGCCTAAGAACAACCTCAGCGTGAATTGGTCTTTTGGGTCTCCGGTTCATTCAAACGACTCCAAATGTCATTCGAACGACTTGCCTATTTTTACATGAAAATTGCCTCAGCTTAAATTATTCTTCTGGGAACCCAAGTTCGTTCGAAGGAACACAAATGTCATTCGAACAACTTGTTTATTTTCACTTGAAATTGACTCAGCTCAAATTGGCCTTCTGGGAACTCTAGCTCGAATAGACTGAGCTCGAATTTGTTCAGGTCGAATAGGATCAGTTTAACTTGGTCTTCTGGGAACTTCAGATCAAATATAATCAACTCGAATTGGCCCAAGTCGAATAGACTCAGCTCAAGGTATCTTCTGGGAACTCTAGGTTGTTCCTCACATATCTCGTTCGAGCGACTCCAAGGTTCTTTTGAACAAGATCTTTTGAAGGGGTTCGATCTTTAGATCCTCCTGGATCAAACCTCGATGGTTTTGCTAGCGATAGGGTCAATCTGAATTCCTGTACCTTGATAAGCTTCCTCGGGTGTTTGTTGGTGGTAGGAAGAAGTTTATGCGCCTTTTTTGAAAGTATGCTACCTCATATGGAGCTACCTCTTTTGCCCAAGTGAAAAATGAGTACCAGTTCAGTTTTATACTAGTAAGGTAAGAGTGCCGGATCTTGATCTTGTGTCCTGAATGTTCCATAAGAAAGGTAGACATGTTAAAGACCTTTACAAATTTAACTAAGGGAGAAGTTATGCAGTTTGTATGCATCAGATGTTATGTTTAATAGATAGGAAGAGTTAACCTCAGGTTTAGCAAACTTGCTCATTCACTCCTCACCACTCGCAGCAGAAGAGTGTAGTTTAAAGCCGAGATTTACAAAAGTAGATTCTTTGGATTGTAGAGGCATTATGTAACTTAAAAGAAGAGCGCATGGGTGTGTCTCAGAATCGAGCATACCTCATAGATAGGATTGCAGATATATACGTCAAGTCGTCTGAATGTGATGTCCGGTTTGTCGAGGTAAACAACATTCCAAACATTAGGGGAGAAGGAGTTATGCAAGAAAACATAACACATACACATATTAGAATGCAATGGCCACAAAACAGTGATCCAGAAGAACAGCCAAAAACACCAAAGTAGAAAGAAGCTCTAGTCACTTAAGTACTCAGATTAAAGGTCGAAGATCAAGGTTTAGTTGTGAAGACCACAGTTGTCAGCATCAAGACTAAGAGTTCGATTTCAGAAGCTCCTGTCACTAAAGTACTAAGTACGGGAGAATGTTTGTATCTTGAAGGTGTAAAAGATTAAATCCTTGTAGAGCCATGTTGAAAAAGATATTATCGACGAAGACGTCGAGTTTATTGAATGTGGACGAGTGTGATACCTTAGCGAATGCCAATGAAATTTACTTAAGCATTTTGAGTTCTGACCTTAGATACATGTTCTATATATCTTAATATAGCTACACGCCAAGCTTCGTAAAAATCGGATTTGCTTAAGGGGGCGAAAAGGGTAAATACTCGTCTTAACATTTGATGCTTCCTTTTGGAAACTCGTTGTTTACTTAGTAGCTATATTAAGGAGGAAGTTGGTCCAAACCTCCCCATGACTTAGAAAGCTTTATACTTGGTCATCTAGGACCTCGACTCATAGATCATCCACAAGGGATGTTCATGGGTCTTTAGGCATAGGAAATATAAGAAATGTTAGGGGGTATTGCTCTGCAATGCGGGCTACTTTTCTAGATAGGGCTTGACTACAGAGCCGCTATGCTCTGCCCACGAGCTATCCAAGATGCACTTGTAGTAGTATATTCCCCAGATTCAATAGGAAAAAGCTATTAGAGCCACGTCAAAGGTATTCGATTATTTGATGAGATATCAAGTCTACCACTATAGAACTTGACCCCCTATAGTAGCCGTTACACTTGGTCAAATATAGCCATTGCACGTGCTCTGTGAAGTTCGCCCACTTCCCATAAAGTTAGGAGAAATATTATTTGTAACTGTATGTACCCATCTATAAATACAGGCAGAACATATGTAAACAAGGACGGATTCTTTAATTTTCGTTAAACCCATAAACCCAATCCAACTGCAAGTATAATAGATTAACACATAGTAGATTTACATTACAAAATCTTCCTCGAGGTTGTCATTTTTCTCAGGTTTTATTGAGTTTCTACATAAAATCTATTGTGTTCTAGCTTTAATTTATAGTTATATCATAATCTCTTTACCAAAGTATTGGCAAGGCTTACCAACCGTCTGTGGGAAAATTCTACTACTTTCTCTATCGAATTTCATTTTAAGCAGTTACTATGATGACCAACATGAACCTTAAAAGCGCCTCTAGTAACCAGAGGAACAATGAGGACATTCCAGCAACCGTACTGGCAAAAATTGTTGACTTGCACAATATTGTTGTCGAACTCCAAAGACAAATGGAATCACACAGACTCCAATGCCTTGAAGATCATAAAATTTATGCTCAAGCCCTCCAAGTTGAGAGGGATGAAAGGAGAAAAGCCCCGGAATAACAGAGCCGGACCCATCAGAATGGAATGAAAAGTCTGCGAAGACAACATGACAAATTTACTACTCGACTGGGCTCACCCATTCCAACCCGAAGTGTACACCAATCTAGGGCATCACATAGGGAGAATGAACCAAGGGAGGAAAGAAATCGAATGTCGAGATCATGATCAAGGAACCTAGACAGAGTGTCACGAGACTTTAGACTCACATCATCAGCATCGAGAACTCAAGGTAGTCGGTGAACTTGGCATCAGACCTCACCACCCCCTCAATGATGGCCTATGAGGGAAAGGTTTGGCCCTAAAGGACAAGGAGGTTTTGACCCCCCATAGCCATAACACCTCATGTGCTCCCTTAGTTCGTTACCCTGGATAACTTTAATAATAAGATTTTGGCCATACATTCTAATAATCCGAATAGAAGATCTGCTCCAGAACAGGTCGAAATAAATCCTATCTCTCCTCACCTCAAAGTTATGCCTATTTCAGATAACTTTCACATGCCAAAATTTTATTAGTACGTAGGCCTCACCGATCCTCTAACCTATGTCAGACACTTCTAAGCAGCAGTAGGCCTTTACTCTAAACTCGATCACATGTCATGTCATTTGTTTAACATGAGCCTTAAAAAAGAACCTCTCAGATGGTTTTATACCATTCCCAAAAGATCAATAACCAGCTTTGCTCAGTTCTAGCAATTGCTCAAATCAAATTATGTACATGCTAAAGAACGTGAGATAACAGTTGATTCTCTATTCTTTTTTTAACAGGGTGTGAAGGAAACCCTTGTGAATTTTTACAAACGTTTACAGCAAAAAACAAGGATGATCGGGAACTCAGATCCAAAGATTGTAGTACCGACATTTACTTTTGCACTCTACATCAATTCTAAAGTTTGAGAAGAGCTAACACTTCAAAAGTCCAAAATGGTAATAGAAATGATAGATGTGGTTAATAACTACATCGAACTTGAACGATCAAAAAATGATAAGATGAAAAGCTCTGCTGTAATTCATTCCAACGATGTTCTGTCAACACTACACCCGAAATCGACGAATAATGTCATCACCAAACTACGTGGGCGATCTAATGATAATATCAAAAGAAAAGATGAAAGAAATGATAGGCCTGTCCCAGTTCTACCTCAAATAACAATAACCTTATCTGTTATCTTACCCATCCTAAAGGGGGACAAGTTCTTCTGAGAAGCAAAGAAAATTCCTAACGTCCCGAATAAACCTTTCTGCCAGTATCATAATGTCCATAGCCATGACCCTAATAACTCTTATTCTCTCATTCATATTTTTATCTGTATTGTCGTGGCGGGAAGGCTCCATGAATACGTCATCGATGTCTAGAAGTATCTCGAAGAAGAAACAAAAAGAAAGGAAGATGAACAAGGACAAGCTTCGCCTCACCATCTGTACATGATCGAGAATAAAAAAGGAAAGAAGCAAAAAAAAGATGATAGAATCACATCATGCCATAAGATGACTTCTTCAGAGAAATTTACCAGACTTTTACCCAACTTTAGCAAAGTAAAACATATGTATCACATTTCTTTTGAGGACTGCGATACCAGTCATGTGAAGTACCCTCATGATGAACTACTAGTAATAATGCTCAAAGTAGGACAGGACTACTTACATTCGTTCCTTGAAAACACAGAAAGCGCAAGAGACGTACTATTCAAAAGAGAAATTGACGTCCTAGGTCTCAAAGCTTCGACCACAACTATTGCAGGCTTCAATGGTTTTAAAGAATCTGCCTTAGAAAAAATCACATTGCCTGCTTAGGCAGGGTCGGAAACAACTTCTATCGAGGCACCTTAGTCGCCTTTACTGGTCGACTTTCTGGAACACCTTTTATCCCCGATAGAGCAACTTCACTTTTTTCTTCCATCTCGATCGGATATTGTCGAGTCACCCTCTTAGAAGCTAGGGCTAAAACAGGAGGGAAAGTGACATCCCTCTTTTTCTTCCCAGCTTTACCAAAATCCCCAGTCAGCAGGGCCTCCTTCTTAATGATAACAGAATATGTGGTATACCCACTAAGATTAAGATTTTCGATAGGGAGGCTCACATCGACAGCTCTCTTATTTTTAGCAGATATTTTCTCGTCGATCACACAAACTTTGTATCCTTTTGGTTGAGATCTCTTTAAACCGGCCTCCCTGAATAATTCTTTTACTGTCTCATGATCTTGGACAAGGAAATTATAAGGGCTTAATCTCGTGAAAGGGGAGGAAACTGAGGTCTTACACTATAGGTTTGGGCTCGACTAGGGGTTTTAGCAAATATCCTTAACATAAATAAGGGAGCATTATATGCACAAGTATACTTGGATGGAGTTCATAAATGGGTGTTCTTCACGACCTCTAGCGAGGATTTAAAAGATATGATATATATATGGATGGGGTTACAAATTTTGAGTAAGAGAGTGCCGAGATACCAAGATTTTGGGAGTTCTCGAAGGTTATCTCTAACTTCTTTAGGGCGTGTGGACTAAGTTTTTCTATCCCCATTGATGCTAGCTCTCCCCCTATTTATAGAAGATATGAAGGGTGACATCACCACAAAAGGTTAAGTTACATATATATCCTTTATGGCAGCTATCTTGTACGGAAGCCGGCTCTGCCAGAATTATCGCTGAGTTGTCTTCCTTTGACTATATGTTGAGCTAGACCAAAACATGGTTGAAGCCTGGTTGGACTCGAATGTAGGTTTATTTTGGGTTTTAGTTGATTTGCAAATACGTTAGGCTTCGATGTAGCCTTCGAATGTTCGGCTCATCTTAGAAGGTTGTGAGTAGGCTACATCTTTGGTTGATTTGTGAGTACATTATGCTTTGGGTCTCACTGTAGGCTTCGATGTAGCCTTTGAATGTTCGGCGCATCTTGGAAGGCTAGGAGTAGGCTACTACATTTACCCCATCTCAGTTGGGGCCTTAGAAATTGGTGTAGGCAGCTCGTGCTGAGAAAAAAAAACTGTTATGTATAGGAATTTGGATGATTGACCAGTGTGAATGTGACCATTTTCGAGGGCATTAATGGTTTATTATGCTAATTAATGGATCATTAATGCTCTCTTAATCACAATATAAAAAGGTGGCTAAGGATTTGATTTCCTTAACTCCTATTTATCTTCTTCCTCAAACTTGTACTTCATTGTTGACAAGGGATGAAGACTCGCTACCAACAACAGTTGGAAGATAAGGAAGCATTGGTTGAAGCCAAAATAACCGAGTTAACACATATATACTTTGGACGAAGGGACATAGGGACTCTATTTCCCGACCTGGTGGACTTACACAGGGAAGAGTTGGTCGGCCGAGAGCGGGAGGAGACGGAGTCCTTCCTATTCTAGTGAGGGATGTTCCAGCATCACTTCCTGAGCATGACTAAACGTTTGGCTGCGTTGAGGGCGTTGACACGGTGACTAGTGGAGGCTGAGGGTGGTGGTGGTGGTAAATATTTGTGGTATTGGAAGAACTGCACTGTCTGCAAGTGAAGCAGTGTGGGTGTGTCGTCCTCTCATGTTTGTTTGTTTTATTTTTGTTATTGTAGGCTTTTTTTTTAATATGACTGTATTTCTTCTTCCCCCCCCCCCCAATTTTGTAATGAAAAGAAAATGTTATAAATGAATTTTTGTTCGATGTTTTCAAGGTCGAGTAAAAATTGGATAGTTAAATATTAATATGTAGACGAAGGTAGAACATAACATGAAAACAAGTAGAGTGTAAGTTTTTAATTAAATGAACTATTAACATTGCTTCGAGGATGATGGTGTAATAAAAGTTAAAAAACTAATCACGATTGTTCGGATTCAAAAATAGAATAGGCTCGAATTGTTGTTTCTGGTACGAAGGATTTGTTGTTAATGGGTACTGTATTACTTTGAGAGCAGTGATTTGACACCTGTAATAGTAGAGCTGATAGGTTGAATCGTACATTTCTTGTGCAGTGCGCTGAGTAGACATTGGTCATCTCAGGTTTAGATTTGGAGGATATGATTGTTTTCCACGTGACAGGCTAAAATGAACCTACGCATGGGGTTTAGACACGATGTGTGTTGTGTACCAGAGATGTTGTATTCGAGGCATTGGGAAAGGCATGTAATGTCGATAAGAGAGGTAATGGTGGTTGACGGTCGATGTTTGGGGTATGCAGGTTTTTAGAAGGCCGAAGGTAAAAGTGACGAATGAAATTGGTGAATGTGTGTCCACCGAAGCGTTCAGTCAGGTGGGAAGAATTTGTAACAAATGGTTACCCCAAAATCAAGAAGGGAAGTAGGAGAGATGAAAGGGTGGGGTTAGTGGGGGCAATGATAGCGGTTAGGGAAAGTGATACGGGTTATTTAAGAGGAGTGAGAAAGAGAGAGCAGAAAAAAAAATATAGCCTTGCTTGCGTCTGTTCAAAAGAAAAGAGGAGTGCTGAGGATTTATGTCTGGAGTATCAAAGATTCCATTGTTGCTGTTTAGAAACTCCATTGTTGTAGGTATGTCGCTTTACTTTGCGTATTTTTTATTTTGATATTGGATTTTTTATAACATGATAATTTACTATAGGGATACCGGAAAAAACTTGGTGTCTGCCATTAATTGTGGGTATGAGTTGGAGAGGATAGTGATTGGTACGGGATGTTTGAGATCCTTCAAAGTTTGACTTCAAGGTGGTATTAGGTTTGGAAGTAGAATAGTGGGTGGTTTAACCGTGTGTATTAGCCTTCGAGACCGGATTGTGGTATGTCCGATAAGTAATAGTGAATTAATCGTCAATAGTATGTGGACTTGAGGGTTTTAACTCGAACATATCGAGCTGACTTGTTCCCTCTTCTTCTATAGGGTATAATGCGTACTCGCAAAACTTTGAAGATGAGGCTAATAGGCGAGGTCGACGATTTGCTAAATAAGGCAAACATTTCTGGTCGAGAGGAGTAGTGATGTCGGGGAGTTGCATACCGTAACCAATATTCCTCTTGTAGTGATGGTACCCGACGTTAACTCGGTTAGGCAAAACCAGATAAGGGCGCGGGTAGTCGGAGAGAGTGACGAGGAGGAGGAGGAAGAGAAGGAGGTGGAGACTAACCGGACTGGGGACAAAGGAGATGATGAAGAAAAATAGGATGAAGAAGATGGGGAGGGTGACAGTGAGCAGGAGGGTGGCAAAGAAAGAAACGATAATGACATCATTTTTGGAGATGCCTCTCCGTATGAGCAAGCAAGACTGGGTCGATTCATGGCAAAGCACAATCATATTGGGACAAAATTTTATTTGATTCCATGTGGGTCAAAGTATACCCTCGAGGACTTACCAATCGAAGGAATGATGGCATTTAGAGGTCAGATTCGATTGAGCATGCAGTTACCCCTTCAACGTCTGGTGATGGAGGTACTAAATTTATGGGACGTGGCGCCCTGCCATATGAATGAAATTTTTTACGAGATGATGAGGGCGATAGAGGGCCTCAATAATGAGTTGTTAAGCGAAGGTAAGCCTCTTGTGGAATGCCAAGATATCGTAGTATTTTACTCGAGGAAGGGAAATCTTAAGGTGGGGACATTCCACATACAATGTCATTTGGAGAAATCTTGGTTGTTTGACCTATATTTAATTGGTCGTGGGTGGGATAAGATCTGGTTGTAGTGAAGGGGTGGTTTGAGTACCTCAATGGTAAATAAGATCTAGCTTTGATAAATAGAGTTTTTAATTCAACTAAGTATGAGTTGAGTACCTTATAAGGCTTTATTCTTTGACAATGCTCTGATCATGAATATGTATGTGTTGCAGGGCCTGTAAGTAGAGCACCAGACAACACTCGATACTATTTGGTCAACTTGATCAACGACAGCGACGTGCAAATAAACAAGGTCTTTCAAAGGTTAAAGGTATTGCGGAGGTGGAGGAAGAAAATTGATACCCTACTCAAAGGGCCTTCGAGTTCAGTTGGACCTTCGAAGAAGAGAAAAAAGTTTGTCCCTTCCAAACCTACGAGTGAGATGGACTATAATAATCTGACAAGCTCGAAGGATACTTTTGTGCTGAGGGATCGACGTGGAAATTCCGAGGTAAATGCTTCGCCCAATGCAGTGAGGCAGGGCATGACTCCTCCAGGTGTGGTTCAAATCACTCTAAAATGGAAAGGTAAACAAATTGGGGAGGATTCGAGTTCGTAAGTGGCTGGTATGACACCTCTTAAGAGGACACATGAACAAATGGAAGAGGTGCTTACTTTGTCTAAATCGACACGTTTTACAGTTGAGCAGGAGGATGTTGCACGAGAAGTGGCCGAGTCGATGGCAAACTTGTGTGTGGCTAATTTCGATGAAGCGGGGTGTCGTGCAGAGTTGGTGATGCGCTAGGTAACTCTTGATGCTTATAAAAAATATCTTGTTTTGATGGTATAGTGGTGTGCATTCCAGAAGGAGAATCTTCATCAATACTTATTTGTAAAGTGAGTACAATTAGACTAGATAAACAAGATTTTACATGGAAAACTCAGAAAAGCTGAGAAAAACCACGACCTCGAGGAGGGTTTTGATGTAAAATCCAGTAATTTTCTAGTTATTACAGAATTCAGAAGGATTGTAAGGTTAAAGTAATAAAATAGTAAGGTTTGAAGATTGTCTATCTTTTCTCATCTATTATTTGCTTGTATTTATAGTAGACACGGGCAGTTTACAAATAGAAAGAAATAGTCTCCTATTCTGGGGGGAGTGGGAGAACTTCGTGGATCTCTAACAACACTTTTCTTGACTAGGAACAACGGCTACTTTTGGGAAGGTCGAGGACTTGAAGTAGCTTATTGAGGACTTGAAGTATCTTCGATCACATATGGTTGTCTTCGAGTGTACTTTGCTGGCTTACTCTTGTCGAATCTGAGGAATATGTTACTACAATTCCCCCATTCTCAACATAAGCATTTGTGGTTGTGTCGAGAAGAAGTTGGAAGTTGAAGAGGTTACCGAATTAGAAGATGAGTCATCTTTGCTATTTTTAAGGTCAAAGTCAACTGTATCTGGTCAAATCATTCCCGAGGTGCATTTAATGCGGTATAATAAATCTGGCAAAGTGAAGTTGGGTATAAATTGGGAGGTTAAGGAGGGTATAACAGTAGTGGTTTTGAAAGGATGCTACCCCAAGTGTGGCAGAATATGATGCGAGAGGATGAAGATGGGGAGGAATCGGAGGTAAAGTATTTTCTTTGTGGAGGCCTTAGTAATTATTTTATGAACTATGTCATGGTGTGGAGGGTGGGGGAAGGATTTATCAGAGGATAGTGGTATTTGTTGGAACCAATGGTGTCATTATGCAGTGGTGAAGGTAATGGAGTCAATCAGTTTGGGGGAGAAGGGATAATTGTTCGTGTTAATGATGAAGATTTAAAGTTTGGGAGAGAAGGGATAACTGCCTATGAAGCTCTTAGACCTAGAAGGAGCAAAGTTGATTGGGCTAACCTATGTTGGAATAATCTCTCTACTCCTTAAAGCAACCTTATTACATGGAAAGCCTTTAATGGAGCCCTTATGACTCAGGATAAACTTGTTCAAAGAAGAGTGCTTCAAAACTCTATTTGTAGTTTTTGCAGACTCTATCCTGTAAGTACTGCCAATTTATGATGGATTGTGTCCTCACAAAAAATTTGTGGAAGAGGCTACTTATTAAATGCACTATCAGTAGGACTCCTCTTAACTTTATTAATGAATCTAAATGGCTTTAAGGGCTGAATAATAAGGAGATTCTTTCCCAAATTGTCTTTGTTGCCTATAAAACTTTACTGTATCATCTCTGGATTGAAAGATGCAATAGAATCTTTAGGAATAAGGAATGCACTGCTCAAATTATCTTTGATTATACTATTTTTGAGCTAACTTCTCATTTTTCTTTGAAGATTAAGAATGTAAAACAATCCAATGCTACCAGGGAGATCTGCATTTCCTGGGGAATCAGACCGACCTTTTCTAGGAAGGAGATAAGTTATGTTAGTTGGAGACCTCCTTCACTTGACCAATGCATGCTCAATGTTGATGGAGTTAATAGTGGGGGGATTAGAGGCACTCTGAGAAATCATCATGGGGTTTGCATTCAGGCTTTTTGGGGTAACTCT
The DNA here is from genome assembly GCA_014058105.1 of Kingdonia uniflora. Classification (NCBI taxonomy): domain Eukaryota; kingdom Viridiplantae; phylum Streptophyta; class Magnoliopsida; order Ranunculales; family Circaeasteraceae; genus Kingdonia; species Kingdonia uniflora. The sequence goes on from JACGCM010000843.1 coordinate 455,560, forward strand.
GGAAGTAACAATATTGTCCACGATATTCTTCATAGCATCCTCAAGGGTCTATCCCTTTGTAATGAAAAAAGTATCAGAAATGTTTGTCTGGCTACAACCTCTAATGATTGCCTCCACTATGTTTAAAAATCTTGTGAAGTTCCTTGGAGCTGCAGACACCTTCTAAGCAATATTTATAAGGAAATGGGGTCATTTGTATGCTTCTCTACTTGTTTGATTTGGAAAGAAACTAATAGGCGTGCCCATTTCTTGGCTGCCCAGGCTCCTAAAACAGGTGTTGTTACTTTGGATAATAGCTCCTTTCTAGATGCTTTCATATCCATTATTAGTGAAGATGCTCAAGGAAAGATCTACTCAAGACACTGAAATTCAGTTTGACTATGGTTCTAAACATCCTACTTTTTTTTGTTGGGTCCAACAAGGAAGGGTTAGGTCTACTGGTCACTTAAGGAAATGCAGGGAGCAACAGCAGTACCTGTGATGAGTATGTTGTTGTTTTTATTGCCACTGTGGATTACTGCTGTAATAATGGAGTACTGCACTGCCATTTAATTTTGGAGTATAGTACTTTTGTAATTATGGAGCATACCATATCAGATGTTATCATTACAGTACCTTACTCCCTTGTTGTTGATGCGTTCATAGCTAATGTTATCCTTTACTTCCTAGTTGATGATGCTTATGGATCTGGTCAGTATGGGTGCATGGTGATCATTTTCAGCTCTTTTGCTGAAGACTTGAAGTCTATTACTTACTAGCGTTGCAGAATCCTTTTGGAGTCTGTAAGTTTTTTGCTTTTTAACTTTTTAGATTTTTACATCTTTGTATATTTCTTCTTTTGAGCTTCTCCTCCTTGAGAGCTCACTTTTGTATATTCTTTTTTTCTATATAGCAGGGGGGGACTGCTTTCAACCCCAGCTTACCAGTAAAAAAAAGGTTTAAAGCTTGGATGGGCTTCCAGAGATCTTACCGAACCTATAAGGCTTCTTACAATTTTTTGTTGCCTTCATCTGGGGAAGCAACCTTTAGAAGTTTAGTGACTTGAGATTCATTAAGGTTCTTAGCACTGGAAAAAAGCTTTAATGTCCGATTCTGGTGAAAAAGAAAACATAGAGTAATCAATCATGTAAGTCGAATATAAAAATAGATGTAGTTTGATGTAATATAATCGAAGGATAAAGTTGTCGAATATGAATTGTAACTTATTCATAATAAATAAAGTCAATATCTTCGATATTCTATTCATGTGTTATGTTAATTATCAATTGTAGTTCAAAATAATCGAAGGTGAAATGTCGAACGTGAATGCACATAAAATGATGATGGGTTGTCATATTATCTCGTATGTAATTGACTGAGTGGGTCATAAAACGGATTTTGAGGTTGATTGATTTGACTTTGAAATTGTAGAGTTCCAAGGAAAAGTAAATGCAGGTGAGTTGGATGATGACTGGAGAGGGTATAAATAGTTCTTGTTCTGCAGATGTGATGTATTCATGCAAGATGGTAAAGACGAGATCTCAGGCCTGGAATGAGATGTTCAAGCGTGTTCAGGCGATGTATTGGGTATTGTACACTCGATAATTTAGATCTTGGAATTGTGATATGTATATAAAAGATCTTGAAGAGCCTGATTATGAAGGGATGAGTGAGGTAGAAGTGAAAGAAGCTGAGGAGGACTTCGAGTTTCATGTCAAATTGTAGTTTTGGCATCCTCCAGAATATTGTGGTGGTATTTGGACTCGAGCAAAATTGTTGGTGAAGAGGGAAGATGAAGCTACAGCGAGGGGTTTATGAAGTTGGAATGTTTAATAGGAGTAGGTCTTTGTAAGGAGTTGTTATGGTCAATGAAATGTAATAAAAATATTAGTCAGGATGTTTTGTCGATTAAAGTAATGTGTTATTAATTTATCAAATGGAAAATGTACTTGTTGAAATTTGAGAATGGAAAATAGCTTTAGCAAATATATGGTAGAATGTCGAATATAATGATATTATAGATGTTGTCGAATATATATCCAAAAATATAGGAATTTATAGGCAAAGTAGAAGTGATGGAACTTACAAGAATAATGATTATGGCAATATATTTTCCTTTAAGTGAGAGTATGAAATATAAGTAAAATGATGTACATCATCTTTGTGACAAAATAAGTTGTGTTTTGTTGTACATGAATGTAGCTGAAGAAATTCTTTGAGATATGGGGGGATTAGAGTGGGAGTGTAAGGGTTTGTTGTCGCTAAGAAGGTAAAGTATCGAAGAGGCTGGGAAGAGAAGTAAAAGGCATAATGTTCGAGGAGTTGAACGGTCGCGAAGTAGTACATTGAACAGTCATGTGAGGTCTATAAATTGCTCTAATGTGGGCGACTGTTCACACTCCGCAAACTTAGAAAAAAAATTCTCTAGTACGAATTGCTTTTGCTCATCGTTGGAGTTGCTGTCTGCTTGCAAGAGCCAAGTGAGCAAAGGAAAAAGATACGGAAGCAGTGCGCAAACAAGGTTAGTGATTCTAGTTTATGGCTATTTTGTTTGATTAAGTTATAAACGAATAAGATTAACTAAAGTTAATGTTGTTGTTTAATGAATTTGATCGAAAGTGAATGATATGTAAGTAGGAGATAATAGAACAGTAATAGGATTTTGACAAAGGGGCTATGAAATTCTAATTTGGTTGTGACTCGTATTGGTGTGATTGTAGAAGAAATGGAGTCGTAGGGGCTTATAGATGGGTTCTGGTGTGGGTGATATGAGAAATGGGTAGAGAGAAGTAGAAAGAGTGGTCGGTTGGTGGCGCTGTGGTTACAGCGCGATTATAGATAAATTGTTTTGATACGGCGTGATTGTTGGGGACTCTATTTTTTGCTGGGATTTGGCCAGATTTAATGTAAGAGAAAGGGAATTGTCAATTTTTAAATGATGGTATTTTTGGCAGAAAACAGGTAAAGTATCTTCGAGAAGCGGCTGAGTTTCTTGAAATTTAACCAAAAGAAAACTAGATTAATAAGTTATCGAGGTTTATTAGAAAAAAATAAAAATTCATTGAGAACTGAGCATATGTGTTACTAATTGAAGATAGGAATATGAATTAAATCATATTGACTGTATCGAGAACTGTAATATGAAGTATAAATATAAAATGATAGTAGCAGATAGTAAAATGAATGATGTGTTAGAGAGTAATCTCGACAATGATGTCTTTATGAATATATGAACTTCTGAACATATATATGTATCACATATGATTGATTCTAACTGTGTAAAAAATATGGAATCTGATATACAGGTTTGTTTTAAAATGGCTGAACAAATTCAAAATGATGAGAAATATATATATGTAAATCTCGAAGATGTAGAGCCCCTTATGATTTATGTGAAGACTTGTGTATAACAATTAGGAGGTAGATACAGGGTGGGGTCGAGTAGTGCAGATCTAGATAGCGTAGAACAGTTTAGGGTGGTACCTAGCATTGTCGAACAAGCTGATGAGGAGGACACGGAGATGGATGTAGATCACGAGCCTTAAACGAGTAATCGAGGTAGTGGTGATGGGGAAGAAGATGTAGAGGAAGGCGAGGAGGCATGTTATGGAGAGGGTCCAGTGACCAAAGAGATAGTAAGCTTCAAGAAGAAGTATGATATTCCTGGGGATATAAGGTTATAGGAGTACCGGTATGAGATGATCGACCAGAAAATACCCTTGAATGGTATTTTGGTACATCGAGAACAAATAAAGAAGTGGTTGAAGCTTCCCCTCAGAGTGGACCAAAAAAAATTAATGAACTTCTTTGATGTAACACCGGGGTAGTTCAATCCGAATGTGTATGATCTGTTTAGGGTTTGTGGGGCAATAAATGGTCGACTTAAGGGCAGGGGGAGCAGTTGATAACTATCAATGATTTATGTGTGTACTACATACTCAAGATAAACCCACAAAAGCAAAGCTACCAGTACTTGGCGAGGTTCCTGAAAAGACCATTATTTTATGATATGTTGTCAACTGGAGGGCGATACACCGATGAGCGCTTACTTGTCTCTGGAAATAAGAAGGATCTCGGGGAACCCTTAAAGAGAAAAACTTTTCACTTAGGTGTGTGGTTAGGTAATTATAATTGCTGATGTTCGAAATGTTTGAATGGGTTGTGAAGTATTTCTAACTTGTTTTATGTTGTTTGCAACGCTGAAAGAGGTCGACAAGAAGTCACAAGTAAAGGAAGAGTTGTACAAGGTGAGGAGAGATTTCTTTGGGAGGATTGATAACTTGGTCATCGATCAAGATCTTGTGAACACGCTATTCGAAGAGGCTAGTTTAAAGAGGTCGAGGGTAAAAGGTTTGAAAGTGCCTGTTATCGACAAAAAAATATCGGCGAAGAGCAAGCGAGCCGCAGATACTAGCTTGCTACTGGAAAATCGTTCTTTGGCTGGGTACAATACTGATACAGAGATTGATGCCATGCTAGGAGAGTCTCTGGGAAGGAATAAAAAGAAAAGGGCAGTGAGTTCTGATGTTCCTTTATTACTTCTTCATAAGAGGCTAACTCGACAATCGACAATGGAAGAGGTGGCTGGTACTGCTAAATCAACAATTATGGCGAATGGGCATCCCCCACGGGGTTCTGGCAGTGTGGTCCCAAAGAAGACTAGTGGCAAGAGGTCGAAGAAAAAAAAATTCGAAGAGAATGAGACAGAAATTCAGAAGACTATGGATGCTTATACGTCTGTGATGGATGAGCTTAAGAAGGAGCTAGAGGATTTCTTGGTGGGGATTGAGAGCTTGAATATGTTTTTTAATGAGGGTCAGAGGAATATGTCGAAGGTGAGAAATTTTAATGCTTTTCTACGAATGAAAAAATTGGTAGGTCACTCAAATATTCATTATATGACTTTAATGCAGATTAAGAAGTTGGTAACTAAAGCTGGTGAATTAGATTGTTGCCTATAAAAACATAGAGATGGATTTGATCGTGGAGAAAGCTGAGTTGAATGCAACATTGAATAGGTATAAGCTCAACGCGAAGAAGGCGAGGGTAGTTGTACTTGGTAAAGCAAAGAAGGTGGCAAAAAAAAGAGAAAAAGGAGGCTTTGGAATTATAGAAGACCAACTATGAAAAAGATGTAATGGAGCAAGTTTTCGATGTTCGAAAAGCAATGACGCAAGAGTAGGGAAAACTTCTCGATAAGGTGAGGACTAAGATGAATGAGGAGAAACTGGAAAAATGTTTTAAAGTGAGGGCACATTTTCAAGGACAGTATGAGGAGTTGGATGAAAGGAAAAAAATACTACAAGGGGCTTGCAAAATTTGGTGGTGTTGTGTTGGGTGATAGCTCAGAAGACGATATACCCCAAACTCCTGATGTACGCGGGACAATTGAAGTTATCGAAGATGATGTGATGATGGAGGTTGACGGTGCTCGTCCTGGTGAGGTACCAGATGTTGAGGTACCCAAAGGTACCCTAAATGTGACTGAAGAAAAATCTCCTTCTGAAATGTTAAACATTGTGTAAGCAGTTCTATTTTGATAAAGGATGTAAAAATGGTCAGTGGAACCGAAACAATTTAATTCGTAGTTTATGGTGAATATTTATGTTATTGAAAAAAAGTTGTTTGTAAAATAATTTTGTGCATTTGTTTTGTAAATAATTATAAGTAGCAGATTTGATAAAGTGATTTTTATCGAAAATGACTATAGATCCGAGCAAATAGATGAGGAACGCTTGTTTGCGTGATATGTAAAAGATGGCCATAAAATGGCAAGTAATGAGAATGAATATCAGATGCATATCCTTAGATGGGTATCTGGATTTAGATTTGAGAAGAACAAGAGCTCTCTTAGAGGTTGTTCGATAAGTAAAGAACAGGAAGTAGAATATCCTGTAGTTGGAGATTCTTCGCATAAAATTTGAATGATAGTCTTTAAGTATACTTGTTAAGTAGTGACCAAGAACAAATTAAGATAGTAAGGATTTTGTTTGTCTAATGCATACTTATCAAGTATGGGTCGAGATTAAATCAAAATATTAAGGATATTGTTTGTCTGATGTATACTTGACAAGTATAGATCGAGATCAAATCAAATAGTAAGGATATTGTTTGTCTGATGTATACTTGACAAGTATAGATCGTGATCAAATCAAATAGTAAAGATATTGTTTGTCTGATGTATACTTGACAAGTATAGATCAAGATAAAATCAAGTAATAAGGATATTGTTTATCTGATGTATACTTGACAAATATAGATCGAGATCAAATCAAATAGTAAGGATATTGTTTGTCTGATGTATACTTGATAAGTATAGATCGAGATTAAATCAAATAGTTAGAATATTGTTTGTCTGATGTATACTTGACAAGTATAGATCGAGATCAAATCAAATAGTAAGGATATTGTTCGTCTGATGTATACTTGACAAGTATAAATCAAAATCAAATCAAATAGCAAGGAGATAACAGATAACAAAATATATTTATTTGAATCAATGAAAACGGTTACAGTATCTCATTTGTAAAATAGTTTCAGTTGAGCAGTGTTCCATGGATATTCAAACTGTATTACATCTTCAGTCATCAGCCAATAAGTTCCGCTATCAGTTTTGCTACTAACAATGTATGGCCCTTCCCAATTTTTAGATAATTTTCTAGAATTTTTAGGCCGAGTACTATCTTGGATCCGTCTTAAGACAAGGTCTCCAATACCAAATTTCTATTTTTTAACTTTCTTGTTGTATGTTTTTTTCAACGTATCATGGTATCGTCCCAAATTCATAATGGCCTTATCTCTGGTTTTCTCTATCCAATTGAGGTTGTAAAGGAGACTGAGTTCATTGTCTTCATCTCGAATTTTCTGTCAAATACTTGGTAGATCGAGGTTCGAAGGTATGACTGCTTCGGTACCAAAAGCCATCATGAATGAAGTGCAGCCTATTGAGACTCGAGAAGTGGTTCAGTAGGCCCAGAGAACACTGAGTAATTCATCCGCCCATCACCCTTTTTTGTTATCGAGACGCTTGCGTAATCCTGATTTGATGCTTTTGTTTATGGTTTCGGCCTATCCATTGCCTTGAGGATAATATGGTGTAGATGTTGTGAGCTAGATTTTATATTTATGAAGGAAAGCAAGTACTTTGGCGCTGATGAATTGTTTGCCATTATCGGAGTGCATCATATGCGGATAACCAAACCTGGTGATGATGTACTCCCAAAAGAACTTGATGACTTCATTTCCATCAGTATGGCAGAGAGGAACTGATTCAACCCATTTTGTAAAGTAATCAGTGGCGACTAGGACGAACCTTCGATTTCCCGACACTGGATGAAAAGGTCCAATACTGTCGATTCCCCATCGTTTAAATGGCCAAAGGACATTGATGATAAGTAAGTCTAAGGCTAGACTTTTGATGTCTTGGCGTGGATTTGGCATTTGTAGCATTTTCAAACGAAGTCTTCACAGTCCTGTATCATCTTGGGCCAGTACAATCCTTGTGTGAAAGCGCGTTGGGCAAATGATCTTCCTAAAACATGTGCACTACAGATACCTTTACGAAGTTCTCTAATTTTGATATGGGCTTGTTTCTGAAAGATACATTCGATAAGTGGCCCCCCTCCTGTGATTCGATATAAGATGTGATTTTGGATGGTAAATCTGGGGCACTTGGACAAAAGTGATCGAGCTTCTTCTTTGTTACTGGGGAGGATGTTCGAATTGAGGTACGCATAGAATGGTCTTCTCCAGTCTTCAGGGTCTCTATTTTCAGTAATAGTGATCTGGACTGTTGAGAGTATATCAAGGCTAGAATGCTCAATGATTTCAATTTCTAAAGATCTTTTTTCGTTGTCTCCCAGTATGGCAGTGATATAAGCTAATGCATCGGCATGTCGATTTTCTTCTCGAGGTAAATAAGAAATTGTTGCATGTTTGAATTTTTGCATCTTTTCTTCGACGAGAGCTGCGTAATCAACCATTTTTCCAGTTGTTTTGAAATTTTTTGTAATGATTTGCCACAGAGTCGACGTATACTGCTAATTCTTCTGCTCCGAGAGTAAGTGCGAGATCAAGACTGTGTAAGATTCCTTCATATTCGGTCTCATTATTGGTAGCATAGAAGATTAACTTGATAGCTTTCTCGATTCGATGATTAGAAGGTATAACAAGGACGATGTCAATCCCTGATCCTTGTGGTCCTGCTGATGCGTCTGTAAAAGTCACCAACCTGAGCTTTTGAACCAGACGTCTGGTTCTGCTATTGAGTCATCTGTGAAGATTTCTTTGAGTTCTTCCCAATTGGGGTCCTCGACGGGAAAGTCTACCAAAAAGTCTGCCACTGTTTGACCCTTGATTGATATTTGGGGTTCAAAGGAAATGTCGTATTCTCCAAGAAAAATAGATCATTGTTGGATTCTTTGAAAATTTTCTATTTTAAAGTGTACTAGTTTGAGGGGGTATTTTGTGATGACTTTGATGGGATGAGCTTGAAAGTAAGGATAAAGTTTTTGAGAGCCATAGACCAGGGAGAGTTGCTTTTGAGTCTATGTGCAGGGCAAAAGTGAATGCTGGAACTATAATTTTAGGGTACGAGTTCCCGATTTTCCTTATTTTCTGTAGGAAGCGTTTAAAAAAGCATGCCAGGGTCTCATTCGCACCTTGCTCGAAGTAAAGCAAAGAATTGACAATGATCTCTCGCTCTTTAGCATGAGCGCAATTGGATTTAAAAATATGTTGTAACTGGTTGAACGTGGTGATGGAAGCCTCTTAAATAGTATGGAACCAACGGAGCGGTTCTTCCTTCAGGCTCATGTTGAATAGCCTGTATAGCATGTAGTCAAGTTTGTAATATAATCCAACTGCGGCTTTGAAATGTCGAACATGTGTAAGCGAATCAGTTAGGCCTGCATACTGAATAAATTTGGGCATATGGAAATTTTTTGGGATAGGTATAATTTTGAGATGAGGGGAGATGGGGTTTATTTTGATTCTATCAAATGCAAACCTTCGACATGGAATATTAGAGTTTATGGCTTGGATCCTGTTGTTGAGGTCGTCCAAGGTGACGAACTATTATGGGAGAAATGGTAAGGCTACAATTTGAGAAATAAAATCTCCATGTCCTTCTGGTCCCAATCGATCCCTGATTGGTCTTCTTTCAGGCTAGGGGGTTGATGATGCGTGCATTGACTTCCTTGAGTTGTCAATGTTGAGGATGTTAAACCAAAATGTCGAGAGGCTCTGTTTAGATTTCTGGATCTGGATCGAGAAATTTGTAGCTCGTCTTCCCTTGGTGGATTATAGTTTTGAATTACTCTTGATCTATGCTCGCTCTGAGCGAGTGGAGGGGATATCTGTCGGCCAGTGAGTCGATCTTACATTCTCCTCAATCGTTTCATTTATTTCTGATGTGTTTGACTCAGCTGATCTAAGGCTTTCCTCTGTTAGTCTCTCTCCGTATGAAGAGCTTGAATGTGGACACGCTAATCTTCCAGTCTTTGGGGTTTTTCTGTAGCCATTTGCTTCTGAAGTGCGAGTACCGCACCATGTAAATCAATAGCTCCTGGTATTTCCTGATCTCTGACAGTACTGGAATGGCTTCTCAGGTTCATGTTTGTCATCGATAGTTTTAAGATCAGTGATGGTAAAAAAGTATGGCAATTCCCTTAGACGGTGCCAATTGTAGTGGCATGTTTTATGGAAGAAGAATCTTTGCCAATACTTACTTGTAAGGTGAGTGCAATTAGACTAGATAAACAAGATTTTACATGGAAAACTCAGTAAAACCTAAGAAAACCATGACCTTGAGGAGGGTTTTGATGTAAAATTCAGTAATTTACTGGTTATTACAAAATTCAGAATGATTGTAAGGTTAAAGTAACGAAATAGTAAGGTTTGCAGATTGTCTATCTTTTCTCATCTATTCTCTGCCTGTATTTATAATAGACGCAGGCAGTTTACAAACAGAAAGAAATTGTCTCATATTCCAGGGGGAGTGGGCAAACTTTGCCGATCTCTAATAGCTCTTTTCTTGACTTGGCATACGCCTACTTTTGGGAAGGTCGAGGACTTGAAGTAGCTTCTCGAGGACTTGAAGTATCTTCAATCACATATGGCTGTCTTCGAGCACGCTTTGCTGGCTTACTCTTGTCGAATCTGGGAAATATGGTACTACAGATGGTGGTACTGAATTCTTGATGCATGTTTGGCTTATTTCTTTCAGGAAGGCCCAGAAGGGGTTTGAACAACGATTGAAAGAGGTGATGGATGGTGAGAAGCTATCGAAGGGGACCATAATATTATTAAACACTCGGGTGGCTGAAGTAGAGCGTCAAGTGTTTCAGTCCCGAGCTGGTTCAGCAAGGGAGAACCTTGCCGTGGTCAAACATTGTGGCGCGAAGGTGGCTACGCTAGAAGAGAATTTGAGGGAGAACCATGCAAAGTTTCAGGCAGACTTAGATCAGGAGTGCCTCGTGACTTTGTCCTTAAAACAATTCATAGATGAGGTAAGCTATGATCCAGACACCTTCAAATGTTACCCTTCAATAGAGCTTCTCAGCCCTGGTGGTGATGGCCCAGTTCAAGCAGAAAGAGTGGGGCCGAGTACTGTGGCCGAGGAGTCGAACGTGGAGAACGAAGTTGTTGCTCCAGATGCTGGTGTGAACTTGAGTGTTGCTGCTGCTAGGACACATGAGGGGGATAAAAGTAATCCCTCCGTATAATGAGTTGTTGTGAGGATACATAAAACTTTGTTATGATTTTTTTTGCTGTGTTGTATAATTTATTGAAACTTGCTTTTCCTTATGTTGCATTTATTTAAGCTACTGTTAAACTTTGTCTTCTGCTATATTTTCTTAAGCTACTGTTGAACTATTTTCCTTCTGCTGTATTTTGATACTCTCCAATTATGGCAGTTGGTTTCTTTATTCTGAAATGGGGTGATTGAAGTGTGATGTTATGTTTATTGGAGTGGGATTTTGACGAATTTGAAGGTCACCCCCAAGTATCAGTCGAGTCGAAGGGGTGACTTGATACTTAGGTTTGACCGACTCAAGAAGTTCGTTGAGCTTGGAGGTTGCCCCCAGGTATTTCTATCCTCGAGTTTGATCATAAACGAAACTGGACGTGGTCAACTCCGAGGTCGCCCCCAAGCGTTTAGTCTTTCGACTATTTACATGCCGCCTAAGAAGTGCAGGTCTCTCATGAAGAATATAATAAGAATGACTAATCTCTGACAAATTGACAAAATGAGGACCCTCATTAGACCCTAATCCTTTAATGTTTGTATTCCAATGATTATCGTTAGAGCTTTTGCTTCTTCTGAGTCCGCAGTTAGACCTGTCATACCCAAATATTGGATCCAAAAGCTAATTAACACTTGATTTCTACAAGCGTGAAAAATATCGGTAAGACATCTACAACCCCTTGCATTTTTATCCCAACCAGTCGAGATTACAAAAGTTTCAACGAAAATTATGATAATAAATACTAGTTTTTGCCATCTTTACAAAATCAGACCCAGTAAACAATAAATTCCAAAATCAATAATGGAAAGTGGAAAAACCATATTTGCCCCTACTAAAGTTGCAATATTACAGTAGACAACCACCTATTTTTGGGATCCACAAGTAAAAATATCACATCTGAAGTAATAAAATATTGTAAAAAATTCTTTAACTCATTTAAAACTATTACATCAAGCCACGTGTACGAGGAAGGCTAACATTGTCACCATCTCATGAACAACTTGTCATTTGTTTTAGTATATTTTGTCCTACCTTTGACCAGATTTCTTATTTATAAAAAGGCAGACTCTTTCACCAATTTTGTTACTATTTCTCATCATTTATGGTTAGGTATCACCTACGGTTCACAGGAGTTCGTCTGGTTTTTGAAGCCAAAAGTGATCCCGATTCATCGAACAGTTTCTTCTTCATACTCAACCGTAAAAACTGTCCTGATTATTTATCACAAACCGTGTGTGTGACTGTTGCCTATTAAGTATTTGATTAAAGACTGGTACTCTACTCCTTGGGCATGGAGGAAATGATGGTACTCGTAACTCCTGTAGATGGTACTCAACTGTACTCAACTCGTGAAACAAACGATGGCAAATCGTTTGCACGGCTGCTACAAACAAAAATATGTCATTTATTTAGTTCAACTCTGGCATTCTTTCAGACATCTATGTCATTTTTAACAGACTATTATCATTTGTGTTATGTAACTTTCCCATTCGGTCAGTCTACTTTGTCATTTGTTTTATACAACTTTGTCATTTTTTCCAAAAATATAAATTGCTTGAATATTAAAGTATGTTTCAAGGCCGTGGGCTCCACAGGTAAGGCCGTGGGCTCCACTAGTTCGAATGTCACTTCATAATTAATACTAAACAAAGTTCAAATCATTTAAAAATATTACTATCATGTCACGCGTCCAATTTTAATCGTTTCTCGATCTACACGTGTCATTACTATTTCGAGACGTGTAAGGTAGACCATATCCCAATTACATGCATTTCTTGTCATTTGTTGAAACCGATTTGTTATGTGTTTAAACATCAGTTATATTGGCTCATGCAGACTCTGTTACCATCAGTTACATTATTTGGCATTTGTTTACTATTCTCTACGGTTGGGAAAAAATGTGTAATTCACACGAGTTCGTTTAGCTTTTGGTGCCAAAAACTATTCTTATTCCTCAAACACTTTCTTCTTGCATCACCACTGCAAAAACTATAAAAACTGTCCCATTTATACAAATCATATGTGTGATTGATGAGCATAAAAACCGTCCTTGTCGCACAAACCGTTTTCTCAAAAATCATTGGCAAATCATCTGTGTGACTACTGCCTAGCAGGTGTTTGATCAAAGTCTATGTTTTTTTCTTCATCCACAATAAAGTCTGATAAAGAAGTGAATGAACAAGTTGACGAGAATAACCAAACACAGGAGGGTGGAGCCAAGAAGTGCACCTCGAATGCTAAAAATTACACCTCTCAGTGTACAGGTTTAAGACTTAACAAAATATTTGTAGCTCTGCCTGAAGATGAGAAGGGTGTCCTTCGTGCCACCTGCTTTGCACCCTTACTGCTGATTGATCTAATAGTGACGATGTCGACTTTGGTTAGTAGAAATATTCAATCGTCATCTCGGTGATATAAAGTTTCAATTTGGGGAGACGATAATTTAGATAAAACCCATTCATGTTTGCCTGATTTCGGGGCTACGTGTCTCTCCAATTATAAATAAGTTCTTATTTGTTGATCCTGAGCATATGATGAATTTCAGATTGAGGTGATTCCCCAAGAAGAATAATATATATGGGTTAAAGGAAATTGATGATGCTTTAAAACAGGCAAAATTGGAAAGATATCAGGGTAAGGCTCTAATTTGTCATTTGTTTTTTCTTCTTTATCACCGTCCTTCATTGTATTTCTCACCCCTCTAATATTTGTATTGAATTTGCCATTTTTGTCTCATTGTATTCAAAGGTTCTTATCATTATATTGTGTTATTTCGTTTTACAGAAGATGTTCATCGATTAAATTTGTTAAAAATTAAACTATCATTTCTCTTCCCAAACAAGGGGAGAAACGTTTGGGTAAAGTATGTTGATCTGGTAGATGATCTAGATCAGCTCAATAGATTCCCCAGGGGTGAGAAAGCCTATAATTTATTGTCGAGTCAAATAGTGGAGTTTACCCATTATCGATCGGGCGCTGGTAAAAAATCTGATAAAGCTTTATTACTGCACGGATATACCAGGGTATTAATGATATGGGCTTTCATTTCTATTCCTAGTCTGAAGTTTCCAAGAAAAGAGGAATCCAGACATTTGTTCCATAAGCTACAAGGATGGAGAATGACATCCTTTAAGTGTTGCCAAATTGTGACGTTTAAGAAGTATTTTACTAACCCCAAATTGTTGGTAATAGCTATGAAGCCGTCTGAGACTGACATGCAGCAAGGTCTTGTACAAGAGGCCATGGTAATCTTCCATTCTTTGTATGATTGATTCATTTTATTGCTTCTTTGTCTTTTAATTTATGTTTCGTATCATTTTATTTGCTTAGATTTGTCACTTATTTTATGTTTTTGTCCTTATGAAGTCATTTTTGTCATTTCTTGTATGCCTATTATCATTGTTAGAGTATTTTCTATCATTTTCAAGTTGCCCTTTGTCATCGTCATCTGTTTGAATATTTCAGAGATATCAAATTGAAGCACCTGCAATTGGCGTTGCACCTGCAATAGGTAGCAGTTCTTCTGCCACTGAGATCAAAGTTGTAGTGGTTAGGGTATGCTCCCAGTTGAAGAAATATAGCAAAATGTGGCATAATCATGGTAAAATGTTTAAACGAATTTTGATGTCTACAGTGGGAGACAATACTCTACCACTTGGATATACTCCACTCCTTAGGAAGTACCAGTTCTCTATTCCTGAGAAAACAACAAAATGCAAGCGAGAATGAGGTAATGAGAAAGAAAATAGGAAAAGGAAGAAGGTAGAGCCGATAACAAAAACAGGTAAGGGAGAATGGCAGAAGAAGGCTAAGAAGCTGATGTGCCCAACAATAAGAAAAAGGTTGAAGGCTATAAGAAAGAAGCTTTTACTGATGATCAATTTGATTATGTCCCACTAATCTAATTGAAAACCTTAATCCTCAAGATCCTCAATAAGGGCTTGGCTAACAGAGTGCCAAGGAAGAGACGGGTAAAATTCCTAGAACTTGAGAATATTCAATCAACTACCAAAAATTTGTTTCAGCAAGTTATGTCTGGAGAAGGATTGGAGGTGGTAAATGATTTAATAGTAGATGATGATGTTAAAGTTAGGAGGGAAGTAAATTTTAAAGCGATATCGTCTGAATATGGTGGTGATCTTCTAGAGGTATCATCCGTTTGCTACTTCTTATTATTTATATAATTTTATTTGACATTTTTGTTTTAAAATATTGGCATTTACTTTATGCAATTTTCCATTTCCTCTTAAGTCTGTCATTTGTTCAGAATATTTTGGCATTTGTGAGGTTGTCTTTGTTCATTTTATTTGTTGTATGTAAAGTGGAAGAAGGGCGACAAAAATGATAATAATGAAAAGAAAGATGTCGAGGAGAAAGTTAAATCTGAAGAAGAACACCTCAAGTTGCTAAAGAAGAGGATTTAGAACCACCAACTATAGTGGTGTATTATAATAATAATAAAAAGATGAGGTATTTGCTGAAGAAGAAAATTCATAACCTTAAGTTATGTATTGACATATCCATACCATTTTTTAAAATTTGTTTCTTCTTTAACCTTTATTGTACAGACTATGGTAGTTGCAGAGGTAGTAAAAAATGATATAGTATTCCTCAAACATGAGGAAGTTGTTGGTGAAGCTTATCATGTAACTTATCATTTATTTGAGGTTGACTTCTTATTTTCTTTTTTTTGTTTTACCATATCTTGTATCACTCTTATCATTTGTAGTATGTTTATTAATAAGCTAGTGCTGACCAAACAACTACTGTATCTATCGAGGAACAGACTCTGGAGGTTGAAAAAATTGAAGATGAAGCTAGTCATGTAACTTATTTGTTTTTTGCTGGTAACTTCTCATTTTACTCTTTTATTTTTCCATATCTTGTATCACTCTTATCATTTGTAGTTTATTTATTTACAAGCTAGTGCAGACCAAACAAATGTTATATCTGTCGAGGAACAGACTATTAAGGTTGCACAAAGTGAAGAAGTAATATCCCATAAGGAGGAAGATATTGGTGAAGATAGTCAGATAACTTATTATTTCTTTGCTGGTAACTTCTCATTTTCTTCTATTTATTTTCCCATATCTTGTATCAGTCTTATCATTTGTAGTATATTTATTTTATAAAGTAAAAAGAGTAAATAGGAGGTGGCTAAAGGCAAGGATGATGATGATGGAAATTCACAGAATTAACCAGACCCTGAGCAAGTAATAAAAGAAATAGTTGTTGACCAGACCAATGTATGAATTACTTTTAAACCAAACAACTGGTTTATTACTCAATCTCATGTAATATGTAAATTTATATTTCATTTTCATATTTCGACATATCTGTTCCAGCTTGTTTTAATGGAGTCAGAAGTGGATGTCACCTTAAAGAAGAGGCATGCACTAACTGAGGAAGAAATTAATAAAAGAGCCTTCAAAATGGCTTGTCAAATGAACCAATTGCATACCACCTTGACGAGCTTCTTTCGGGAGTGTTATTGAAATATTTTATTCAAAGACCCATCTCCCAAGATGAAAAAAAACCATGTGAACCAAGTCTGGTCACTGAGGAAAGATGAATTATCTCCTGAAGTTAAGAAGGACAACAGGAGTACCTATATGAAGATAGGACAAATCAATGGTTGGACAATGAGGTATTTATATGATTTATTTCTTTTTATCTGTCATTTGCACAAGAGTCTCTACCATTTGTTTTCTGATTTTCTGTCTTTTATTCGTTTGCACTTTATTATTAGTTTGGCCTTTGTTGTCATTTGAAATATTAAACTTTATCATTTTTGTTATCAAATTTTTCATTTTCTTTTCATGTTCAGGTCATTGATGTGTATATTAAAGCCCTGATTCAATATTTTGACACACAACATCGTGCCCGCCCAGATAAAGAAAGGATTGTGCTGACAGATATCTTTGCCTGTCAATATATTGGCAGGGCTTTTAATGTCTGGACTCATAATATGTCTTCTTCATAAGGTGTGGAACTGAAGAAAAAATTAATTTGGGAACAAATTATATCTATGCAATGAGATCGTACATTTTCTAATTACATCCATCGAGAAGATTTAAAAGTGGTCAATTCGAAATTAATACTCATTTCCTGGAATATCAATGACAACCACTGGGTCCTTTGTGTTGTGTCCTTTAAGGCAAGAAAAATATGCATCTACGATTTAATGGTGGATTCAAAAATTGCAAATGCACGGAAGAAGAAGAGGTTATCTCCTGGACACCAACATATTGAAGATCAAATATCAACGATCCTCCCAAAAATGTTGATATGGAGATATTTTACCGATCGTAATAGTCCACCTACTGGTTCAGAGGTAAAGGATTATGACCTAAACTCCAAATGAACAACTCGTTTTGGGAAATATCCAATACAACCAAATGGTAATAAATACAAGGTCTATATGCTTGTCTTTATGATCAATCTCCTAAGAGGAATGAAATTTCTAGATCTGATAGACGGTAATAAATGTCATTACACAATTGTTCATGATATACTGAGGCTGGAAGTTGAGCAGGAGGATATTTTGAAATATTAACATCCATTTTGTTGTATAATTTATATAATTTTGTAAAGTTATAAACAAGTAATATCATTCATTTATATAATCTTTCTTATTTGTTATATCTTCTTTGTCGTTCGTATACTACATATTTGTTAGAGTGGTTAGTCTGTATAGTTGGATTATTATTAATTTTTCATTTCTTATGTATGATTTGGTATTTATTATCATCGATTTGGCATTTGTTATCATCGATGTGTCATTTGTTATATATGATTTGGTATTTGTAATCAGAGATTTGTTATTTGTTATCTTAAAAATAATCATTCGTTATATATTATTTATTTTGTAGATAGGCAGCATTTGATGTAAGTGAATGGTCGATTTGGCTCAAATGAATTGTGATTGTTTTTAAGTAGACAACATGCGTTCTTAAAAACATGATTATTCATTTGTTATACAGGATTTTTTATTTGTTGACTATGATTTGTCATTTTTAGCTATGATTTATCATTTGTTATATATAATTTATCATTTGTTAACTATCTATGGTCTATTTGGTTCTTTGAATATTTGTATTATGTATGTTTGTTAGACTTCATTTGAACTTAAAAAAAATTAGGTATCAATAATTTTTCATTTGTTAGCCATGATTTGTCATTTGTTAATTATCTATTGTCTATTTGGTTCTTTGAACATTTGTATTGTGTTTGTATGATAGTAGACTTCATTTGAACTTAAAAAAATTAGGTATCAATATTTGTTATTTGTTAGCATTTATTTGTCATTTGTTAACTATCTATGGTCTATTTGGTTTTTTAAACATTTGTATTGTGTTTGTATGATAGTAGACTTCATTTGAACTTAAAAAAATTAGATATCAATAATTTGTCATTTCTTAACCATGATTTGTCATTTGTTAACTATTTATGGTCTATTTGGTTCTTTGAACATTTGTACTGTGTTTGTATGATAGTAGACTTCATACAAAAGCAATACAAATGTTTGAAGTTCAAATGAAGTCTACTATCATTCAAACACAATACAAATGTTCAAAGAACCAAATAGACCATATATAGTTAACAAATGACAAATAATGGCTAACAAATGACAAATTATTGATACCTAATTTTTTTTAAGTTCAAATGAAGTCTATTATCATACAAACACAATACAAATGTTCAAAGAACCAAATAGACTATAGATACTTAACAAATGATAAATTATTGGTAACAAATGACAAATAATGGCTAACAAATGATAAATTATTAATACCTAATTTTTTTAAGTTCAAATGAAGTTTATTATCATACAAACCTAATACAAATATTCAAAGAACTAAATAGACCATAGATAGTTAATAAATGACAAATCATGGCTAATAAATAATAAATTATTGATACCTAATTTTTTTAAGTTCAAATTAAGTCTACTAATAAACAAACATAATACAAATGTTCAAAGAACCAAATAGATTATAGACAGTTAACAAATGATAAATTATATATATCAAATGATAAATGATAGTCAAAAAATAACAAATCATAGTCAACAAATGAAAAATCCTGCATATCAAATGAATAATCGTGTTTTTAAGAACACATGTTGTCTACTTAAAAGCAATCACAATTCATTTGAACCAAATCGACCATTCACTTACATCAAATGTTGTTTATCTACAAAATAAATAATTAATACCTAATTTTTTTAAGTTTAAATGAAGTTTATTATCATACAAACCTAATACAAATATTCAAAGAACTAAATAGACCATAGATAGTTAACAAATGACAAATCATGGCTAATAAATAACAAATTATTGATACCTAATTTTTTTAAGTTCAAATTAAGTCTACTAATAAACAAACATAATACAAATGTTCAAAGAACCAAATAGATTATAGACAGTTAACAAATGATAAATTATATATATCAAATGATAAATCATAGTCAAAGAATAACAAATCATAGTCAACAAATGAAAAATCCTGTATAACAAATGAATAATCGGGTTTTTAAGAACACATGTTGTCTATTTAAAAGCAATCACAATTCATTTGAACCAAATCGACCATTCACTTACATCAAATGTTGTTTATCTACAAAATAAATAATATATAACGAATGATTATATTCAAGATAACAAATGACAAATCCTTTATTAAAAATGCCAAATCATATATAACAAATGACAAATCATGGCAAATATCGTCTACTATCATACAAATCATAGTCAACTAAAGATTTAAACTAAAAAATATATCAAAATAAAATATAAATTAAAAGATTAAAAACTAAATAAATTACATTCAACATTCATCATCATAAAAACCCCAAAAAAATCCCCCAAAAAAGTCTGTTTATAAGCTTTTTCTCAAAAAAAATCCCTCCAAAAAGCCAAAACTAAAAAAAACTAATAGAACCTTCTCCTCCTCTTCTGAGGAGGAGTTCATCATCTTCATCATCCGCATTATTACCATCATCATCATTATTATCATCATCATCTACCCACGCCCATAAACCACACCCACCAATTTTGCAAGCGCATTGATAGAACCAACGGTTAGGGTTGAGGCTTGTGCCTGAGAGACAAAGATCACAATTTTTACCGCACTAGCAAATAAAAGAATGCATCGTTGGTAGGGAAGTATGTAGTATTTAAGAACTGGAAGCAACTATGCAGGTTATGTAGTATAAGGCTATGACAAGCTATTTATAAAGAAATTAAAATTAACACATCGCGATGATACCCTTGGTCACAACAAATGCCATATCTCCCGCTTTAAAGCCGCAGATTCTTGCCTTTACAGATGATGTGACAAGTCATTCTTAAAGTCAACTTTGATTACGTTTACAACAAGTTATCTAACCAAAACATCCACGTGGTTCCCGCCACTCTAAATTCTAAGCCCTAAACCCTGTCACGCGTGATTCAAAGTCCTAATTCTTCCAAATATACAAAAAAAACCTAAACTAAAGCTCTAACCTCAACTCTTTAAAACTTCTCAAGAAATGTCGCACTTCAACTCCACTCGATTTAGTTGTGCCTCTTCCAGTACCCCTCAAGATTGATTTGAGGCGGCAGAGATTGAGGAAGATTAGGCTGACGAACGTCTCTTCACGTTGAATAGAATTTGCCTAATGGGGAAGGATGTCACCGGTGAGAAGGCGCAACTGCTAAAATAACACTACGAAGAGTTTAAGGGAAAATTAGGAAAACTCGATGAAATGGATGAAGAGCTGGATAAAATTATAAAAAAGAAAAGAAAACGTTCTGAAGGGTTCAAGTTCCATATCCGCTTCTTGGAAGATCAGCTTAGCGCTCTAAAGTTGGATCGGGATAAGCACAAGAAACTGTAGGAGGAGTCGGCCTATAAAATTAGTTGTCTCGAGCAGAAGATCATGGCTATGGAACGTGATCAAAATTCCTCAGGTAAAGAGTTGTGAACATTTAGGTTGTTTTTAGTTTTTCTTTTTATTATTATTGTTTCCCTTGTATGAACATTTGTTTTGTTTTGTTTCGGTTTTTCGCTAGGGAAGTTCTATCATAAATAAATGATATAAGGGAACCAAACCAATAATAAATACTCCATGAACAATGGTAGATAAATGTTGAACTTAACAAAACTGGTGATAACATTTGAACAGACAAATAATAAATTATCGTTAAAAAATGGCAGTTCAGGAAAAATATAATGATATATAGCTTAACAACAAATGCAAACTTATCGTCAACATATGACAAATCGATGGGACAAATAATGATAATTGATTAGACAACTCAGTTTAAATACTCATATTATTTGCGAGCAGAACAAGAAACGACGGCGCCGAACCAAGTAATAATAATTTTTACCCTAAACAATGGTTAATCCCTAACACGCATCCCTTCCTAATACATTCAACGCCCCTTATAAAAGTTTTAAGTTCCAATAAACTATTTTCTACTCTTCAACTATTCAAACCCTAAACTCTTTTTAACTTCTAAAGAAAAATGTCGTACTCCACTCGAGTTAGCCATGTCTCATCGAACACTCCATATGATTAATTTGAGTCGGCAGAGATGCAGGAAGATCAACGTGACCAACGTCTCTACAAATTGAATAAACTATGTCTAATGGAGAAGGATATCTCTGGTGAGAAGGCACAAATGTTAAAAGAGCATTACGAAGACTTCAGGGAGAAATTAGGAGCATTCGATTATATCCAGGATGAACTGCATCAAACTATAGAAAAGAAAGATCAGCGTTTTGAAGAGTTCAAGTTCCATATGCGCTTCTTAGAAGATCAGCTCTGCACCGTAAAGTTGGACTGGGATAAGCACAGAAAATGTGGGAAGAGTCGGCTTCTAAGATTAGCTATCTCGTGCAGAAGATCCAGGCTTTGAAGCGCGATGTAAAATGCGCAGAACGTGATCAGGAGGAGTTGTAAACATTTGCTTTTTTGGTGTTTCGTTTGTTCGTTTTTTGTGGTAACTAGTACTTTGACGTTGTATGAATGAAAAGATGTTTTGTTTGGTGATATTTCGTTTGCTTTTTACTGTTAAGTAGTGGTTTATGTTTGGTATGTGGCAAACAAAACAATCACAGTTTTATAAGTAAATAATGATGAAAAATTCTTGCCGCACAATGATATAATAGAAACCAACAAATGGAAAATTCTTTGAGAACAAATGACAGTTCTGAATTAAATAATGATATCATGGAAACAAACAAATGAGAAAGTGTTCGTCCATAAATGACAATTCATAAGCAAACAATGAAATCATACAAAAAAACTAATGATAAATTTTCCTTGCATAAATGACAGTTTGGTGCTAAATAATTATACAATGGAAACAGACAAATAAGAATTTCTTTTTTAGACAAATAATGACTTTTTCCAACACTGACGATAAAGGTTATTCAAACAAATGATATATTGAGTACCCAAAATCATTAGTGTAAACTGATTGCAAAATCTTCATCTGGGATTACAGGTGGCTCAGTGCTCATCGTAAAAGATGGTGCCATTGTCAGACATGTATTATCGTCGGATAGGATTGGCAGAAGCTTACAAGAACGATGATTGTGTCCATTTGTTTGGCACCTACTGCAAAATCTTAGTTTGGTAACAAGACCGGGCATTTTTTCCTTCTTTTCCTTTGCGTGCGAGGACGATCGGCTCAAACTGTTGGAATAGGAGCACGAACACGTAGATCAGTTTTTAAAATTTTCCACTGCCCAATTACTCTTATAGGAATCCATATAGGTTCATAAACAGCCTTGTATATATTATTTGTGAAGTACTCAGAGATACGCGTAGTTGGATCAATATTAGCAAGACCCAGAGAACGTACTCCGTGCTCACAAGGTATACCCATCGTTTGCCACCAACGACAAGAACAAGTACCATCTTTAATATTTACAGAATTGGTTTTGCCATAACTAGTCATCTAAAAATCGTGACGTGATGTACGAACCCTGCAGGTTAGTGAATCTTCCACAAACTTTTTGCTCTCACAGTGATCTGTAGCCCATGGTGTTAAGTGAGCTTGACTCATCTCAGCTTCCTCATTATACGTGTAGGACATTTCTGAACATATTCTATGCAATTCCTCAATAAACACATGGATAGAGAGATCTTTTACTTTCAAAATAACGTTATTCCAACTCTCGACATGATTTGTGTAAGCGACTTCGTATCTGAAAAAATAAAAAACCAAAAAAGTCAAATGCCAAATGAGCATAAAGAGATGAAAAATGTGATCATACAACTGTAAAAAATGAATAATAAAGAATTGATGAGAAATAATGGGAAAAATAGCAAATAAGAATGTAAATGGAGTTACAATAACTATTTTTCATATAACAAATGCTTAGTTGAGCAATACAGAGTGATAACATACCTATTCATTAGAATGTATAGATTAGACCATGTTTCCTTGGGAATATCTAGTATGTATTGAAGACCCATTGGATCTATATTTTAGATAGCATTCATGTGTTTATCGAAATCAATGCTGATTAGGGACTCTGTTGCCATCCTAAATGCGATCATCGTGCTTTCGAGGGTAGTTTTAATGTTGTTAGATATGTGGAAGGTACAAAACGTATGGATTGCAAATAGAAACACCTTGGATACAACATTAATAATTTCAGGGTTCCTGTCAAAAATGATGACAAATCTAGTATCATAACCGTAAAAATTATACCCAAACATCTTCGAGAAGTATGTCCAACTTTCAGTGGTCTCCGAGTCTGTTATCAAAAATACAAGTAGAATAATATGATTACTTGGGTTAAAGGCGATGGTTGTTGGTAGAGCCACACGATATCTCTCTTTTAAAAAAGTTATGTCAATCACAACAACTGGTCTCAATAAGTTTTTTTTTTGGGCCAAAGCACCAAAAATACCTTGTGAATCTCTTATCCTTACAACTCGTAGTTTGTATATCAAATACAAAATCCGAGTCAACCAACCTCACTTCCGCAAAGTAGTTCATAAGTAGTTGGTATACGTGCATAAAGCTGTCTCGCATCTAAAATAATTATGTATATAAAATGAAATTGTGGATCAGACAAATGATAAACATTGTTGTACAAATGACTTGAATGGCAAGTACAAATGACAAAGTGAGTTGACCAAATGATATGCGAAAAAATGATAAACAATGTTGTACAAATGACTTGTATGGAGGAACAAATAACATATAGAGTGATGATACCTCAACGTGGGCTATTTCTTTCTCACGCTAGGCAAGATTGTATGTTACATCAATAATGTGATGAATTTGCATAACATCAATAATTCTGGAAGGTTTGTAGTTTGGGTCTTTTCATAGCTTTTGCTTGATTATAGAAAAAACCCATCTACTAGGCGCTGCCTTATACGCATTCTCACCTTAAGTTTTTACTCGGATACAAGTATGCACGGAACAATAAGTACTTACTTTAAATAGGGCAGAACCGAGCAACCTTGTCGCATTAATCCGCCAAGAACATTTATAACCTTTGCAACATACCACGATTTTATATTCGTTGCTCAGAACGTGTTCGATATTGAACTTGTTTACAACTACATAAGCTCTTATATGATTCTTGAGCTTAATCTTATCTCAATATAGATCACCATGTAATTCTTGAGTTTAATCTTATCTCGATATAGATCAGCAATATTAAATTCTTTACTGAAGTCATAGGAATCCTCCGTGTACGCAGCAGATTTGAATTGAAAATCCAAAAGTTCTTTCACCTGTTTGGGTTGTGGCTGAAACCGAAATTCAGCTGAACAAATGAGAAATATTCTACTTATTATGATAGAAATTGAATAAGAAATGTTAAAACATAACACACAAATGATAAATTTGGTGAACTTACCTGAAGTTTCAGTTTGTCCAATGATAGGTTCAGGTTCAATTGAAAGAGGAACATTAGTTAACATAGGTTCATTTGAAGAAGGAACATTAGTTAACACAGGTTCATTTGAGAGATAAATACTTGATTCAGAAATACAAGATTCATTTGAGAGGGGTACATTAGTAGGGATAGTTTGAAAATGTTCATTTGATTGAGGAATATTAGTTAACATAGGTTCATTTGAGAGGTGAATATTTGATTGAGGAATACTAGGTTCATTTGAAGGAGGAGCATCAGTACGGATAGTTTTAAAAGAATCATTTGATTGAAGAACGTCATCATCATCCACAAAAGGTCCAAACCAATGTGAATCAAGCCCTCTGCCATTTGTTTCAGGGTAACCCCTGTATTTAGGTTTAGGATCAGGAAATGAGTTATGACGCAAAGGTCCCCTCGCATTGATGGTGGACAAGCATTTACATGAACTAGTATCTTTGGTGGTGGATAACCCTTTACCCGAAGAACAGAAATAAAGTTCTGGGAGTTTTGGGAAGGTATCCTAAGGTCATTAACAATCCATATGTGAAAGGGTATACCGGGATTGGTTTTATGCATATTGATCATTATGGTAAAGTCCAGGACTGATAAAATTACGCATACATAACCATAGACGAAGTTGTACAGCTTACAGTCCTCACCACAAATTTTGCTTGTTTCTTTAAGGAGTGTGACAAAATCTTCATATGAGGAGTGTTCTCTTAGTGAGATAAGTTTCGTACTTCTTCCAACATAACTAACGATTGATCCGATCTTTGAACATACGATATCCCCACAAAAATGAATAATAGTATAAAGCTGAACTCCATTCATCCCTTAAGCAAATGATATAAATATACAAATCTAGTGATAAAGTAGCAAAAAATAAATAAGAAAAATGATATAAAATTGAACTCCAGCAATCCCCCGAACAAATGATAGGAATCCTAAAATAAATGATATCAATGAACAATTCCGGTGATATAGTAGCAGAAGATAAATCATTAAAAAGGCAAATAAAAATGATTATGTATAAATTGTATCATCTTGCATAACATCTTTTCTTAAGATATATAGGACAAATCGTGATGTGGATATACAGCTAGAGATGATCGATACAGAGTTAGAAATGATATTTACTGCAACGATTATTTTAACGGTCGGAGAGAAGGATAACAACTGTAAGGACTTATTTATAATCCTCGTACTCAGCCTGATATTCGAGCTCACATAGTCCGTATAAATACACTGGCAATCATCCAAATATTGAGAGCAAGCAAATTATAATACTTACTTCATCACCTACAGTTCGAGGATATTGAAGCATCTAGTAACATCGTACTGCAGAAGACACTCAGATATCCATCAACAGTTCGTATACGTACGAACATCGTTAGAGATCATATCTTCATCAACAGTTCGAAGTTACAGCTGAGAGTATTAATAGATCCGTTACAGATCAACAAGTATCAAGACGTTACAAAAGACCTCATAAAGTCTCATCAAATACGGATGACCAAAATGTATGTCATCAATGTTAACCAACGGTCATATTATAAGACCTATAAAAAGAGACCTGGAGATCAGAATCTAGGATGACAATTATTACCTACAGAACTCTTAGAGAAAGTGAACCCTACCAAAATTTAGATATTCAATCTCTTTCTCTTTGTAATAGCTAGCATCTATATAAGCACCATACTTTCAGAAATCCTCAGGAGAGGTCGTGGTTTTTTACCCATTCAAGGGTTTTCCACGCTAAATCTCGTGTTAATTACTTTCAGTTCTTAGCCAAAATTCTACATTTCAAGGGTATAAGGCATTATCGTCATCCAATACAAAAATAAGCCATTACATTTGGCACCGTCTGTGAGAATCGCAGCATACACTCAGCGTTCTCCGATCCAGTTTTCATATTCATTTTTCCTTTTGAAGGATGGCAAATAAGGAAAAATTACCCAACGTCCTGCTTGACGCTGCCGAGGGAGTGACGGATCTACGAAATACTATGCAAGAAGAAACCGAACAACGAATAGAGGTAGAGAGACAGCTCGCCAGCATGCAAAGTACAATCAGAATACTTCAAGACCAATTAACAGCAAATTCGGGACCACGGAATGCTCTGCCTGCAACCTCGAGGGTATCAGTCCATGATCGCTTGGGAAATCGAGGCAAAAGTCTAGCACCGTATCAAATTTCGCCAGAACCAGCTCTACCTCAGGGTCACATCAATCTACAATTGCCAGCTGGAGCGATAGTCGATCTACAATAACAAGAGGAACAAAATAGAGAAAAACCTCAAGTTTTAGTCTATGACCGCATGGGCGAAGCAATAGGAGAGCATAATCCACCAGGAGAACACGCAACAAGACAAGCTATTACGTCTCGACAACATCTCACTCCAGAGTAGGTGGACAAGCACATCAAGGAGCTACTAGACGCTCAAATACTCACTGGAAGGAATAACTATACTAAAGTACAGAAGAGTCTACTCACACAAGAGTTGCTGAATGAGAAAGTACCCACCAGTTTTCATACTCTTAAGATTCATAAATACAAGGGGGGAGATGTTGTGGAGTACGTCCAAGAATTTTAGGATTCTTTGGGGCTGCATTCGACATCCAACCGCATCTTCTACCATATCTTCCCGGCCAGTTTAAAAGGCAAACCTCTACGATGGTTTCACACACTCAATGAAGGATCTATCTTCACTTTCGAACAACTTCGCGAACTATTTGTCAAAAACTATTCGCACAATAAAGACAAGGAGGAGAGGTTTTACTCTTTATCCAGCCTCAAGCAGGCACCAGATGAAAAATTGGAGACATTTATCAGGAAATTTTTTGGACTAGCTCGAAAAATTGACAACCTCGATAAGAAAATAACAATCTCTGCTTTCACCAATGCTCTACTCGTGGATGGACGAGTCAAGGAACACCTG
This sequence comes from Kingdonia uniflora, assembly GCA_014058105.1. NCBI lineage: Eukaryota > Viridiplantae > Streptophyta > Magnoliopsida > Ranunculales > Circaeasteraceae > Kingdonia > Kingdonia uniflora. Next base: position 483,121 of record JACGCM010000843.1, read on the forward strand.
GTTCTCAACAAGTCACTAACGTTGAAGGATATGATCGAGAAGGTCAACAACTTTATTAACCTCGAGCGACTGACAACTGAGAAACCAAAAACTCAACGCATCACTCTATCCACCAAAGATCATCCTGAAGAACGTGCTCACAACAGAAGTAAAGACTATGGGGGTGATAAAAAGCGATTCAAATCCTATGACGACCGAGCACGCCAAGGATGAAAGAAGCCAATTCCGTGCATACCCCAGTTAACAACTACACTTGCGGACTTATGCCCGCTAATATAAAAAGATGAATTCTTCAGAAATGCCAATACTCTTCCACCCATACCAGGAAAGCCATACTGCATTCACCACCAGATTTAACATCATGACACGGAGCGGTGTTTCGCACTGATATTTCTTTTCTAGAGTATATTTGCACAAGGTCAAATGCTTTAGTATATTGTTGACATTGAATGTTATAAGGATGGCAGCTTCAAGACTGACGCCAAGATCGTCCAAGTTGACAAAACGAATGAAGAAAAACACTTGTACTTCATCGAGACTCAAGCAATCAACAACTCCAGCAGATCCAAGCATAGGCGCATCGAACAATGCCATGATCTGACAATGGTAGACAAAGAAGCTAGTTTACTGCCAGAATCCAGCAATCGGCGAGCTGGGATTTCTTTCGAAGACTGTGACGTTCGTCACGTCAACTTTCCACACCATGATGCTCTCGTCATCATGTTAAAAATGAAGAACATAGTTCTACATACGATGATGATAGATACCGGTAGCAGCGTCGAACTAATTTTCCAGAGCACAATCGACCAAATGGGCTTTTCAGACAAGGTTGTACCGAGTGACATCAATGTCTCTGAATTCAACAGCTCTATGGAAGAGCGCGTGGGGAAAATCACACTTCCCATCATAGCCAGGCCATTCACACTTGACGTAGTTTTTTATGTCATCAAGACCAAATCTCGTTACCTGGACATCATAGGACGACCATGGTTGCATAACATGAAAGTTATTCCCTCCACTTATCATCAGGCATTACGATTCAAATGGAAAGGAGGGATCTATGAAATCAAAGGAAGCCAGAAATTAGCTCGAGCTTGCGATAATACAATTTCCATTGAAACTAAGCCAGCTACAACTACTCCTGCATAGCAATTACAGTAGTCAATTCCAGCAGAACCTCAGTTGCCAAGCGTCGATCTAACAGAGTACGTCAAGGTCAGTGGCATGCACAGATGAACTCATATTGGAACTCTCTTAAGCATGGATGAATGCTTGAATCTCATAGAGTTCCTCACAGAGAACAGTGACGTCTTTGCGTGGACGTTTCATGAAATGCCAGGGATCGATCCAGCTATTGCATGCTACAAGCTAGGATTGAAAGATAAAGCAGAATCGGTTAAACAAAAGCAACGAACTCTAGCACCAAAACTGCGAGACGAAGTGAATAAATAGATCGACATATTGATTGAAGTCGGTTTTATTCGCAAATCTATTTACCCGGACTGGATCTCAAACATTGTCGCGGTTCCAAAGAAGAATAGCAAAATCAGAGTTTGTACTGATTTCACGGATCTCAACCGGCACACTCAAAAAGATAACTTTCCACTTCCAATCATCAATCATATGCTCGATTCTACAGCAGGGCATGAACTTCTCTCAATGATAGGTGCTGCATCACGATATAATCAGATACCACTTCTTCCTGAAGATCAAGACAAGACTACGTTCATCACTGAACAAGGTCTATATTACTATAAAGTCATGCCTTTAGGCCTGAAAAACGTCAGCGCTACCTATAAGAGATTGATAACACAAATGTTCAAAGAACGCCTTGGTAAAACAATGGAGGTCTACATTGACGATATGTTCTGCAAAAGTCACAAGAAAGAGAACCATCTTATAGACTTACGAACAACTTTTGAGATTTTGCGATCTTATACGATGCGTTTAAATCCCGATAAATGCCAGTTTGGAGTGCAATCCAGAAATTTTCTAGGACATCTAATCAGTAAAAGAGGAATTGAAGTTGATCCATCACGCATACGAGCTCTCTTGGCTATGCCTTCACCAAAGATAAAGAAGAACGTTCAAAAGCTAGCGGGGAAGATTGCAGCACTCAACAGATTTGTATCCAAATCATCAAACAGATGTCGACCTCTCTTCAATCTGTTAAAACAGGGTACATCACGAGGAAAATCAAAGAAAGATCTAGAGATCGAATGGACAGACCAATGCAAAATGGCTTTCCTCGAACTCAAACTTTATTTGGGCAAACCACCAGTTATGAGCACACCAGCAGATGGAGAAGAACTCACAGTACGGATACATCTCTCAGCCCCGTTCTTCTCCAACTCGAAGAAAGGACTGAGAAACCAGTCTATTTTATCAGCAAAACTCTGACTCCCGCTAAAATGAGATATACCAAAATTGAGAAGCTTCTTCTCACTCTCGTCTATACATTCTAAAAATTAAAGCACTACTTCCAAGCTCATACTATTCGTGTTTTGACGAACTATCCACTCTGTGAAATCTTATCCAAGCGTGAAAAATCTCGATATATTCAACAATGGTCAGTAACACTTGAGGAGCATGATATACATTTCGAACCACGTCATTTCAAAAAAGGTCAAGCCGCAGTAGATTTTCTAGCAGACTTTCTAGTAGAGGATCCTGATTGGAAAGAAGATTTTATTGGTCAAAAAGATGAATCGCTCATGGACCAATCAAAAGATAAATTAGATTGGGCAACAAAGAAAGGTTGGCGACTTTTGACCAATGGCTTTGTCTAACGAGCCGGATCAGGAATTGGAATTGTCCTTATCGGCTCGAAAAATTCATTCGCCTCAATTTTGAATCATCCAATAATGAGGCAGAATATGAGGCATTAATTCATGGCTTGGACATGGCACTTACACTGGGTGTAGCAGAGCTCTCAGTCTACACAGATTCGTCACTAATCGTCAACCATTACATAGGCGTATATCAAACCAATGGGAGAATGATCGACTATGCTGCTGCAGTGGTCGAACGAATGAGCAAATTTCAGGCAATTTCTTTGGAGCATTTCCCAAGGGGGGAAAATAGACATGCAGATGCACTCGCTTACCTTGCTGGTATCCTTGGATCAGAAGCTCGTTACTTAAAAATTGACTTCATTTCTAACCCCAGCATTAACACCATCGTGTTCAACACCATTAATACTTGAGGCAGCGAGGAGGTCGAAGACCATTGGAGACAGCCTTTCATTACATACATTGGACCTCAAAATAAATTCGACGGTCCACTTCCTGAGGATCCTACAGAGCGGCGAAGATTAATTGACAATGCTTGAAGATACATTATTCAGGACAATCTCCTATACAAAATTTTGGTCACTGGTCCATACCTAGTTTGTTTGTCTGACAAAGAAGAACAACAATTCTTGTACGATCTATACGAAGGAACGTGTGGATCCTATGCAGCAGGACGATCTCTTGCAAATAGAGCTTTAACTCAAAGAATGTTTTGGCCTAAAATGAAAGCACATGCAATCGAATATGCTCGTAAGTATGATGTCTGTCAATGGCATGAACCTAAAATACGAGCTCCAGCACTCGAACTACACTCAAGCAAAGTCACTTGGCCATTCAGACGATGGGGTCTCGATCTCGTAGGAGAGTTTCCTACAGTACCAGGAAAACAAAAACATTTGTTGGTCGCTACAAATTACTTCACTAAATGGGTGGAAGCAGTCCCGTTGTGCCAAACCTGAGAAGATGAAGTCATCAGATTTTTCTAGGAGAACATTATTATCCGATTCGGCAGACCATACCACATCAGAATTGATAATGAACCACAGTTCGTTGGCTCCAAAATCGTCGCATTCCTCAATTAGCACAACATCATTCATTCCCCATCCAATCCTTATTATCCACAGGGAAACGGACAAGCTGAGATTACTAATCGAACTATTGTGGATGGCATCAAGAAGCGTTTTGACGACAAAAAGGGGAATTGGGTGAACGAGTTACCACTTGTACTTTAGGCCTATCGAACAACTCCTAGAATAGCAACAGGCTGTACTCCGTTTTTACTGGCCTACGGGACTGAAGCTATCATTCCCACTCAATATAATCATCCAATACGTGATCACGAAATGATAGATGAAGAAAACGAATTTCAGATCGCATGCAATCAGAATTTGATTGATGAAACATGTGATAGAGCCATTGTTAATCTGGGAAGATATCATCTTGCTTTATCCCGATCCTATAACAAACACGTTCGGCACAGAAAATTCAAAGTTAAAGACCTCATTCTCAGAGAGATCCCACAACATCCCAAAACACCCAATGTTGGAAAGCTAGCAGACAATTGGAAAGGCCCGTTTATCGTAACTGGCACAAGTGGTTTAGGATCCTATGATCTCAGTACATATGAAGGTGTACCTATTCCTAATCCGTGGAATACCCGTCGATTATTCAATATAAGTACCTTTTCATCACCATCTTGCAAGTCTACTCAGTTCAAGCATTTTTACCTATATACCGGAGAATTACTACAACATAGTTATTTCAATATACACGATCTCCAAGGGTCACTTATTGAGTCAATCAATTCGATCTGGCAGAGATGCACGAGACAGCTATTCAATATTCAAGATATCTCATAACGGTCGCTTATTGATACGCTCAATTCGACCTGTGATTGATACCTACAATATAGTTATTCAAATATACACGCTCTCCGAGGGTTGCTTATTGAGTCAATCAATTCGATCTGGCAGAAATGTATTATGCAGCTATTCAACATTCAAGATATCTTATTACAATCGCTTATTGATATGCTCAATTCAACCAGTAACTGAGAACTATAACATAGCACTTCCAGTATACACGCTCTCTCGAGGGTCGCTTATTGAGTCAATCAATTCGACCTGGTCGAGACGCTATACAGTTATTTAACATTCAATACATCTGTTTATGGCTGCTTATTGACTTGTTCAATTCGACCTATACAAAAGAGAATACAACATCGCTGCAATCATATATTTCTACATGGTCGTTTATTGGTTTACCCAATTCGACCATACATAGAGATAACAAAACAAAAACATTTTTTACTCAACGTTTGACATTTTTTTTAGCAAAGACATATTTATACTCTGTCTGATTACAATTAACTGTTCTTCACGCTTCGGGCGCACAACATTCAAACTTTCCCCAGGCCCAGACGAAAGACAGACAGGGAAAGGTATAACTGCATCAACTACAGTAGAAGACGCATCCAGAAGTTCCATAACTCTCGGCATCAGATTATCTATATAAGATAACCGAGCTAGCTGCATATCATACTCCGTTCTGTATTCAGTTGAAGCAGCCAAGATCGAATCACGCTCTTGTCGCAATTTCTTTACATCAGCATACAATATAGCCATAATGCGCAATGTAACATTATCTGTAGTCAATAGCATAGCTTCACAAAGCTCAGCCTTTACCTTATTTAGCTCGTCGTCAAAATCCTTGCATCGATCTGCCAAAAACTTTTTCTCCAACAGCAACGAATCCCTATATTGTTTCGTTATATGCACACTGCGCTCCACCTCCTCCTTCAGACATTGCAACTTCTCACATAACCCCTGACAATACTTATTATCGCCTTCAGCTGCATCCACCAACCTTTGCAGCTCCTTACACTTTAGATCCAGCTCCTCATAAACCACATTACCATCCAGACACTCCATTTACAAGGCTTGCTTTTCCCGCTCTAGATCAGCGATCCGTGTGTGATACTGATTATGGTTTCATTCAGCTCCTGATCTCTCTTTGTACATGATTCTTCGTGAGTTCTGGCACGGTCACTTTTCTCTGACAAGAATCTCGAGCCTCACGCAAATCCTAGCCCAACTTTTTCAGACGATCTCACATATTATGAAGTTCAATATCTTGCTTCTCTAACAGATTAGCTTTAACTGTTACTGCCGATTTATGATACAACAGATCAATCTTATGTTTTTCAATTGTACTTGACAGATCGAGCACTTGTTGGTTCGCAGTCATAGTTTCCAATTTTTTCTTCTTTAAAGAATCTTTTCACAGTTCGGCTTCATTATTAGCAGCCTGTATCTCTGCATCCTTACATGACAACTCTACAGTCACAACATTTAGCCGACTCTGCAGTTCCAACATATCCGCCTCCAGCTTCGAGTTCAAACAGGTCGTAGTTTCAACCGCCAACATGCACTGCTGTAATTTAGCAGACAGTTCGTCCTGTTTATTGTTTTCAGCCTAAAAGAACAGATGACAAGTGACATACATCTATCAACAGATATTCATACAAGCAAGACATATCATTCAAGCAACATTTATTAAGATATGGTGTTATTTCTACAACTGCATACGCAGATCAACTACATTATGCAAAAAACAATTATACGCCACAGTTCAGTTACCTTAGGGTGAAACCCTACTACTACTCACATCCACTCGCAGAGGTTCATCAAAGATTACGACCTCTTGATGACAGTCTTATGCCGTTTGTGAGGTAACAAATCTTCAACCTCCTCCTCCTTAGACTCCTTAGCTCGCAGTTTCGAGGTTGAAGTTCCCCCACCTTCATTACCTTTTGCAAACCACATATTTTAAACCTTATCATTCTCTACTTCAACCTCTTTACTACAGCTCAATATATAGCGTCTAAATTCATTCTCTACTCTCGCGAGCTTGCCTTCATAAAACTCGATCACATCGGCCATCTGACGTTCGGGATCTGCTTTACCAGAACGCTTTCCCCGCTTTGGAGTAAGATACCTCTTCAAATGCAATTGGGATACTTGTAGACATTTCTGCGTATCTAGTAAACACACTTCTAACAACCTCACTCTCTTCTTCGAACTCTGCAATAACTTATTACACTTTACCATTTCCCTCTCCGGACATACATTATGATCCTTACACCGCTCCAGTTCGTCATAAGCATGCTTCAGATCATTTTCTAATTGTGTCTAGATCCTTCTATCTTCCTTCTTTATATTGAAGAAAAGGATCCTCATCATTCTTAGCCCCTATAATAGTTAAACTTATCAGGCAATGGACCTACACCACCCCATATCATGGATACACCAGCCCGAGTTGAACATCTTTTCGCTCTATACTATGACAATTACGCGCTTCTTGCGCTAAGAATTTTACCCGAGCTGGATCTGGCACTACACCTCTCTCAGTTAATAATTCTAAATAGGCCTCCTTCAAGCCCCGCTCATATCAACTTCGGCCTCAAAGTAAGCGTCAAAGACATTAACGACCTCTGACACTTTAACTTATCACTCTCATCTACGAACTGCTTATCCTTAAGGAATTCTCGGAATAAGACAAGCCTATCGCTCTCTTTCCGCAAAGCCTCATCCCTCTCAATTTTTATCTTCCCATATCTATATTGAAGCTCGAATAACTCCTTAAAGGTGTTATCAAAATTAGACTTATGAAGACGTCTCTCATATTTAAGTTTATTGTGTACTTGTTGAGTACGATTGATAGAATCCCTTGCTTGACTCAACGCCTTTTCTATCTCGCTCACTTTTCCCCTCAAACGAACTACCTCCTACATACAAATTATACATTCACTATCAAAATAACATATATCAACAGCAACCGCAAAAAATTCAAGTCTCAACAAAAATAGCTTTATCACTGATACAAAGGACAAATTCGACTAGACAACTCTCAGAACTATGTTACAACTACATGATCAAGAATTAGCTCCTGCTACCTCCTTGGTCGTATTATCAGCCACTGGAGAAGCTGGGGTCTGCTCAGAAGGTCGATCAGCCACTGGAGAGGCATCCTCCTCTGGGAAAATTATCTCACCATACTTCCCAGCAATAGCAAGGTTGACATCATCTTTCCTCAACCCCTAGAAGTAAAATGCGTGAACTAGACTATTTCAAGCAGCTACCACACCGTTGAGAGCTTTTTTACAATCAGCTTTGAGCTCTTCCTTCAACACAACACTCTTTGCCTCGAACTGCTTCTTCTGCAAAGTTTACTCATACTCTAGCTGCTCCGACCATAAAGCCTTCTCCTTCTGCAATTACTCACATAGCACAGTTTACTCCTTCAGCTGTTCAGTCAATGATGCTTTCTCTGCGTCATGCTCGGCACGCTCCGCAGCAGCTACCTTCAACACTTCCACGACCGATCGCCAAGCAACAGAAAGCTACACCACAAATACAACAAAGCAGTATTACAGATCAGATCATTACTTAAACAGATATAATCATCATGCATACCTGTGATATACTGGATTTAATTTGAATATCTAAGCGTATTGGATTACGCTTCGCCAACTCTAGCGTCTCCTGCTCCACCGCTTTAAGATTGACCCCTTTTGAAGTAGCTCAGCTATATTTCCTGGATTCTTGTTTCTGCTTCTTCAGAGGAGGCGCCACATTTATAGCAGTATCCACCACCTCAGTCTCCACCTGCATTGTCTGTACAAGAGTTGTTGCCTCAGAAAGAAGCAATGACCTTTTTCCTCTAGGTCGTCAATTTTGGGTACTCGAAGTACCCACAACATAGGCAGGAATCTCTATAATGTCATCAAAAGCAAAACCAGGAGTAGCCATAGCTCAATTTTGATGAGCTCGTTGTACTTTTCCAACTATAGAGTTTAACCTTTTATCTCTGCGGATACCTAGTTCTCCAAGACCTTTGTTCAGTTCATTTCCTTCTCGACTAACGACGTCGAACAGACTCGATGTATTAGCAACACCTTTGGGAGTAGGCTCTGCCAAATCAACAACAAACTATGTTAGCAGCTCGCAATAAGTTAAAAGATGAACTACAGGCAGAATGAAGATACTTGCTATCGTTAAAATTCTTATATATCAGCTCAAGCGCCGGTTCCCCATGCACTTGCATACAATTACCCCTCACCATCACAAGATGGTCGCACCAGGGTCTCCCAGCAGATTCAAAATCAAAGAATTTTGGCATCACCGAATCACTAAACAAGTATCCGCTCTTTCGATCTTTCATATATTTAAACTTATAGTATTTCAAGACATCGTCCGCAACGAACTGTCTCGCGATACCACCATCTTTCCATCTCTTGTTAAGGGCTTCACAGACCCTCATCATCTCAAAGACATTACCATTTAATTAGCCAGGACAGCTCTTTAGAGCATTCATTACCCCCTTTTGGAAAAAGGTTAGGGGAATGCTTAACCCATATGCGACCTGGTTCAGGTAACAAAGGAATCCTCCCTCTACGACCTCTGCGCCAGTTCCATTGTAATAAGAGATATTTATATCATCTCCTATTCCCATATTTCTCATCCACTGATCCAGGGAAGGCACCTGATAATACTCTATTTGACCACCTGGTCTCACCAGAGCCCTAAACCACAACCCTGCATTCATCACATAATGCCCCTATTTTCCATCTAAACCTTTTTTATACTGCAAAAATTTCTTCGCTACGTCTACATTCTCGGGATATCTAAAAAATTGCCCAGTCTCAATCTCCTCATGCAATCCCTCATTCTCCCCAGCATGAACAACCGATATATCAACAACAATGGTACTACTCGCCTCTACATCATCTATAGTCCTACCAGACGATGATGATTCCTCACTGGAGGATACAACCATTTTACTACTAGGTTTTGAATTTTTGGAACGCATCTACCACATATAGGAAAAGTCTGTTCAGAGTTTATAATTAAACAGGCCTCCTCCCTCAGCCTTACCCAACAAATTATTCAAACTATCAAGCAATTCAGTCATGAAACTATCATCTACAATGACAAGCCACAGACAACAACAAAAATGGCGAAAACAGAGTTACTAACTTGTACTAGAAGAACAACAGTCGTCATTTCTGGTCACCACTTTCACTTCAGACGGCAAGATGACGATTTTCCTAGCGAACTTACAATATAACGATGGACTACGATCAAAGTTTGAAGATTTTCTTTTTCTAGAAATGCTCCTTTTTCTCTCTGCAACTGATTGTGGTTTAAGAGAAGAAGAAATACAAACTTTTATATTATCCCTCGGTTTCTTAAATGACAGCTCTTTGGGATACGTGTTAACATCATCTCTCCTAGCAGGCACCTCTTTTCCTTTACCCTCATAATGATTTATGGAGTAACGTGTTCGGTTATCACGTCTGTCTCTCTCCTCTGCCATTATTAAGGACTCACTGCCCAAGAAGATTTGTACAGATCATGTAGCACGATTGCTTACGTACAGCAACAACTTTCTGCGGCTACACGATCCTGCTACGCCCTTTATAGCATGATTCCATTTCAAAACCCTAGTACAGCTTTTACAGCTGTCACTTACCTTACTTTTGATCCAATAGAAGTAGAAAATCAACCACAAATCCTGCTCCAAATATATCGGATGCCACCATTATCACAGATACAGAAAGTGGTGACAAGACAACCTTAATAAAAATAAATCATTTTATTATGGTTACTCGTCCGACCTTACAGACAGATGGTTCTCTTCACCATATGACTAATTTCTCCACCAGCAGCTCTCTCATCCTCTTTAGTAAGCTTATCCAGCACAATTTCTTGAACTACCGCCTCACATAGCTTTATATCTAGCAGAAGTTCGCAAAACACACCACATCAGAAGATGCGACCAAGTTTCACATCAGGATCACAATTGTTCAAGTTGACTATGATGATACTCTCACAACAAAAGCTTATATAGAGCACGAAAGATATCAGACATGACAACAATATATCTTAAACAAGGCAACAAATATATAACGCGATCTACACAATTCAAGAAGATATACTTTCAAATATACTTCAACTCAGCAAAAATTTGATCTACACATCTTCGACCTATTTGACAGTTGACTAGTTCGAGAATTATCAAGTGCATCCTACAACAGTTCGTTCAAGCAGATACAAGCCAAGATAAACAAGTTCGAATTTATTCTCAAGATAAACAATTTACATGGACAAATATTTCATTTCAGTTCAAAAGTCAAGATTACATGATCTACAGACAACTATTTCTTTTACAAAGAATAGCCTACTTTACAAATGACAGTGCAACACTTGAGCAGAAACAATGACATGCCCAACAGAAGAACTCAAAGCCCAAGGAGAGGAACTGAAATACATCAACTTCCCCAAACGACGGAAGTCAAAGTTAATCCTACCACTCCTCTGTAACCCCCACCATCTCCGCAGCCACTGAAAGCGAAGGACCGCCTCCACCATTACAACACCCAATCCTTCGCAGGGTATTAACAATACTTTATAGACGATACCCCAGCCTTCTCATCTTCTGCCGCCACCGCATCCTCTGCAAGCATCCACAGACAGGCCCGACAGTGAGCAGCAAACAAGACCATATAGTGGAATCGCCACATTTGGTGATAATCATCCTCTACCTCCTCTACTTCTTCTAACGACATCCCATAAAAAGTTGGAGGAACAGGGATTGGAGTTGGCAGAGAAAGACTTTGGTTCCCAAAAAAACGAGTCTGAAGAAGATTCATCTTGTTCTGAACTCTCTCCTCGTAAGCCTGACGACGGGTAGTCACCATCACTATTACTTATGGAAATCCAGACGACTGACAGGTTAAACCATGATGAACAGTGATAACAACTGGTCACCATTTTTATAGCAGAGCATTTAAATGCATACCACAACTTCCAATACAATCTTTATCACATGCACACATCTCAAGCAAAACTTTTGGCAAATTCAACAGTCAAAAGAATTATTCTTCCAGATACATGGAAGCCATAAATACAAGATTTAATACCAAACGACTGGACTTCTCAACCAACACCACTCGCCACACACATTTCTCATGCTATTGGCTGAGAGGGGGCAGTTGTAAGGACTTATTTCTAATCCTCGTACTCAGCCCGATATTCGAGCTCCATAGTCCGTATAAACACAATGACAATCATCCAAAGATTGAGAGCAAGCAGATTATAATACAGACTTCCTCACCTACAGTTCGAGGATATTGAAGCATCTAGTAACATCGCACTGCAGAAGACACTCAGATATCCATCAACAGTTCGTATACATACGAACATCGTTAGAGATCGTATCTTCATCAACAGTTCGAAGTTACAGCTGAGAGTATTAATAGATCTATTACAGATCAACAAGTATCAAGACGTTACAAAAGACCTCATAAAGACTCATCAAATACGGAGGACCAAAACGTACATCATCAATGCAACCAACAATCATATTATAAGACCTATAATAAGAGACCTGGAGATCAGAATCCAGGATGGCTATTATCACCTACAAAACTCTTAGTGAAAGTGATCCCTACCAAAACTTAGATATTCAATCTCTTTCTCTTTGTAATAACTAAATCTATATAAACACCATACTTTCGGAAATCCTCAGGAGAGGTCGTGGTTTTTTACCCATTCAAGGGTTTTCCACGCTAAATCTCGTATTAATTACTTTCAGTTCTTAACCAAAATTCTACATTTCAAGGGTGTAAGACATTATCTTCGTCCAATACAAAAAATACTATTACAACAACGGTCTTTGGCAACGAGAATAACCTATGATAACAACGATCTTTTCCTCCCTAATGACCTCTGTGTGAGAACTTTAGCGAATGCAGAACGATAGTTTGAAGACTTGGCACATGAATGAGACAAACAATACATCAAGAACAATCTGCTTTGATTTTTGTAGATGCTTTGTTGTTGAAGAAGAAGAAGAATAAGAAGAAACAACTTTGATTTTTAAGGCTGGTAGTGTATTTAGGGGGAAATCTTCCATCTTATTACTGTAGCAGATTAGACTACTCAACAACTTCAGTAGGATAGTTCCTCATTTTTGTATACATTATTTATCATTGATTATGCGAGAACTTTTTCATTTGAGTTATGTATCTTTGTAATTATTTTGGTATAGCTTTGTCATTTGTTAAGTAATCTTTGTGAGTTGGTAAATTTATTACTGTAATAGATTAGACAACCCATCAACATTTAATGTTAGAGAATAGGGTGGCAGGGGGTAATAGGTGGGACCATTATCGATTTGTTAATTTTAGTATCGATTTTGGAAGAGGCTTGCCAAAATATCGATTTTGTAAAGATGACAAAAACTAGTATTTATTTCCGAAATTTCAATGTCCACATTTCACAAAATACAATGTTGTAAACCACAAATTTTACCAAAATACAAGAGATGTATCATATGCTATATCACCACCACCAAAATCACGAGAGATGTTGCAATTGGGAAGTAAAAGAAGAGCAATGACATGCTTTATCATCACCAAATTCTTGATATCCAACAACATCTCCCCAAAGCCACTTCCTCCCTCCCTCCAAAAACCTCACTCTCTCCTTCCCTTGGTATCACTCTCTCTCCAATTTCAATTTTTATTATTTTACTCTCTTATAACTAACAGCTACTCTAACCTCCACTCATTTCGCCTTTTCTAGGGTTTCCTCCATTCCAACTTTTCTGTTACAACTCGGCGATTCTGCTCGAGATCAGGTGGTGGTGAGGTTGTGACTATGGCGGATAAGAAGGTTTCGGCGACGTTTGAAAAGTTGCAGAATCCGGATGATGAGTCGTATTTATCGCAGAGTGAGGCGGCGGAGATCGATGAGATCATGATGGGGTCTCTTGGGTTTAGTGTTGATCAATTGATGGTATGTTTGAATTGTAAATTTAGATAATTTTTTTCTTTTAAAGCTGATTTTTAGGTGTTTTGGATTGAAATTTAATCAATTTTTCATTGTTTGTTTTACAGGAATCGGCGGGGTTGAGTGTTGCAGCAGCGATTGCGGAGGTATTTCCGTATTTGATTTTGCGCCCTCATTTATGTTTGTTTATGAATTTTGCATTGTACACCTTATTACTTGGGACATGGCAGTTGCTATATATTTTTTTTAATGATTTTAGGCATACAAGGTTATTTCGAGAACTTGCATTTTTAGGCATTTTGGTGAAATTAAAAAAATCTTTGAGCACCTTAGCAATCTGTTTATGTGAAAGGTTAAAACTATAGTAAAACGATATCCGTGATGGGACTATTATACAAATTAAGGAAATGAAAATGGAAAAAAGAAGTAGACAAATTACATATAAATAATTTTGCCTCAATTAACAGTTAAGTTGTTAAATTATGCACATGCGGAAGTAAGATGAACCTGAAACCCAATGCCTGCCTACTCCGTTAGTGAGGATCTTTTTCTTTGAAACAACGGGAATTACTCTGAAATGAGCATCTAAAGACAGTTAATTAATCGCAGTCAATGGGAGAATACCTTCACTGATGCTCATAAAATGCAACAAATAATCAGTGGAAAACAATGTAACACAATATGTTCGACGGGTTTAACAAATCTTGGACTAAGATTACATGAGGACGAAACACCCATCCTCTTTAAGCCTGAGATTCTCAATTGTGAGAGTCGTGACCAGAACCACCACACAAAAGAAAATGAAAAAGCACTTTTACCAAATAAGCTTGAGTGGACAGCCTAGATGACACAAGTGTATTAGAGATTCCGTTTCATCGCCAACTTATCGTAAAATGGTCTCATAGAGAAGACCCTGTTATTTATCCAATCCTATTATTCCATGTCCATCAGTTCACTATTTCATTCAAAACAACCGAAATCGACCATATACCAATTTTTAAGAAAATATAATGTTAAAGTTTTGAATCTGTTCTTCAATGGGGCTCTGCACCCCCAGAGTCATGTCAAAATCTAGCCATATAGAAATCTGTGCCCTCCTTCATGAAGCTGGACATTCGTTTAGAGATACTTCTCCATGGGCCAAACACAAATGAGATTGAGGACAATCTCGAAAGTTAGGCTCTGCCTAAAGTGCCATTTCTAGCAACCACAACCTTACTACAGTGACTTTCCTTAGTTCCGAAGCACCATTATCAGTTACCCAAAAAGGTGAGGTTAATCTTACAGAAAAACCTCAATCAAGTCCCCCATATTCTTAACATCCATACTGCGTCTATACTATGGATATTTTTATTACTATACCACCATCCTATAAGTTCACGCTTCTACTACCAGGGGAGGAATGAATTAGAAAAAGAGAAGGGAATTAGATAAAAGACTAAAAGGGGGCTTTAATCAATGTAAGATGTCCCATTTTATAAGAGCTCCTTCTTAAAAACAGTCGACAAACGTCATTGCTCTCAGTAACCCGATTCCATATCTCCAGACAATGAGTTTCCCTAAAGCAATTATTTGATATATTTGTGTCCCTTGATCTCAATTATACTTTCTTCATAGATTCTATAGTAGTACAACTTTATTGCACTCCTTTGTTGCTGTATACTCATCATTCTTTTTCTAATACTGTGTAATCATAGTATAAAAAAAGAGAGTATAATCTAACCCGCACAACTAATATAGCATTAGCTACTGTGTTACACCAATTTTACTACATGGCGTTTATCTCAAATTTGTGGCCATTTGTATCGTATGTAATAAATCGCCTTTGACAATGATATGACAAACTTCGTGTCAATGAAACTGTGTAAGAAGTATGGGTACTTGATCAAGGGTCATACAATTCTTTAGTTAAAAGGATATCAGCACAAAGGCTTCTTTCCAGCATCCTTAGCTAGGCAAATTTATTTCCTTCTTTGATAAACCCGCAAGGCCGTAACTATGACTGCCCAGAATGAATCCCGCAACAAATGTCTCATTTCCGTCGTATGATTATACAATTAATCACTTCCCATCTTTAATAGAGAGGACTGTCATTTCAGATTTCTATGGCCAGTGGGACGTATCATATCCTGGCAAATGCTATTAATTACTGACCAAGTGTTACTTAATGCCATGGAATTCATTTTATTTAGTATGATAAAAAGAGGGATTCAAGATGCATAGGGCTTTGATTTGTGTCAGGTGTACAAACCTACTGAATACAGTCGTGTCTTAGCTATATGCGGTCCAGGAAATAATGGAGGCGATGGTCTAGTTGCTGCTCGTTATCTCTATCATTTTGGATATAAACCTTTCGTCTGTTATCCAAAGCGCATCCCGAAGACCCTTTATACTGGTCTGGTTAATCAGGTAATTATGTCACCCACATCATTATTATTTCTTAAAACTATACTACACTTATATGCATACAAACATTTAATAGATGTTGTAATTTTGTAGCTTGAATCACTGTCGATACCTTTCTTATCAGTGGAAGATTTGCGGCAGGATTTGTCAAATGACTTTGACATTGTAGTAGATGCAATGTTCGGCTTCTCATTCCATGGTAATATAATTTTTCCTGGCCTATGTTGCTTCTCTGAAACCGAGTACTGTTTTGAGATATACTATGAAGTAAATATAGATAAGTACCTGCTTATACTATGTCCTACGATGTACAGACACAAAAGGTTGCATCAGGATCCAGTTTTGTGTGGTCATACAAGCAGAAGTACGTCTTTAGCCAACTTAAGTATTAGTAGTGTTAGAGGCTTGGATCATTTCTGAGTCTAGTTGAACCTCGAGGATAGAGTAAATGTATGCCTTGCGCGTTATGAAATTCTAAGATAGTAATTGCTACCTATTTTCAGGCTCAAGTTCTGTTTGATTAGTTAACAAAAGTTGATATTTTATCATAATCCATTTGTGTTAACCAGTAATCGTATTTGGTTAACTAGTTTTCAAGGACAACGGTAATTATATCTCTGAACAGATACACACATGGTTTGCTTTGTAGAAGAATAAATTAGAAGACTTATTATATACGGGAATTTAATTGGAGACTTGGTGATGTTCACATTTGCACAAATGCTGTCCATCACAGTAATTCCGCTTATGTTTGGCTTGAAACCACACTTTGCTAGATTTATCAGTAACTGTTTTACTGTTGGGAGGAATTTTTATCTGATATTATCTGCAGATTATATTGGCTTGTTTGTTAATAGGACCAATTCTCATCCGTACTTATTTATTAGCATCTGACATTGTATCTAAAATTTTCAGGTACACCAAGGCCACCGTTTGCCGAACTTATCGAAAAACTGATTTGCTTGCATAGCTATGATCAAGCCACTCAGAAATCACCTGTTATTGTATCCATAGATATTCCATCTGGGTGGAATGTTGAAGAAGGAGACATTGGCGGTGAAGGGATTAAACCCGACATGCTGGTATGTGTTCCATGAAATCTTAAATTTTGTTATTTCTCGGTCAACATAGAAATAATGTTAAATATGTTTTTCATAGTCTTTTGTCTCAATTTTTTTCAGGTTTCATTAACTGCTCCAAAGTTATGTGCGAAGACATTTTGTGGGCCCCATCACTTTTTAGGTGGTAGATTTGTTCCACCACTTATTGCTGAGAAGTTTAAGCTCCATCTTCCACCGTATCCTGGAATTTCTATGTGCGTCCGGATTGGAAAGCCTCCACAAGTCGAAATATCCTCTCTTAGAGAGAATTATATTTCTTCAGAGTTTCTTGAGGATCATCTAGAAGCTGACCCTTTAAATCAGGTATGAGATTGATCAATATGTTTTAGCAGTTGTAATTTTGATTTATGCACACGTTGAAGCTATCCATCAATATATATTATGGAGGAAGCAAATAGGTTCTTTGACCATGAACTAATATAATGAGTTAGGTAAATCTCGTTCTTTTATCAACCTTTATTATCAAGTAAAATTGAAAACAATCTATTTTTTACTTCTAGTTCCGCAAATGGTTTGATGATGCATTGGTTGCTGACTTGCATGAACCAAATGCTATGGCCTTATCAACCGCTGACAAGGGTGGAAAACCGTAAATATATTTTTCTTTTTCTCATTTTCGTTTCATTGAAAATTAATAGCATTACCGTTTGCTTACACTATATGGTAAACTTCGAACTTAACTCCCCCCATTTCCGAACAAAAATAAACTGTGTACTGGGGAGGGGAACTAATAAGGGTGGAAATAAGTCAGAAAACCTTTTTAATTATGTCATTTGTGAAATCTTTCATAATAATGTGAACCATGTGATGTAGTTCTTCGCGGATAGTCTTGTTGAAAGGAGTTGACAATGAAGGTTTCATTTGGTTAGTTTTCATTTAATGTCTTCTTAATTTCACAATATTCGTATTTAATCCAATTTGATTCAGAGTTTGCTAATTTTGTGTCTGAGCAACAAAATAGATAAGTTATTGTTATTTGCGCATCATTGTTTCTCAAACTTGTTATTGGGTTTTTCTTTTACCTCCATCCATCTTTTGTTTCTGCTTTTAGGTACACCAACTATGAAAGTCGAAAGGCACATGAATTATCTCAAAATCCGTGTGCGTCACTTCTTTTTTATTGGGCTGTTCTTAATCGCGAGGTAAATCATTCTGATGTGAATCATCCTCTCATGATCGTTTCTCACCATCTATGGTTTATTTACATTTATGCTATTTTGATTCAAGTTAAGTAGGGTTTTAGGGAGTTCCTAATTAACACAAGGTTAAAAGGGTACTTTTCCTAGTTTCTAGATTGTTCCCAATTAGGGTTTCTACCCCTTGTGTTCTATAAAAGGGAGGGTAGGTTTTCTATTTTATTTGGTTGTTGAAGTTGAAGTTAAGAAATTAGATTCAGTTTATTTAGTTTGTGTTTTAGAATTAGAGAAAACCATAATCTTGAATTAGGTCTAATTAACGCAAAATACATCGCAATCTTGCTTCAGCGTTGAGAGTTTTCGTTACATTATTTTTCTCATTGTATCTTATGTTATGGTCGATCTTGTAAAAGTCCCGAAAACCAAAATTCTTGTCTATTTTTCTAGGACGGTTAGCTGATAAAAGTCTATTAATATCCCTTTAGTGTTTCTTGTTTGAGAAATAACCTCTAGTCCTACTTCAGTAAATAGTTAACTTTAGTATTATGTATATAATCCTAACTCTAATCATACTTAACAACTATGAATCTATTTGGCTCGACTAGATAATACTCTCAAAAGAAATTATCACCAATAAAATTCTATTTTCTAAATATGATAATATGAAGGCAAGTAAAAATAGTAATAAGAGATTTGACTAAAATTAGCACAATCAAGAATTCTTATAATGGAAATTTACAAAAAATACTACAAGTTACTTAATTACCCAATGCACAATCCCCCCCCCCCCCCCCCCAAATCGTTATTTCTATACCAGATTCGTTGCTCTACAAAGCATACAATCCTGCATAGCTACCATGACTCATACACATGCCAAAAATAGCTGAAAACAGTTAAAGACATAAATAGCATTATAAAAATGCTACAATAAAAACAAATGACAAACTCCGAAAATTATTTATTAATTGCTACAATATACAAGTGATAAATGCTTGATTGACATTTGCAAGTACGGTCGAGCTGGCAAACAGATGACAAAGTGTTTCATTGAAGTTTGCAATACGAGCGCGAACTTTCCCCCAAAAATCACTGGTGATCCTTCTTCATGTACCTTAACAAAACTTTCTTTGTGGTACCTTAGTTTCCACAAAAGCTTTTCTTCCATGAAAAGTTTTTATTTGTCTTTGTAAAAAAAACCAAACGTTTTCATTACATCTTTATTCAAAATCTGCAAAGCTTTAACCATCTAAACTTCAAAATCGGGTAAAGGCGGATGGATAATTCTTGCTCCAACTAATGGTAGTTTTATTTCAACTAGAGACGGATGGAAACCCTATTCTTGTACCTAAGACAAATGATAAAGTGTTTTCACAAAGATGATAAAGTCTCTTCACACAAATATAAAACCCTATGCTTTATATCATAATTGTAACGATTTCATGGGGAGAAACAAAAAGAAGCTTTGCAGAATTCTTCAAAGAGGTGGTTGAAGGTTTGCAGATTTTGGCTGATGATGTAATGAAAAAGGTTGGTTTTTTTGGCAGAGACATGAAATTTTTTCATGGAAAATAATCTTTTTTGGAAGCTAAGGTACCATAAAGAAAGCTCTGCTAAGGTATCATGAAGAATGATTACTTATAATTTTGGGGGGAAAGTTCCCGCTCGTAATGCAAATTTTGATGAAAGACTGTCATTTGTTTACCAGCTCGGTCAAGTACTCGGTTGTACTTATTGACGTCAATCAAACATAAAATAATTTTTGGAGTTTGTCATTTATTGATACTGTAGCAATTTAATAATGTTATTTATGCATTTAAACTGTTTTTAGCAGGTATAGGGGTCAGGGTAGCTATATAGGGTTGTAGAGCAACGAGTCTGGCATAGAAGTAACGATGTGCCGGTAAAAAAAAGCCAAAGTAGCGAATTGAGTTTTTAGGCAACTTGTAGCATTTTTTGGGAAGTTTCCGTAAATTTTGAGTCATAACACTGTAGTCTACATAGTAGAGTCGAAATTTCCTGGAAACAATTAATTGTTGATTACCGCTGTTTCCCCACAGTTCCAGTAAATTTCAAATCCCTGTACAAAACTAATTGGTTCTTAGGTAAAACAACAGTCTCTTCTGAGAGCTCGAAATTGATCACTAATCAATGGAAATCTTCGAATCGTAGAGTTTTCAGAGGTTTTAATCCCTGATTTTCATCGTTTCGAAGAGTTTTTGACACAATTCTAGGTCAGCTTGTTTTGATGTTTGATGGCTTCGTCTTCTAAAGCTTCAAATTCAGAGAGAGTTAGGTCTAATTCAAGACCAGATTCTTCACTGTTGAAACCTCAAGCAAAATCTGTTGGTTTGGAGTTTACAATTCCAAAGAATTCAATCAACATTGATGGATCTGGAAGTAAAATTGGAAATCAAAAGAGGTCAGAGGAGTTGAAATCAAAGATGATAAACTCAATAATAGCAAATTCAACTCATGAAATGTATGCACAAGAGGTATTTGAGGGAATTCCAGAACCAGTTCATCCAGCTGGTGTGCCTGAAGAGCAAATGTCAAACAAACGTACGCCAAACTATGCTGAATTGGTAAAAGGGGTTTGTAGAACTGAAGGGACCACTTGTAGTAATTAGAGGAGCATTGTTGCAGAGGATGGGAAGTCACACATTAGTTATGCAGCAGTAGTTAGAGGTGATTTTTCAGCAAAAGGCAACATCAGAGTAAGCTACCATGAGCCATCTTTTGATATGTCTAGAGGAAATTTGTTGTTAAGTGTCCTTCTGAAATACTGGAGGAAGGGATGGCTAAATGGAACAATACTGTAACTGGGTTCTTTGTAGGTTCAGGATTTCCCTTTTACATGGTAAGGGATAGAGTTAGATTCTAATGGGGAGTGAAAGATCCTCTAAGCATGACTATGTTGGACTTTGTATATACCTTTACTTTTGGGGATCTCAAAGAAAGAGACATGGTACTTGAGCAAGGTCCATGGCATATAGGTGGGAAGTACTTTGTAGTGCAGCAATGGGAACCTTATAATACAATTGATGCAAGCAAAATTGAATCAATACCTATTTGGGTGAAGTTCATAGGACTGCCTAAACACTATTAGGCTCATCAAGCTTTGAGCTATGTAGCAAGTGCTATAGGCAAGCCAATATGTTTAGATAAAGCCACAAAGAGCTCTTCAAAAATGGCTTTTGCAAAGTGTTGTGTTGAAATTACACCAGGCCATACATTGCCTGGTTCTATTCATGTTGATAGGGGAGATGGAACTCTAGTGGAAGTTGAAGTAGACTACCCATGGAAGCCACCAGTATGTGAAGAGTAATGTATTTGTGCATCATTCTTACAGATGTGAGAAGGCCAGAGAGACGAGAAAAAGCCTAAAGAGCAAAACAAGTCACAGGGTCAAATCCAAAAGGAGGAGATAGAACATAGAGAGAGTTTCTCAGGTTTGAAGGAAAAAAATGGAAGAGGAGAGAGAATATAGCAACTGATCCACAAACCACTACGTTCTCAATAGGAAAACTGAGTACAGATTGTATTGCTGCAAAGCCCTCAACTGAAGAAGGGATAGCTAACCAACAAATGGATCCGGGGTGATGCGATTTTCCGGTGGCAGTTCGGACTGACCCCGGACCGGCTAGACTCCCCGGACGACAATGGTTGCATCATTTTGGTTCGTTTGTGATTGATGAAGTTCTCTGACCTCGGCGAAACTCTCGTTTTCGAGGAAATCGACAAATTTGGCGACACTTTCAACGTCGATGTTCAAGCTTTCAAAGGTATTGAAGAGTCGGGTACCCTCGCCTTCCGAATCAGGCCGCTCATGTTGGATTTGATGCAAGTTGACTCTTTTCCGCGCCCCACAATACGTAACGGTGTTGGTTTAGTTGGATCTGCCTTTGCGTTTCTTCCATCACGCATAAACGTACCCATTGGTCGACAACGTCCCTTACCCCTTGACGAACTCTCTTTGTTTCCATGAGTTCCCTCGCTCTCTGTTCCTTGATCACTATTTTTTAGATTAGACATTGAATTTATGGTTGAGATTGACATCACCGTAACCATCATCGCCTTGATTTGGTTAGACATCATTTTTTTTTGAAGCGGTGAGTTCTTTGTTGGACTTCATAAGTAACGCGGTAGAATCTTTCACGGCCTTCAAACGTTTGCCCTGAGTTGGTTGTTTTGCCTTCTTCGGTGTTTTCTTCCTCAATGTACGTTGACAAAAAAAAAAAAAAAACTCTGAAGAATCGAGTTGGCTTTGATATCAAGTTGTTAGAAACTACGTGTAGAAGCGATTAATCAACACTAAATTAGAAAATAACGATCTCTTTATTCACTAGCTTAAAAATACTACAAGTTCTTCATCCCCATCTAGGGTTCTCTTCTCTTTCAAAGCTCAACCACCACCCTTCTCCCCTAGGATTCTTCTCGATATAGGAGATCCCTACCTCTCTCCACTCTCCCGACAAAATAGGAAACTACTAAGAGATCGGTCACATAGGAAACATGCATAGGTCGTGGTCGTGATGACCCATGACGTATCAAATATCAATACAAAGATTAAAACTCTGAGCTTATCAATGGTGGGCCAATTAGAAACTACGGTAAAAGATATCAATTTGGATAAAGGAAGAAGGAATATAGTAGCAAATTGGGATCAAACAAGTATTCTTGAGTTTACTCCAAATGGTAGAATAATTCTTATGTGGGACCCTTTGATTTATAAAGTCGTGGTAATTGCAAAAACTAGCCAAATTATTCATGCTAGAGTTATAGTGAAGGCTACCTCAATTAGTTGGTTCTACTCTTGCTATTGGAATAGGTTACTTAGTCAATTTTTTGTCTTATTAAATTCAGCCTTACTTAGGTTGTAACAGCCCTTTAATTAGGCTTATAACAACCCCTTAATTAACTTAGTAACAACTGTTGTAACAGCCCCTTAATTAGCTTTGTAACACTTGCTGTAACACAGTCTTTGTAATCCCTTTATAAACTCTCATAGGGAGAAGAAATAATTCAGTCAGTTCATTACAATTCAATCTCTCTACATGGTATCAGGTGTAAAGTAGAGAAAAGGAAGAATAAAAGAGGAATCCTACCCTCCAAAGAAGCCCTTTTGTACTGCCCTCCGTCTTTGTTCTCATGTCCAACCCCTTTTAAGGTTGTTCCTGCACACCATTGTCTTGTTCAGCCCTTTTTAAGGCCTTGTCTTATCAGCCTTTTTGTCTTGTTAAGTTCTAAGTTATAATACTTGTTTGGTGTTGCTTCTCTGTCTGTGTTAATATGCAAATCCTTCAACGGAATCTTTTGCATCAACGGAATCCACGTTGTATCTTTACTATTTAGAATGGAAATGAGAATCTATTGAATTTCCCACATTCTCATCGAATTACTAGTGTTCTTCTAAATGGCCGAAACTTCTCGTCTTGGTTCAAATTTATCCAGCTTTTTATGGGGGCGAGGGTAAAATTGATTGGCTCCTACCCGACAAGGTGCCTTGTCCTTCTAAGACTGATGCTACCTATAATACTTGGTTTATGATGAATTGCATGATCCTTGGCTGATTTTTCAACTCTATGGAAACCAAGATTTATGAGCTCTTCATCTTTCATTAGACGGTTGATGGTTGTGGGCTGCTTTATCATAAATGTATTATACCTCTAATAATGAAGTCTGAGTCTATGAGTTATACAGGGAACTTGGTCAGGTTTTTCAAGGTTTCTTGTTTGTTACTGCTTATTTTGGATATCTAAAAAATAGGTGGGAAGAGCTTGCCGTCTATGCAGTCTATACCTCTTTGACAGATATTACTGACATGGCTCCTTCCATTGCTTCTGCGATTAAAAAAAAAGAGGAAAAATAAAATGTTCATCAGTTTCTTATTAGCCTAAAATATGACTTTGAGGCCATTCGCATACAGGTTCTCAATACTACATCTCTTCCGAATCTTGGTGAAGCATATGCATTCATTGAGAAACATGAGCGTCGTATAAAGTTAACCTCGAAAGTCAGTTGTTTATGATTCCACCATTCGCTGATTAAATGTCATTTGCTGCCAACTTCTGTTCTCAGGTATAATCGCGAGATTCCTGTTATACTCCATCTGGGGAAATCTTAGACGTACCCGACCATATTATGATAACCGCAAACGAGATGGCCATTAGAGACATGTTTCTATTAACAAGGCTATTTTAGGTTATTTTAGTCCCACATTGGTTATTCATAGAAATAGCTTACTATCTCTCTCCTATATATAAAGAGTATGATGTTAGTCTGATTCACGCCGTTCTCTCTCTGGTAACGTTGTTCTGATCGCAACCTAAGCTTTCACAATTTTTTTTTAGTTTTTTGGATCTGATTTTGAGATGCGATAGATGTTGATCTGAATCTCAGATCTGTTTGGTTTATTTGAGGTAATCGATCGCGATGGCTATCGGTGACGAGTCGAGTTCGATTTCGACTGTTTCTTCGATTGGAACGAGTAAAGATGTCCAGTCCTTCAACTCTGTTCATGATAATCCGAATCTGAAGATTACGTTACAACTATTAGATGGCTTGAATTATGTTCGATGGGCACAGTCCGTGAAATTGTTTGTTGGTGGCCGTGGAAAGATAAGGTTTTTTCTTGGCACAAAAAGAGAACTTGCAGAATCAGATCCGAGTATGCAAAATGGTTCTCGGATGATTCGATGGTGAGAACTTGGTTGATTAATTCTATGCAGCCGACGATCTTCCCTGGGTATTTATTCATAAATAATGCGCATCTGATTTAGGGATCACTTCGTAAGGTATATTCTCAGCGTGAAAATAATGCTAGGATCTTTCAACTTTCCAATGAGATTGGAATTTTAAACAAGGTACTCAGACTTTGGGGATGTATTATGCGAGACTTCGATCGAGTTGGGAAGAAATATCTCATTATGATAGCTTCATCGAGTGGCCAGCTAGCGCACCAACTGAAAAAGTTTCTATTCCACCTACGGCAGCAGAGATTTATGCAAAGATTGTGGAGAAGACTCGGGTGTTTCAATTTCTTGCTGGGCTCAATCCCGACTTTGAGTATGCACGAGTTCATCTACTTGACAGAACTCCTTTTCCAACTCTTACGCATATTGTCTCTCCAATCAGAGTCGTCGGTCACTTATTCTTCATATCTTTTGGATCTCTTCAGAGGCTTCTGTTATGGCTATTCGTTATGCTTATCCGACATCACTATCAGTTCCTTCACAAACTTCACATACATCATCACCTAGTCTTTCTTTGTTACCAGCGGCTTCCGGTAACTTTCGCCCCCCGAGGAAGAAGTGTGATTATTGTGGTAAGTGGGGACATCTAAAGACAACTTGTCATACTTTGCACGGTCGTCCTGCTGGTTATCAATCCCGCCCATCTCAGTCCTCAGTACACTTATCTGCCGACTCTAGTGCGCTAGATTCTTCGGCCTTTAGTGCTCTCTCTCAAGATGAAATGAATAGGTTTCAACAGCTTCTCTCTATGTCTACCATACCGGTAGCTTCTCATGCAGGTAACTTTGCATCTATAAATAGTATTTCTGCATCTTCGACTTTGCCTTGGATTGTTGACTCGGGTGCAATCGATAATATGACTGGTATGTCTTCTCTTTTTCGGTCTTACGCTTCTAGTTCATGGCGACGGACTGTTCGTCTTGCCAATATAATTGAGACTTATTGTAGGGAAGGGTTGTACCCCGATTACAGATTCCCTTTCTTTACCTGATCTCCTTCATGTCCCTTAGTTGGATACTAATCTTCTTTCTGTTACTAAAATTACCAGAAATAAAAATTGCAATATAACCTTCTTTCCTGATTATGTTGTTTTTCAGGATCTGGTGTCACGGAAGATGATTGGCAGTAGACGTGAAGAGGGTGGTCTTTATTTCTTAGATGGACATGTCTCTTCTCTTCTATTTCTCCTCAAGTTCTCCAGTTAAAGTCTATGTCTAGTAGTAAAAATATAAAGCGGGTGCTATGTTGGCATCACCACTTAGGTCATATTTCCTTTCTACGTTATTTGTTTTATTCTTTCTTTTATAAAGTATCCATGTCTGACTTGTTTTGTGAGACGTGTGAACTAGCTAAACATCGTTGTAGCACGTATTCGTTGAGTATTAATAAAACTTCTTATTGTTTTGATATTGTGCATTCGGATGTTTGGGGTCCTTCCCCAGTTACCTTTAGTTTAGGATTTTGTTATTTTGTGTTGTTCATTGACGATTTTTCGAGGTGTACTGGGTTTATTTGATGAAATCCAAAGACGAGGTCTCCCCTATTTTCCAGACATTCATCGCAATGGTTCTTACTCAGTTTGGGAAACTATTAAAGTTATTTGTTCTGATCAAGGTGGGGAATTTATGTCCCAAGTTCTTCACAAATTCTGCAATGTCAATGGCATTCATCAAGTCTCTAATACAAAAACTCCGCATCAAAATGGTAAATCGGAAAGGAAAAATCATCATATTCTTGATCTTGCTCGTGCTATGTCAATTGGCATGACTGTCCCCTCGTGTTTTTGGTTTGACGTTGTTCTTACGGCGGTGTTTCTTATCAACCTGTCTTCGTTTCGAGTTCATGGTTTTCGCACCCCGTATTCTATTCTTTATCTTGATCGTTCTGTTTTTCATATTCTACCTCATGTTTTTGGGTGTATGTTTCGTCCAAGTCACTGGGTCAGCTTGTAAACTAGATTCTCGTGTCTTGAAATGTATATTCCTGGGTTACTCTTATGCTCAGAAGGGTTATAGGTGCTTCCATCCCTCATCCCGTTATTTCACCTCTATAGATGTCACTTTCTTTAAACATGCTCTGTTCTTTACGGGCGGTGTTCTCTTTAGGGGGAGTGTTTTCCAGTTCGTTCTCTTCCTTTAGAAGGTTTATCTTCTCCTCCTTCAGATCTACTTCCGTTGAGTATTCTGTGTGAGTTTGCAATCCCATCTTTAGTTTCACCTACAGTTTCACTTCCTTTATAGGTTTATTCTCGATGATATCCAGGACGCCAGCCTCCTACACCAGACTACCAAACATCCTCTGTAGCTCCAAGTCTGCCACCTGCCATCGATTTACCTTTATCAAGTATTGAGTCTTCTCCTACCGCTTCTATACCAGTTCTGATGATGATTCACCTGTTTCTCATAGTGATGATGATAGACCGATTGCTATTAGGAAAGAGAAGCGTAATGCAAGGAAGCCTGATAGATATTTAGATATAGCGGTTTATTCTATCGTTGAATATACTTCAAATCATCGTTTATTTCTTATTTATAAAGCTTTTCTAGCTTCTTTCTTTGGTTGATATACCACGTACAGTGGCAGATGCGTTAGCCAAACCTCATTGGAAGGTTGCGATATTAGAAGAGTTACATGCATTTGAGATCAATAATATCTGGTCATTGGTTTCTCTCCCGCCTGGACGTACATCATTCGGATGTAAATGGTGTTTACGATTAAAGAAAATCCAGATGGAACAGTAAGCAGGTACAAGGCTCGATTAGTTGCTGAGGGGTATGAACATATACATGGTGTTGATTATCAGGAGGCGTTTGCTCCTGTGGCCAAGATGAATACTATTCGAGTCATCTTTTCTATTACTGCGTCGAAATCTTGGCCCCTTTTCCAGATGGATGTGAAGAATGCATTTCTAAATGGAATATTGCAGGAAGAGGTCTATATGTCTTCACCTTCAGGTTTTTGTCCCGCTTCTGCTTCTGGCTTGGTATGTAAGCTAAAAAAAGTCTATCTATGGGCTTAAGCAGTCTCCTCGTACTTGGGCTGATACATTTGGTACCGGTATGATTGACTTTGGTTATATTCCGAGTAGTGCTGACCATACTTTGTTTCTTCGACATTCTGGTAGGAAGACTGTTGTATTGCTTGTCTATGTTGACGATATTATTATTACATGAGATGATATTCGGGGTATTAGTGAACTGAAATCTTATCTCTATACCCGCTTTCAGGTGAAGGATCTTGGTCCCTTGCGTTATTTCCTTGGGATTGAAGTTGCTCGTTCTAGTTCCGGTATTTTTATCTCTAAGAGAAAGTATATTCTTGATCTTCTCTCTGCTTCAGTTCAGCTTATGTGTCGTCCTGATACACCTCTAGAACTAAATCATCGCCTGACCGATTTTAAGGGGGAGTTATTGGGGGATATTGGACAGTACTAGCGGTTTATTGGGAAGCTCCTCTATCTTTCTTTTACCGGTCCTGATATTGCATATGCGGTTGGAGTTCTTAATCAGTTTATGCACAAGCCGCGCCATCCCCATTTTCAGGCAACTATTCGTGTTCTTCGGTATCTCAAGGGGTGTCCTGGTTGTGGCATTTTATTTCGAGATCATGGTCATTCTTGAGTCGAGGCTTGGACTGATGCTGACTATGCAGGTTCATTATCCGATCGTCGTTCCACTTCTGGCTATTGTATCACTATTGGTGGTAATTTGGTTACATGGCGGAGTAAGAAACAAGACGTTGTTTTCATGTCCAGTGCAAAAGCAGAGTACAGGGCCATGGCTCAAGGTGTTTGTGAGTTAATATGGCTTAAAGGTCTTCTACAAGAGCTTCGGAGATCAGTCTCTCTTCCTATGACGCTTTATTGTGACAACAAATCTGCTATTAACATTTTGGCTAATCCGGTGCAACATGATCGTACCAGACACATTGAGGTTGGTAAGTACTTTCTGCATGAGAAGCTTAAATCTGGACAGATTCAGACTCTCTATGTTTCAGCTTCGCAGCAGCTTGCAGATTTTCTCACGAAGGCCGTTAGTAGCAGATTATTATTAGATGTTTTGTCCAAGCTGGGCATGTGCGATATTCATGCTCCAGCTTGAAGGAGTTATTTTATGTTATTTTAGTCCCACATTGGTTATTCATAGAAGTAGTTTACTATCTGTCTCCTATATATAAAGAGTATGATGTAACCTAAATAATAATTCAATAATAATATTTTTCTCTCTTTAATCTATTTATACAATTTCCAGCTTCACCCAGAGCTACTACCGAAGAAAAAGTATGGCAAGTCTAGGGGTAATAAGCCTCGCATAGTAGCTATTTTAGAGTTTATCAAAGTTCATATTCTGGGGGAGCTCCTGCCATTATTGAAAGGACACTGAATTTGAGGACGGACTTCTCATTCTCAGGGAGGAGAAAACAATTGGTAATTCTACAGCTATGTCAGCTGCCACAGGTACATCCACTACATGTCATGCTAAGAGTGTAAATTCCCCATCTATCTGGATTCTTGATTTAGGTGCCAATGATCACATAATTGGCGAGTTCAATATTCTTGCAAATCCCCATATCCCATTTAATTAACATGTTCTTATTGCTAATGATTCACTCACTAAAGTCCATAGTAAAGGCACAGTTCACTTGTCACCTCAGATTTTCCTATAGTCTATTTTATATGTTCCGCGTTTTACTCTTAATTTTTTGTCTGTTAACCGTCTTGCCAAGAATCTTAATTGTGCTGTTGTTTTCCTCTTTAATTTTTGTTATCTTCAGGACTGGAGTACGAGGCAAATTTTTTGTAGGGGGTATAAGTATGATGGCTTGTACTACTTTGGTGATCCACTAACAGTTCCACCGTCATCTATTTCCTGTTTGTATGCTAGTGTCTTGCCTGAGTCAGGCCATTATGTTTTTTCATTGGAGTCGTTAAAAATTTGGCATACTCTCGGTTGGGTCATGTGAATTTTTAGTATCTTTGTGTTTTGTTTTCTGATTTAAAATAGTATGCAAGAATTCTACGTTTCGTTGTGAGATTTGCTCTTTATCTAAACATGTCCGAAATAGTTATATTCCTCACATGCACAGATCCCTTTCTGGGGACCTTCTCCTGTCATTGCATTGTCTGCATTGTCTGGGCATAGATATTATGTAACTTTTATCGATGATTATACTAGATTTACTTGGGTTTACTTGCTTCATAAAAAATTTGTGTTCCTAACTTTGTTTATGAATTTTTTACAACTCGTTAAAGCACAGTTTAATGTGGTTGTTCGGGGGATTAGGTTAGACAATGCTAAGGAATATGTGTCTAATGAGTTTGTCTCGCATCTTAACCTACGAGGTATTCTACAGCTACTTACTTGTCCTTATACTCCAAAACAAAATGGGGTCGCCGAGAAGAAATAGGTCTCTCATGGGCATTGTTCGTTGTTTGATAAAGGGTATGAATGTTCCCAAGTCTTACTGGCATTTTGCCGTGCTCACCTCCGCTTACCTGCTTAACCGTACCCCTACTAGGATCTTTAGCGGTCAGGCTCCTTATTAGCTTGTATATCATGGTCGTGTCCTTTATCCTATTATTCTCAGGGTGTTTGGTTGTGTTTGTTATGTTCATGACAAGAGTCCTCGTACCAAACTGGATGACAAGTCTATTTGGTGTATCTTCTTAGGGTACTTTCCTCTCTCTAAAGGTTATCGATGTTATGATCCCTCTCGTCGCCACATTTATCATACTATGGATGTTACTTTTGTTGAGCATATTCTTTTCTTTGGTACTACTTTGTACATACAAGACATTTTGCCACCATTGGAAGAGAAACCTTCCGTTGTTTATCCTATGCCTATTATTGATTATCCTCCGGTAACACCTACCACCCGACCTTTCAAGGTCTACACTCGTCGTCCATGCGCTCAACTTGCTCTTGTACCATCTGTCTCAGGTAACACACCTTTTTCTGATCTCCTTGTTATGTACCCAATGATACATATGTCATTGTTGATATTCTTGTTATCGATGATACTTTTTATGATGCTCCACCTGTTGTGCCTCGTTACCATACAAGGTGCGTGGTCCTCATGAGAAGTATGGTTTTCCTACTAAGCATCCCATTGCTAAGTTTGTTTCTTAGCAAAGTATGTTTGATTCTAACCGTGCTTATATATCTTCCACCTCTGCAATCCGGATTCCTCGATCCGCGTCTGAAGTTGTGGTTGATCCGCATTGGGTAGTAGCGATGCAAGCTGAGATGGATGCCCTAGTACATAACTGGATTTGGGAGATGGTTCCGTTACCTCCTAAGGTCTGATCAGTAGGGTGTCGATGTTGGAGTATATGGTGTGACAATATGGAATAGAGTAGTACGGTGAAACGTGTTACATAGGATCAAGTCAATGAGGTTACTTGCTATGCAAGTTAATGTCTAAGACTATACTATATTCTATTATGGGGCCTTATTGAATTAGAAAGTCACATAGAGAGAGAAACCTACTATTACTGAAAATAAAAAATATAATCTAGTCCTGGACATTAACTTGCATAACAAGTATCCTCATTGACTTGATCCAATGTAATACACTTCACCGTACTAATGTGCTCCATATTGTCGCACCATATACTGTAACAGTCGATGGGTGTTTAATGTGAAATTTTTGTCTGATGGGACAATAGACTATAAGGCCCGTCTTGTTGCTTAGGGCTTTATATAGGTACCTGGACATGATTTTGGTGATACTTTTGCTCTGGTTGTTAAGCTGTTCGTCTTCTCATTTCCTTGGCTGCTTCCTGCCATTGGCCTCTTTATCAGTTGGATATGAATAATGTTTTTTTAATGGTGATCTTGATGAGATTATCTAAATGGTTCCGCCACCAGGCTTTCGTGGTAAGGGGGAGTATGCCGATAAGGTATATCGTCTACGAAAGTCTTTGTATGGGCTTAAGCAATCACCACGAGCATGGTTTTGCCGGTTTAGTGAGGTGGTTCTCTAGTATGGCTTTCTCAGATGTCATTCAAATCATGCTGTATTTGTCAGGTGCAATTAAGGAGGTTCTACCTATCTTCTAGTTTATGTCGGCGACATTATTATTATAGGAGATGACGTTGCTCGTTGTTCGCATTTCACAGATTAAGGAAGCTCTTGGGAAGGTATTTGAGGTGAAGGACTTAGGCCATTGCGATATTTCCTTGGG
Organism: Kingdonia uniflora; assembly: GCA_014058105.1. NCBI lineage: Eukaryota > Viridiplantae > Streptophyta > Magnoliopsida > Ranunculales > Circaeasteraceae > Kingdonia > Kingdonia uniflora. Next base: position 515,370 of record JACGCM010000843.1, read on the forward strand.
CTTGAGGTGGCTAGATCTCCTAAGGGAATTTCCTTAGCACAGAGGAAATATGTTATGGATTTGCTTAGTGATGCAGGGATGCTTGGGTATAAACCAGTCTGCACTCTTCTTGTTCCGAATAGTAAGTTGACTGTAAGATCATGACCTCTTTTATCAGATTCATCGGCGTATCACTTGGTAAACGCTAGACCGGATATTTCCTTTGCTGTGAGCAGGGTCAGTCAGTTCATGCATGTACCATGTCAGTCTCATTTGGATTCATATTCTTCGATATCTAAAGTCATGTCTGGTCTCGAATTATTTTATGCTGCTGGAGCACAAGGTCCCCTGGAGTGTTTACACAGATTCTAATTATGGAGGGTCTTATGATGGTCATTCTACTACTGGTTTTTGTACTTTCCGTGGAAATCATCTTATCTCATGGAAAAGCAAGAAGCAAGCTGTTGTCTCTCATTCGTCTATTGAAGATGAATATTGCGCATTAACACTTGAAACGTGTGAGGTTATGTGGTTGTGTTCCATCATGAGTGAGTTAGGCTTTGCCATGGCAGGGTCATCAGTCTTACACTGTAATAATAAAGCTACCATTCATTTAGCTTCTGATTTTGTCCTTCATGAGCAAACAAAACATATAGAGATTGATGTGCACTTTTTGCGGAAAAAAGTTCGCTATGGGATTGTAACTCTTTCCTTTTTAGGACAAAGTCACAGGTTGTTTATACTCTCATCAAGCCAGTTGGAGTGCCCGATCTCCGCTTTTCAATTGATAAGCTCGGTCTTCTAGATATCTTCGCACCAACTTGAGGGGGAGTATTGGAAATTTGGAATATGTTACTTAGTCAGTTTTTTGTCTTATTAAATTCACCCTTACTTAGGTTGTAACAACCTTAATTAGGCTTATAACATCCCCTTTATTAGCTTAGTAACAACTGTTGTAACAACCCCTTTAATTAGCATATTAACAATGCTGTTACCAGTCCTTGTAATCCCTTTATAAACTCTCCTAGAGAGAAGAAATAATTCATTCAATTCATTACAATTCAATCTCTTTATACTTGCATTTATGCTTTAAATAACCCTGAAGGAAGAAACAGCTTATGGGAGTTATTGAAGTTTTATGCAACTAGTAATCAAGAACCTTGGCTTCTCCTGTGAGATTTCAACTGTTTCGCCTATGCAGAAGAAAAGAAAAAGGGAAATAGTTTACGAGAGAGTGAATTCATGTCCCTAGGAAACTGCATCGGCCACCTTAAATGGACAGGTATGAAATTCACTTGGACAAATTATCAAGGACCTGATACTAGGATTTTCTCCAAATTAGATAGGACAATGGTTAATGAAGGTTGGTTGGATTCCTTTCCTTTGTCAGAAGTAAATTTTCAAAGTTTACTCTAACAATTGAAAGACAAAGAAGGAATGCTCCTTTTAGATTTTCTACCGCATGGGCCACTCATCCTCAGTTTCTCAATTTTGTAAAAGAAGTGTGGGCCCAGCCTGTCCAAGGTTTTCCTATGTATGTGATTGTACAGAAGCTGAAACTGTTAAGATATGCTTTGAAAACTTGAATAAAAGAGGTTTATGGTGCTCTACTAGGAAGAAGATTCAAGATAATAGAGGTAATCTTCAGAGAATACATGAGAGATTGGAGAATGGTGATGACAATTATGAGTCTTTGATTCAACAAGAGAGATCACAAGAAAAAGTCTTAAACTACTTGTTTTACCAAGAAGCTCAAGCGGAGAGACTTGCTTTCTTTGGGGCAAGCAAATACAAAATACTTTCATAATTCCATCAAAGAGAGGGTAAACATCAACCAAATATCTGAAATCAATTGTCAAGATGGGAATGTTGCAGATTCTCCTCATCTTATCTAGCAGGAAGCAATATCTTTTTACTCAGCCTTACTAAAGGATTCTGATGGTATCACTGATGAGTCCTTTCATATTTCCAAGAGGATCTCTAGCTCCCAAGCAGATGAACTCATTATGGATTTTATAAATGAAGATATAAGGGACATGGTGTTCAAGGAGAAAGATGATAAAGCTCCAGGAATTGATGGAGTCTATGTCTATTTCTATAAAATCTGTTGGGAAATAGTTGGTACCTGATGTCACAAAGGCAATTAGAAGCTTTTTCAAACAATCAAGACTGCTCCCAGAGGTAAATATAACAATCTTGAAGTTTCTTTCCAAAATTTCTGATCCCCAATCCTTTGCTGACTTTAGACTTATATCTCTATGCAATGTCTTGTATAAATTTATCACTAAGTTGTTGGCTTTGAGAATGAAGAGATGTTTAGATGGAATTATTGATCCATGTCAGTCAGCTTATATAAATAGAAGGTATACAGGATAATGTGTTACTTGCTCATGAGTTGGCTAGAGGATTTGAAAGAAAGAATGGAGCAGATAAAATGATGCTTAAAGTGGACATACACAGCTTTTGATTCTGTGAAGTGGGGTTACTTGTTTGTGGTTTTGGCTAGGTGGGTTTCCCTTAAAGATTTACAAACTGGATCAAACTTTGTGTGGCAATAATGAAGTTTAAGATTGATATCAATGGCATTTTCATGGGTGTTTTTTTTTTTTTTTCTAGTAGCAAGGGGATAAGGCAGGGAGATCCACTCTCCCTACCTATTTACTATAACAATGCAACCATTGTCTGAAAACCTTAACAGAGCAACTATTTCTGGAGATTTGAAAGTTTTTCAAAACTATAGAACTCTCCTCATATCACACATTCTATTTGCAGATGACCTTCTTCTCTGCCTGAAAGCAAGCATACAAAATGCTGAAGAAAGTAAGATTTTACTTCATCAGTTTGCACTATTATCTGGTTTGAGGATCAATGCAGCCAAAAGTTCCATTTTATTTACAGGGTCAACCCCAGATGATGTGAAGAACAATATTGTTGGTATTCTCCAATTCAAAGAAGAAAATCTCCCTGTAAAATACTTGGGCTTACCATTGCTTGCTGCAAAATTGTCTGAGAAAGAGTGCGTGCCTTTAATCAACAAGATTCAAAAGAGAATTACAAACTGGAAACACAAAAAACCCTTTCCTTTGGGGGAACACTGGAGCTCCTTGAAACAGTGCTACTATCATTCTCAGTTTATTGGCTAGGATGTTTTGGTTTCCCAAAACGTGTGATTGCCAAAATAGAGAATTTTTCAAAGATTTTTTGTGGTTAGGTTCTGTGGACACCAAAGTAATATCCAGTGTAGCATGGAGGGATGCATACTTGCCTAAACAAGAGGGTGGTCTTGGTCTGAAGCAGTTGAAAGAGTTTGCAAACTCCATTCTTGCAAGAACTGTTTGGAATCTTATAAATGGAAAGCAGAACTTGTGGGTGAAATGGATTAATGAAAAATATTTCAAAGAGTGCAGTTTCTGAACCATGAAGATCCCAGATGATTGCTCTTGGGGTCTTAGAGCTATGCTGAAAAGAAAAAGCTTTGTTCTCATAAACGGTAAGTACATTGTAGGAGATGGTAGTACTTTCTCTTTCTGGCATGATCTTTGGTTAGCTGGATAATTACTTAGTATGAGATTTAATCACCCAAACATTATTCTTTCTGGTTTTTAGAATGAAAAGAGACTAAACAAAACCATAGATGGAGAGGACTAGTTACTGCCTACTAGCAGAATTAGATCTCAAGAGCTCAACCAAATTTGGGAAGAGATAAGAAATTCTTAAAAGCCTGATGGTTCCTGTAAAGATCTTATCGTTTGAAAGCCTGCAAAAATAGTAAGTTCTCTCCAAAATCTGCTTGGGAAAGCTTAAGAAGTTCAAGTGAGGTAGTTCCTTGGTTCAAAACAGTGTGGAGTAAAACATTTATGCCTAGATACATCTCATCCTATGGATGGCAGTTAGGAGCAGACTTAAAGCCAGAAATTTTCTTGTTCAAATTGAAGTCTTAAAGGCTTCCTATTGTTCCCTATGTGGTGCAAATGAGGAGAACAGATCTCACCTTTTCTTTGATTGAATCTTCTCAAACTTCATGTGACACTTGGCAGATGGGAGGATGAGTTCAGTTGGCTAACAAATGACTCAAATCTTGATGCAGCTATCAAATTTCTTCTCAAAGCATCCTTTGCAGTCACAGTCTATCTATATGGGAAGAGAGAAATCAAAAGCAATTCAAAAATTTATCCAAGTAAAAAGAAGATGTCGTATTGAAGATAAAGAATATCCAGAAAGTTCAAGTTTCCGAGTTTGAATTTTGGGGTAACTCAACAAACAAGCAAATTCTGCTTAATTGAGGTATTAATGCAAGGATTAAGCAGCCTAAAATTCCTGAATTTGATAGGTGGAACAAGATACAACTCACATGGTGATACTGAATATTGCTTGCTCAATAGGAGACATACATCAATTTGGGGTATTCTTCAGACTTCAGAATGGTATACCAGTTTGTTCATACATTGCAAAAGCTTCAGAAAATCAGGATAAAGAAGATAGGATGTTATCTGCAATTATACAGGGTCTGGATATTGCTATTGCTTTATTACTGTTGGATATTGAAATTTGTATAGAGTCAATGTTGCTAACAAGTTCTATCAACAACAGTTGGCCTTATTGGAGGAAAATGAAGAAATATTGAGAAATTGACAAAAGAAAGGAGAAGCTGGAGAAGTCTTCCTTCAGATTTATAAGATTTATAAAGCCTCTTCAAACAAGACTACAAATTATATTATTAACCATTGTACAAATCCTTTGTTATTTCTTCTTCTTTTTCATTAGAGCTAACTAATCTTTGTAAGATAGATGCTATTGGGATTTCCCATAGGTTGTAATTCTTTCGTTTTGAATAAAGCGGTGGGGGTCTGCCTAACCCCAACTTTCTCTTTTAACAAAACAGTCTATTCCAAATCTAAAAAGGATGTAACTAGCCATTCAACCATTAGAATGTGTTTTTTTTTTCCTTTAATTATGAAAAGCAATAAATCAACAACGTAAGCAATCACAATTCCAATGTTTTGATAACGTTTCAGACTCTCAAAACAACTTTTCAGTATAATTGGTAGCCACAGTAGCGAGATCTCAGGACTAAGTAACTAACAGATTAGTCTCCTTGAGGATTTCTTGTTGCACAGTGGTTGACTGCTAACAATATGACCTTTAATCTGAAAGATTCTATACAGCATGAAATAGTGGTTAAATTAGCGATTGTTTGAAATCTGAAGGTATCTGTAATGGTTTTTATTTTCTTAGGTAAGAGTGGAAGGAACCGTGAAGAAAGTTTCTGATGAGGAATCAGAGAAATACTTTCATAGCCGCCCCCGTGGAAGTCAGATTGGAGCAATAGTTAGCAAACAGGTCTCTTTAGCTTTTGTCAACATGATAGTTCCAAAAATCGTCAAACTTTACATTTTCTGTTATCAATTCGTTCTATTTGTGATATTGTGTCTTATTATGTTTTTCTCAGAGTAGTGTGGTACCTGGAAGATATATGCTTCATCAGGAATACAAGGAACTGGAAGCTAAGTTTTCTGGCGGGTTAGTTTGACAAATTTAACTAACAAATATCATAGATATTGCTCTTCTATTATCATATTTTATTTTTGCATTTATTGGATGCTGAAAACTTATCTAAGTGTCCAAGTCCCTAGGATACGGTTTTGATTGTTGTAGTTACAGTAAAAAAACTATATGTCGCATTCTTGATTATCAAATAAAATGTTTTAAGGTCCATTAGATTTTTAATGTGTGACTGCACTCATTTCACCTGTGAGGCTGTGAGTTTTGTTTCACTGCATGTTAATAGTTTCTTGCTATAAGAATTATCAAATAAAGCAGGAAAGGACCAGTTAAGTGATTCTAAGTATGCATTTCCACATGTAGAAGTTAAAGAAAAAAGAAGAAAAGTTTCCAGTTTGATGTTTCCTATAAAGTTTCACTTACATCTAAGTACTAATTTTTACAAGTAGAAGTTTAAGAAAATAGAAGAAATACTTTGCTATAAAATCATTTGACGAGGTCACGAGGATCTTCGTTGTGTAGCTTGAGAGCGTAGCTATGGTAAATCAAATAGAAAAGGGCCATTAGCTTCTGTCGTTAAAGTAAATCGTTGAAAAAGATGAGCTATTTTATAAATACAGTGGAAAACTTGGAAGATTTTTCTAACATTTAAGAGTTGATATTTTTTTTTTTTGGGAGGAATAGAAGGGCATCCTAGCACCAAGTTCAGTATAAAAGTCCACAGTCAAATCCCTCTTGCCATGAAGTTCCATTACTAGAGTAGAGCTTAAAAGATGCCGCTTGTATATAAATTTCCACACTTTTTTTGTGCATATATAATTTATTATAGTGCAAAATCAATACAAAGGGTGGATGTTAGCTTGAGCCCTTACATATTACATTCTTAAACATGCAACTCCAATTTTATCTAAAAAAATTGTAGCCTTGATATTTCTTGGAAGGCTACTATTGTCTCTATGCTCCATAGTGATTTGCTTACTCCCTTCTTTTGAAAAACCATCAGCAGATCGGTTTTCTTCTCTAAAATTGTGTTCAAGAGAGATTCCCATTTGATGCCGCTCCATAATCTTATTCCATGCTGCAGTGAACTTAGGCACTACCCTTCCTCTCTTGTTGTACCAAAAATTATGACCAACAGAATCCCTAACTATGCCTTCAGCTCCACATTTCACATTTATGGCCGAACCATCAGTGTTTAATTCGAATACTCCAGTAGGTGCTTTGGTCCATTTGATGATTTTAACCCTTTTTGTTTAATCATAGCTCTTCTAATGTGCAGCATGTTAAAAGACAGTTCGTCAGAATAATTGCAGTCTTTAGAGCATTTGATCTTGCATCCTATTTCCTACATCTAGTATTTGATTTTTTCAACAATAGAATTGAGAGTAAACTTCTGTTCATCATACCTGTATGCACACCTGACTTTCCAGATTTTCCATGTGATTATAGAAGGCAAGATGCCTTTTATGATTCCCATCTAAGTCTGTTCATTAGCTTGAGTGATCCACATTCCTTGCATAGACCAATATGACTGATTTGGAATGATTTGCACACCACAATGTGCTCCAAAGTAAGCCCAAATCTGAGTAGCTAGTTCACTTTGTACAAATAGATGATCTACTGTCTCACAACAAGGGTTTGTGTAGCAACAACACTTAGAAGCTATGTGAATAAATCTCTGCACTACACTGTCCAAAGCAGCAACCCTCTCCACAGTTTCCACCCAAAAACTTGAATTTTTGTTGGCAAAGCTTTGTTCCAGATCCAATTCATTCTTGCAAAAGTAGGTTGAGGGATCCTCCAGAACTCCCATGCTGATTTGTTAGTGAAATTCCCATCTTTGGAAGCCCATATGGTCATATTATCTTTGTTAGACAGAAAAAACTTTCTTTGATTAATGTTTTTCCATTCCTGTGGTATTTTTTCTTCAACTTGCTCCATTTCCAAACACCATGGTCATTCACCCTTATTTCCTGAGAGATGTCTTTATCCAGTATTTCTTCTATAGTGTGCTCACTTGCCCAAATGCTATGCCAAAAATCAATATTACCATTTTCAAGAATCCAACTAGTATTCGCCTCTTGATTGTTCCATATTTTGGAGCTTTTTCTATCAGTTTGCCATGCCTTATACCTTTGCTGCATGTACTTAGCCCAAACAGAATTAGAGTGCAGGTAATTCCAACATTTCTTAAACAAAAAATTATATTTGACATCAGACAAGCTTCTCAAACCCAAGCCCCCTGCATTAGTTGTTCTGTATATAGTATTCCAAGCCACCCACTTTCTTTTGTTTTGGCCCTCATGACTTCCCCCAAAAAATTCTGCAAATATCTTTTCAATTCTTTTGATAATGCTGCATGGAACTTTCAAGCTAGAAAGAATGTGGATGGGCATTGAATTTAAAATATGCCTGAGAAGAATCAGTTTACCTCCATTAAATAAAAGTCTACCCTTCCAATTTTCAACCTTGTTTTGTCTTCTTGAGACGAGTGGATCAAATGAGGCCAGCACTACTCTGCCACAGCTGATTGATGCACCAAGATATATCATGGGGAAATATTTTATCATGAAGCCACTTGCCCTTTGTATAATGCCTTTTCTATGTGCAGGAGTGCTATGATGCATATACAGGCCATTTGTCTTTATTAATACTTTGACCAGAACGCAACTCATATCTACTGAGAAAAACCATTAAGCCCTTCACAGATTCTTGGCAGCCATTAAGAAACACTATGAAGTCAATTGCATACAACAGGTGAGTGAGTGGCATGCATCCCCTTGGAGAAGAAAAATAGCCTATCAAACCATCTTCAAACTGCTTAATTAGCCCCCTAGACAACACCTTTTCAGCATGAATGAAAAGGAGTGGAGATAAGGGATCGCCTTGTCTCAGACCTCTAGAAGATTTGGAATATCCTTTAAAAACACCTTGAAGCATCACAGAGAACCAAGATGTTTTTACACATTGAGAGATAAAAGATATTCACCTTTGAGAGAACCCAAATCTATCTAACACTGCCTTGAGAAAACCCCAATCCAGCCTATCATAAGCCTTGGACATGTCAACTTTGAAAACCACACTATGACCCCTCATCTTTCTTTTAATGTCCCCTACCAATTCTTGAGCAAGAGATATGCTTTCACTAATGTCCTTTCCACTAACATTGCACCTTGGTTGCCTGAGATCAACTTAGGGAGAATAATGCTTAATCTGATTGCAATAATCTTGTACACCACAGTACATAAACTAATAGGTCTATAATCACCAAGCCTAAGTAGAGTGTTTACTTTAGGAATTATAGTAATAAAAGAAGAGGTATAAAATCTAGAAAGCTTTACCCCATTAAAGAACTTTTTCACAGCTCCTCATAAGTCCTCATGAATTATTTCCCATGCAGTTTTGAAGAAAATGGAGGAGAAACCATCAGGTGAGTTATCATTAGGTATGCTCCATAGTGAATCTTTAATTTCTTCAAGTGTAGGATCAGCCATCAACATTTCATTATCCTCAATATTCACTTGTTCAAGCACATTATCAAGTAATCCAGGATCTTCATGCACCATCTCTCTAGTTAGCATCTCTTTATAATACTGGACAGCAGTATTATGCATAGTGGCAATATCTTCCGTTACAGTACCATCAGGGAGTGTAAACTGAGAAGAACAAACTATTTTCCCTTGAACTTTAGTAACTTGGTGAAAGAAAACAGTATTTTTGTGTCCATCTTCAAGCCATTTAATTCTTGATTTTTCTCTCCAAAGGACCTCTTCTTGGTGCAATAGTTGAGCATGTCTAGCCTTAGCTTTAGCTAGCTCCACCCCCATCTCATCATCCCACTCTTCTTGTAATGCAAATTCAATGGCACTAGGTCTAGGGCCCTCATACACTTCATTTTTGAATGGTCACTAGGAGTGGAGAACGGTCTGACCAGACTCTATCAAGATGGTGATCTTTGTGTGAGCCGAAATACAATCAGCATTAGAAAACATTCTACTCAGTCTTGCCCATACCCTGGATGCACTTTGTTGTTCATTACACCAAGTAAAAGTGGACCCCACAAAGCTTGTTTCAATTACCCCAGTATCTTGCATCATTTTTTCAAAATCTTTCATAGAAGCACTGCTAGCTAATCTTCTTCCAATCTTCTCATTGTTGCTTTTATTGCATTGTAGTCGCCAATCATAAATCTACCTCTCACACTATTTGATATAGATGTTAGATCCTTCCATAGTATCCTTCTTTCTTCAACGTCACATTTTGCATAGACAAAAGTTGTTTGCACAGTCCATGCTTCACCATATGTGACAGTGCAATGTAAATATTGGCAAAATGCTGATAAAACATCAATGTGATAATGACCCTTCCACATAACCCGTATCTTCCCACCTTGCACAACATTAGAAATAAAAGCATAACAGTTTATTTCTTTTGCAATATTCTCAAGCTTTGAGACCTCCAGGAAAGGCTCAAGCAAAACAATAGCAGAAATTTTATGCATCCTTACAAGTTTTTTGAGATGATACTTGGTTTTATTGTTACCTACCCCACTACAATTCCAAACTAAAATAGAACCAAACATGGGAACTACTTTGTTTTGAGTGCACTTTTGCTCCTTGTAGTGACACTAAGGGAAATCACAGGCTTCTTCTTCTTTATCTTCTTACTCTTTGGAGTTTCAAAATAGACAGCTTCACCATCTATCCCACCAGTATCATTATCAGATGCAAAACCCCTTCCATTTCTTTCAGTCTTCCCAGTGTATTCTCCATCAGAATTGAAATGTAACTCTCTATCCACAACAGCATTTGCAGCAAAACTCCCTGCATTTTCTTCTTCATTGAGTTCTCCCCCTTGTCATTAAGAACATCAAAAACATTAACATGAGTGAAATTTTCTAGAATTTCTTCCTCTACAGTGATGACATTGTATCAATCTTACCAACACACTTTCTACAAACCTCTTACTAGCTTCATGGTCTGGATAGACCTCAGTGACATTCTCACTAGCTATGATCACATCATCTTTCTCCATCTCCACCACCTCAGCCTTATTATTGACATTGCTACTTGGTTCATTAATAACAATACCTATGCTACTTCTGCCTTTCTTTAAAGGGGTCTTAGGCATAATGACCTTCTTGCCTTCCTTGATTTCAGCTCTTTTCAGTTGCTTGGCTTTCTCTTCCTCTGGAACAGCCACATCTTTCTTCATCTTATTCACCTTGGTGCATACTTTAATATCATGTGCATAAACAATGTGAACAAAACTTAGGCTTCTTTTCATACAGAATTTACTGCTCCCATCCTCCATTATGAGGCAATCCCATCCACACCTTGCTCGGGTACTCTTTCAATAAATCAATCTCAATAACAAACCCTAGCAGTGCTAGGTCTGGATCGAGCTCTTGTGGGGTTTTTCAAGTCGAAGATACTTTTCACCAATAAGTGTCACCACAAGCCTAATATAAGTGTCACCACAGTATCATCATCGTGATTTAGTTGATTAAGAGGGCTTGAATGTGACACAAGGTTTAGGTTTTGTTGAAGAGTGTCTGTAATCACCGTAACTAAGGTGTAGTCAGATACACTGTATCGTATTTTTCTAGGGCCAATCTCTCAACTTCAGATATTCTTGTTATCTCGCACGGGAGTCAAGGTGCTCATGCTTGTGGATATGCCTCTTGCAGTGGGGTAACAACAATAAGGCTTATATTGTTGATTATCAAGAACTGATCACGGCACAGAACGTGCCGGGCATTTATGAGGACTGCATGGACAATATGAATTAATAGCACTTCTAATACCTCAAATAGCAATACTAGTACCTTCAGTTGTAATGAAAGTTCTTTCTCCAACTCATGCTGTATTGGCTAAAATTAATACATATTCTGCTTCTAACTCTGCACATTTTATAGATAGTAATCTTCCGAAGTACTCGGGGGTTGCTACTCCAAGGCGGCTGAGTATTGGATTGAGGAGATTGAAGATCTACTACATAATATTGGGGTCGAAGGTCCAGAGTGTGTTAAATTAGTGATGCATTGTGTTACTTACACAATTCTTTGTTGGTTGGGTCTTGAAAAGATTCACGGATCTGAACATGAATTATCATTGGGAGTATTCACGAAGGCATATTTAGAGAAATATTTTTTCTGCATCTAAAGAGACGAGATATCATGATTTTGTTAATTTAGAGCGTTGTCTGTTTAGGAGTCTCATTTTGACGATGTTCCACATTATGGCCAAGAGCCCGTTTTCTTATAGGAGTTGAAGATACAAAAGGTTCTTTTGACGATTTAAGCATGAATATTGTATTTACTTTGACACCACATGATATGAAGACTTTTGGCAGTTTCGTTGATGATGGTATGGGAAACATTAGAGACCACAATCTAAAGCTAAGGCTAAAAGAGTCAAGTTTGGTATTTGGGGTTGTTGGTAAAGTTTGAAGTTAATGTTTTCGTGAGAAATTTTAAGTCGCTCCCTTCATCATACATTTTCAACCTTTTTCTATATCTATCTTGTCTTCTAGTAGGATAAGGGACACCCTATTTGAGATAGAGAAACGACTCTAATCTCTCCAACGACAAGTGTTTCTCTCTCTACCCTATTAGCAAACCGTGTAGATAGTGTACATTGATATTTGATGACTAAACTTGGATAAAGGATGACATTTATTAAATATTTCCACCAAAATACTGACTTCTAAACTTTACCAACAACCTCAAAATGCCAAAGTTGACTTCGCTTGAACTTTAGCTTTTATGATGTCCAGCATGGGTCGGTTTGGTTTGGAACCTAAATTTTCGGTTTCTACAATGTAGAACCGAATCGAACTGAAACCAGGTGAAATTGAAACCGAACTAAACTGAACCTGATCACCAAAACCAAAATCCTTAAAATTTTCTCCACAACCTGAATAAAATTCTAGAATTTAAGAGTACCCTTTTACTTATAAGACTTCCATGAAGCATCAACAACAAAAGTTGAAGATTTCAATTGAACATTACAAAAAACTAAAAGTTGAACAAATTCAGTACAAATATCAAACTAAGAATTCATCACAAATTGGGTATATCTTTGATATGTACTTCTAATCAACACCACATTCTACAACTGCGATTTATCGGATGGCGACTGTGGTTGACTCGACAAAGCATTGAATCTCAAACCCTAAAATTTGCCAATCTTTGTCCCAAATACATGTTATTATTATAAAGTGTTGTATTCGAAGCCCTAGAAGATGAGGAGGGAGGTTCGATGGTGATCATCACGATTGGGTTGTAAATCAGGATGGGATTCGGGCTTCAAAACCATGAGAGAGAGAGAGAGAGCCCCTGGGTAATGTGGGTTGAAAGAGTAAAAACATACGAGCCTTTGGATTGTTTTGACTAACTCGGTTCTGTTCGGTTTCTAATGGGTTTTTGTGTTGAGGAACTGAAACTGAACCGGTTTTGTTCGGTTCCCAAAAACAGAAACCGAAATAAGACTATTAGAAACCGAACCGTTTTGCTAAATACGGTTCGGTTTCGGCGGTTTTTTGCTCAGCCCTAATGTTTAATGATTTCTTGGTTTTAGCTTTACAAATCTCCTGGGTAATGTCTCATCTCTCTAGATGCAGGTGACGTATTTCCAGAATTGCCTTGCCTTCTTGAATGCTCTGAGAAATAATTATGTTTCAGGTCGGTGAACCTACTTAAGATCTCACCAACAAAGTATTGAGAGTTGTTAATCCTGAGTATTTCGATGGATTCCTCTTTCAAAAGTATGCCTTGTTAGGAAGAAAATTGTGTCTCAAGTGTATGTGGTATGCACATCCCTGGAGGAGGAACTAGTGGTTTGACTGGATGTACTATGGGTGCCACTTGCTTATTATGCCCACAAGCTTTGTGTATGAATGTTTGTTGATATGGGCACGGTTGTGTTTACTACCCTACGCGGTACATGAGGAAAACCACGACCTATAGTTGCATCATGTACGCGTGAGCGTTCGCTTGACTACGATATATTACATTTTGTGTGAAGGTACTAGAATTCCAAGAAATCAATATTGCCATTAATCAATTTTAACATTCTTCATGGTCAATTATAGTTCTTTCTTGATCTCTATGATTTTGACTTGAATATTCCCTCAAAACACCCTTCTTTCCTTCTCAATATACGATATCCACCTTTTCTCTGTAGAAATCTCTTTCTAAGTTGGTAACTGAGTAGGTTTCACTGCCGCTACCGCTATTTGTACTGGGTGATGGGTTAAATGCATACCAACTGAATTAAACTCGGACTTGGTCAAAATTATACGTAATGGCTATATCACTGTACCACAGTGATTGATATTTGGATTTCTTGATCTAGACATGGTTTATCGTAGACCGGACATGAGTTTTAACTGTGTCGTTGACACCTATGTTTGCTTATTAATTAATAGATAGATCATAAATGTAAGAAATGTTTAATTAGATTTTAAAATAAATATAGAAGTTTAAAATAATCAACCAAGGGTGCGAAAATAAATGAATCAAGAAGAACAGGTCCATACTTTTCTCTCCTCTTTCAAAAAATTTATAAATTTATGTGCCAAAATTGGAAAAAATAATAATTAAGAGTCGAAGAGCTGGGGATATTATTATGGTATCTACATTTTCTATAGTAAAGAAGATTCCTAGGGAGTAATAGAGTCCATTCTTTATTGTCTCAATCAGGGTTTAGCTGGCTTAGCTCGACAGGTTTGAGGACATATATGAAGGTTGGTGATGAGGGAATTTGGTTGCTTTACCCTCATTTTAGTGGGTCTTTTACCACCAGTGTAACGCCTCAGCGTATCGAGCCAATATTTTGTAAATAGTAACTCTAGAATGTAATAAAGCCTTGTAAAAAGTTTCGTTTATTTACGTAAAGTTTAGGTTAACAAAAATGGGGAGTACGCTTCGTCTCCAACTTTGATGTTTCCTTTTGGTTGTAAGCTATTTACTTGGTAGCTATATAGTAGAAGTAAATCCTGTACACCCAAGTTGGAACTATAACCTTGTAGACTTGTTGATAAGCTAATAAAACTAGTTTTACATTGCATATTTGTACTGCTGTATGTAGCCTTGCTATTATGTGATAGTGTTAAAGGACTATTGCAAGAGACGAATAATTAGGCTTACTTGAGGCACGTGCCTTGAGTGTTGTACGTACCATGCTTGTGTTTTAGCTGGTCTGTGACAGTTGGTGTCAGGGCTATGTTTTAGTAGGAAAGCGATCTGTTAACTATGGCGGAGGGTTCCAATGTTATTGACCCTACCCCTGCCCCTGCCCTACAGATTGTAAGACCACCCATCAATCTCAGGCCGAACACCCGAATGTGGTTGGACCAATTAGAGTTTAAGATACAAACTCTAGGTGGGATTATTGATCAAGTAACGAATTTGGAGGAACGATTGGACCGGTTCATAGATGATCATGCCCATATGGGCGAGCGTCTCATTACGCTAGAAGTAGTTGAGGGGAAGATGGCTACACTTCTGGATCATGTGGCTGAACTATATTCGAAGGTAAATCTCTTAGTTAAGGTTGTTAGGACTGGTGAATCAACACTTTTGGGCGGTGGTGTAGAACGACCCAGGATCAAGGTCCCCGAACCCAATGCGTACGAGGGGGCGAGGGACGCAAAGGAGGTGGAGCACTTCCTCTTTGATATGGAGACTTACCTCAATGTAGTTAGGCCTAAGAGTAAAGGTGCGAAGGTGTTGATGACAACCATGTACCTCGCAGGTGACACCAAACCATGGTGGCGCACCAAGTTGTCGAGATCTAGAGCGATCACGGTACTATTAGCACCTGGGATAACTTGAAGGAGTTGAAGAATCAGTTCCTACCCGAGAATGTTGAGTTTATTGCTCGGCGGAGTTTAAAGCAACTGAAGCAGACAGGCAACATCTATGAGAATGTGAAGCAATTCTCAGCCCTAATGTTGGATATCCGCGATATGTCCAAAAATGACTAGTTGTTTGTTTCTTGGAAGGTTTGAAACCATGGTTCCAGAATGAACTGCAAAGACAACGGGTTCAAGATTTGGCATCTGCTGAGCGCATCAACGACTACACTCCTATGCAGGGTGAGCGTCGACCGACTCAGCCTTAGTATAATTCCCAGTCACAACAGAGAAAGAGATCCTCCTATAATTACAATAAGGGCAAGATGGGGGATACCAAGCTAGAAGTGGGGGAGACCAAGGTTAAAGCCAAGGCTATGGCCAGGGCAGAAGTAGTGGAGCAGGTACGAGTTGTGCCTCGAGTTCCAATCTCGGGAGGGAGTACCACAGGCCGCGCTACAGTGGTGGTGCCTCGTCCTCGTCTAGGTTTCAAGGACGTCAAGGGAACTTGAAGTGTTTTCTTTGTGGAGGGAATCACAAAGCTTATCAATGCGCTCAGAAGACGGCATTGAATGCTCTATTGGCGTCGCAAGGAGAGCAAACCAATGACACCGCGCAAGGAATTGATGGCGGTGAAACTCACATGGGTTCTCTTCACTTGCTTAATGCATTGGCACTCAGTTGGCAGAGACTAAACCTGAGAAGGGACTCATGTACGTGGACCTCAGTATTAATGGGCGGAACACTTTGGCGATGGTTGATACAGGTGCTACCCATTGCTTTATAGTCATTCAGAAAACGAATCGTTTGGGACTGCGTTTGATGAAAACCATCAATTTAGCCGCAATACTAATACATGGCGTTGCCAATTTGTTCCAGTTCAGATGGGACAGTGGAGTGGGAATGTTAATCTTTTCACAGTGACGTTGGATGATTTCAAGATTATTTGGGGATGGACTTTCTTCGATACCACAAAGCAGTGTCAATGCCGTTCGTAAATTCCTTGGGGATTTTTGGTAACAATCCCTCAATCATACAGATGTCCACACACAAAGATGAGGGTAAAATGTTATCAGCCCTTCAGTTAGAGAAGGGACTGAAGCGAGTGGAGTTGACTTACCTTGCTACCTTATGGTTGGAACCGGATGATCAGAATCACAGTGCCATGCCGAAGGAAGTCTCCCGGGTACTTATTGAGTTGCAGGATGTGATGCCGAAGGAACTGCCAAAAGTGTTACCTCCATGAAGGTTTATCGATCATCAGATCGAGTTAGTACTTGGAACCAAACCTCCTGCCAAAGGACCGTATAGGATGAGTCTACCTGAACTAGCAAAGCTTCGCAAGCAACTCGATGGACTGTTGGAATCGGGTTTTATTCGCCCTTCAAAGGCGCGCTATATGGTGCCCCTGTCTTATTCCAAAAGAAGCATGATGTAAGTCTGCGATTATGTGTCGACTATCAAGCCCTGAGCAAGGTAATGGTGAAGAACAAGTACCCAATACCGCTCATTGCCGACCTATTTGACCAACTTACACCCGCGAATTACTTCTCTAAACTTGATTTGAGATCGGGTTATTATCAAGTCAGGATTGTTATTGGGACGAACTGAAGACGACATGTTTCACTCGGTATGAGGCATATGAATTTCTTGTCATTCCCTTTGGCCTGACTAACGCTCCTGCAACATTCTGTATCTTATGAATGAGCTCTTCCGGAGATATATCGACAAGTTAGTAGTAGTGTACCTGGATGATATTCTTATCTACAGCCGTACTATGGAAGAACACCTTGAACATCTTCGCCTGGTATTCCAAGTCCTACGATAGAATCAACTCTGTCAAGTTGGAGAAATGCTCGTTTGCCCAAGAACAAGTTATGTTTCTTGGACACATTATTGACGGGGGACAGATTCGTATGGATATGGAAAATGTGCGCGCTATTGAGGAGTGGAAAACTCTTACGGAGGTTACAAAAGTTTGTTCTTTTCTTGGTCTCGTGAAGTACTAACGCAGGTTCATCGAAGGATATTCGAAGCGGGCGGCACCCCTCACGAATCTCCTCAAGGACTTATCTTGGTCATGGTCCGAAAAATGTCAAACTCCGTTTGACGATCTTAAACATGCGGTGATTAGCAACCCAGTCTTAGCCTTGCCAGATTTTACCAAGCCGTTTGAGGTACATATCGATGCGTCTGATTTCGCCATAGGTGGAGTGTTGTTACAAGATGAGCATCCAGTTGCATATGAAAGCAGGAAGCTGAATGATACAGAGAGGCCGTATTCAGCTCAATAGAGGAACTCCTAGCTATTGTGCATTGTCTACGAGTATGGCGTCACTATTTGTTGGGAATGAAGATTCTGGTGAGGACCGATAACAGCGCGGCAAACCATTTCCTTACACAAAAGAAGTTGACATCGAAACAGGCTCGTTGGCAAGAGTTTCTATGAGAGTTTGATTTAAATCTTGAGCACAAGCTAGGGAGGATGAACAATGTATCGGATGCGTGGAGCCGTAAAGCTGAACTAGTGGCAATCTCTATAGCCGCCGAATAGTCTCACTCTCACATTTCCAGCACTCTTCAAGATAGGATCTGTGAAGGGTTGGCGGTGGTTCCTCAGACCCAGGTCATCATTAACTTGGTGAAACAGGGAAAACCAAACAGTTCTGGGTAGAAGATGGTCTTTTATATACGAAGGGACAACGGATTTATGTTCCTTGGTTCGCAGGACTAAGACGGGAGCTGATAAAGGAGTGCCATGACACTCTTTGGGCAGGTCTTCCAGGTTGGCGGAGAACACTATCCCTGTTGCACAAAGGTTACTATTGGCCAAATGATCAAAACGAAGTGATGGATTATACGCGGACTTGTCACATTTGCCAGCAAGACAAAGTTGATCGGGACTTGCCACTTGGACAACTTGAACCGCTTCCAGTACCGACCCGACCTTGGGAAAGTGTTTCTTTGGACTTTATCTCCGAGTTGCCAAAGATTGAAGGGTATGGTTCTATACTCGTGATCATTAATAGATTCTCTAAGTATGCAACGTTCATTCCAGCTCTAATTATTTGCCCGATAGATAAAATAGGGCGTCTTTTCGTGAAGCACATTGTCAAATATTAGGGTGTGCCACATGACATTGTCAGCGATAGAGATCCAAGATTCACTGGGAAGTTTTGGAAAGAAGTGTTCAGATTACTGGGATCCACTCTCAACCAGTAACCACCCGCAATTAGATGGTCAGACTGAACGCTTTAACGCAATGTTGGGGGAATACCTTTGACACTTTGTCAGGGTGAACAAGAAGAACTGGGTCGAGCTCCTGGATGTAGTGCAGTTTTGCTTTAATTTGCAGAAGAGCTTATCAACCAACAAGAGTCCCTCTGAGATACTGTTGGGACAACAACTCCTCACACCGCACACGGTGATCTCCGGTTACAAAGTAAAAGTTTCGAGAGCCTACCAGTTTGCAAATGAATGGCAGAGAAATACTGATATTGCTCGGGCCTATTTGGAAAAAGCGTCCGCCAGAATAAAGAAATGGGCAGATCAGAAGAGACGACCAGATACTTTTCAAGTTCGAGACCTTGTTCTGAACAAGACCTCTCACCTCCAGCACCGAAGCGACAAAGCACACAAAGGCCTGGTACCCAAGTATATATGTTCGATGCCAATCATTGGCAAAGTTGGAAAGGTTTCCTACAAGCTTCAACTGCCACCCCATCTTCGCTTCATCCATCCAGTGTTCCATGCTAGCGCCATAAAGCCTTACCACGAAGACAAAGAAGATCCAAGCCGAAATACCGCCATACCTCAGGTCCCCCTCAAGCCAGCAACCCAGACCAAGTTCCAGAGAGTGTTCTTGCTCAAATGGTGACCTATGTTATCCGAACACCAAGGAGGAAGTCTACGAGTACCTAGTGAAGTGGAAGGATCTGCCAGAAGCAGAAGCCAGCTAGGAGCACCAAGATTCTCATCCCCTACTGGTCCGACTCAAGAAGATTGAGTGAGGCCAAGCAGGAGAGGAAAGAGAATATGCAGATGAGGAAGACGAAGAAGTTGACGATGGCGTCTCCAAACTGAGTGGGAGAGAGTGTAATGCCTCTGCGTATTGAGCCAATATTTTGTAAATAGTAACTCTAGGATGTAATAAAATCTTGTAAAAAATTTCGTTTATTTCTTTAAAGTTTAGGTTATCAAAAAGGGGGAGCACACTTCGTCTCCTACTTTGATGTTTCCTTTTGGTTGTAAGCTATTTACTTAGTAGCTATTATCTAGAGGACATGACTCCGATACACCTGAGAAGGAAATAAATATTTGTAATTGTTGTTGATAAATGAATGAAATGAAGTTTACATTGACCCTTTGTGCAGTTGTGTGCTGCCTTGATATTATGCAATCTTATGTTATATTGTGTTAAACTATTATTGAAAGAGACGAATAATTAAGCTTATTTGAGGCACGTGCCTTGAGTGCCGCACGTACTAAGCTTGTGTTTTAGCTGGTTCGTGACACCCAGGTTTTGCCAAGGGAAAATTAGAACTTTTGATTTTATTTTTGAAGTGTTTATTCTGCATTATATCTGAATTGGATAGTGTTGCTTTAGATGTGTAAGTTTAGGTGACTCTCATTGTCTACTTTTTGGAGATTTTTTTATCTGTTAGCGATATCCTGTCTTGAGTGTATACATATACCCCAACGTCATCTTTTCTACGACCTTTATTTTATTTTATTTTATTGGCTCATTCTACTTCTTCGTTGCCAAAACGTAAAAACCAACCCCCATTTACCTAAATAGCAATAATAATAATCAAAGCATAGATTTGAGACGAGTTGTTATTTGTTATTTTTGTTTTGATTTCAGTCTGATGAGGTCAGCAATTATTTCTGAAACTAAGGGAATTTATGTATTTTGATATTGTGTAGAAGGTTGATTCCCAAACCCAAACATTGGGGCGGATACAGGCTTACGCCAGAAGTCATTGAGTTTTGGCAGGGACAAACATCTCGCTTGCATGATCGGTAGGCCAATACTGTTGCAGTAAACATTTACCACATTCTAACTTGTGATTCTTATTTATGAGTACATTCTCTTTCGGTCTCTGTTTTCAGGTTGCAGTACACTCTTAAAGAGGAGAATGGGAGGCAAGTATGGAAAATCGACAGGCTCGCTCCATGAGTCCATGACTATCCGTCTCTTCTTTGTAGAGTTTCTGGTTTTGATCCCCAATTTCATGTGTAGTTTTTTTTCAGCATCTATAGCTGAAAGAAAATGCCAAATGCAACATGGAATTATAAGGTTGTCGGGATGTTTATATTCAAAGGGTTTGTAAAATAATGCGAATGAATGGGGTATATTTGCCGTTCGTGTAATATAGTTACAGATTGGTTAACAATTTTACCGTCTGGTAAGATGTTTACACACAAGAACATGATGAATGGTTAAATTTTGGTATAGGCATATATATATATATATATATATATATATCTTTCTCCAACGAAGAACAAAAAAAAAAAAAAAATCTAGAGAGAAAACAAATAAATAGCACAATATTTAATTGTGGAAGAAAACTCCAAAAGAGGAGTTCAAAATCATGGGGAAGATGATGATTTCACTACGACCTAGAAGAAGAATTTGAAAGAAATTTATATCTCTCTTAATCTCATACATGCTCTTCCTAAAAAAATCCCAACTCTAACCCAGAATTTTTTCCGATTTATAGAGATGATTACATAAGAATCTTGTCTAACAAGTAATTGGAAGAGTAGGTTCTCCCAAACCAACATTAAGTTGGAAACCTTCCCAAAACTGGAAATTTCTTAGGAACTATGCAATTTCACATTTGACTAGTTTTTAAAGTTTCTAAAACAACAAAACTCCTCCATAAGGTCAACTTTGCATGACCCGTGTCAAACAACAATTCTCACCTTGACGTGATCAAAGCAAAATAAACATATTTCTTTAATATCATACCGATTTAAATTTCTTCAAGATGAAATGCAATCACCTTTTCCAGTTGCGTCCCTCTGCGCTGCACCTAATAGGCGCTCAATACTCAATAGTGCAGGATACTTACCAAGTTTAAGCCCCGATCAAACTTGGTCATTGAAGCTGACTCCACCTAAACCGTACTATCTCCTGCATAGCTGAAACCACACCAGTTACAGTAATCCGCAGAATCTGAATCGAGAACCAGAATAGTCATGCCTCTACCAAAACCAAAATCCCGCATCACCAAGCAAACCTGAATGAATGTAAATTATGGAACCAAAGCCGCCTAATGCACTCTTCAGAAAGTAATTAACAAGCTATGAAATCATGCTCTAGAATGGTGCAAAGATGATCTATCGTTCGTACCAGGAACTGGGAACTTAATGAGTATTCACCAACGCGAGATACTCATGTGTGCTAACATACCAAACACATCCCTGTAAAACTGGAATCCAATCCGTAGAACTCTCTATAAAACCTCACTCCAACTCTTCAGAAAGTCAAAACCTAGACATGACAAATATATTCCACAAGCACGGAATGGAATACAAATTGACATATAAAAGAGGAAAAATACAAGGGGCAAGACTCACGAAAAGGCCTCCAACTATAAATGCAAGAACCATACATAATCACGACGTATCCTTGTACTATCAATAATGTGCAAAGCTGCTCGTACCCATAAATATGTGACTGAACCGAATGGTACCACAACTCCCTCAACTTAAATACACTATTGTCCTCTCCCAAAATAACCTCCCAAATACGGACAGTGATAGCCAAAGTACCGATCAACATAAGCATCTCAAGACAAAAAGAATGACGGATCGAGCTCCATTTAATTGAGAAGAAATTTTTGTATAGGGCTAAAGTTGTCCAAAAAATACATTTAGTACCTTATTGTTTAAAAAACTACGGCTAGACCCTATTTTTGATGTTTTGTTACATTTAATACCCTAAGTTTTTAAAATGCCTAAACTAACCCCAATTTCAATTTCTTAAAACTCTTAAAAGTGAATTTTTAACCGGTCTGGGTTCTTTAAAATTAGAAGAGAATCCTTTTCGGTAGGGTTTCTTCTTCTTCCCCGACTAAACTCTCTCTCTCTCTTTTGTAGGCTTTGTAATTTTTGCGACTCTCTCTCACTGTTTACTAATCTGCTATCACCTTCAACAACTTAGTTACATCAATGAGATTGCAAGAAACGAAAAAATAGTCATGCATTGCTCAATTTGTAAGGAATCTGGACATACGAAAAGAAGCTGTGGTGATAACCCTTAATGATACCCAAGCCTTGAAGTTTTGGATTGCTTTTTGTTTTGTTTGAATTTCAATAAATACATCAGTGATGGTTGATTCACCATCTTTCTTTTGGTTCTTTTATTTATATTTTTCTGAGTACTTTGTAAATGATAACTTTGACTTTTAATAAAGATATCAGTGATGATTGATTCAGCTTTTTTTTTTGTTCATTTTTTATGTTCTTATGAGTACTTTTGTTATGCATTACTTATGAGTACTTATGATTATACATAGGTAAATCCTTGATGAACTAGCTAAGCTTCTTCTTTGTTTATTTTGTATTATGCACAATTTATAAACTGTTAGTACTAAATTATAACTTGAAGCATACTATGTATCAGATTTTGCATGTTTCATTTGAAGTACTTTAAAGTTCCAGTCAATATATGATCACCTTCCATGTAAATCTTATAATGGATTGATATGTATTTATTTGATAGGGACTAGATGTAATTGTGCACCGAGGTATCTACGAAGCCACCAAAGGAATTATGAGCGAAGTTTCTGCCCACCTTAAGCCTCATGGGGCTGTAACCTTTCGTTTCACATGCCACTTTTTAAGAGGAAGTTTATCGTGACTTGTAAAGCTCATGTTGCTGATTCAGGGTGAAGTTCCATATTCGTCTTTGCTTCCTGCTATAATGTTTGTGCATAAAGAATGGACTCATGAACATAACTTATCACTTCAAGAAGGATATAAATCCTAAGGAGAATACTGTTACATATACATGTTTGTTGGAAGAATCAAATGTGTAGTAACTATTTGCTAAATGGCGCTTCATAGTGGGTTTGCTTTTAGTGAGCAAAAAATGGATCTCTATCTACACCTATCATGTTCACTATCTACACTCTCACAGACAAAGCCACTCGCTATCAATAAGCTATTCTTTTCAAAGAGCAGAGCTAGTAAGCCATCATTCATCCAGGCTCCCAAGAACGAAAAGCAAGATTAGGTGAGCATGCAGGAGGATCAGAAGCAAGAGACCTGTATGCATCCCTATCCTAGGTTCAGATCCACCCATGCGCCCTAGCCTAGCAGCGCCTATGTCAAAGGAGAAATAAGCATAGCTAGAGTGGAAGATGATTCTTCCTCCATCTCGGGAAAGCGTATTGCTCTTTATTAGTCATGTCCCCAGAGTCCGTCTATATAGAGAAACTGCAAACTTATGCCAACTACAACGCTATACTTTAGGTTGCACAATGTTGCAGGTTGTTTTGATTATGCTAAAAAATAACATCTGTAATATTGTCGCTTATGTTTTGTGTGGTCGTGGCAATAGTTCTTGTAGCGGTTATGTTATTATAAGTAACGAAGTCATGGTTACTACTGTACATGGGCGAATCCGGTTCGACTTATGAAGAAAAGGACCCAAAGTGATGATGCTTTAAATTTTTATATTTCATTTTAATCCACATGCTGAAGTTTGCAAGAGAAGGTAAAATGTTTCTACTGAGGCTATGTTTGAAACTCCTAAAGCTAATTAAATGTGTGATTTTCCTACTTGTGAAACAAAGACTATTTTTCCCTATTACTTGTTAAGTAGGTTTCAAGTTAAAGTAGTAGATTTGGAGTTAAAAATAGGGACAAATTTGGTATTAAAGAATTTTGGGGTACTAAATGAAATTAATATTTGAATTTAGGGTCTTCTCGTAGTTTAGAGAAGTATGAGGTAATAAATGTAATTTTTAAGGCACTTTGGGCCTTGTAGAAAAATTTATTCTTTAATTGAAGAACCTGAGTCCTCCCCTTTATTGGAGATTTATCCTATATCCGCTAACGTCTCTATGAGACAAGTTGAGACCCTTCAACATAATACCAAAAGAAACTATCCCAAAACAATTCATACACACCCCTCTAGGTCTGACACTCAAAGGAACCTGCCTCTGTTACTATAGCAAAATTTCTCCTATGGAAACACCATCGCTAAATAGTGACATCCTTGCAGTCTCAAACTCCACTTGCTCAGAACCATCCTGACTCTCCACAATATGTGCTAGAAGTAAACAAAAGCATACTCACTGAGAATCTATTCGCCACTGGAATTAAAATTCTACAATTTAAAACACCAAGTCTCGTGCTCCCAAACCTCATGGGCATTGTTTAAAAGTTTGCCATGTATTGGAGTATAAACAGAAATGGATGAACTGATAATCGAGAAACTAGGTGTTTCCCTATAAACCTAAACATCCGATTGAATGTTTCTCAGACAATCAACTATGTACTGCTTTGCCAAACTGTACTTCATCATACGCGATATACCAGTCACCTCACGCTCAAGAGAATACAAAGACTGCATCCTTACATTACTAAACAAGCATCCCGCATGTCATGGACCAGCTGAGATTGCAAGCTTGGTACGTGCGGCACTCGAAGCACGTCCTTCAAGTAAGCCTATTTATTTTTCTTCTTTCAACAGTCTTTTATCGCAACATCAAATAATAGTAAGGCAACATACAACAGTACAAAGATGTAATATAAAACTAGCTTTTATTTGCTTATCAACAAGTTTACAAGGCTTTAGTTCCAACTTGGGTGTACATGATTCACTTCCTCTACAATATAGCTACTAAGTAAATTGCTTACAACCAAAAGGAAATATCAGATTTGGAGACGAAGCGTGTTCCCCCTAAAGGCTAAACTAAACTCTACATAAATTAACGAAATTTTTTACAAGGCTTTATTACATCCTAAAGATTCTATTTACAAAATATTTGGTTGACGAGCTGAGGCATTACACTCTCCCCTAATTAGCTTGGAGGCTTCTTCTTCTTCTTCTTCTTCTTCTTCTTCTTCTTCTTCTTCCTCCTCCTCTCTTTCTTCTCCAATTTGGCTTCAATCATCTTGGGTAAGATCAGCAAGGGATGAGAATCTTGGTGCTCCCAGCTGGCTTCTACTTGTGTCCACTTCACTAGGTACTCCTAGACTTCTTCCTTAGTTTCGGGATCAATATAGGTCAATCTGTAGGGAAGAATACTTTTTAAAACTTGGTTTGGGGTGACTGTCTTATGAGGAATCAGAGGTCTGATGGTACTTGGGCTTAGATCTTCCCTGTCTTCGTTGTAAGGCTTGAGGGCACTGGCATAGAACATTGGATGGGTGAAGCAATGATAGGGTGGAAGGTGAAGCTAACTTTGTTAATGATCGGCATCGGACCTACATATTTGGGTACCAAGCCTTTGTGTGCTCAGTCACTTCTATGTTGAAGGTAGGAGGTTTTGATAAGAATAAGGTCTTCGACTTGAAAATGATATGGTCGCCTCTTTTGATATGCCAATTTCATCATTCTGGCAGACGTTTTCTCCAAGTAGACATGAGCAATATCAGTATTTCTCTGCCATTCTTTTGATAGGTTCTTGAAACTTTTCCTTTGTAACCGAAGATCACTGTGTGCAGTGTGAGGGGTTGCTGTCCCAAGAGTATCTCAAAGGGACACTTGTTGGTTGATGAACTATTCCATAGATTGAAGCAAAACTGTGCTACATCTTGGAGTTTGGCCTAGTTCTTCTTGTTCATACTAACAAAGTGCCAAATATATTTCTCCAATATTGTGTTGAACCGTTCGGTCTGACCATCTGATTGCGGGTGGTTACTAGTTGAGAAGTTAAGAGTGGATCCCAGTAATTTGAATACTTCCTTCCAAAACTTCCTAATAAATCTTGGATCTCTATCGCTGATGATGTTCCGTGGCATGCCACAATACTTAACAATGTTCTTCACAAAGAAACGCATTGTCTTATCTGCCGTGCAAATAATTGTAGCTGGAATGAATGTTGCATACTTTGAAAATCTATCGATGATCACGAGTATGGAACCATATTCTTCAGTTTTAGCTAACCCTGAGATGAAGTCCAGAGAAATGCCTTCCCAAGGTCGTGTCGGCACTGGAAGTGGTTCAACCTGTTTAAGTGGTAAGTCCCGTTCAACTCTGTCCTGCTGGAAAATGTGACAAGTCCGCGTATAATCCATTACTTCATCACGATTCTTTATCCAATAATAACCTCTATGCAATATGGATAATGTTATTCGCCAACCTGGATGGTGTAATAGCCTAATTCTGGGATTCAGACTTAGCTATTGCACCATATATACTCAAAACGTTTAAACACAATAGATAATAAATAACAAGATGGTTTAGCGTGGAAAACCTCTAAATAGGTTAACAACTACGACCTCCCTTGAGGATTTTGAGAAAGTGATGGCGATCTTATTGAGATTTGCTAATCTATTACAATGAGTGTTCTGAGAATGTAAGATAATAGAGTAAGAACCTTTTTGTATCGAATGTTTCATCCTTCATCTGTAGTTCTCCAGGTTTCTTTATAGGTCCTCCAATATGACCGCTTGATGACCATAAAGTCCTTCAATGATGGACGTTATAAAGTGAGTATGATATATTCTTTGACCAGATTATGTAACATTTTGATCTTTGCTATTGTACAATGGCTCTATTACTGACTGTACACTTTACACAAATCGAACTGTTGGTGTAAAGGTCAAAAGTGATGTCTCGAACTGAGGAAAGTTGGTCATGCCTTCAGTAGTACTTCTTGCATGCTGATGAGATCGAGGACGAAGCTTGAGTCCGAGATACGAAATAAACTATTACAAGATGGCTTTCAACCAATAACATGAGTGCCGTCAGGGATGAGTGGCGTTGGATGAGAAATTCATGCTGTATATGTTTCCTAACATTGCTGTCTTATTTCTGATTGTGCCACGTGCTCTTTTGTTGTGGTAAAAAGTTTGTATGTAGTTTGAAGATGAGGCATGAGTTCGAGATACGGAATAAGCCACTATAACTTCCCCCTCTCAACAAACACTACGAGAAGCATTATAGGCGAGTGGTGTTGGTTTAGAAGTATCATTTAATGTTGGAGTTAATATCTGAGATTCATTTTTAATGTATATTCATGATTTTTGTTGGCGTCTATTGGGTTTCCTAAAACCAATGACTGTAGTCAAATGTTGTTGCATGAGGAATCATTTTGACGTTAGGAATTTGGAGAGTCTACTTTGAATGCTAATCCGAGTATAAAAGGCACTATGAGTTGAGTGGTAGGAGCAAACATTCGTCTCTGATTTTTGCCTTCTTTGTTTATTGTGGTAAAAATGGTGATGACTAGGACTCAGGCCCGATAGTCTAGGATTCGGCGGAAGATGGAGCAATTACAGATCAGGTACTTTGGTTACCAACCTTTGCATCTGCCTACTCCAATTCCTATTTCTCCCACTTTTCATCATATGTCATATGATGAAGTGATGGAGGCCGAGGATGACCACTTCCAAATGGTACGTTTCCATTACCTATTGATATATGAGGTGGAGCATCGTAACGGTCTTCGGTTACTGGTAGAGGAAGCTGTTACAACTGAAGATGAAGCGGCAGGCGTTCGGCTGAGAGAGTCTCTCGATACCCTGATAATGAGTGGGTCTTGTTAAAGAAATGAGGCCTTCCGTCTATCTCTAGCATGCGAGGAAGTGATGAGGATGCATATGATTTTCTTCCATGGACCATAACTCTTTGGCCATGAAGGAGATCTTTCATCTGTGATGTTTGGTTCTAACTTCCTCGAGTCTTGCAGCATGGGATCAAAGTTTGGAATCTACCTCTTCTATTGACTCTTAGTACTAAGAAAAATGTCGAGCTGATTCTTGATGTAAATTGAAGTAATCTATAAAATCTCTGTATTCTTTTGTAAAGTATTTTGTAAGAGAAACTTTCAGACTGAATAAAATATATGTGTTCTGTTATGATGGCACTTTGTCTCGAGATTTTTTGTTTTACTTTCTGTTTGTAACATAGGCGTTTGTAACATAGATGTTAAGGTATCATGGGTATGAAGGGAAAATGGTAGTGAGAGTTGAGGTAAAATTTAGATGAGGTCGAGAATGTGATTAAGAGGAACGACTTGTTGGAAATACCGGTATAGAGGAGGTCGGGCTGTTTATGCGATCCGGATGTTAGATTTATATGAACTGTAAGACAGGGTTGATGTATAGATGTGTGTGGAACTGCTAGATTGGCTTTCGTCTTATTTGTTGCCATTTTGATATGTGTCCGTAAAAAATTTGAGGAGATACGTTATGATATGGAAACAAATAGTTGTCATAATATTTCTATAATTGATGATGAACTTCTGTTGTTCCACGAATATTGTTCGAATAATATACTCTTCTGCAAAATCAGTGGGGTAATATCTTCACAAATCTTTCTGGTGGCTATAAAATCAGGAATCACGGCTGGTATGAGTTGTATCTTCTGGGGGGATAATCGTTCTCTGGAGGTAGTATGACTAACCATGGTGAGGACTCGTTCTCAGTATGCACGACGTGCTCAATATGTCGTAGACGGTCATTTTGAGATCAAGGTTGCCGAACTTCGTGAGCACTATTTGCGTCAATTGCCATATGATGCCGTACTTCCAGAATGGCCATTGAATCTTGTCGGGCTAGACGATGAAGGCACGTATGTGGAACAAGATCATTTTGTTTAGTGCAATATTTTTTGTAGGTCTCTATTGGATCCCAGGGTGTGAGAACTGACTATTTGACAACTCGCATATGATAAGATCGTGGAAGAGGATGTAAGGGTAGCAAATGGAGAGATAATTATGTGTGGGGAACCAAATTGTCAGGGCTTCTTTAGATGTAATTGGGAAGCTCGATAAGTTTGACTGCAGGAAGCTCGGTAGAAGTAATTTGTGATTGGAATATTTTGCGGTTGGGTTTGAATAATTGTAATTCGACTGGTTGTGAGAGAATAAAGTATGTGATGTATCGATCTTATTAAAATAATAAAGTATTCTGTTTTACTTTTTGTGTACGAATATTGTGAGAGACAGCTGTAGGATTTAACCAACTGTATTGATATCCTTAAATTTTGAAAATTAAGCTATTTTAGGAATGTTGCACGTTTTTGGTAGAGTATAAAAGTAAGGTGATTGGTCGTTTTATACTGTGTTGAGGAAAAGGTGTAGAACTTTGAATGGCAGACAATAGGGATAGACGTGATGACAGTAGACGTTATCACAGAAGTCATGATGATGTTTTAAAATGAAATGAGGTGCCTATGGCAACAGTAGGGATGGCTGACGCGTGTCAAAAAGAGCTTTCATTTCATAAACTGATGGAGAGTATAAAAACTCGACTCTCTTTCCCTCATAAATTATCTATAATTGTAGGGAGAGAAAAAAGTGGTATAAATCTTATTGTCAAGGAGAGTAGACGTTTGAGTGTTAAGTGTGATTTGGGAAAGAGATCTTCATCAAGTGATAAGAAATTGTCAGAAAGACGATGGGATCGTTCATTTTTG
This sequence comes from Kingdonia uniflora, assembly GCA_014058105.1. Classification (NCBI taxonomy): domain Eukaryota; kingdom Viridiplantae; phylum Streptophyta; class Magnoliopsida; order Ranunculales; family Circaeasteraceae; genus Kingdonia; species Kingdonia uniflora. The sequence continues at coordinate 545,314 of JACGCM010000843.1, forward strand.
AAAAAACGTCTGGGCAAAGTAGAGGATTGCTATTCTGCGAGTACAGGTTGATAATATAAAACTCTGTCTGTTTGATTTGTGAGTAATCTGTGATTTGGTAATATGTATGATTTAGTAATCTGTATAAGTATTTTGAAAATGTGGTTTTTTTTAGAGAATTTGATAGTTCATTGAGAGAGGCTTGTAGTGTAGGTTATGTTGTATGTGTATGTTGCCTGTAGAGAGAGAAAATATTTATGTTTGAGAAGAAGATAAAATTTTGAAATGATGTTTTTTTAAGAATTAGGAAAATAGACGTGTTGACTGGGTAGAAGGGGGGGGGGGGGGTCTGTTGTTACTATTTGTAGTTTAGCGATAATGATAAAATATGTCTCTACATTTGTAGGTTCAGTATGCGTTCTAAACCTAGTATTCCTGCTAGTAAATTTATAGTCTCGTCCGATTCTGAGGAAACGTCGTCTTCAGGGAGGGGGGACGAGTGTAGTATAGGAAACTGTTAATAGTATGAGGACGACTATAGAGGTGGTGAGGCCTAGTAGATCTTGGGGCATGAAAGAGAAGAATGACAAAAAGGATAAAGAGAGAGTCCTTTTCATATATCCAGAGGGGGTGGATGTAGGAAAAAAGTGCTGGAAAAATAAAAAGAAATTACAGGGAGAATGGGGGGGGGGGGTTACGTAGAGGACCAAGGTCTTTGGTTCAGAGCCTATGTCTCAGGAAAAGTGGAGGAATCAAAATACTATCAAGTTCCATGTTTGGACAAGTGGAAGAAGGATAGAGGTATTAGTGAGGGGGTTAATCTCTCGTATTACAATGGGCTTGGGTTAAACCCAAGGGGAGGTTTTTTGTGTTTTTTGAATTAGGTCGTATATGGCCTTGGAATTCTGCTGACCTACTTTCAGAAAGGGGTTATGAATGAGTTACAGTGCTGCCCTGCCCAGTTGAAGGGGAATGTTTATGAGATGATGAGGGTATGTGAGGCAATAAATGAAAAATGGAGAAAGGAAGGGTCTGGGAAGCAATTCGTAGCTGAAGATGTGTTAAAGTTTTATAAGTGGAACTATATGGAAGGTCGAAGTAGTGGTCACCTGTATAGTGATTCAGCGAGGCCAAAATTCTTTAACTTTGAATCTGCTGGTTGACCATGGAATGACCACCTTGTGTGGGTAGAGGGTAACATTATACGGGTTCCCGATGAACCGGCGCTCGAACTGAATCATAGATATTATAATCTGAGTAAGTAATGTTGACCAATCTCCAAATAGGCTATAAACATGTCTTCGTACTGCCGAATAATGTGTTGTTCTTTTTATGTGCAGAACCCAAACCGTTGGCTACCCCGGATAAGACCAGCCTGTTTGATTGTGTTGCTCAAGATCAGGACGAGCTAACAGAGGTACTAAGTAAATTGGGTATGCGAAGACACTAAAGGGTAGATTCGGCAGCACCTAAAGTTCAGCGAGCTCAAGAAAATTAAACTATGGCCGAGGGGAAAACTGTGAAGACCGTTGCTGACTTGCTCCATCCTCTACTTCCTGCACCTCAGATTACCAAACAAATTACTCGTAAGGTCCGAAAGATAGTGCAGCAAAGTACCTCGGCTGCTGGGGTTGTGCTCACAGATCAAGAGATAGCAAAGCCTGCTGCTGGCAGTGTGGAGGAAAAACCCGAAGTGAGCGTGTCCACTCTTGGGGAAGCTGAGAAAAGTTTGTTGAAGAGAAAACGGTATTTAGAGAAGGACAGTCGCCGAACTAACCCTCATACTGCGGCCAATATGAAAGAGTTGGAGCAGAAATACTATCGTATGGCTGGGACGAACTCGCAACAGTTCGAGGATGAGTACCTTGAGCATACATTCACGGTATGTGGTCAAAAATTGTTACTTGATGTTGTCTTCGAACTAAGTGTAACTGTCAAACTGACTCTTCTTTTTTATTGTACTGGCAGCTGTCAACGTTGCTGAAGGGGGCAAGACAATGTCTGGACAAGAGAGACCAATAATTTGATGCTCTGATGGCAAAGTTTGAGGCTCAGTCAGCTCGCGTGAAAGAGCTCGAGGTGGACCTTCTATTGGAGAGAGATAGGAGGGTTGCAGATGCTACCGCAGTTGTAGAAAATTTTAGTGATCTGTCAAAGCATGACAAGCTTATGACTGATGCGGTTACAATAGTCTTAGTGGAGAGAGACCACTTTATCAAATCGTACTATGCTTTTGGATTGAGTGTTGATGATATGGAGCTGACCCAAAATGGTAGATATGCAGAGATAGAGTTCCTTGCTGAGGTCGCGGAGGAAGAGATGGCTGGTGATGCTGCTGGTTTGCCTGAGAAAGTGTCAGACCTTCCTCCATGTAGTACAAAGCCTGTCCATACTATTAAACGAATAGTGGACCCTCTAGTGGAACCTGCTGAAATAGTTCCCTCTCCGGGGAAGGCGCTGAAATATCTTTATGAGGTAGACATTAGCAAGCATCTTTAAACGTTCTGTGGTATCATGTCTTATATTTTTTAGCTCGCTTGATTTGGATGTGATAGTACTCTATATAATCGTACACTATTTTCATTTTGAGTAATGTTTTAAAATATGTTTTTCACGAATGTTTGTATTGAAACAAGATATTTGTAATATGTGTAGAAGATAAAAACATTTGAGAAAAACAAACTCTAAATTGGAGAAGTCATTGAGTAGAGCGAGGGACTCCATGACCCGTATTCAACGGTACTTAACAAAACTGAATATGAGAGAAGGCAATTTAAGTTAAATTCAGAGAAAACCTTTAAAGAGTTATATGATATGCAATATAAATATGCTAAGATAGAAGTAGAGAGAGATGAGGTGTTAAGAAAGGAAGAGGAAAGGGGGATATTAGTTCGAAAGCCAAAAGAATTAACTTGTTTTAATGACCCAAGTAATAAGGTGAGATGTCAAAGTATGTTAATAGCTCTGACCTTATATTTTGAAGTTGAAGTAGATAGTGAACGCGGATTAAAAGATGCATATATAGAGCTTTTGAGGGAGAGAGGTATAGTTTTGGTCCCAGTTCGAGTTATGTTTTTAGCTCAAGAAGCATGCAATCGTCATAGTGTAGAGGTAAAAAAGTGTTCTGCTCGAATTGGTGTATCTATTCTATGGGGTGATGTAAAATCTTTATCTGATGCGTATGGCTTTATGTAGGATCGGAGGGCCATGAGAATTATATTTTTCAGGATAAGAAAAGAGCAAATAGAGGTCCAAAACTAATTAAAGGGTAAATTAAAGGGGTTAGAGGATGAGCTATTGCAGCATGTAGAGCAAAAAAATATCTTTTCCAACGCGGCTGTCGAAAGAAATGGCTGTTCGAATGAAGGTAGAAGCAGATGTGAGGGCTTTAGGTGTATTACCAAAAAATATGCTCAGTGGTGAGGTCGTAGGAGCCGAGGCCGCTTTTTCCGATAATGATAAAAGGACCTTCCCAGTTTTCAGATAATTTCCTTGCGTTAAGTTCTTTGCGATGTTTGGGAATCTCTCGGAGGACCAGATCCTTGATTTTGAACTCTCTATGATGAACGCGTTTGTTATAAGATTAGGCTAAAGCTTGGTGATACCTTCCCAAATTCATGATTGCTCTGTCCCGAGTCTCCTCGATCCAATTCATAATACATACCAACTGGAATTCGTTTTCTTCATCGGCCATGGTATGGTCGCGAATAGGGTGATGATACTGAGTAGGTATGATTGCTTTTGTACCATAAGCCAGGAGGAACGACGTGCATCCAATTGAAACTCGAGGTATAGTTCGATAATCCCATAACACATGTGGTAATTCTATGACCCAATTTTCCTTCTTTTCTATCAAGCGATTTTTGATCTCATTCACGATAGTGCGACTGGTGATTTCGGGCTGGCCATTCCCTTGCGGGCAATACAAATTTGAAGAAGAATGTATGATGTTGTGTTGATTGAGGAATTCGACGACATTGGAGCCAATGAACTGAGGTCTATTGTCGATTCTGATGAGATGGGGGAAGCCGAAATGGATGATGATGTTTTCCAAAATGAACTTGATGCCTTCATCTTTACGTGTGCGGCACAGAGGAACTGCTTCTACCCACTTAGTGAAGTAATCTATTGTGACTAACAGATGCTTCTGTTGTCCTGGTGCGGTAGGAAACTCGCCGGAAAGGTTGAGGGCCCATCTTTTAAATGGCCATACAACGTTGCTGAAATGAATTTCCAAGGCTAGAGCTAGAATTTGGGGACCATGACGTTGATAAGCATCGCATTTTCTTGCGAGTTTGATAACTTGAGCTTTCATTTTAGGCTAGATGAGCTTCTTTGTGGGATAAGCATTCGAGATACGGTCCTGTGACTAAAATCATGTATAAAGGGCTCTTTTCCATGGTATAACATTTAGCATTATCAAGTATAGGTCTTTTTTCAGTGGGGTCTTGAGGGAGTTCACCATCGAATTGGTTTTTGGTCCTAATATACTTGAGGAAAGGTTGTCTCCAATCTTCCTCATCCTCTTCAACGCCCCCAGTATTAACAAAATTTGAGCTTATGATGTTAATGCTTGGGATGATAATACTTCAATCTTAAGATATCGGTCTTCTGAGCCAAGGACTCCTGTGAGATATGTGAGATAATCAGAATGTCTATTTTCTCCGCGCGGCAAATGTTTGATAGAAATTTTCTTGAATCTATTCATTCTGTCGGCTACTTCGACTGCGTAATCTATCATTTTTCCGTTCTTCTGGAATTTTTCTGTGTAATGGTTTATGATGAGTAAAGAATCTATATATACAGACAACTCAGGTACACCAATCTCTAGAGCCATATCTAGACCATGAATCATTGCCTCATATTTGGCTATATTGTTGGTAGCTTCAAAATTCAATTGGATTACCTTTTCGATTCTATCACTAGAAGGTGTGATCAACACAATTCTGATGCCTAATCCTGTGGGTCCAGGGGATCTATCAGTTAAGAGACGCCATCCCTTTTGAGTTATTTAGTCTACCCTTTCTTCGAGCTGTTCTTCATAAATTTTTGTGCTAGCCTCTTCCCAATCAGGATCTTTCACGGGGAAGTCCGTAATGAAAACTGCTACGGCCTGACCCTCTTCAGAATATCTTATTTCAAAACGGATGTCATGCTTATCAAAAGTGACTGACCATTGCTGGACTCATCTTGATTTTTCTAGTTTGGATAAGATTTCATGCAGAGGGTAGTTGGTCACTACTCATACCCAGTGGGCTTGAAAGTACTGTCTTAATTTTTGCAAGGTGTAGACAAGAGCTAAAAGTTGTTTCTTGACCTTGTAATATTGGGATTCTGCTGAAGTGAAGGTTTTACTGATAAAGTAGATAGGCTTCTCGGTCTTTTCATCAAGTCGAATGAGAACATAACTTTATGATTCTTTAATAACTACAAGATAAATGGTGAGTTCTTCCTCTTTGTGAGGTGTACTCATCACTGGCGGTGAACCCAAGTAAAGTTTAAGTTGCTAAAATGTTGCTTCGCACTCTGTTGTCCATTCGATCTCAGGGTCCTTCTTAGGCTTTTGTTTTGTTATCCCCTCAAGCAGTAAGTTGAACAGCCATCGACAGCGATCGAAAGATTTTGAAACAAAATGGTTTATTGCGGCAATCTTGCCTGTTAACTTCTGGACGCCTTTCTTCATTTTTGGAGAAGGCATAAATAGTAATGCGTGAATACGATCTGGATCAGCTTCATTACCGCATTTGCTGATTAAGTGGCCCAAGAATTTCCTTGACTGGACTCGGAACTGACATTTGTCAGGGTTGAGTCTCATCTTGTAGAGACGGAGAATATTGAATGCCGTGTGTAAATCTGCAATATGGTTTTCCTTCTTAAGACTTTTACACAACATATCGTCTATATTGACCTCTATTGTTTTTCCAAGGTGATCTTTGAACATTTGGGTCATCAATCGCTGATAAGTTGCTCCAGCATTCTTGAGACTGAATGGCATGATCTTGTAGCAGTATAGGCCATGTTCTATAATGAAATCTATCTTCTCTTGATCGTCAGGTAGCATAGGTATTTGGTTATATCCTGACATGACATCTATCATAGACAGGAGTTCGTGTCCTGAAGTAGAATTGAGCAGGTTATTGATGATAGGGAGTAGAAAACTATCCTTTGGAGTATGTCTGTTCATGTCTGCGAAATCCACGCACACCCTGATCTTTCCATTCTTTTTTGGTACTACTACAATATTTGATATTCATTCTGGATAATTGGCCTTTCGAATAAAACCAACTTCGATGAGTTATTCGATTTCTTTATTGACTTCGTCTCGAAGTCTTGGTGCTAAAGTCCTCTATTTTTGTTTGATAGCTTCGGATTTATCCTTCAAGTTGAGTTTGTGACAGGCCAGATTCAGATCAATGCCTGATATCTCGTGAAATGTCTAAGCGAAGACATCACTATTTTCCTTGAGAAACTAGATGAAAGTATTATACTCTGTTGTGGGTAGATGACTGATTTTAACGTACTCTGTGGTTTCTGCATTGGGCAAATGGTGCCCTGCAGAGTTAACTGTATAGTACTCTGTAATGTTTCATGTCATCTTTTGTAATTTCTATGCGAGTTGATGTTCGAAAGGTTCAGGTCCAATGACGATAGAATTTTTGCATGCTCGTGTTAATTTCTGACTTCCTTTGATCTCGTAAACGCCACCTTCTCATTCAAAATATAATGCCAAGTGATAGGTTGACAGAATAGCGTGCATATTGTGTAACCAACAACGTCCCATTATCCTCAGATAACGAAATTTTGTATTGATAACGTAAAAGGCAACATTGAGTGTTACTAGTCCTGTAGTGATAGGAAGTATAATCTTTCCTACACATTTCTCCTTAGATCCATTGAAACCACAGATATCAATGTCGCAGGGTTGGACCTTATCGGCCAGGCCCATCTGATCGATCGTGCTTTAATAAAAGAGTTCGATAGTGCTGCCGGTGTCTATCATCATCTTATGAAGCACCATATTTCACATTTTAAACATGACCACCAAAGCATCATGTTGAGGATAGTTAACATGCCGAACGTTGTAATCATCGAAAGAAATCCCAGTTCGATGAAAGCTGGATACTGGAATTAAATAAGCTTCTTTATTTTGCATGGATAAGTCGTGGTATTGGCCGACACGTCTTTGTTTGCTCCTGTCCGACTCTTTGACGATCCGAGTCTCCACAAAATAGTAGAGTAAGATATGGTACAAATGGTTTTTGGCTGCTGGTTCCTCAACTTGTACAGCTTCTGTTGGGGTTTTGTAACTCCCATTCTTATAACTCTCCACGTCCACTATGTATTCGTGCATTCGTCCATCTGCAAAATGTATTCTAACAACCGTTGTAAGGCAAAACATTACTCTGTCTCATGATGTCGGACCTTATGGTGGATGCAGTATGGTTTGTTCTTGATTGGTTAAAGGTATTGTACATTGCAGAAGAATATGTCTTTCTATAATATAGGATAGATGCTGGCTATGGTCATATTCATCTTTGGAAGATAAGGTTTTGACAAGTTACTCTCGCTCGTCGTTGGGTTTTGTTTGTTTCCTGTCTCCTCCTTGATCTGTTGTCCAATTAAAATCGGTATGGGCCGATTGATCTCGAGCTATCAGTGTTGACTTCTGAGATTTCTGCCTGTCAGACACCATTCGTTCTAGGTCGATGTATCCATTGACCTTTTCAATCATGTCTTCCAATGTTGTTGGTTTGTTAAGGACGAGGTACTCCTTCGCCCGGCTGTCGATGAGTATAGCATTGGTGAAAGCGAAAATAGTGATCTTCTGGTCGAGTAGATCTACTTATCGAGCTAACTCTAAGAACTTTTTAGTAAATGTCTCGAGCTTCTCTACTGGCATCTGTTTGAGGCTGAAAAGAGAATAGAGGTTCTCCTCTTTATCTATATTGGGCAAGTAGTTCTTGATAAAGCGTTAGCGCAACTGTTTAAAAGTTTTAATGGATCCTTAAGGCAGTGTGTGAAACCACGGTAGGGGCTTGCCTGACAAGATAGTAGGAAAGAGCCGGCATAGAATGTGGTTGGATGTGGAATGTAGGCCTAGAGCGTCCTGGAGCTCTTAAACGTGTTCCATTGGATCCGTTCCTTTGTACTTTTGGATCTTCGGAGTATAAAACCCGGTTAGGACCTCACCATCTAATAACTCTTGGGCGATCGGGCTCTTCTATAATCTGTTGTGGATCCCTTTAGTCAGCGTATGGGCTTTGAGCAGTTCTTTGATCTTTTTTTCAACATGTTCCTGGGTGACATATTGTCAAGCTGTAGTGGTTAGTCGTGTGACGCGTCCTTTTCCAGGATTGTGGTCACCACTCCCTTCACTTAGACGTTCCTTCCCTGGGATTTGAACTCTTCGAGGTAGATTATCAGTCTGTCTGACTTCCACTAGGCTGCCATCTACTTCTTATTGGATCTCTTGGATTAGGATGGGCTCAATGTCCTGCTGTTTATGGTTAGATCAAAGCGCACCTCCTGCGTGAATGCCTTTCGGAGGAGGTCCTATTTTGTCATGTACAGAGATCCGCGAGCCCTCAAGTTGTATGGCTTTGTTATTCTGGGCGGCGACCTACTGATTCTACCAAACCTTCAACGCCTCTTGTACACTCGCGAGTTGTTGTTCTAGGGCTGCATGCCTTTCTGTTTCTAAATTTAGAGTGACCCTCAGGTATGCTAAAGCTGTGTTTTCTTCTACATGGATGATCGGCGTACTCTGACCTAGAAGCAACATTCTAAGAGAAAATGATCAGCGGTGTTTGAGACAATGGGTTTAAGAACTTTGGTTCCCATAGACGACGCCAAATGTAATAGCCTAATTCTGGATTCAGACTTACACCATATATTCTCAAAATGTTCAAATATAATAGATAATAAATAACAAGATGGTTTAGCATGGAAAACCTCTGAATAGGTTAAAAATCATGACCTCTCTTGAGAATTTTGAGAAAGTGATGGTGATCTTATTGAGATTTGCTAATCTATTACAATGAGTGTTCTGAGAATATAAGATAACGGAGTATGAACTTTTATGTATCGAATGTTTTGCCCTTCATCTGCAGTTCTCCAGGTCTCTTTATAGGTCCTCCAATATGACCATTTGACGACCATAAAGTCCCTTAATGATGGACGTTACAAAGTGAGTATGAGATATTCTTTGCCCATATTATATAACATTTCGATCTTTGCTGTTGTACAACGGCTCTATTGCTGACTGTACACTTTACACAAGTCGAACTGTTGGTGTAGAGGTCGAAAGTAATGTCTAAAACTAAGGAAAGTTGGTCATGCCTTTAGTAGTACTTCCTATATGCTGATGAGATCGAGGACGAAGCTTGAGTCTGAGATACGAAATAAGCTATTATAAGATGGCTCTCGACCATTAGCATGAGTGTCGTCAGGGATGAGTGGTGTTGGTTAAAAAACTCATGCTATATATGTTTCCTGATGTTACTATCCTATTTTTGATTGTGCCACATACTCTGTTGCTGTGGTCAAAATTTCGCATGTAGTTCAAAGATGAGGCATGAACTCGAGATGCGGAATAAGCCACTGTAGATGGCTAGCCCAAAGAGTGTCGTGGCACTCTTAATAAGCTACCGCCAACCCTTCGCGGATCCTATCTTGAAGAGTAGGTAATGCGAGATTGAGACTGCTCGGCTGCTATAGAGATAGTCGCTAGTTCAGCTTTACGACTCAATGCATTAGGTACATTGTTCATCCTCCTTATCTTGTGCGTGAGATCTAAATCAAACTTTGTTGGAAACTCTTGCCAAAAAGCCTGTTTCGATGCCAACTTCTTCTGTGCAAGGGAATGGCTTGCCGCGGTGTTATCGGTCTTTACCAAAACCTTCATTCCCAATAAATAATGTTGCCATACTCGTAGACAATGTAAAGCAGCTAGGATTTCCTTTTCTTGCGTCGAATACCACCTCCCTGTATTATTCAACTTCCTGCTTTCATATGCAACCGGATACCCATCTTGTAATAATACTCCACTGATAGCATAATCAGACGCATTGATATGTACTTCAAACGGCTTGGTAATATCTGTCAAGGCTAAGACTGGGTCGCTAGTCACTGCATGCTTCATATTGTCAAATGATGTTTTACATTTCTCAAACCATGACCAAGATAAGTTCTTCTTGAGCAGATCTGTAAGGGGTGCCGCACGCTTCAAATACTCTTCGATGAACCTATGATAGTAGTTTACGAGGCCAAGAATAAAGTGAACTTCTGTAACCTTTGTAGGAGCTTTCCACTCCTCAATAGCTCGCGCCTTTTCCATATCCATATGTGTAGGGACCTATCCCTCAATCTGACCAAATTCAAACTATTTCCAATTCGAACTACTCCACATTAGACTCACGTATTTTACACGTGACATGAACAGTTAACATTGACACCTTTACCACGAACAGATAAATAGCGTGAATCGAGCATAACAAAAAAACATAAACAAGTCAAAAATACATGTCTCTCACGAACTTAACAGCTCAGTCAACCGCCACTTACCTCATTATTCGGAGAACGTGCTTCAGCACGATAGCGAACTGTGGGTAAGGAAAAAATTCCAAAAGAGACAAGGACCAGAAAAATATATGAGAAAATACCAAGAAAACCAGATTTTCTAGAGTCTCAAACACCAAATTTCTTATTTACAAGATCAAGTATTTCTAGTTCAAAAAATTACTTGTAACTAGATATCAACCTCAAGAAATAAAAGTTACTGTTATTGAAACCCTCAACTCGAGGTCATGTTTTTTTTACCTATTCAAAGGTTTTCCATGCCAAATCACTTGTGCCATTTCTTACTTTACATTAGTTTTTGTCACAAGAACATTAGTGTAAGACCTAATTCTGAGCCATCTTGAACTTAAAAAATTAGGCCATTACATTTGGCACCGTCTATGGGAAAGAAAACATTTCTACGATATCCCAAGACATGCATTCACTCTACTATCAATCTCTAATCATGGTCACTTCCAGATGACCAGCAACCGGGATCCAGCTCGATCTTTCAGTAGAGCCGGAATAACTTACAGAACTACGGCCAAATCTCTAAGAAAAATAGAAAAACGTAATAAGCTTGAATGGCAGTTAACTCTTGACTGAGAGCTCTGCGAGAAGGAGCTCGAAGTCGAGCAACAAGCTCGTTTGACAGCATTCAAACGGCATGAAGACCAAATGACAACCATGCAAACTGTATTACAAACTCTGTAGGATACTTAACAGGATCCTCAAACTAGAGATCATGATCAAGTGCCAGAGACCTCCTGAGTTTCTGCATGGGACAAATTGAGACCTCGTGGGGCCAATAGTAAAGCTATTTCTAGAAATATTTAGCAAGAATATCAACCTTCCATTCATTTGGGTAGTAAAGTTCAGTCTAAAATCAGCAGAGGTCACCAATTTTCTAAATGTCAGGAGGAAGAATAGCGACCTCAACCCTGAATTCCTGTACGTTATCGTTTGAGTGAAGGCACAGGTACTCATAATCCTCCACTACCTCGCCAAGCCACTCAAGCAACACGTCAATACGTAACACAAGAGTATATGGATCAACACATCAAATAGTTGATTGAAACGCAAGATTTAGGCACTACAAATGACCTCACCAAGATACAGGGAAGTTTGATTGCCAAAGAACTATTTAATATGGAACTACCAAAAAGTTTTCATACTCCTAAAACTCGTAAATACAAGGGCACCGATCCAAAAGAGCACATTCAACAATACCATGATTTATTGAGATTGTACTCCAATCTCAACCACATCCTCTGCCGTTTGTTCATAACAAGTCTGCAGGAAGAATCGCTCTGGTGGTTCCGCTCTTTACTTGAAGATTTCATACTCACATTCTATCAGCTGCAAAAACAATTCATCAAGAAGTATGCTCACAACAGAGACAAAGAGGAGAATTTATATTCTCTTATTAGTCTCAAACAGTCTCAAGGAGAGAAGCTCGAGGCTTTTGCAAAGAAGTTTTTGGAGGTCGCGTGAATGTGGATAATCTCGATCAGAAAACAGTTGTTACTGCTTTTACCAACGCGCTCCAGCTCGACTGCAAGGCCAAATAACACCTCTTCCTCAACAAACCGGCGACCTTGGATGATATGATCACCAAGGTTAATAGATATATCGACCTGGAAAGGATGATGTTCGAAAGGCATAAATCTACTAAATTTGTCCTAACCACGAAAGGTCCAACAACAGATCGAAACAATGAACCGAAGGAGGATCAGGGTGATCAAAACGTTCCAAGGGCAATACTGGCAATCCTTAAAGGTGGTACATTACCTAAACCGGTCCTCCTGAAGATGAATGTTTGAATCTCTGCAATTTTTCCAATCCTATCCAACGACAAACCATACCTTCCCTCTCAACTATTAGAGCCAATTGAAAGCCGCCCGTACTGCATGCATCACAAGGTAAACCAACATTTTCCTGACAGCTGCTATGCTTTGCAGAGGCTGTTGGAATTCATTTTTAAGGAGGGAGAGATGTATGAATACATTATTGACCTGGAATCATATAAGAATGATAACTATAAGAAGCAGCTCGAAGTTGTCCAGGTTGAAGATCAGGCTGAGGAGAAACATATCTGCCATATGTACCATAATAACATGATCAAAATTTATCAGATCAACAACTCTTGCCGATTTAAGCGCAGGAGATTGTCAGAATGCTGCAATCTCACACCTCAAGATAAAGAAGCTAAGATTTTACTTGAGTTGAGCAATTACCGGCTTGGGATCTCATTCGAAGATTATGCCATTAGTCATCTATAATTTCCACATCATGATGCATTAGTCATAATGTTAAAGATGAAGAAGTTTATCATGCATACAATGATGATCGATATTGGAAGCGGTATTAAGATTATCCTTTAGAGCATAATCGACCAGATGGGATTGACCGATCAAGTTATTCCAAGCGACAACAATATTAGTGAATTTAATAGTTCTAAAGAAGAGTGAGTAGACAAGATCATCTTACCCATTGCCGCAGGACCAACCACAATCAATGTCGTCTTCTACATTATTAACCCTAAATCTCGTTATCTCAGAATTATGGGCCGCTATTGGAGTCACAACATGGAAGCAATCGCTTCCACCTATCATCAAACACTCTGCTTCAAACACAATGATGGTTATCTATGAAATCAAAGGTATTCAAAAGCTTTCTCGAGCTTGCGAGAATATTGTCTCTGCCATTCTAGATACCTCAGACAGATATGCTGCAAGGTAATTACAGAAAGCTGATCACCTTGATGATCAGCCTTCAACAGAAGAGCCTATAGAATACAGAGGTACTTTTATCGGTACCAAGCTGATCCAGCACGATAAGGATGCTCTTATTCAATTCTTACAACTGAATCGAGACATCTTTGCATGGACTTTCAAAGAGATACCTGGGGTCGATCCGACCAAGGCATGTCACAAATTAGCCATCAACATCAACGCTACGGTGGTCAAACAAAAACATTGATGCTTCTCACCTCATCTTCAAGATGAAATCAACATTGAGATCGAGAAATTGATCAAAGTAGGATTCATTCGAGAAGCTAAGTATCCAGATTGGATATCAAACATCGTCGTTGTTCCGAAGAAGAATGAAAAAGTTCGAGTTTGTGTAGATTATACAAATCTAAACAAACACACTCTAAAGGAGAACTTCCTTTTTCCCAGCATCCATCAAATTCTTGATTCCATGGTAGGTCATGAACTCCTTTCTATGATAGACGTTGCTTCTGGATACATTCAAATTCCTCTTTTGGAAGAAGATTAAGAAAAACCACTTTCATCACTGAAAGGGGACTTTGCTGCTACAACGTCATGCCATTCGGACTCAAAAATACAGGCACAACTTATTAATGGTTGATGACTATTATGTTTAAAGTATATCTTGGGAAAATCGTGGAAATCTACATTGATGATCTCCTCTGCAAGGTCATACTGTCAATCAACCACATCACAGATCTCAACACAATATTCAACATTCTTCGATCTTACAAGATACGACTTAATCCTGATAAATATCAATTTGGAGTACATTCAAGCCGATTCCTCGACCATCTCATCAGCAAGAAAGGGATTGATGCCGATCTAGATCAAATTCAAGCTCTCCTCAACATGCCATCTCCAAAGACAACGAAGGACGTACAAAAACTTACCGATAAGATTGCCGCTATCAACCAATTCATTTCTAAATCTTTAGATCGCTGTCGTTGGCTGTTCTTACTACTCCGCAATTGTACCAAATGAGGAAATGTTTTGCCTAATGCAGATATCCAATGGACATCAGAGTGCGAGGCAACTTTTCAAGATCTTAAAAATTATTTGGGGAAGTCTCCCATCATGAGCACCCTAGTTGATAATGAAGAACTGATCATCTACCTAGCAGTTATAAATACTTCTATCAGCTCAGTTCTCATTCGAATTGAAGGGAAAATTGAAAAGCCAGTTTACTTTATTAACAAAACCCTCACTCTAGTAGAGACGAGGAATTCTAAAATTGAGAGGCTCCTTCTAACTGTTGTTTATACTTCCAAGATCATTTAGTTAAGGTTATGACGAACTACCCACTCCGGAAAGTTTTATCCAAAAAAGAAAAATCCAGAAGAGTGCAATAATGGTCAGTCAGCTTGAGAGAACATGATATCAAGTTTGAGCAACGACTTTCATAAAAGGGTTAGACCGTTGCCGATATTCTCACAAATTTTCCAGCGGAAGATCCCGAGTGGGAGGAGCACGATCTTGACCTTACAGAAGAAATTTCATAAGATCTACTCACTAAAGTATTTGACGAGCGAGCTGAATGGGTTACAAGGAAAGGGTGGTAACTTCTTACAGATGGTTCAGTAGGACCTGCAGGGTTAGGAATTGGAATCGTATTGATTGCCCCTTCCAACGAAAGAATAAAAAAATCAATCCGCTTAGATTTTGAAGCCTCCAATAATGTAACCGAATATGAAGCTCTCATTCATGGACTCGATTTTGCACTCGAGCTCAGCGTCCCGGAGTTTGCAAAGATTCTCTACACATCGTCCACTATTACTCTAAACAATACAATAAGAATGGCAAGATGATCGAATATATGTAGCCCACGTTGCAGATAGGATGAGCAAGTTTGCAAAAGAAACTCTCGATTATCTTCCTCGATGTAAAATAAGACACGCCGATTCCTTGGCTTATCTAGCCGGGGTCTTGGGTACCAAAGCTTGATATCTCTAGATCGAAGTGATATCAACCCCCAACATTGATCGATATTCTATATGCATGAAGAGGAAGACGACGATTAGCGAAAGCCCTTTATTGCCTACCTCGGCCAAAAAAACAAATGCGACGGGCCCCTTCCAACAGATTTGAAAGAGCGCCGACAGTTAATCAAAATATGAAGCGCTATATAGTTCAAAGCAGTTTTTTATATTGCCATTTAGTCACGGGGCCTTATCTCTAGTGCCTCCTCAGAAAGAAAGTAGACGAAATGCCCATTGTTTTAGATGAAGGGAGTTGTGACTCCCATGCCGCAGGTCGATCACTCACTAACAGAGTAATTACACAAGGAGTATTCTGGCCAGGCATGCGCAACCAAGAAGAAGAGTACTCACATAAATAAGATGCATGTCAGCGACATGACCACATAATCTGTTCCCTTGCGCTTAAACTACATGCAAGCAAGGTGTTCTGGCTATTCAAAAGATGGGTGCTCGATCTCATCGGTGAATTTCCTAATACTCCAGGTAACCGACGATACCTACTTGTAGTTACAGATTATTTTACAAAATGGGTATAAGGAGTTCTACTCTGTCGAACTAGAGAATAAGAGGTCATCTATTTTATCTGGGAACATATCATCACACGGTTTAGATGCCCCCACCTGATTCGAATCGATAATAGGCCACAATTCGTTGAAGAAAAAGTTATAGCTTTCCTCAACAAACACAACATCATCCACTCACCATCCAATCCATACTACCCTCAAGTTAAAGGCCAAGCCAAAATTACCAGCAAAACCATCGTGGATAGACTCAAGAAAATGTTTCACTCACAAAGAAAAGGAAACTGGATACGAGAACTCTCTCATGTCTTTTAGGTATATCGTACCGCTCTACGTCAATCTACCGACTGTACCCCATTATTCCTCACCTATGGCATAGAAGTCGTCATTCCAACAGAATGCCATCATTCAGCCAAAGATCACGAGCTTACCGATGAAAAAAATAAGTTTGAATTGGTTTGCAACATGAATTGGATTGATGAAACTAGGGAACACGCTATTGCCAACCTATGTCGATATCACCATATGTTAGTCAGTTTGTATAATAGAAGAGTCTGAAGCTGTACTTTCCAAATCGACGATCTAGTCATCAGAAAAATCCCTCAACATAAAAAAGAAGCACATGCCGGGAAAGTAGCAAAAAATTGGGAGGGTCCATTCCTAATCATTGGTTAAACTGGTATGAGGTCATATTATCAATGGAACACTAGGTGGCTGAAATGGTACTATCGTTAAGTCTCTCACTACTTCACTTTAAAATTCTTGTTCTTTCCATTCCAAAAGTAAGATTTTCATCTCCATACAATGTACATTCTATTCTACTCAATGAAAACTTCTAAGTTTTTTTCCCCACACGACTCTCTACTTACGTTGACAATACATAGATTAAAGCAAATGTAATACTAGGTTTCAATCGACCTCTATTCTGATTAAAGTAAAGGTAAAACTAGCTTTCAATCGTACTCTATACATACTCTGCGATTAAAACAAAGGTAATACTAGTTTTCATTCAAAGAACTCTACCAGACATAAGATAAAGCAAAGGTAAAACTAGCTTTCATATCTCAATATGGCTGCGATAATTATACCGATTAAAGCGAAGGTAAAACTAGCTTTCAATCGAACTCAATCATACTTTGCGATTAAAATGAAGGTAATACTAGTTTTCAATCAAAGAACTCGACCAGACATAAGATAAAGTAAAGGTAAAACTAGCTTTTATCTCTCAATATGCCTGCGACAGATACTTTTATAGGTTACATATATAACCACTACAATGGATTCTTCTCTGTTGATAGGAGATCAGCTACGCTATCCCCTACAGCAGGAGGACAATCATCCATAATATCTCGAGCTCGAACAGCTACATCAATCCTGCCTTGCTCTACCAATTAAGAAGGTTGAGAACCTAACTCCATTTCCATGGAGTTCATACAGTTTCTTTGATCTACATTAGCTTTGCAAATACATCCTCTATCTGATAAATAGTCGTGCAAGGTGCTTCTCATCCTCTTTAACTCAAGACTTCTTACCTCCTCAACAAAATAAGCAATAACTACCATTAACATCTCTGAGCGCGATACCTCAGGCATAATCGGCTTGGAAAAATTTACTCTCTCTTTCTGAAGGCTCTCTTGTAACTTCTTGCACGGTGTTTCATGCCATTCTATACGATTAGCTGCGCGGGACATAAGATTGATATGATCCCTCGCCATATTATCTGCTTTATCTGATTCGGCCTGGTTCATCATCCTTAATTCTGCCACCAGAACACAAAGTTCCTCAAGCTCCTTGCCTATACCTTCCCTGGCAGGAGATTTCACTACAAGAAAATGTACATTTAATAGCATTTAATTCATAACATTTATACTGAATGCTATTAAAAGATCAAATTAATAGCATATTTCATATAAATGCTATCATATCTCGTAATTTTTGAACATAAACAATAACTCTTCATGGGCAAGCATTTTCTGGATACTTTTAATAGCATTTGTGTACGCTGTTGCTGCTAACCAATTTTTATTTGTGCGGAATATAAAATTTATGCTATCGCAAGAGATGTTTTACAAGAACTCTCATTTTTTTTGTTAAACACAAGGTGCCTCTTTACACAAACTCTCACTATTCCTTTCCCTAACCTTAACCTCCATCTTCTCTCTACAATTCCATCAACTGAAGCTCACAACCACAGAAGATCATTTAATTAGGTATCACTCTCTCTTTCTCTCTATTGTTTTATTTTTACTTGTATTTTAAAGTTCCCTTTTCAATTTTATAGTTTCAATTTTGTTCAGATCGAAATCTCATAGAAACCAGTGCTTTCACGATTAAATGGTACTACTTTTACAACAATTAATCTATATTTTTTTATCAAAGATAAATCGAATATCCAATTATTAGCTATATTCACCCGATTACACCAATTTTGATTTTTAGATAAAATTATCAAGTGCTTGTTCATTACAAAATCTGAATTTAGTTGGTTCCATGAAATTTTAGCTACAATGTGTATTTTTGTGAGTGATCTATGTGTGGGGTAAAATTTATTGATTTTCTTAAGCTTTGAGAGTTTAAAAATAAGATACAAAAATCCATTCATTATTGATCTCATGACTTTATTATGTTTTATTTCTCTAAGTTCTAAAATTTCCGTTTAGATTCTTTGGAAGCATAAAAAGGAAAGCAGTTGGAAAATTTCAATCATGGCCATATGTATCATATCTTATCTCTATCCCTCAGTAGTGTTGGTTTACTATTCAGATTTGAACACCAACACATACAAGTATAAGAGAATTGACACATTCAGTTCATACCCTGTCGTTTGATAATTAATATAATACTTTAGCTCTTAATAATTTCCTTGAAAGAGTTCTGAAAATGCATTACTGCAAATAATCAACAAGTTAGAAACTAAAGAAAACTATAAGCCAATGCATTATAGGATTTTAATGTTTTTTCTTTGTGTTTGATCCTTAGCAAATTCTTGGAACTTAGTATGGTGACCACAACTAAAGGATCCATATTGGTTACGGTCTTTTCCTATTGGCGAAAGATCCATTGGAGATTTCGTTGAACATGAATTAGAATGCAAAGTTCAGTCCTCATTTTTTGCCTTTCAAGTCGAGCCGTTAAAAGTGCATTATATTGTAGATGATAGTGTCGATGCTCACCTTTTTCAGGTTTAAATTTTCCAACCCAAAACAATACTTAATTTTGTAAAATTTAAAGTACATTAGTTTATTTTTGTTGCTGATATTGAGATAGAGTTTTTAGTGCTCTCTAATACATACTAGTCAACATTATAATTGAAAGCATTTCTGCCCCATATAGTTATTGATTACATTTGCAGAACAATGTAATGTTTAGATGTGTTAGTGAGCTATAATGTGTAAGTAAGGGCATATAGGTTGGTATTGGTTGTAATCCATGTACATTTGGCATTTAAAGGATTTTAAGCAATCTAGCATCTGTAATTTCTATCTAAGTAGGAAAGGTAAGAAATGAGAATAAAGTTTTGTATCTAGTAATATCATGTGCTTACTTTTACTACTGTTAATTCTTTGTTAGTTTGAGTAGAACAGAAGTATTATTCATTGACATCATTTGATCGCTAAATTTTCTCTATGATTTTACTTGGTATATACCCTCCAGTAAACACATGAATCTATAGGTTAGATTATATATACCCCTTCGACCGGCACCACAATTCTATTGTGTTCTGATAGCTTTTCTTATTGCTAGTTACAAATTTTTTCTAAACTTTTTAATGACCATATATTTTTTACTTGGGATCGATACAACTCAAATGTTATATGTATTTTAGGATCTCTTATGCTACCAATAAATGGTGGTCCACATCCTGTATAACCAGAAGATGCTTAGTATGCTTTTAGATTGTTACCTGTACCCTACATAAGACACATATTTGACATTTATAGAATTTTTACATCAAGTACAAATGGCTCTAAGAAAGTTTGAACATAGTCTAAAAGTAATATGACAACTAATGAACAATTTTCACATAGAAATGCGTGTGAAGCAGGATGAATAGTAGAGGGGATATGAGCATATAAGGTGCTTGCTCCTGTCAATGGAAAGCTTCACACATGTGTACATATTTCTGGAATACACCTGGTCTTAAGGTAAACATGTATACACCTGGTTAGGGGGAATATAATAGATATGTTAGACTCATTCTGTTTTTGTATTTATTGAAGTAGAGAGTGCTCCAATGACATAGTAAGTGGACCACGATTACAAATCTGAAAAAAATAAAGGGAATACTTGGTTTTAGAATATTGAAAATGCATGGTAATAAAGCATATAAAGACTAAAATTTCCTATATTTATTAACTTTTTCTCTTTGGTCTCTGGAAGCCGAAAGAGAAGTAGCACTGGCATATGCAAAAAAGGGACATGACCCTTCAAGATCTAAAGGAGGCTTCCACTAATCATGATAAAGAACTGACACCAAGGTGAGGAGGAACATACTAGTTATAGTATAACTTGGCCATACTATGAATATATTTCTATACCATTAACCAATCATGAAATCTAACATCTCATCATATAAGAAAATAAAAAACAACAAAACTTGAAAGAGATCGTGGTTTTTGATTGGGCAATGATAAGTAATACAATTACCTTTTTTGTTGTTTATGGCATTCAATTTCATTAGAGGCAAGAGAAGTTGCAGAAGTAGTAAACAATGTTTGGTCAATGATAAGTTCTGATATCATTTAAGTTACTTATAGACTTGTTTACTTAGTTGATGCCTAAGATCTATATAAAGAAGGTAAAAAATATTAAGTTCACAGTTTTCTCGTGTTATCTTCAGCATTTTTTCTTTTTGTAACTAGCCAACTACAAGTAGCATTAGATTAGAACTCAGTCATCCAAATTCATATAGACAGAAGTAATCATAACAAGATGCTTAACCCCCCAATTATCCATGTATCTTCTAGTTGAGTATGAATCTAGCTTAGTTCAAAATTTTTATTGTCTTGAAATTCATGTGAACAATCTATAATAGATAGGAACATCTTCTGCATTCATTCTTTCTGCAACTACAAGTAGCATTAGATTGGAGCCCAATCAACCAAATTCATATAGACACTAGTAATCTTACCGAGAAAACACCCCACTATCCATGTATCTTCTACTTGAGTATGAATTTAACTTAGCGCTAAATTTTTGATTGTTTTGAAATTCATGTGATTAATATATAGTAGACGGGAATACAACTTAATATAATACATCATTACAAAAATTTGGAGCTATTTCATTGCTTACATGGCAAAATATATTCTCAGATAACGTCATAGCTCAACTTTCTTGCCTATACATGTTGTACTAATTTTCTCTATGGCGCCACCGCTTTGACAGTTTTTTTTACTATATTATTATGATTTTCCACTTGTCATTTCCCGTTTTTGTATATTTTTCTTTAATTCTATGTTTCCTTATCATCTTAATTTCAGAGATGTAGCTCTTACCTACATGGAGTAGCAGCTTAGGAACACTGAATTAAAGCTTGATTCTGTTAACTCTAATTACCATTTGGAAAAAGAATCATGGCAAATAAATCTTGAGAGTTTGGAAGAAGTCTGGCGAAGTAAGCTTATAGCTCTTAAAAATTATTTAAATTTTCTTTTACTATTTCTTATGGGCTAATCTTGGAGGATTCTTAGACCTCCAATAATTTATTTTGAAGTGAGATACGAGGCATTAGAGGCTCAAAATGATGTAATTAAGCACTAGCCAAGATCTACAAAGAAAACTAAAAGAGCTCAAGTTACAATTTAAAAAACTGCAACTTTCTCATAGTTAAGATATTTTGGGTTATTGCCGAGTTTGGTAATTGAGTAATTTTAGCAATTTGTAGAAAGAATACAATTCTTTTCGTGATATTGCTGATAGAATGATTGAGGAAAAGGATAAAGAGGTCTCCAGACTCTTAGACGACAACAAAAATCTATATCGATTTCTTTTGATGAAACCTTTTGTATGTTTTCTCTCTCTTTATATGATTGTGAATAAGTTGCTTCTTGCATCTGTAGTATCTTTTACTTTTTATATGAGCCATATACCTGATAGAATGGGAACTTATTCCAGATTGAGCACAATGGCAACCATAATTCGGGTAAGTGAGATATTCTTGTAGACAATTCCAATTCTAATTCTAGTTGAGGAAGCATATAAAATTTAAAGTATGGCTCTTAAGTTCTCTCTCGTTGCTATTATAGTTTTTTAAAAGAAAGGGGGACCGATCTCAAACACACCTGCAGCAGAACAACAAATTCTGGTACACAACAATTTCTGTAAAAGTGTACTTTGCAATAAAAAATTTAATTGCTTACACTTGCTGTCACATCTCAAAAGAAACATGAAATGGTAAAATATGGTCAGTATATAAAGGATACATAGAGAAATAGAAAGAAGAATGTGAGATGGGAACACAATAAAGGGTGAAGGAGTCAGATTGATTGTTAAACATGATTTTCAGCTGCCTTCTGATCATAATAAGTCAACTATCAACATTTACAGAGGTACATAACAAAATACTTATAAATGTACCCATCACATCTCTCTTCCTCAAGCTGGTGCAAGATATTTATCATGACAAGGTTAACAAATATATTTATCTACAACTTTACCAATTCCAACACAATGTATATGCATCAAATACTAGGGGTAACTTGTCTGTGATGAAATGTTGATCCACTTCGATATGCTTTCTATAATCATGCGGATCTAGTTTGTGAACATTAATGTTAACCTTATTACCACAGAACTAGGCTTCCTAGGGTCTTATATAGAGAAAATCTACTCACTCAACAATATCTTGACCAAGGTTTATTTCTATCAAAACTGGTATATCAGTATCCCTAAAAAATGATATATCGGCACATTTGCCTTTTTTCATATAGAAAAAATCTGGAATAACCTAAAAAAGTCTAAACAATAGGGAAACATCAGAAACGAGTTAAATACTAGGTTCATAATTAAAAATTGTTATCCAAACTAATTTATATTGAACTCCGAATTTGCAGAAAGAATCATATTCACTATAAATATCAACTACCCAAGTGGTTTCCTATCTTCATTGCTATTGGATCTAGTTTCTTCTGCGGATGCTTGTATTTTTTTTATTTAGTATTTCCAATTCTAATTTCTTAAAGCAAGTCTCTTTCCCTGATTACTCATCTCCTTCGATCAAACATTTCTAATTTCTTTCCATAAGTCGAGCATTTTTTTATCTCTTTTCCAATGAAAGATCAATGGAGAAAAGAAAAGAAAAAGGTTTTTCAACTTCCTATCATTTCTCTTATGTATCAGGTACTTTTTCCTGATTTTCAATGTTTTCCTCCGATAAATTGGCTGTTTCTTCTCCTTGCTTTCAGATAAATGGCATGAGAAGTCACCTCGAATATCCAGAAAACCAATAAATTGGATATCCGTCTAGTATTTGAAATCAAGACCTGACGTACTAGACACTAATTTCCAACTTGGCACACCCTTGACGTACCGACAAACTCTAAGATCCTGAATGCATGCTGCATAATCGACTCTTATAATAAACCCTTATAACTTAACTATTTATTCTTCGTCATTACATCCTTATATAATCCAATTCTTATACATTAGTAGACCTATAGCTGATCTTTATATAGGAAAATTTAAAGTAAGATTCATGATTGGTGTTCATTTTCGGATTAGATATGGTATGATTGTTTTAGTATTTATACTTTAATTTGCTTACACTCTTTTTCGTATCTTTTATGCAGTTTATGATGGAGTCACAGTTGAAAATGACTTCCTACAGTATTTTGGCCATTGCACATAGATAAGAAGGGATTTGCTTTTATCTTTCTTTTTTTGTTGAATACCTGAATATGATGATTAAAAGATCAACTTTTATTGTATCAGAGTCCTTTTTGCAATAAAGCTGTAACTTTTATTTATTTGATAAAATGTTAATTTCATTTTTGTAATTTAGAAAGTGTTAATGATAGTATTTATTGAACATTGTAATTGTTTTATACTGCTAATTTGTTGAGTAAATATAACATTTGAAGATGTTATGGTACATGTAATAGATGACATTAGACAAATTCTATGTATAGATAATTGATAGCATTAGACAAATGCTATGGTACAGATAATAGATATCATTAGACAAATGCTATAGAAAAGATAATAGATAGCATTAGAAAAATGCTATGGAAAAGATAATAGATAGCGTTAGAAAAATGTTATAGAAAAGATAATAGATAACATTAGACAAATGCTATGGAAAAGATAATATATAGCGTTAGACAAATGTTATGGAAAAGACAATAGATAGCATTAGACAAATGCTATTGAAAAGATAATATATAGCATTAGACAAATGCTATGGAAAAGATAATATATAGCATTAGAAAAATGTTATGGAAAAGATAATAGATAGCATTATAAAGTCAACTATGGCGTTCTCTAAACGCCATTTAAAATGAATTGATAACGTTTCTCAAATGCTACTATTTAATGGCGTTAAAAAAAACGCTATTGTAAAACGGATAGCATGGGAGAATAGAACGGACGAAAAACGCTATCGTAGCTTTTCATAGCGGTTTTCCAGCGCTATTATATGTGTTTTTTCTTGTAGTGTTTCTTTAACAATTCGTCCTTTTTTCTTATCAAAATATTCTTATCTCTAATCACCCGCTCCAACTCCTATTCCCTAACATGAGCAACATCCAACTTACCTTGGCACTCCCTTAACCGCTCATTTCTTTTTTGTACGTGACGTTGAGTACGAGCTCCATTTCCCTTCAGCTTTCTGATTCGAACTGATAGGCTAACCACATCCCTTGAACAATGGAAACCCTGGCATCACCTTTATTCTTCTTTGAGCGCTCTCCAGCCTCGGCATTTTTGACGCGCAAATTAGCCAGAGCCAAATTAGTCTTCAATTGCGCCACCCTCTCATTCAACTCATCAAATTTTCTTTGCACTAACCAAAACTTTATATCTTTAGCAGGTAAAACTGCAGTCAACTGCTCAACCGCAATTTCGGAGTTAGATAGGCCATCTCGAGCTCCCTTAAGCTCGCTATCTTTCTCTATTATTTTATTCTTCAATCGCTCTAGTTCGCTCCTGGTACTCACTAAATTAGTTTGAGTCTTCTCTTGTTCGTTCGTTTTGCTAAACATTTGGTCCTTTAGACTAGCCACAAAATGGCATAACTCTTTCTCTGACATTTCTAATACCTGAATACGGTTTTGAGCCATGCCCGTCTCCTTACTCTTTACCATCAGCGTATCATTTTGGCTTTTGAGCTTCGCTATCTTTTCCTTCGTCACCGCGAGCTCTTTTTGCCCCTTACTAATTTTGGCATCCTTCTCCTCGATCTTCCGAGTAAGGTCATTAATAGTTTGTGTTGCCTCGATGAACTTAAAATGTACCATTACGTATTGATCCTCCCTATCTTCATTTATCTCTCTCATTCATCAAACTCTGCCACAAACTCTTGGTTATATTGGTGTGTCTCTTCTTCGCTCAAGCGAATTGACTCCAGTTTGACCTACACATCACAAATATAATACATCAAGTTCGATTCAACAACACTCACTCAATACTTATATGAATTTTATTTCTAACAAATTTCTATTTTTTGATATCTGCTGTGTGAAACTGCTTCTAAACTTAAGGTCGAAGTATGATCCCAGTTCGATGAATAATAACATATACTTCAAATTTCAAGGTACACATTCTCTATGTTCTAACTTTTTCAACACTTTGATATTATCTATACACAATTGAGTTCCATTGCCCCTAAACTATTAACACGTTTTTGGTCTGTCTCTATGCTCTAATTTTTACTTTGTAGCTCTAGAGTAATACAACATACAAGTCAAATATCTCTTGCTCTTTTCTAACCTGTAGCTCTGCTTGTGAAGTCAACATGGACGCTGAAGCGTCTTTTTCCTTAGCGAGCTCATTCTCTAATTCTTTTATTCTGAGGCGCATATCCTTATGTTCCTACAAACAAGGTTTACAAATATCACTTAGCCTACAAAAATTTATCCTGCAGTGATCCATGCAATTACAGTTCACAAACTCCTCATAATCACACAACCACAGAGTCAACAATTTTACTCTACCTTTTCATTCTCATTCTCTGGGTTCACAATATCATCCCCTTGGATCTCTCGCTTAGTTTGGGGAGTGACACCATCCAACCCTCTTATATTTCTAGCCCCATCAGCTTCGTCCCCCTCCTCTTCAACGTAGGTATCCTCTATAATATTATTTACCTCAGCTTTAGAGTACCCCATTTTGAGGAGGTGGCGCCAAAGTCTATCATGCTGAACTACTACCTCATTCAAATTCTTCTATGATTCTTCTGTCAGCTCGATAATCTCCACCACTTGTGTAGCCTTTACAGAAGCCAGTCGCTTCCCCTCCCGAACCAAATCAAACTTTAATTGAGCTACTTTCTTCTCGAGCTCTGCCTTTCTAGTCTCGAGCTCGACTTTCTCCTCCTCCATCCCGAGGCAGATCCCTTTTACTAAATGAGCAGCAGGCAAAAAAAAATCAAACACATTTTAGACTCGAATCACTATACAGAATTTAGAAAACATTCAAATCATCAAACTTACCACTTTGCTCATCTCCTCCACACCCTTGTGAGCTGCAAGCTACGCCCTATCCGCTACAACTTTCAACTCATCTTTCTCACTAGGTCAATTTTCTATGACCTTTGCCCCAATCAGTTCAGAAGAAGGATCTACCCTTCTCTTTTTCACCTCTCCCTCGACCTCACTAATTCCTGTGGTTCTAGAGGTCGAGCCACGCTTCAACATCTTCTTCTTTGGAAATGCCCGATCTAACTTGCTCGACGTTATAGACTCCGACACATCCGCGTAATCAACTGCAGAGGCCTTTGGCATAATCACTCGTCTCTCTCCATCAGCCCCTCTCTTCTTGTTGCCTCCAACCCCCGTTATTAGTCTCATTGCTTGAGACTTCTGAACCTTCTCAGACCTGCTATTAGCTCATTTATTTTTATTAATACCGAGGTCTTTCAACACTACCTCGAGCTTAACCCCTTCCTGAGCAACAATATCTAACAAGGACTTCTTCTTCTTTACCTTTGACTGAGGACCTGTCACCAAAGATCCCCAAGGAATTAACAAATGACATCGACATTGCTTTGTTGTAGCGAAGAAAGTCCATTCCCAGAATAATCTTGAAATTATCCAACGTCACTACGAGAGGATTAACCTTCTCTTTCCACTATCCTATCTAAACTGGAATAAACTTGGCAACACCATATAATGGCATTGCGGTTGAGTTGATCACTTTCATCCTACTAGAATCCTTCCCCAAATGATTCGCTTCCTTAATGGCTATAAAGCTATGGCTAACACCTGTATCAGCTATCGCCAAAGTACTTCACCCATAAATACTGAGGTCCACGTACATGAGTCCCTTCTTAGGTATAGTCTCTGCCAACTGAGTTGTCACTGCATTGAGTAAGTAAAGAACCCATATGAGTTTCATCGCCATCACCTCCTTGTACGGAGTCATTGGCTCTCTCACCTTACGACGCCAACAGGACATTCAATATTGTCTTTTGAGGATATATATGGTTTGTGATTTCCTCCATAAAGAAAACACTTCAAGTTCATTGGACGTTCTTGAAACCTGGACGAGGATGACGCACCACCATTGTAGCGGGGCCTATGGTAATCCCTCCCAGGATTGGAACTCGAGGTGCTGCTCATACTTGCTCCACCACTTCTGACTTGGCCATGGCTTTGGCTTCCCTCACTTTTAGCTTGGTATCCCCCATTTTTGCCTCTATTATAACTATAGGAGGATCCAATTCTCTATTATAACTGGGATGTAGACTAGAACTGAGTCGGTTGACGTTCACCTTGCATAGGAGTGCAGTCGTTGATACGCTCAACGGAGGCCATTGCGGTTGCCAAATCTTAAACCCTTTACGTTTGTAGTTCATTCTGGAACCATGGTTTCAAACCTTCAAAGGAAAAAAAATAACTTGTCCTTTTTGGACATGTTTTTTTTTTTTGAAAGGCAAGCTGTTTTATATTAGGGATCCATAACCTTGAGTTTCCAACCTTATGAGGTTTTGAACCCACGACCTCTCTCTAGGTGGAGAGGTACAACATTAGTCTTAAGAACCGCTTGACATAATCACAGATATTGCTTATCTACTTCAATTGCCTTAAACTCTTCCGAGCAATGAACTTAACATTCTCGGACAGAAACTGAGTCTTCAACTCCTTTTTCAAGTTATCTCATGTGCTAATAGTACCGTGACTACTCTGGATCTCGATAAACTTAGTGCGCCAACATAGTTTAGCATCACTTACGAGGTACATGGTTTCTATTGACACCTTTGCACCTTTACTCTCAGGCCTGACTATATTGAAGTAAGTCTCTATATAAAAGAAGAAGTTCTCCACTTCATTTGCGTTCCTCGCCCCCTCGTACACCTTGGGTTTGGGGACCTTGATCCTGGGCCGTTCTACACCGCCGCCCAAAGGTGCTGGTTTACTAGTTCCAGCAACCTTAAATAGGTGATTCAACTTTGAAGATAGTTCAACCACTTGATCTAGAAGTGTAGTCATATTCCCCTTGTTTATCCCTTTTAGCGTAACGAGACGTTCGCCCATATGGGCCTGATCATCTGAGAACCCATCCAATCGTTCCTCCAAAGTTGTTACTTAATCAATAATCCCACCTAGAGCTTGTATATGAGATTCTAGTTGGTCTAACTGCATTCCGGTGTTTGGTCTAGGATTATTGGGTTATCCTTTCGGATATGGAGCAGGGTCATTACCATTGAGACCCTCCGCCATAGCTAACAAGATCACTATCCTATTACAACATAGCTTTGATACCAACTATCACGGACCAACTGAGATTGTAAGCTTGGAACGTGCGGTACTTGAGGCACGCGCCTCAACTAAGCCTATTTATTCATCTTCTTCACTACACCAATTTATGTGATTTCCTACAGTCTTTATCTGTGGTAAATAGCAAATTGCCACGGACTTAAGCTATGGTCGAGGTCTGTAGTAAAAGGTGCATGGCAATTATTTTGCCACGGAGTTAGTTAGTGGTTTTATCTCTCGTAATACTATGGCTTATATCCGTAGCAATTTTTTTGACACAGAACTAGTCAGTAGTTTTATCTCTCGTGATACTATGGATTATATCCGTGGCAATTTTTTTCCCACAGAGTTAGTCAGTGGTTTTATCTTTTGCGATACTATGGCTTATATCCGTGGTAATTATTTTTGCCACAGATAGAAATTATATTTCCTACGGACAAAGTCTGGTATTTTTTATTCAATTTTTCAAAAAAAAAATGGTTCCAAAACTTTGTCTAATGAACCTGTAGTCTTGTACAATACTCTCACTACAGCAATACACTTCATAAGTTCATATACATAAAAAGAGAATTCAAAAGAATATTTTCATTCAAATAAAAAATTATGCATTAGATTACAAATTTATGACATACAAAATAAACTAAAAACATAACAAAATAAATTCAAGGAAAAAAAAAATAACAGCTCTAAACTAATGTTACATGAAGAGTTGTAAGTCCAGCATACAAGTCATCAAGCATGTGTCATGTCTCCTGTATAAAAATAAAATAAAATAAATATAAAATTTCACAACTTTTGACTTGTACCTTATTAACGTAATAAAAAAACAGTTCATAAAGCCTATAAAAAGTTTGCAATATAAACTATCTAAGCAGATTGATCGCAACAAAATGGGTGTAGATTCCTAGAGCGATACAGATGATTATGGGAAAAGTAACTCACCAAGAAGATGACATGTTCATTTGATGAAGAATTGAGACTTGCTTATGGTTAAAATTACGGGAAGCTACATGTATGCGCATAACCAAAGTTCATGTATGCGCATAACCAAAGTCCACTGGAAACTTGGCAAACTGTATTTTATAGAGAGACAAATTAAAACCAAATGCCAAATTAATTAGGAAAGGTGAAAACAAACAAAACTTGAGAAGTAAGCTTACTGAGATTTAAGATCTAAGAAAGCAACTACTGCAAAAAGAATAGAGTCTAAAATCAAATCACAAAAAAATAACTACTCTAAAAAGAATAAAGAGTGCATAACTGTTTACATGTGCAGTGCTTACTACATTTTCAAGAATCCTACACATAAATCCCATATATAAAGACTATGACGAACTATGAAGATACATTTGTCTCACAATTTTAAACTCAAACAACAAGAGCAACATGATAGTCCTTAAATAAGTCAAGGTGCTCTTCATAGTTCGACAAAGACTTGACATTTTTTTTATAGATCGATTGACAACACAAGATAAATACCCATCTTCACTACTACATATCCCTAACCTGATTCTAGCAACGAAAAAATTGATAATAATCGGGAAAACTAGAGAAAATACCTTTATATAGTACCAACTTACTACCTTGTGCAATATCTGTTACATGTTGACCATAAGGTTCATAAGGTCCATTTTGTAGCTACCTTGTGTAATTCACAGCTGATGAATGCATTTTGCAGCTGTTAAAGACAATTTTTTTAGCAAGAAACGTATATATCTAGGATTAAGTCGCAGTTGAATAAGATATAAGTACTTTTTTTTAGGAATGAAGATAAAAATAATGCATATAAAATACCGAATAACCATTTGATGCAAGGAAAGAGAAAGTCTCACTCGAGTACATTTGTCTGATTATCACTTAAGTCAGAGCTGCTGCTATTGTTTCTAACTAAATGGTGAAAAAGCACACCAGCAGCAACACTAACATTCCAGTGCCAGACCCGATCGCCCCCATGAGATATGCTAATAATGACAATGCACCAATGCACCAATGCACATACCCCCAAAGGCAGCTGCAGTTGGAATGTAACGGTTCGATACCTTTGGTAAATTTTCATCTCTATATCCAGGTATCACCATTCTTTGTTCCTTGAGCTGTTGAGCCACATCTTGAGCAGATGATCCAGAAATGTCAATCCATTTTTTGGACAAAATTGCACATGTCGACAAAATAAACACAAGATTTAACAGTGCATGGATAGGGTCATCTGCCGTAGCTGCCAAACTTGACGGTGGAGTAATATAGTATGCAAGGCCACTAGCTATGACTAATTGACTACCTGATGCCTTCCAGCTACCCAGGACTCTTACAAGGAAATATCGACCAAAGTTCTTGTAAAGAACATGGGAGATAAGATAAACATTAGACACAAGGGCAGACTGCAGAACTATAGGCATGTTAAAGGTGTAGAACAACTTGATTGGATATGAGCTTTGTTGTCCATGGACAGTCTTTGACCTCACAGGCAAATCATTACAAAACCCTTGAAAGTAGATAACTACGAGGAACATCAGCACTGTAGCTAACAGGTTTGTCATGTTTGGAAGGTTATGGCGAAAGAAAGCCTCACAGAGTGCACAAACTTTGTCGGTACGACTTATCAAAAGATGGACCAAAGCAATAAAAGCACCTTCAAACTCCATTCCCCTTCCACTGTTGATAGTTGAGGGGCTAAATGTTTGCCAAATGATGTTTTCACTACAAGGAACGAAGTAAGTTAATATACAAGTATCAAAAAACATGTCATATGGACTATTATACACAAAAGGATCAGTAATTTACCAGATATTGGTTGTTGTGAATAGTGAAACGTCATATCCAAAACCATACCCTTTCTGAAGAAGTTCGTCTAAATACCATAATTATACTAGAGAACATGAGTTGGACAATGATAAGGATGGCATTTCCTACTCCTAGTTGATTGATACTACCATACATTCCACATAGAACATATGCAGTAGCTGAACCAATAGCAATCAGAATACTTAACAACTTTTGTGCACCACTCCTGGAAATCGGAAAATGTTGAACAGAAGATATTATAGCAAAACAAACTTTTTTAAGAATCTTGTATAAGGATGTTTCGCAGTGTGCAAAACATTGACAAAATAGTGGCAAAACAGGAACTGTTGCTACGAATTATAATCACTAGCTAATTACATATTTCGAAAAGGAAAGTACTTTTACACGGTGAAACCAGCTAGTGTTCTCTTAATATCAGAGGCATGTGTAGGAGTGGGCAGACATTGGTTGTAGCCTGGGGTGGGGTATCTTTGTTTTTTTTTTTCTTTTCTATAAGCCAGCCTGATAGGTCAAGTATTTTGTCATAAACATTGAAAAGCATAGTTAATATTCTAAAATTATTAGTTAACCTTTTCAAAATAAAAAATAAAATCATAATTATCCCGATAGGTATTATTTAATAAGTTATCCCAATTGCTCGAGTTTTGGCCAATGACAAAAACATAATTTTGGATTTTCCACTATTTTACTTATCGTTCCATATTTAGATATCATAAGCTAAGGCTCCTAAACACTTTAAGAAAGTTAACAAATTTCCAAGTTCTTCTTAAGTACTTGGTGAATTAAGATATACTAAAATACTACTGAAAGAGCTCAATATTTTTTCATAGATACAAAAGTAGTAAAAAAAAATATATGAACCTCTACCGCAACATTTAAAATTTTGTCATGAAAGGGTATACCACATATAGCAAAAGTAGTACTTACAAAAGTTTATGATCTTTGCGAACATTGTTGTCAAATTTAATTAGCTTTGACACTTGCAAGAGTTGTATCACCATTCCAGATGTTATAATAGGAGTCATACCAAGCTCCATAACAGTTCCACGGTTTGACGCAAGAATGGCCCGCATCCAATAGAATGGATCTGCACCAGTTGTCGAGTGTATACCATACAAAGGGAGCTGACTGCAAACCAGAAAGATAAACATACAAATCGCAGTGTATATAGCTTTCTCTCTGAACATAACTTTCCTGTTTGCAGTCTGAACTTCTGGTAAAAATGACAAGAACGGCCTAACAAGATGCAACATCTTAAAAACTTTCTTTCCCCAAATTGTTATTTTCTGAACTTTTTCGGCGAAACCCAGAGGTTAAAAAGCTTATGGGTTTCACAACATGGGCTTTAATTAGGGTTTTTGGATAAAACCCAAGGGGTTTGGGTAAACCCCATTTAAGAAAGATTGGGTTTTTAATCTCAGAGATGGTTTGAGGAATTTGGGTTCTGAAGAAACCCTGAAAACTCAATAAAAAGATACTTGCAATTCGCTTAAACATGGCATAAAAAGATACCACAGTCAATGAACTAAACTCATAGTTCATGACAAGAACAACAGTCAACGAGTTTCTTATTACCATGATGTATTTTTTGTAACTTACTTCAAAGAAAAAGCTCGTTAACTTCAAAATAAAAACAATAAGCAGAAAGTAAATAAATTTCATCATAGTCAATTTCTGTTACTCAAGGGTTGATAGAAGAAATTAAGAGATCCAAAGTAAGGATATGAAAGACTAACGCAAAGTAAATTCACATCAGACAGTAGTAGAGTAAAAAAAACTGGTTGTCACAGCTTTGAGTTGATGCAAAGTATAGATGACTATGAGCAAATTAGAAGTACTAAGATCACACTGATTGATAGTATAGTAACTTCCTGAATCCATTAGGTAGAGGACCAATTAGTCTTTAGGGATGTCATAAAAGGTCGAAATGAATATTAAAGCTGTGAGCGTTTGTCTAGATGGCGTTGAAGATGTTGAATTCCAAAAAATATAAATTGTCAATGAGAACGACTACAAGACCAACACCGACCATTGTCACAACAGATATGTAAGAAGTAATAGGAGGAGGTAAAGAGGAACAACAAAGAGTAAAGGGGAGGAGAGATGCCCTCTCCTTACCTTCCTCTCCAGTAAAATCCATACTTAATTGCTTATAAACTAAGGTGCTAGACGGATAACATATAGATTCCCATATGGCCCCTTATGATTTCACAAGATCAATACTATTGTATTAGATATCAAAATGTCATGCTCCAAGGAAACATTTTCATAGAGTATATTCTTCTTAGTGCTGCATATCTCTATTAAGCATAACTAAAAATATTCTACCAACAATCATTGAAAAAAGTTTCTTTAGTTAATTATATGCTGCTAACATAAGCCCTGGGCTTTCCAACAATAGTAATCAATTAACAATGGACAAAATTGATCTTCATTCTAGACTTAAATGTGAGCACATAAAATGTAAGACTTACTAGAAATGCTTTATTTCTGAAGGAGTCCGCTGGTTTTAGTCAAACCATTTGCACTCTGATTTGTTTGCTCAAAACCTAATGTCATTAAGATATCATGGTCGCCGGAGTTTTGACATGAGTTCGAATTGGTTATTTTTCACAAACATAATTTCAATCCTAATGGGATATTAAGACTCACTTCAATCGCGGGTGTGTCATCAACTCTAGTATCATCATTAGTTGTTCCAATAATCATAGCAATCTACCTCCTCATAATCGAAAACCCCAATTAACTCTAGTATCACCCTTTTAAGAACGACTCCAATTTAAGATCAAATCTTCACTCGACATTGAGATCATGGGAGAGAGATGAGAATTCAAGAATGAGATCTAAAAAGAGACTTAGGGTTTGTGACCGTGAGACTTACTTGCAGATCGAGTAGAGAAATAACCAATCGAGATTGAGTAGAGTTATATAATCAATCGAGATCGAGCAGAAATTCTTCACAATTTGAGAAACACCGGGTTGCAAAATCGTTTCAGAAATTCTAAGTTTTGTTTGTTGGAGAGTCCTGCAGCAGCTAACTTGTGTCAAGTTAAATTAAAGTAAAAAAGAAATAGAATTGCCACAGATAACTAACCATTTTGCCACGGGATATATCCGTTTCAGGTTTCAGGTGCACTATGGATCAATCTCAAAAATAAATTGTGGTAATTTCTCATTTTTGGTGTAGTACTTTCAACAATCATTTATCACAACATTAAATAATAGCAAAGCAACATACAACAATATAAATATGGAATGTAAAACTAGTTATATTAGCTTATCAATAAATTTACAAGGCTTTAGTTCCAATTTGGGTATACAAGATTCACTTCTTCTATAATATAACTACTAAGTAAATAGCTTACAACCAAAATGAAACATCAAAGTTAGAGACGAAGCGTTACTCCCTTTAAATGCTAACCTAAACTCTACGAAAATTAATAAATTTTTTTACAAGGCTTTATTACATCCTAAAGATTCTATTTACAAAATATTTGGCTGACGCATTACATCGTATGCCCAAGTTTGAAGCCCTTCACCCATATCAAGCTATAATGTATTTGCCTCGACCGTGTAAAGCCAATAAATTAAGTAGTGTCATAACCTCTGGTAACAGAAAGGAAGTAAAGCCCACGAGTCAACTTAACCATCATATTAGCTCGAGCATCATCCATAATCTTTAGAATACCACCATGAGTTACTGACGTATACCCATATGTATCTAAAGAACCCTAAGATATCAAATATATTTTCAAACCTAAAACATGTCGTCCATTTGTCAATGTCTTAACAATGACATCAGACATCTAGATTTTAATTGTTCCTATACCAAGGATCTTACAAGCTTGATCATTGCCCATAAAAATCGAATCATGGTTTACCCTCTTATACGACGTAAACAAGTCCCTATTGGGACAACTTTGGTAGGAGCAACCTGAATCTAAGATCCACTCACTATCACATAGTGTGTGATCCTTATATGAAATTACCAACAAAATTCCATCCTCTAAAGAAAAATCATAATTTTCTGTTTAGCTTAGAACAATCCTTCTAAATATCCCCCCCCCCCCCCCCCCCCCCCCCCCCCCCCCCCTTTTTTTTATAGTAATAACACTCAACACTTTTCCTTTTCGAACTTGTACTTTTCCAAAAATTTTGTTCTCTTCTATCATATAAACCCATCTCATGTGAATTATTATCGTAGGGCTTAATCCGTTAAAAGTATCATTGGTTTTTCAAAGTTCCTTGCCGTCGTCGATGAGGATGATAGGTGAAGAAATTGAAGAAGAAAAACTATAAGGTAGAGAGAGATGAAAAATAATAATGTAGGGACATAAAATATGGTCCTCCAAGAAAGTTATCTTAGGAGAACAATATGTTTCTAGATCTAATGAGCTAGTCGAACCACTATATTCTCGACCTGGTCGACCAACACCTTGACCATGCCAGACTGATGAAGGCGTAACTGCCACACATACTAGCTAAGACATTATTATAACGGATGTAAGGCTTTAATTATAAGTGTAAGGAGCGCACTTACTGGACGTAACCTCCAACGTTACGGACACAGGTCGTGCATGACATTAAATGGCCTACAACATTACGGATGCAGGTCATGCATGACATTAAATGGGTCTAAGACATTATGGACTCAAATCGCGTATGACATTAAATGCTCCAAGATAAAGGGCCTAGGACCATAGGTGAAAGATATGCAATTTTCCTCAACTTAACTTACTGGAGCCTTCGCTAGACTACTCCGACGATAACTGGGAGAGCATAGTACTGCCACTAGCCGGGAGCCCATTGCAATCCCAAACAAAGTAAGAACACTAAGGTGTCCCAAAAGAACACCTACCCTACATTGGCGCCATCTAAACTCAAGAAACACAATTTCTAGCAATACAATCAAAGATGGTACATGTCGCACAAAGTAAAGGCTATGACAGATCGACTTAAAGTAAGGCCTGTTGAGAATCGAGGTAGCTAATCTCTCTTTTACGACAAGAACGATACGCGGAATATGCCAATCAATCAAACTAAGAAACAAAAAACAATAAAGAACACAAGGTTTCTCCAGAGGAGGGAAGTGGAAAACCCTTGCAAATAAAAAACTACTCCCCGAACAATCTACTATGTTGATCAAACGGGTTACAACTATCTGTCCAAGCTTCTCAGGCTTTATTGAAGTCTCTCAAATTCTAGGTCTAGAATTAAACTCACAAAGGAAAAGATAGACTAACAAAATAACCTAAGTCCTCTATATATACTAGATGATTAAATATAAGTAGAACGGATCTCGAGGCATAACTCAACGTCTCAGAAGAACTCACAAAGGCAACCAGGCAAATCTCGTTCGAACGAAAAACAAAGTAGTTCGAATGATTTAAGATATTAGAGGTTCCATCCCTAGAAAACATACATGTCGTTCGAACGAAATCCCATCTCCTTCGAACGATTTCTTCGGTATTTGAAAGAAAAATATAATATTTGACAATCTCGTTTGAACGAGCTCCATTCTCATTCGAACGACTTCGACCTACTTTCAGCTCTTCTTCGGCAACTCGAATAGAACCAACTCGAGTCTTCAGGTAACATAACCAGTTCAAACTTCAGGTAACTTAACCAGTTCGAATTTTTAGAATACTTAACCAGCTCGAACTTCTGTCGATCGTAACCAATTCGAATCTGAACATTGAAAATCTCATTTTCAATCCATTTCAATCCAACTTCAATCCTTGAACTGAAATAACTCGAACTAAAATGACCTCGAACATAATTCGAGTTCATACCTTAACAATCTCCCACTTGAAATTGAATCTATCATAACCCATCTCCAGATCTCCAAATGAATTGCTCAAGCTACTCGGACCTTCAATCTTGAAGACCCACAGAAGTTGTACAAGTTGTCAATTTTTGAAAAATCACCACCTTCGTAAACATATCAGTCAGATTCACATTAGTATGAATCTTCACGAGCTTCAATACACCTTCCTTGAGGAGCAAGCGAATATAATGATATCTGTAATGGCCAAATTCTGTAGCTCAATACGATTAGGAATTAACTATCACACCAATGATCCTGTAACAATATGATAATGGAAAGCAAGAAATTGAAACAGGCATTTTTAGCGTAGAAAATCTCTGAATAGGTAAAAAACCACGACTTTGTATGAAGGATTTTTATAAAATTATCTTTATAGCTTTGAGTGGAAATCTTTATTACAAGTGATCTCTAGAATATATAAATGCCTTTGATCTCATAAATAAGAAGTTTGAGTAATTTTTATGGTCCCTGTCTCTTCTGAAACTTATTCTTTTTATAGGCTTTCCCCATAGCTTTTCGTCGTGCTGGAACACGTCTTCCGAATAATGTAGTTAGTGGCGGTTAACTGAATAACTGAAGAGTTCATGAGAGACAGGTGTCTTTGACTAAATAACATTTTCTGGGTTTAGCTCGATTTAGTTTCTTATATAGTTCGTGGGGTTGGTTAAAATGTTTGACTGGAGCGTTGTGTGCTGAAATTGTGTGAGCCTGAGATGGAGGTAAATTGAACTGAGTGAGCTCGATTACGAGTGAGGTCAAGAAATAAGTCCCTACAATCGCCCCCTTGCAATCGAAGTCACAGGTGACTTTGGCTGAGAAAAAAATTATAATTTCGAAACGGAGCAATTATGGCTTTTGGGTGGAAGTTATGTGATATTGGGAAGTGATGGGTATTAAATGATGGTGCGGATGTATATGACGGTTTGTATTTGAATAGTCGCATCCATAATAAATGACGATGCTTGGGAAAACGTACCTGTACATTAAAGTTAGGGTTATATAAATAGTACCTTGATCACCTTGTTTAGGTAAATTCTGCATGCGTAACTCTCTCTGAAATGGTGAAAACTCATAGTATGGTTCTTAAAGAGAGAATTGCGCTTGAAGCGTAGCAGTTGAATTTGAAGTACTTTGGTGACCAATCCCTGGAAATGGCGATCCCAGCGCCTGTTCCCCCGACGTATCGAGACTTGTCAGGAGAGGAAGCGGTTGAAGCCGAGGAAGATTTTTACTGTAAGTAGTGATTTCATATCTTCGTCTTGACAGGCGAGGAACGTTGGGCCTGCCTCTGCACCCTTACGAAAGACAGGGTTAGGGGCTCATATGCAGGGAAAGGTACATCTGCGGGGCAGATGCGCTGATTTTCTGTGGTGTCAGGGATTCTAAGGTTGGGCCTTCTTCATCTCTACCAACTCTGCGGTAGTGGTGGTTATAGAAGAGGCGGTGGTGGCAGTGGAGGAGGAAAACTGGTAGGAAGGTTCTCTGAGGCATTTCCATCGGGGTTTTATACTCTGAAGATATTCCATCTTGTTTTGTGGGAGTTACCTTGAGTCTACTGCTTGCATAATTTTTGGTCGAAGTTCGACAGTGCTTCAACCAAGCCATGTGAGGAGGGCTCTCTGTTGGTTCTACTATTTTCTTCGCGTCGGGGTGAAACAGCACTGGAGTAAGAAGAACTAAAAAATTTGATGCCTTGCCATGCCAGGTTGACCTGTAACTTTGAACAAACATTGAAAACTTGTTATCTGTAAAGTACCTGAAATTCGGTGCTAGACGGGTAACATGCTGCTGTATTCCGGTGTAAAAACTTGTTATTTATAAATCGTACTATGAGTAATATGAAGATATATTGATTCTCACGAATTTTGTGTATAGAATTTTCTTGAATCTACCTGAAATGTGTTACTTGAATAACTGTTTGATAAGTGCTGAAACAACGTTTGAACTGAGATGAATATTTGACATAAAAGTTCTATGTTTTAACAGGAAATGAAATAGAGATCGTAGAAATATGTTAATTCGAGCTCTTTTTAGGTTGACAGAGATATTACTCATAAGGTCGATCGTAGTAACTAGTGAGTGTACTAATGAGGGGATAAGTTATAATAAGCGAGTCCGAGATCTTAGGTTTCTGTTACGCGATACTAGGTAAAAAATGAGTGAACGGAGGAAGTGATTGGGAAATCTTATAAATATTGATAGGATGACCTGCAAAAGCTCAGGGGAAGGTTAGGATGGTGTGAACTCGATCTCAGAGGTTTGTCATGCTGCAGAAGGTCGATTAGCCATAAAAGCTGCTGAGGTACGGGAGAGAATTTTTGGCTCACTCGGTTACAATGCCGAGTTACCGATGAGGGTTTGCCAGCTCGGGGGGTTAGATATATGGAGTAGAGAACTTGAGTATGCTCATTACTTTTATGAGTCATTCTTTAATGTATTCATGAGGAATTCGGTAGAACAAGAAAGGTGGTGGGTTTGATCGCTGAAGTGGAGATCGATTTTGAAGATATGAGGATTGGTGAATGATGTGATCAAATATAGGTTGCTAGAGTTTTCCAAGGCTGTGATGGATACTGTTTAGATGTTTTTATGAATAAGATAAATGTTGGAATGTAACATAAATAATATAAGTCAATTGGATCCTCAATAGGGGGAATCTGTTTTGAGATTGTTCAGCAAGCAATTTGAATATTTGTATGATTTTGAAATTAACATCAATCACTATAAGTATGATAAACAAGTGTTGTGAAACAAAAATACGTGAGTGCAAAAGCTTCTAGTTTTGTTTTGTATAAAAAATGAAATAGAGCTCTGACATCCCACAGTGCGAGTCATCATGCGTGAGGGGATGTTAATAAAAGATATGAAAAGAGGGCAACAAAACACGTTAATAAATGAGGAGAGTTGTTATGATGAAAATGTGGTTTTATCAAAATGGTACAAGGTATCTAACATGGAGAGTAGAAATGATGCCTCATTTCTGGAATTGAGAATGGTTCCTACGAGGGGCTAATACCGGCTGCATGAGAGAGAAAAGATAAACAGTTCTTCTTCATCTCCAAACAATCGTTCATTTTACCATAAAAGACTTAGAGAGCAATTAGAGAGAGGTGAGAGATCAGGGGATCAAATCAAGAGTTTTCTAAAGATGATAAATGGTTAAAGAGGCCAAAAGGTTCAGGATCTTGTAGGTGGGAATATAACAGTGTGGTGAGGAGAAAGTTTGACTCTTCTGCTGATTCGCATCCGGATATTGAAGGTTAGCAGAGATATATATGCAATATACTTTGATATTCTATAGTATAAATATATGCGATATGTGTGACTGACTTATCAGAGATATATGCTGAATATATAGATATATACGCATACATAGATGGAAGAATGATAAATACTTTAACCTGCATGTAGGTCGAGCGTGAGAGGCATCAGTGTAGGTTGAAAAAGTCCTGTAGAGTTTTTTTTAAGATGGGTAGGTCATCTGTCAATGAGGCTTCAACCTCTGGTAGGATGAATGAGTCTAATAGCGAAGGGGAAGGAGGATTGGAATAATTTATGGGTTTCCCTGGCCAGTTGGTGTCTTATCCTCCAGGTTCTGATGCTTTCAGAGAATTTTGTAAAGCCAAGGGGGCTATAGGAGGTAAGTGGGGTAAATGTGCAGAGTTTGCCGGTTGGCAGTTTAGGTGGTTGTACGGTAGCGGAGGGGGAGGAACATTTTTATCTTTTGGCAGATTTGGAAGCAGAAAAATAAGATAGGGGTATAGACGAATCGATCTCGTTAGAGTATTTTGATAGAGATGTCTGGAGTGTCCTTTCTGAGGGTTTCCTGTGTTACCTATCTCAATTAGAGTATGGGTTATGCCTCCCCCTCACCAATTTGGCGAAGGGGGTAATGAATGCAATTGGGGCATGTCCCGTTTAAATGAATGAGAATATGTGGGAGGTCATAACTGTATTTGACCATCTGAATGATAGGTGGAAAAGGGAGAGAAAAATGAGAAGGATAACCCCCGAGGACATTTTGTAATTTTATGGGGTGAAGAATTTTAAAGCCAGTGGGGGGTCGTACTTTTGTGCGAGCGTTACTCGGCGTCATTTTTTTGATCTAAATTCAGCAGGTCGAACATGGAATGACAACATCATATGGGTGAAGGGTAATTGCCTTCGAAGAGATGATGAGGAACTTTTGGACCTCCGATTTAGATCTGTAAAGCAAAGTAAGTATATACATGCATATATAAAATTATTGTTATGTTTCTTTGACAAGTGTAGTTGATAGAAAAATGTGTTTATTACAGGTGTGAAGTCTACAGTAGAAAGGAAAGAGCCTTTATTGGACGAGGTCTCAGAGGAGGAGACTGAACTCGAACTGGCCTTGGGGGAACTCGGTCTGATTTGAAAGAAGAGAGTTGAAAGTAGCTTGAAAAAGGTTGCAAATGCTCAGTCTACTAGGTCGATGACGGGTGTCGACGAAGGAACAAGGCAAACAAGTGGGGATGAGGTTTGGGCTAAGACTCCTGGGTCGGGCAGTTCAGCTTAACCGAACATTACGACGAGCAAGATAGCCCACAAGTTTTCGAAGATACAGATAAAAAACGTTTTGCCAGCCTCTGGTATCACTGGCAGTGGTGAGGTCGCACAAGGGAAAAGGAAGAGGGTTGAGCCTTTGGGGGGCTCAGGAGAGAAGGTCGCTGAGGAGCAATCTGTTTCGGGGGATAACCTCAAAGAGGTCGAGGAAAGGGCTAGGTCAGCGATTCTACAAGGAAAGGAAGACACGAACCATATGGTAAGTTTATATTATCATATATAAATGTTTAATATACTTTGATCTAGTAACTGAGGATGATATAATTCTTGCAGGTTTCTTGCCTTATCAAGGGGATTTGGCTCAGTATAGAAGAACAAGAATCTGAGCTGAAAAAGGCGAAGAGCAAGCTGGAGAAAAACCTGGCTCGAGCCAAGACTGATGCTCTGAAAGAAGTTAAACAGCTGAAGGCTGCTCATGTCGTGGCGATCAGCCAGTTACAGGTCGAGGTAAAGACTAATTTAGACGAGATGGCTTAGGAGCGTGATAGACTAGGTTGTTACCTGATGCTGAAGGGCTACTCTCAGGAGGAGGTGGATGCCATTAAGGCTGACACCTATGCCGAGGAAGAAGAGGATGAAGCAGAAGTACTGAGGGTTATGGACGGTTTGGATGGTGTCTCGCCCCAAACAGTGCTTGATAACCAAAGGGACGATGTTGTGTTCCTTGTAGATGGGAGTGAGAAGGTAGGGTAGACATGTGTTTTCTGAATATTTGTAAGTTGTAAACTGTTGTGCCGGAAAGGAACTTCTGTATGTTGACTTTGTTTTTAAATCTTTTGTAGATAGTTAAAGAGACGAGTTTCAGGATAAATGACCTAGAATCTGGACTTGCCAGGGAAATAGAGACCTCAAAGGCCTTGTTGTCTACACAAACAGAGTTGCAGGTTACATTTGAAATAGGTTGCTTAATCTTCGCGTTATACCAACTCTAAGTTAAGTAAATAGGATATAAATGCATAGCAAAAATCTAACGCTATTAATACTGAGTAGGATATCGATAGTGTCTACCTTGTATGCCGAAAGAATATTAGTAAAGTGTTCATCTGAGAATGGACTCCAAGCTTTTAATCTAAAAGTATTTGGAAACAGATGCCCAGAACCCACGTAGTCTCTTAAAATGTTGTATGTATATGTAGAAATGATACTTTCTGAATCGAACTGTACTAAATCGTCGTTATATGTCTCAGGTCGAATTGGATGCATCTCGCGTACATGAGGATCATGCACTCATGTGTAATTGGGAATTTACGGAGTAGTTCGATAGGATGAAAGAGGTGAATGAGAACCGGGCTCATCAGTACGTAAAGGCATACTTCAGATTAAAGAAGTTGAATCAGGTCGTCTCTAACCTGACTC
Source organism: Kingdonia uniflora (assembly GCA_014058105.1). Taxonomy (NCBI): domain Eukaryota; kingdom Viridiplantae; phylum Streptophyta; class Magnoliopsida; order Ranunculales; family Circaeasteraceae; genus Kingdonia; species Kingdonia uniflora. The sequence goes on from JACGCM010000843.1 coordinate 588,610, forward strand.
GTCAGGTCGAGGAGAAAGATTCTGGGATTAAGTAGGGATTATATCTGAGGCAACAGAGCATGCCGAGAATCTTCAATGTCAGGCTGATACGTTAACTATGAAGGGTAAGCAGGCAGATATGCTCAATACCATATTCAGGCGTTGAAACAAACTGAGGAATTATGTTGATCTGATCTCAATAGCTGTAGGATCGAGCTAGAGTGAATGAGACAAAAATTTATTGGAAAAAATGACGAGTTGAGGGTAGCTCGAGAAAACCTATCGGCGTTAGAGACCACAACTGAACATCTGCAAACAGCCCTCCCCGCCAAGGATATGGAATTTCGAGGAATGCAACACAGGTGTGATGGCTTAAATGAGGGAGTCGCTCGACTTAAGGCCAAATGGGATCAAGCCATTGCTCGTGCCAATAAAGCTGAGGCTAGAGAGAGCTCTGGAGGAAGTAGAACTGTGATTAAGGCTCCTCTAGTTTTAGGGGACGTCGTTAGTCTCTCAAGTCGCATTAGAGAGCTAAAAAGTGATGTATCTCAAATTCAGAGGCATGTTCAGAGGGGAAATACAGATTTGAGGGAATGTCAGCATAAACAAGACGCTGTTCTTATCAGGGAGAAAATTTTGAAGGGGGAGATAAGAGCTAAGGATTTGCTAGTAAAAAGAAAGGATGATTTATTGAAGGATCTGCCTGCGAGATAGGAGTTGAACGCTGAGCTTGGGATGCTTCATGCTCAGGTAGTAGAATTACAAGCTATGAATTAGGCTGAGTCATAGCAGTATATTGCTAAATTGAAAGAAGATACCATTTACCACGATAGGATTGAGGCAGATAGAAATGCTTTGAAGGATACTTATGTTAGCGTGAAGGTACGTCACGAGAGGTTAAAGGCTAGGTTCGCAAAAGCGGCAGTACCTAATGTGGCTCAATCTTACTTGTTAAAGGTGATTGTTACATATTTTGTAGAGGAAGTTAAAAGACTTGAGTCAGAACGAGATATATTTCTCTAAAATCTATCAGATAAGGGATGCACATGTGGAGCTGAGATAGATCGAGGTAACTGTGTGGGTACCATGGAGACCCAACTGGGCCATCGAACTGCTGACCTAGTAGAATAAGGTAGGGTTGCTGTGGCCCACGAACTGAAAGATTGACCTCTTGATAATATGGGGGAAAGCATTGCTAACACTGTATCAGTAGGGAAGAATCTTATGTAATATGATTTTGACCTAAAAATAAGTAGAATTGTTGTAGACACATTGTTATAGATGAAAGGTAGTATGACCTTTGCCTTATCTTGTGTCTGGTGGGATCCTTAATATAAAACAAATTTTTACATTCGTTCTAATCGTAGAAATGTAGAGAGGTTGCTAGACCAAGTATTATCCTTGACCTAGGCTTATAGAAATGTCGCAGACATATTGAAAGAGATAAAAACTAGTATGACCTTTGCTTTATCTTATGCCTGGTTGTGCCTTTGATGTGAGGCGAGCTTTTACACTTGTCACAATCGCAGAGCCGTATAAATTTAGCTGAACCAAGTTTTATGCTCGATCCAGCCTACTGGTGTAGACCAAACAAGTTGTAAAAGATGAAGACTAGTATTACTTATGTCTTATCTCTTGCTTGGCTCTTTGAAGTTGAACAAGTTTTCACACTTGCCACCCTCACAGATATGTATAGATTCAGCTGAACCAAGTTGTATGCTCGATCCAGCCTACTGGTGTAGACCAAACAAGTTGTAAAAGATGAAGACTAGTATTACCTATGTCTTATCTCTTGCTTGGCTCTTTGAAGTTGAACAAGTTTTTACACTTGTCACAATCGCAGAGCCGTATAGATTTAGCTGAACCAAGTTTTATGCTCGATCCAGCCTACTGGTGTAGACCAAACAAGTTGTAAAAGATGAAGACTAGTATTACTTATGTCTTATCTCTTGCTTGGCTCTTTGAAGTTGAACAAGTTTTCACACTTGCCACCCTCGTAGATATGTAGTGGCAGAAGCCAACGAAGTTCCTCGATCAAACTTATGGAATGTGGATTGCAAGCTAGTATTATCTATGCTTTAATCTGCAGAATGCGAATGATTGGATGATGATAATCAGATGGAATGACTACCTCAGTGCCATTAGCAAGGAGGAATGGAGTATACCCCGTGGACTGTCGGGGAATAGTTCGGTACGCTCACAGGACGTGAGGTAGCTCGCGGACCCAATTGCCTTTTTCTGTGAGTGAAGCCTTTTTTTTAGTCCATCCACGATGGTTTTGTTGGTGATTTTGGCTAGGCCATTGCCTTGAGGATAGTATGGATTTGATGGTGAATGGATAATATTGTAGTGATTTAGAAAGGTTACAACCTTTTCTCCTACGAATTGGGGCCCGTTATCTATACGAATTAGGTAGGGGCATCCGAATCGAGTGATTATGTGGTTCCAAATAAAAGAGATGACCTCTTCTTCTCTGGTTTGACATAACGGAATTGCTTCTACCCATTTTATAAAGTAATTGGTAGCTACGAGTAGGTGTAGGGAATTTGCCGACGAGGTGTAGTGCCCATCTTTTGAATGGCCAGAAAACCTTGCTTGCATGGAGCTCGAGCATAGGGGCGCGTATCATATTTCCATGTCTCTGGCAGGTATCGCATCTGCGGGAATACTCTTCTGCTTACTTGCACATGTCGGGCCAGAATACTCCTTGAGTTATTGTTCTGCTTGCTAATGATCTACCTGCGGCGTGGGAACCACAAGTTCCTTCATGTAATTTACAGAGTAACTTGTCTGCTTTCAATTTCGATGGGCACTTGAGGCAAGGTCCTATAACGGATAGATAGTAAAGCCTGCCATTTTGAACAATGTAACGTTTCGAGTTATTGATCAGCTGTCTGTGTTCTTTAGGATATGTTGGAAGTGGTCCATCGCATTTGTTGTCAACGCCGAGGTAATCTAAGAAAGGCCTTTGCCAATCGTCATTTCCCCCCTTTATCGCCCCCAGTGTTGATCGTGCATACTGATATGTGATCAATACTGGGGGTTGAAATGATTTCAATATGGAGATATCAAGATTTTGTACCCAAGACCCCGGCTAGATACGCCAAGGAATCGGCGTGTCTGTTTTCCCCTCGAGGAAGATATTTGATAGTAGCTTTCGTGAACTTACTCATCCTATCCGCCACGAGGGCTGCGTATTCGATCATCTTCCCATTCTTCTTGTACTGCTCGGAATAATGATGAACGAAGAGTAATGAATCTGTGTAAACTGAGAGTTCGGGGATGTCGAGCTCAAGAGCGAGGTCGAGTCCGTGAATGAGAGCTTCATATTCGGTGATATTATTTGAGGCCACGAAATCCAGGTGGATTGATTTCTCAATTCTGCCATTTGAAAGGGAAATCAAAATGATCCCAATTCCTGACCGTGTGGGTCCTGCTGATCCATCAGTGAGAAGTCTCCACCCTGACGTAGTGATCCAGTCAGCTCGTTCATTGAATTGCTTGAGAGGTAAGTTTTCTGGCGTGCCTTCAGTAAGGTCTGGATCGTGCTCCTCCCACTCTGGATCTTCTACTGGAAAATTCGTGAGGAAATCGGCAACTACCTGACCTTTCTCTGAATGATATTGTTCAAACTTTATATCGTGTTCTCCCAAACTAACTAACTACTGTTGTACTCTTCGTGACTTTATTTTTTTGGATAGAACATCCCGAAGTGGGTAGTTCGTCATCACTTTTATGGAATGCACTTGGAAGTAGTGCTTGAGTTTCTGCGAAGTGTAAACAAGGGTGAGAAGAAGTTTCTTAATTTTAGAGTTTCTTGTTTTTGCTGGTGTAAGTGTTTTTTTGATGAAGAAGACTGGTTTCTTGATTTCCCCTTCCAGACGAATAAGAACCGAGCTGAGAGAAGTGTCGGTGACTGCTAAGTAGATAATCAGTTCCTCATTACCTACTGGGGTGCTCATTATAGGAGACCTTCCTAAATAGATTTTGAGATCCTAAAAAGCTGCTTTGCATTCTGGTGTCCATGTGACTTCCGCGGTTGGCTGGACCTTTCCTCGTTTGGTACATCCTCAGAGTAACAAGAATAGCCAACGGCAGCGGTATGAAGATTTGGAGACAAAACGGCTAGCTGCGGCAATCTTGTCGGTGAGTTTTTGGACGTCTTTCGTTATCTTTGGAGATGGCATATCGAGGAGAGCGCAAATTTGATCTGGATCGGGTTCAATCCCTTTGTTGCTAAAGAGGTAGCCTAGGAAGCGGCCAGAATGTACCCCGAATTGATATTTATCCGGGTTGAGACGCATTTTAAAAGATCGAAGGATGTTGAATATTGTGTTGATATCTGAGAGGTAATTTTTTGACTGTATGCTTTTTCACAAGAGATCATCAATGTAGACTTCAACAATTTTTCCCAGGTGTGCTTTGAACATAGCAGTCATTAATCGTCGGTATGTGGTCTTCGTGTTGTTTGAGCGCTGTCAAACGAGCATGTCGTTTTGCATCGAGCTCTTTCTCTTGGAGCTTGTGATCTTTAGTTAATTGAAGTTTAAGCTCGGCGTGTTTCTCTGCTTCTGCGTAGAGATTCGCTCGTAAATTGGTGAGTGGTCCCAGATCCACATAAATTTTGAGCTAAGTTTATGTGGCCTGTCGTCTGGAAAAAACCATAGTTGAAAATTATAATGAAAGACTGCCTTAAGATATTTTGGATATGCAATTTATCCCACATACGGTGCCAAATGTAATGGCCAAATTCCGTAGCTCGATACGATTAGGAATTAGCTATCACATCAATGATCCTGTAATAATATGATAATGGAAAGCAAAATATTGAAACAAGTCTTTTTAGAATCCTCTGAATATGTAAGAAACCACGACCTCGTATGGAGGATTTTTGTAAAAGTATCTTTATAGCTTTGAGTAAAAATCTTTATTACAAGTGATCTCTAGAATATATAAATGCCTTTGATCTCGTAAATTAGAATTTTGAGTAATTTTTCTAGTCCCTGTCTCTTCTGGAACTTCTTTTTTTTATAGGCTTTCCCCATAGCTCTTCGTCGTGCTGGAGCACGTCTTCCGAATAATGTGGTTAGTGGCGGTTGACTGAATAACTGACGAGTTTGTGGGGGACAGATGCCTTTGACTAAATAACGTTTTCTGGGTTTAGCTCGATGTAGTTTCTTATGTAGTTCGCGGGGTTGGTTAAAATGCTTGACTGGAGCGTTGTGTGCTGAAATTGCGTGAGCCTGAGATGGAGGAAAATCGAACTGAGTGATCTCGATTATGAGTGAGGTCGAGGAATAAGTCCTTACAATATCGAATACTAAAATGCTTATTCCTAGAGTGAAAAGCCGAATTCGTCGCTAAGTGTATAACGCTTTGACTATCACTATACAATATAGGAGAATGTTGTTCTTTACCGAGCTCTTTCATCAACTCTTTAAGCCAGACCATATCTTTGCAAGCTTCTGTAGCTGCAACATATTCTGCCTCTGACATAGACAAAGCTACAATCTTCTGTAGCTTAGAAACCCATGTAACTACACCGCTTCCCAATGTAAAAAATGAAACCACTAGTGTTCTTCCGCCTATCAATGTCCTTGTAAGCATATCTGAGAACCACCATAACATAATGCTATATCTTAAGTCCCCTTTAGATACCTCAGTATCCATTTCACAGCTCTCCAATACTCCTTGCCTGGATTACTCATATACCTACTCACAACTCCTACTGCTTGGGCAATATCTGGTCTCGTAAAAATTATAGCTTACATTGGGCTACCAACCGCGGATTGATAAGGAACCTTCCGCATCTCATCGCGATCCTTCTGCGTCTTCGGACAACAATCCTTTGATAATTTGAAGTGACCTCCCAATGGTATACTAAAAACTTTAAAACCATCCATATTAAAATGCTTAAGTACTTTGCCGATGTACTCACCTTGAGATAGCTTCAATTCTCGCCACTTTCTGTCGCATGTAACACGTATGCCAAGAACTTGTTTCGCCAAACCCAAGTCCTTCATAGAAAAATCCTAGGATAACTGTTCCTTTAACTTAATAATTTATCCCATGTCGGCACTTGCTACCAACATATCATCTACATAATGAAGTAGAATAATATACCTGTATTCTTGATAAAATAGCAGTAATCTGTATTGCTCTTTGAATAACCATTTATGAAAATGAATTGTTCGAACTTTAAATACCACAGTCTTAGCGCTTGTTTCAAACCATATAAGCTCTTTGTGGGCCTACACACAAGATCTTCTTTCCCTTTCACAGAGTACCCTTCTGGCTGCTTCATACAAATTTCTTCATCGAGGTTACCGTGAAGAAATGTTGTCTTGACATCTAGATGCTCAAGATGCAAATCTTCAACTGCAACTATATTCATCACAACCCTAATTGTAGACATCTTTACGACAGAAGCAAAGATCTCACCGAAATTAATGCCTTCTTTATGCTAAAAGCCCCTCACTGCAAGTCTAGCCTTAAATCTCCTTGAACCGTCAGAATTATGCTTTAGTCTGCATACCCTCTTGTTGTGCAATACTCTCTTCCCTTTTAGTAATCAAACTAAATCCCAAGTTCAATTTGTTGATAATGACTGTATCTCATCATCCATAGCAAGCTCCCACTTGTTCTTGGCTTCCACATCTAGAGTCTCCTTGTAGCTTCCAGGTTCACCACCATCTGTGAGTAACAAGTGATTTAAGGAATTAACCTACCTTGCCAGAATTCTTGCAACTCTTAGCTCCTTTCCAAGTGCTATTGGAATGTCAAGATCATTAGGTTCCTCGTTTTGATCCGGTGCATCAGACTCAACAATGACTTCTTCATCATCCTCTCGAGAGGGCTCATCATCTTCAATGTTGACACTTTTCGCTACTTTACCTCGAATATTTTCCACAAGTACTTTGAAATCTTTATACAAGACTTCCTCATTGAATGTAACATTTCAGCTTTGGATAACTTTTAGATTCTTCGTATCCCAAAACTAGTATCCAAACTCATCACCATTGTATCTAATAAATATACACTTCGTCGACTTTGCATCTAACTTGGTCCTTGTATCTAAATTATCAAGTACATATGAGTTATAATCGAAAATATACAAGTGATTAAGGTTTACCTCTTTACTGATCCATGCTTCTCCTGGAAGTTCAAAATCCAAAGCCGTTGAAGGCCATCTTTTAATCAAGTACACCGTCGTAATAACTACATCAGCCTAAAAATACTTTGGCAATCCAGCGTTGAGTCTCATACTCCTCGCTCTTTTGTTTATTATTTGGTTCATGCATTTTGCAATACCATTTAGTTGCGGCGTTCTAGGAATAGTCTTCTGTCTCCTAATCCCGTTTGATGCGCAAAAGTTTTCAAACTCGTCACTTCAGTATTCGCCCCCGTTATCCCACCTGAGACACTTCAGTTTCAAACTGGCTTTATTTTCAACTAGAACTCTCCACCTCTTGAATTTATCGAACACATATGACTTGTTCTTTACGAATAGACCCATAGTTTACGAGTAGCATCATCGATAAAAGTAACGTAATAATGAGAACCACCAAGAGAAGATACCTTGGTTGGCCCCCAAACATCCGTGTACACAAGATCCAACTTTCTAGGTTTCCTTTATCTTCCAGATAATTTAAAACTGACTTTCTTCTATTTTGCAAGAACACACTCTTCTCACAACTTGAGATCAACCTCAGCAAGGCCCTCTAGTTTTCCTTTTGTTACCATTATCATCATCCCCTTTTTACTCACGTGACTGAGCCGTTTGTGCCACGTACTTGTATCAATCCCTAGAGTGGCGGCACAAATAGTAGAAATTATGCTTTGCATTGTATATAATGTTCCTTGTCGGAAGCCTCGAGTTACCAACATAGCTCCCTTTAGAAGCCTTGAAGGTTGCACCAAAGGTACTCACATATCCGCCATCATCCGCCAATTTGTTAACTGATATAAGGTTATGCCCCAATTTATGTACAAGTCACACATTCTGTAAAACCAACGTTCCCTCTGAAGGCAACAACCTAGCGTTTCCCTTTCCAGTAATATTGCATGCACTCTTATCTGTAAGAAAGACTGTACCGAAGTCGCCTTTAACATTATTAGTTAGAAAACCTACGTTTGCCGTACATGGAAAGAGGCACCCAAATCAACTATCCAAGATTTATTTACATCATCACATGATAGTAGTAGAGCCTCGTCAAAACTAACAAACTCAGTAGGTTCATTGTATCTTTCTCTTCATCATCAATCTTCTTAGAAGAAGAAGAGTTACAATCTCGCCTGAAGTGACCCTTCTTTTCACAAGTCCAACACACACCGGGCGGCTTAGACTTTCCTCTTGACTGTGATCGAATCCTTCCAAATTTTGGCCCTTTTTTGTAAAACCTCCCTCTTTCCTCGACGTTCAACATACTATCGTTTGAACTCGAAGAGGGTTTAGATGTTTTACGCCTATTATCTTTACTCATAATCAATGAGACTATAGTGCCAAATTTGATATCTTCCTTCCTCGATGAGTTGCTTACAACTATAATAAACCCTTCCCAGCTCTTAGGCATCTGCCCTAAAAGAACCCACGCTTTCACCTCCTCGGTAAAAATGATTTTAACAGATTCCAGTTGAGCATGTATAGTATTGAACTTATTGATATGAGCTTGCATACTACTATTATCCTTCATTTTCGAAGTAAACAAACACCGTAAATGGTGTACCTTATTTTCCCCTGACGGTTTTGAGTACATAGCGGATAACATCCCAATCAAACCCTTCATTATCGTAACTTTGGAGATCAAGTGAAAAATCTGGGATGAAAGCGCTAACCTAACGGTACCAAGCGCCTTGCGATCTAATCGCACTCACTTAGCAACATCGTATTCTGCTGGCATCAACTCAGCTCCACCCAGTGGTAAATCAAAATCCTTTTGATAGAGGTAATCTTCTATCTGTATCTTCCACACTCTAAAGTTTGATCCATTAAACTTTGTGATCTTCAACTTCTTTTGATTGGCCATCGCTCATCACCACACAAGCCCTAACACTCGCTCTGATACAAGTTATTGAGAATCGAGGTAGCTAATCTCTCTTCTATGATAAGAATGATATGCGGAATATACCAATCAATCAAACTAAGAAACACAGAACAATAAAGAATACAAGGTTTTTCCAGAGGAGGGAAGTGGAAAATCCTTGCGGATAAAAAACTACTCCCCAAATAATCTACTATGTTGATCAAACGGGTTTCGACGATCTCTCTAAGCTTTTCAGGCTTTAATGTTGTCCCTCAAATTCTAGGTCTAGAATTAAACTCCCATTCGAAAAGATAGACTAACAAAATAACCTAAGTCCTATTTATATTCTAGAAGACTAAATACAAGTAGAATAGATCTTGAAGCAGAACTCAACGTCCCAGAAGAACTCACAAAGGCAACCAGGCAAATCTCGTTCGAACAAAATACAAAGTCATTCGAATGACTTAAACGATTAGAGGATCCAGCCCTAGAAAAAATACAGGTCGTTTGAACGAATTCCCATCTCGTTCGAACGACTTCTTCGATCTTTGAAAGTAAAACATAACATTTGACAATCTCGTTCGAACGAGTTCCATTCTCGTTCGAACGAATTTGACCTACTTTCAGCTCTTCTTCAGCAACTCGAACAGAACCAGCTCGAGTCTTCAGGCAATATAACCAGTTTGAACTCTAGGTAACTTAATCAGTTCGAATCTTCAGGATACTTAACCAGCTTGAACTTCTGTCGATCATAACCAGCTCAAATCTGAACATTGAAAATATCTTTTTCAATCCAATTCAATCCAACTTCAATCCATGAACTGAAATAGCCTGAACTAAAATGACCTCGAACATAATTCGAGTTCATACCTTAACAAGACCATGATTGCATAATGACGTGCATGAAAGAGATGAGCAGATGAATATGCTACAGTACAAGAATGTCCATCTCAGACAAGAGCACAAGATGCGACGATATACAAAAAGCTTGATGTATGGGCATTGATAACGGTCAAAATCCGGTATTTAGTATGGATAAAAATTAGAGTATCGTTCACTTTCGAAGGGAACTAGAAATTAGTTTTGGTCTTGTGTTTTAATAATCAAAGGTTGTAAAACTGTAAAGATCAATTATATGGTTTTAATCAAGAATAATGTTCCAGGGCTTCGGATTTCACCACCATTTATATACAATATCAACATAGTATCGTATATTAAATTCTCCACTTAATTAAAATAACAAACTTCGACCTTTTGTCGATGTAATCCCATGATTAATTATAACTCAAGTAGAATATATTGTATGAACTAAGTATGCACTAAAAACACATTCCATGAAAGCTATGTTAACTATGAAATGTTAATTATGATTATACCTTAGAAAAATATAATATTAATACAATTTTACTATATCATTTGAGAATCACAAAAATCTTTCATATCTCTACTTAAAGAGATCGTAGGATGATAATGGATGTCTCCAACAAAATAGTTTTGGGATTTGTGATAATATGCTCATATTGTGTTGGAGAAAAATACATTCTACTATATGATATCATACGCTTATGGCGGATCCATCCTCACCCTTAATGAGGACTTAGCCGACCATTATAACAACTATAAAACCTAAATGATATGAGACTGAAATGAACATAAACTAACAACAAAAAGATGAATTTTATTGACTTACAAAATGAAATGCTCCAAATGCTTACAAGATTTGCACCAACTTACTCCAATAATGCTCTCTTGCACTCTACAAGAATGATTATCTCAAAATTGGATGATCTTATGAGCTCACCACCTCTCCTTTTATAGATGAAGGAGAGGGTTCTTACATTTAATATTAGATTTATAACCTATGCCATGAATGTACATAAATTTGTAACCTCCAAGAGTTATCCTCCAAAATTGTAACCTCCCCATGTGGGACCCTTGTGTTTGACAACTCTACATCCTTCTCCAACAGTTCATCCTTTGAGCTATACATCCCGGTATTTGCACATATTTGGTAAATGAGCTCCATGTGACCTGAAATATAAAAATTGGTTTTATAAGTCATGTTTAATAATAAAATTAAGAATAATAAACATTAAGTCATAGGGGAATAGTGGTCATTTTATGTGTCCATCAAATACCCCCAAACTTAAAGTTTGCTAGTCCTCGAGCAAAGAAAAGAATAAAAGCATAACTCTTTCGTGGTTAAGACGATTGCATTTAGCGTATGCAACAAGCCGTTAAACCTATAGGTTACCCATATAGGACGAGTTTTGTCTCGTGAGGGTTTGCAGTGACTATACCCACAAAAGTCAATAAGGGCATTATAGTAGTTTAGATACTCATTAGGTCATTTCAACTAACTTATTGATATCTGATAATGGTAAAAACA